>CM061069.1:67764414-68364414 GCA_030762895.1 Sophora flavescens | reverse complement strand
AATTCAGCAATGCAAAAGTTTTTATTTTATTTATTTTTTTTATTTTCTGTCAATAACAACAAGAGTCCCCGGCAACGGCGCCAATTTTGACGCGCTGTCGCGCACGCGTCAAAAAGCGAGCGGTTTGTAAAAATATGTAGTTAGGGAGAGACAACTCGAGTATCGTCTCACAAGGACTCTTGGATTATTGTTAACAGAAAAAGTCAGTTTTGGGGGGTTTTAAGATTTGAAACTAAATCAAGAAAACAAAGCAGAAAATAATGCAAACTAAATAATTATCAAATAAGCTAAACGATCAACCTACTACTTTCGATTTCCCACTATCATTGGTTCATATAAATCCAAGCCCTAAGCGGATTCTAAACCCTTTTCAATTGTAACATCAATTAACAAGTGAAACCGATGCTACGAGACATATGTTCCTATTTCCGAATTAAGCAAACGGATGAAGCGCTCGTGAATTAAGCAAACACGAATGAACACACGCGAATTAAGCAAACCCGATTAATTTTAGGAACACACAATCATCGAAACAAATAAATATATATTCTATATAATCCTGAATTAAACAAACAGAACATACAGAACAAATATTGAAAGAGAATAGCAATGAGTTCAGGAATTACAGAACCTCAAGTGGCGGTGCAAACCGATTACAGTAGATCAATCAAGGAGACTAGTTCTCCATTACAAAAGAAACACAAAAATACTAAACCTAACTCGCAGCCGCACTATGTGAAAGATAGGAAGAGAGATCATCAGTTCTGCCCTAAAACAGATATAAATACAGATTCTGGGTTCCGCGCGCTCGCGAGGCGAGCATCCTTTCGCGAGGCGAATATTATGAACAGCTCTTCAGTGTTTGGCTTTCTCGCAAGGCGAGACATAGAGGATGGCATTTCTGGCACAGTGAGGCTTCATGCTCGCGAGGAGAGTAGCCTCTCGTGGGGCGAATAACTCCAGAATTGCTTCTCTTTATTAACCTGAAAACAAGGATTAGCAGTAAGTGCTTTATTCGACTCCAAATCAACTAAATTAACCTAAAAATACTCTAGAGACTCAAAATGTTGCTTGAAGAAAATCAAGTCCTATTTGGGCGAAAACGAGATTAAACTCGAATAAAACAATAGTCTTTACTAGTCGAAAACTAGTCGAGCCAGAGGCTGATCAGTTATCCGGGTCCAGCTACTTGTGGTGGTCTCTTTAGAGATGGTAAAGCTTCTATCCTTGGTTGTTTTTCTTCCTTTCTTGGCTCCCTCTCCTTTCTTGAAGTTGAATTACATGGAGCAATGTTGGCAATAGAAATTGCTTTTAAAAAAGGTTGGCTTAACCTTTGGTTGGAGTGTGATTCTACTTATGTGGTCATGGCTTTCTCTAATTCTAGCTTAGTGCCTTGGTGGTTAAGAAAAAGATGGGACAATTGTGTTCTGTTTACTAATCAAATGAGATTTATTGTTTCACATATTTATAGAGAGGGTAATCAATGTGCTGACAAGTTAGCTGATTATGGCACCAGGATTTCTGGTTTTATTTGGTGGGATTTAATCCATGTCTTTGATAGGGAGGCTTTCTTTAGAAATAGGATTGGTTTACCTTGTTATCGATTTCATTGATTTCTCCTTAGGTCAGGTTTATGTCCCCCCATGCTTTTGTTTTGTTTTCCTTTTTTTATTAATAAAATTGGCACTCTTTTTCCTTGATGATGCTTTTATCCCTAAGGAGGGTTTTGCATCATAAGGTTTTAATGAGGCCCATTTGCTTTTAAAAAAACAATTGTTCATATTTCCAAGTATTACACCAATATTGTTCAAATTTGTTCATAACTGATGGATCTTTTTGTAATTTCGAAATTTCATTGAAATTGCTGTGAAATTGTAATTAGTCAAAGTCAAGTGGCTGCAATTTAAAAAAAAATAAAATAAAAAAATCTTGTGTAAAAAGGAAAAAAAAAAAGGCAAAAATCGTAAATATAGAAAGTTTTGGGGCAAAAGTACAAATTCTGGAAAATTCCAGCATAGATAAAAGACTTGCCACTATTTAACATGCTTGTATTTGTATTGAACCTTCACAAATTGGTGTAGCACAATTCACATTGATCATTAATTTTTCACAAACTCTTTGATTGAATTTGAAATTGAACATTGTTGAACTCTTCCAACTTGTCTTCTTCCATCTAATTAGAGTGTGCAATTCTTCTTGAATTTGTCTTGCTTGTCTTATAAACTCCATTAGTTTTGTATTAGTTGCTTTCCAAATTGTTGACCTCTTTGAATTGATTGCCTATTGGTTGATTTGTCATTTGTTTAATGGAGACTAATTGATGATAATCTTGTTTCAATTGGTAGATCCCTTGAAGAGGAAAACTCTTGAGTGGAAAGAGACAAGAGAGAAATCATCTTGTAAAAGTCTACATTGAGTGCTATACATGAGTGGAAATATTTGAGTGAATGGTGAGTGAGTGGTGAGGTCCTTTAACTATTCAATTTTCACTTGTAATTCTTTTCTTTCACTTGTTCTTTAAGTGTAATTGTTCCTTGTTGGATTGTACTTAATTCTTTTGATTTTTGGTGGTGTAATTGTTCTTATTGGTGTAATCTTCATTTGACTTATGTAATTTTCAATTTTTTGCAATTTGTGTTGTAATTTCTCAAATTGTAAGTGCACCATGGCTTCACAACATGAAGAAGACATTGAAGATTCTCCTCCATCATCTCCAAGAACAAGGAACTTGAATAGGAAGTTGGATAGAATGGAAAGGAACATAGAAAGAATATTTGAAAGATTAGAAGTACTTGAGGACAAAGAAGGATCAAGGCATAACAATTCACAAAGAGGCTCCTCAAATTCGAAAGACAATGAAGATAGGCCAAGAAGGTTTGATAGATGGAGACCTAAACATGAGCATAAAGGAAGAAGGAATGAGAAGGATGACAAGTTGCATAATGTGAAGGTGAAGATCCCTAGCTTCCGTGGGAAGAGTGATCCCGATGCATACTTGGAATAGGAGACCAAATTGGAGCACATCTTCTCTTGCTACACTTATAGTGAGAAGAAGAAAGTAAAGGTAGCAAGTCTTGAATTTCCTGATTATGCTTTAATTTGGTGGGATCAATTGTGTAAAGAAAGAAGAAGGTATGATGAGGAACCAATTAGTACTTGGAGAGAAATGAAGAGGGTTTTGAGAAAAATATATGTTCCTTCAAGCTACACTAGAGACCTACACCATAGGCTTCAAAGGTTGAGACAAGGAAGTATGAGTGTCGAAGAATACTACAAAGAGTTGGAGGTCATAATGATTAGGGCAAACATAGAGGAAGATAAAGAGGCCACCATGTCTAGGTTTTTGGGAGGACTAAACCAATAAATTTAAAATGTAGTAGAGCTTTACAACTATGTTAAATTGGACGACTTGGTGCACCATGCAATCAAGGTTGAAGCACAAGTGAAGATAAAGAAGCCCATCAAGAGACCCTTCTTCAACAACAACAACTCATCTTGGAAGGATAATTCCAAGAAGGAGGGTGACTCATCAAAAAAACTTGAAGTTGTTGGCAAAATTGGATCAAAGTCCACATTTCCTAACTCTAAACCTTCCACTTCTACCCCTTCTTCAAATAGATCTAGAGATATTACTCTTGTACCCCTCTCTCCTAAAGAAATTGGTGAGGATCAAAAGAAAATGAAAGAGAAAAGGGAGCTTGAGAGAAAAGCCAAGAGTGAAAAAGAATATCAAGAAATAAATGCAAAAGAAAAGAATGTGCCACAAAATAATATGGAAAAGGCAATTGGCATAAGTGAGCAAAACTTTTGGGAAAACCAAAAACCTTTTTCTAATCTTGAAACATACACTTTTTGCACCACCAAAGTGGAATGTTTAGGTTATGTTTTAAGTTCTAAAAGTGTGCATATTGATAAGGTTAAAAGTGAGGTAAATGAAGTTTTCTTAGTAGGGAAACCAATAAATAATTTTATACATAATGATGTTTGCTTGCCTACTAATACTTCTACCTTACCTATGCGCATTGAACCTATTTTGAAATTACAAAGAAACTAATGCACATCCATCAAGGTTCCCATTCATTGAGAGAAATAAAACACATATTAAATATCTTTCCAAATGTTTCTCTCAATAATGGACAAACATTACAAAACAAACTTAAAGAGATTACAACTTATGGAAAATATTTGAAAGGGTTGTTGGTAAAACTTGTTTTCAAAAGGGTGGTTTTTGACCCGGGAGGATGGGTTGATAATTAAAACAATAATACGGGAGTTTCCTTCCCGCATAAGGGAGTTTCCTTCCCAAAAACCTTTTCCTTTTAGGAACTTTATGAAAGAATAAACATAAACATCTTCTCTTTAATGTAGGAATAAAATTCGAGGACGAATTTCCTTCAAGAAGAAGGGGATGATGTGAGCAAGGATTCACAAAGCCAAGGACCAAGCATTGAAGAATTACATGGACCCATAACAAGGCCAAGGCTAAGAATTGTCCAAGATACTCTAAAGAAGAGTCCAAGACACCTAGTTATGGATAGGGACTATGACCTTTGTATGGAGTAGAGTTCATGTAATAAAGGTAGGAACTAGGACCTTTGTATAGAGTAGAGTTCATGTAATAAAAGTTCTTATTAAAAAAGCACTTGGGTAGCTTAGGCTTTTGGGATTTTACTTTGGCCTTAGGGTAATTGGGCCTCTTGTACCAACTAGGCCCAACATAGGAATCCTACGTTGGACCAAGAGAAGCCCACACTTGGGATTAGAGGGAAGGAGGCGCTAATGGCACCATAGAGGAGGATGAGCACTTTGCCTCATATATAAATAGGCTTCATGTAACTCATTTCACAAGTTTGAATTCATTTGATAAGTTTATCACACTTGAGATTCTAGTGAGAGTTGAGAGTTCTCATCTTGTTGGTTCATGAGTTGAACCAATTGATTCTTATCTTGAATATCCTTATTCAAGTGGTGAATCCTCCTTTTGCTTATCAAATTCAATCTTCTTCTCCAAGAAGAATGAATTTGTGGCACATTCCCCTTCCTCTTCTTCCAATTCCATTTTCTAATTTTGTTCTTTAATTCTTGCAATTTACTTTCTATTCATATATCAATTGTTCTTCTCTTCTACTCCTTTTTTTTTCTCTTGATTTTTCACTTGAAGAACAAGTTTCATATCATTGTTCTTGAATTGTGTTTGATCTCAAATTTTAAAGCAATTAGAACAAAGAAGATCCTAAAATGTTGAGTGATAAATCCTTGATCACATCACTCTTGGAGTTTCTTTGATGCTCTCGTGGTGCTGAACACATTCAAAGATCAAAATTTTCTAGCAAAGTTTCCTCTCAACACCTGATAGTAAGCACTATAAACCCTAAGAAGAAATAATGAAAGTAAGAGAAATACCTAATAAGATCTTCCTTTCACGCTCTCGTGGTGATGAACACATTCAAAGAAAACCTAATTATCTAAGCCTTAATCATGATATTAGCGTTAAAATCATATAACAGAAAAGCGAAGAAACTTTTAAACAAAAAACATATGAAAGATAACATAACTTACATATATACATATACATAAAAAAAACATGTTCAAGAAACCCCATTAGTAGGGCCCTAACAGATACAACCTGTCATATAATGTTATAAACGAAATACATAAAAAGATCTGAAAAATGAAATAGGCTCTCGACACTCCCCTGAGCCCACCCACGCTCAAAATACAACAAAAATGGCTCGCCACACAGATCTATGGACATACAGATGCTCTGGCCTCCCACTACCACTAATGTGGGTAATTGGAACCACCTTGACTCTCCCCAAATCTACGTCTGTAAACTCTCAAGGGTGGTCGCTATGGTGGTGCTGATGCAGTCGCCTCACTGCTATCTGAAATGATCACACGATGGCGATGGTGCATACGCTGATACTTAATGTTGCATTGTGCACTCCCTCTAGGAACTACTCCGACTGGTCCAATGACCTCGGAGCTCTGAGACAAGTCCCACGGATATGGCTGCGACCTAGGTGGTGGATGCCAAAAATGATGGAAAGGTAGGAACTGCCCGAACCAGAATACTCCAATAAAAAAAAGAGCACGGACCATCACCAAAATGCATATAAGAGTCACTGACCCTGTATATAAAAAGAGGTAGGTGGCTAGGTCAATTCG
The DNA here is from genome assembly GCA_030762895.1 of Sophora flavescens. Taxonomy (NCBI): domain Eukaryota; kingdom Viridiplantae; phylum Streptophyta; class Magnoliopsida; order Fabales; family Fabaceae; genus Sophora; species Sophora flavescens. The sequence goes on along the minus strand of CM061069.1, from coordinate 68,358,246 downwards.
CCAACCTCTCTCATCATGAAACTCTAGCTCAATGGTCCCCATAATAGGGACTCTCGTTGGCTCGGTCATCCATGGGTGGTGTAAGTGTGGCATATGGCTCAATTGTATCTGCTCCGCTGATCGATAGCGAAACATACAGAGAAAGGGACAGGGAGATAAGAAACTATGCTATCATAAAGCAATGGAAAAGGGTACACAGCATAAAATACAGTAACTGCACAAAGAAATGCAACACATATAGATAGAAGTCATCCTCGAGTTAATGTATCATCCTCTACCCTTAAGCACTCATGCAACTAAGCATGTATGTTGACGTGGCCAACTACAATCATGTCACACATCCCCCGTTCTCATTAGGGATGTTAGTCAGTCGTCCAAGTGGGCACTCCCTATATGTTACCTCATCGTAGTCACGACCATAAGAGCATATCCCCCATTCCTGTTAGGGATGCACATTCCCCATTCACTTTAGGAATGGCTCTATTCCCCCGTTCCCTTTAGGGAATAGTGGCACGTCTCAATGATATAATAAACTCGGAGCAGTCCTACTAGGGACTACAAGAGTATTACAGAAGCATCATGAAATCAGCTATCCCGTAATATGCGGTATTTGTAATTAGATACTCTGACCTCGTGTGTTCCACCCACACGACTGTGAACAACATCATGCAATCTAGTATGAGTCTCACTGATTCTTTTCGGGTCTTAACCTAGTACCTCAACCTTTTCCAAAAACTTGGATAAATCTTCGGATCATATCACATAAGCTCATCACATATAAAATTATATTTTATTAAGTCAGGCACCTTTAAGTCTCATATCACACTCCCCCCAACATGCATATCTCCCAAAACATCATAAATCATCGCCTAGAGGCCAATTAAGCATAAAATCACAGATATAGCATGGTAAGCATACCGAGCATGTTACACATATTAAAACAAAAATAAAATAGCATGTTATCAAAGAAGATCATATAAAGCATGTTAATCATAACCAGGCAGCTAGCACATAGCAAACAGCTCAATAATACATATCAAACATCCTCGATTTTCATAAAATTAACATAATGGCGATAAAACTACAATCCCCAAGTCATTAGTGGTACTACTAGGTAGTCGCCATCATGAATTTTGCATTGACCTGCTCATCGGTCTGAACGCGTATCCGAAGTCAGAATCGAAAACGGTCGAGTGAAACTCTCCGAAGCCAAGCTTTCTCACTCTAAAAAGCTCCGACCTCTCTCTAGAACGGTCCTAGCTCGAGAAAGAAGTGAGAGAAATGATCCATGCAAAGAGAGGAAGAAGAGATAGTGGGGTTAGGTGGTGCGTTGGACGCTCGAGAGCCAACCACCCTATGCTCGAGCATGGCAGCGCTTGAGCACTGGCCTGGCCATGCTGGAGCGTGGTACCCTGATGCCACTTGTCCTCCATTTTGACACGAGTTGATAGGTGTCACTCCTCCCAGAATGCTTGAGCGCTAGACATGCCACGCTTGAGCATTCTCACTGATGTCGGTTGCCCGATTTCGCACGTTTTGGTGCACTCTAACTTGATATACTGACTCATTAGCACCTAACAAACAAGATTAAGTCACCATACACACTTAATCCTTAAAATAAATTTCGTCCTCAAAATTTAAATTAAGTTACCTGAGACAAAAAGATGTGGATATCGTTGTTGCATGTACGCTCCTCTCTCCCAAGTAGCATCTTCGGTAATAGAATCCCAATTAATCTTTACCAATGGAATCTGCTTTCCAAGAAGTTATTTTTTCCTTCGCTCCTCAATCCGTACAGGTAAAGCCTTGTACTCAATATTCTCTCTTATATGGATTGATTCAGGCTCTATTGGAACAAATACTTCAGACTCTTGTAATCGCTGAACACTGTATGAGAACGCAACCCAGGCCTTGATGTGACGCATCACAGTACCCATCAAACTATGCTAACGGATTTGGTAAGACTAGCACTGGAAATGTTGTAAGCCTCTTTTTCAACTCCTGAAAACTAGCCTCACACTCATCATTCCATTAAAACGCTTTACGTTTTCTCATTAACTACGTCATCGGCAACATAATCTTCGAGAATTTTTCAATAAAACATATGTAGTAGCCTGACAATCCAAGAAAACTCCTGATTTCACCCACCGTCTTAGGGTTTTCTCAATTCACCATTGCTTCAACTTTAGCAGGATCCACATCTATCCCGTCTTTGTTGATCACATGCCCAAGAAATTGTACTTTGTCTAACCAGAACTCACACTTCGACAACTTGGCTTGGAGTTCTATGTCCCTTAACACTTGAAGTACAACCCGAAGATGCTCTGCATGTTCTTCTCTACTCAAGGAGTAGATTAGAATGTCGTCGATGAACACAACTACAAACTTGTCTAAGTACGATCTGAAGATATGATTCATATAGTCCACGAACACGGCTGGAGCATTAGTCATGCCAAACGGCATAACCAGATACTCGTGATGACCATACCAACTTCTGAAAGTAGTCTTCGGTATATCATCTTCCTTTCCTCCGATCTGATGGTATCCGGTCCTTATATCTATCTTTGAAAACACAGTTGCTCCCCGCAACTGATCGATCAGGTCATCAATCCTCGACAACGAGAACTTGTTCTTCATTGTTACCTTGTTCAGTTGTCGGTAATCCACACACAATCTTGAACTTCCATCCTTCTTCCTCATGAATAACATCGGTGCTCCCCACTGTGAAACACTTAACCGAATAAACTCCTACTTCAACATGTCATCTAGTTGTTTCTTAAGCTATGCTAACTCTGTCGGGGACATTCGATAAGGTGCTATCGATATCAGTCCCGTCCTTGGTATGAGGTCTATCATAAACTCTATTTCCCTCTTCGGTGGTAGCCCTGGCTCATCGTTCGATAAAACTTTAGGAAACTCGCATACGATAGGCAGCGCTTCTGCTTTCGAAGACTCATTGGCTTCCAAGGAAAACAACACCATGCAATCTTTTGGTCGTCCTTCATCCAATCTGCTGTCATTGACTAGCAATAATCCAAATTTCTCGGAAAAATGAAGGGTCTTTTTAGAATAATCAAGCACTACATGGTTAGCCGAAAGCCAATCCATGCCCAAGATCACATCAATCTGCTACATAGGCAGACAGACGAGGTCTACAACAAAAGTTCTATTCTCTAAAACAATAGAGCAATAATAGCAAACGAAAAAGGTTGTTAATGTATCTCCCATAGGGGTAGACACATTCATATCATACGGTTAAGATGAAATAGGAAATTGCAAATGATCCATGCACTCAAATGATATAAACGAATGCGTAGCCCTCGAATCAAACAACACAGATAAGAACTTACCAAAAATGAGGCACTTACCCTGTATCAGATCAGGCTCTTGAACGGATTCAGATCCTCTCACGGAAAACACTCTTCCACTAGATTGAGGTCTGCCTCCTTGTTGATTTCCAATCTGAGCTCTTGTTCTGACTCCCTGAGCTCTTCCACCTTGCTGTGGTGTTTGAGTCCTCTCCACAATGCCCTATGTACAGAAATGGGCAATATGACTGGTACGTCCACACTGAAAATAGATCGTATTCTGGAACTGAGGACAATTCTTCATCAGATGTGGTCCTCCACACTTGAAACATGTCAGGAAACCTGACACATTTTGGCTAGAACTTCCACCATTGGTACCAACTGGTTGCTGATTGGGGCGATTGTAAGGCCTTGCCCTTTGTTGGTACCTTCCACCTCTTCCTCTCTGGTTGAAACCTCCTCTAATTAGTCCATTGCTTCATTGTTGTGGCTGAACTAATTTGGCTCCGTCGTGACTTTCTAGAGCAGTGCATTTCTCCACCAAAGCTGGAAATTGATTCAGCTTTAACGGCATCATAGCCTTTTTAGTTCAGAACTCAACCCATCCTCGAACCTTCTACACACCCACTCTTCATCTGGGTGAATCTGGTAATACCGAGAAAACTTGAACAAATCCTAAAATCTAATGGCGTACTCCCCAACATACATGTTGCCTTGCTTCAGGCTCATAAACTCCTTCTCTTTTTCATTTATGAAACTTTTAGGGAAATACTACTCTAGAAAGCACACCCAAAACAACTCCCATGTTTCACTTTCTCCTCGGCCTCATGCAACCCTGCTTATTCCGCCACCAAGCCTCAACTGCTCCTACCAACATAAAAGCATCATATGTGACCTTCTATTCCTCCCGGCAGCGCATTGCTTCAAAGACCTTTTCTACTTCTTGCAGCCATTTCTTCGCTGCTTATGGGTCATACTCTCCACTGAACTAGGGTGGACCTCCACCAATTCTGCCCCTTCCACGGCGTCCATTTCCACGTACCATTTTAACTTCCTTAAAAAGAACACATTAGTACTCATATCCATAAGACATATTTCAATACATTAACAGATACATCCACTATATGTCTTACAAATGTAGAAAATAGTCATCCTCATACTGTAAGAATAACTCACGTATAAGACACCCTACCCTTTCAAAACATAGCTGGTATCCAATGAGGATCCAACTAACAGTGTCGGTATTCCTCCTACCCCACAGTTCTCACTCCTAACTGGATTCAGTTGCCGTAGTCCTTACTCCTAAATATACCTAGTCCCATAGTCTAGTTTAGAACCGAACTGCTCTGATACCACTATAATGCAACACAATTGCGAGTGTCACATGGATTTAACCATACCTCTCTCTGATACCACCAAATTATCTATTCCTTAAGCCCTTTAATTAGCGCTAGCACTGATATACAAACAAAAATATTATAAGTTTGTAGAAACATGAAAAATTCAAAACTTAATTTAACATGCATAGCGGAAGAAAGATAAGACAGTAGATATTTACATAATATATACATCATGTCTCCAGAGTACTGCTGATCCCAACCTAGGGACCATAATGTTGGTTGTGGCTTCTAAATACTCAAGAAAGGGGGGTTGAATTGAGTACGGGTTAATTGAAAAACTTTTTCCCCTTTTTGCAAAAACGGAAACTTTTCTAAACTTCTTGAAAATGTTTTGTCAACCAACTTAACCAAAACAAGTTTTTGCTTAGTGATTGATTCAAGACTTTGTTCTTTTAATAAGAAAGAGAGATGAAAAGATTGATTTTAGATATTGAGCATTCACAAATTTGATCCCTAACAATTGCTTAAACATGCATTCATTAAATGAAAGCAATTAAGAGAGTTGAGGGATAGAGAGAAATGCAAACCGAGATTTTATCATGGTTCATCTACCTACTCTGGTAACCTACATCGAGTCCTCACTTCACAGTGAGTTTCGTCCATTAAAATCAAAACAATTACAGGATTCTTTACAAGCTTCAACTCCCAGGTTCCTTCTACCCAATTGAAAGCTTTTCAGTCAAAGCAATCTTATAATTTCCAAGAGTCCCTTCTACTCTTGTCAAACCACCAAGAGTCCCTTCTACTCTTGATCTACACAGAGAGAACACCTTCTCTCTAATCTTCCTTTTGCAATAAGAAAGGTTTTTGATTTTGATTCTAAGAAATCAAGTATTACAAATTGAAGCTCTAACAGAAATATTTCTAGTATTCTCAATGAAAAGCTCTCTCAATGAATTTCGCGTTTAATCTAAGTATTGAATGAATTGTTGTTTAAAAAGTATTTGCCCATGCCTTTATATAGTAGTATATCAAAATAGATCCGCTGGGCACACTTCAAAAGTCAGTTAAGATCAAAACAAACTTTCATTGAAAATTTCAGTTATCAGTCAATCGATTGTCTAATCGATGTATTAATAAAAGATTCAACTTTTATAATTGAATACATCGATTGCCTAATCGATTGTGTTCTTCAAAAATCTTGATTCCGACTGATACATTGATGTGTACATCGATTGTGTTCTTGAAAATCATAAGCATTCTCAGCCTAGAAGTCTTTACATCGATTGGTCAATTGATTGCATAATTGGTTTCAAAAGTCTTTGCCTCTGTTTGGGCTTATGCATCGATGTACTAATCGATTGTTCTATCATTTTCAAAAGACTTAACTTCTGTTTTGTGTATACATCGATGTTACAATCGATTGGATGCACATTATAACAAATGTTGACTTCTGTTTAGCCTTATGCATCGAATGTACAATCAATTGTATGCTTCTTTCAAAAAGTGTTAGCTTCTGTTTCACCTTGTACATCGATTGTGCAATCGATATACTGAAGCTTGTTTTGCATTTTTATCAAGTCAGTCATAATCAATCGATGTATACATTGATGTATGCTATTTATACATTTGAACACATAGGTTTTCATTACAAGTTAGTTAATTAACTAAAAGTAAATCGATGTACACATAGATGTACAGAACTTTCAAATAATTCTTTTTCATTCTAAGTTCATTTTACTTTATGAAAACCTCTTTAATTTGTTTTTGAGAAAACTATTTCCAAAAATAAAAACTTAAAAATTTCTTTACATGAAAATCTAATATTGCTTGAGATCCATTGTGATTCTTCTTTGTAATTCTTCATCTTCAAGCATTCCTTCATGATCCTTCTTTTTGCTCCTTTGCATCCTTTTCCTTGCACTGATGATATCTTATACAAACATTTAAACTCAACAAGAAATTAGTAAACCAAAGTGTAATTCAAGTTAGTTTGGTCATTGATCAAAACATAATAGGGTCATTTTTCCACATGTAACACTAGCAACTATGTAAACTGATAAAAGATAAACACGAACAGATAAACTGGTCAAAGGGAAAAGCTGAAGAAACCTAGAACAGACAGCATCTACCCCCCCCCCCCCCCCCCGGCTCTCACAAAGTACATCCAAAATCAAAAGATCAAAGAAGACTATGCTCACAGAGGCTATCCCTAGCAGACACTACCGAAGAACTATATCACAGACGATATGGGTGTCTGGAACTACCCTCACCCTAAACAAAGGCTCGACGATAGTGTCTGGCATCCCTGGTATGAATCCGGGACTCCCACACAGACTCATAATTGTTGATAACTATCCTGTGGTGCTGGTAGTGGTGCAACGTCTGTGTACTCCTCCTCCGGCCTCTATAGACTCTGCCAACTCTGTCCTGGACCACGAAATGCTCCCTCCTGTGAAGTTGACATAGGGAAACACAAGAAGGGGTGGTTGAATTGTGTTTCTTAACAGTTTTTCGAAAAAGCCTTTCCTCAGACCTTTTACAAGCAAAACAATAGAACCAACACACAAACAGGAAAATGTTTTAGAAGAGTTAACAAACTCATATTCAAAACCCCACACTTAGTAGAACCAAAAACTGTAAAAGATAAGAGTTAGAAAAATCACACGAGTGTTTTATCCTGGTTCACTCTCTTCCATCCAAGAGCTACGTCCAGTCCCTTCTACCTGAAGGTTTTATCCACTACTCTACAAATAGGTTACAAGTATTCAACACCTCTTCAGGCTACAAGTATTCTTTCTCTACCAAGCCTCTTCAGGCTCTAACTCTAACAAAGAGATTAACTGATTTCATCTAAGAACTCACTATGTGTGAGGATTTGAAAGTTTAATATCAACTAGATTTACACGTAAACTTTTTTTACAAATTCAACAGAGTTTTTGCACTATGATATCAGAGCTTCGTGTGTGTCTTGTATCTGTTGTAAATCTTATGTATATCTTCTTGAAATTCTTCAAGTATATATAGCTGAAGTGCTTCTCTAATTTGATCTTCATCAACGGTCTTCAAATTATATTCGTTTAGACATAGCATTAAATTCTTGGATCCATTGAGACTGATAACTTGATATGCTTCTTGGAGAAGTGCTTTTGATTATCAGAGGAATGCTCAAAGTAGAGCTGTCACTTCTCTGTTGTATCAAAGGTTGCTTTCTGACTTTCCATCTTTGAACTTGACTTGATTTTTACAACAATGTAGTTGACAGAGTACAAAGCTTTATGATTTCGATGGAACGAAGTTCTTTTATCCAAGAGATAAATATTTTAACAATAGAAGCAGCAAGGGTAAAAAGACATGTATTCTTTGAATTAAATAAGCAATCATTTGAAATAAATACACTTAAGCTTAGATGGGTTCACGTTTTAAAACTGGTGGACGCGCAGGCCTTTGGACGTGCAAGATTAACTTATCAGTGAGACGGGCTCGTCTACTGATAATGCGTCTACAGACATTTAGTATAGTTCCAAGAGTTGGATGTGCTATACTTAAGAGCTCGTCTACTGACGTGGCGTCTAGTGAGACTACTCGTCTATCAAGTCTTTGGACTTGTTATATTTCAATGTCTCGTCTACTTGATTTTTCCTTAGATTTAGTAACTCGTCTACCTCAGTTAATATTAAGATCTCGTCTATCATAAAGATAATAGACTCAAAATTTTACCCAGAGTTGTAGACTCGTCTAGAGGATCAAAATCGAATTTGATAGATTCCATACTTTATTTTAATTTCCTCTGACTTTTATAAATCAAGCAGTCCCTGCATTCTTACAATAAACGAGTTAGATCTTTGACAATACTTTGCCATACAAATTTAACCTTTTTGTTAACATCAAAACTTAAGAGATTATTTAATCCAAAACCACTTTGGTTCAACAATCTCCCCCTTTTTGATGATGATAAAATCCAATTAAATTAGAGTGAGCAAAGTCTAAGAGAGCTACAGAGCTCCCCCTAAGACAAAGCATTCAAACTTAAAGGATAAAACAGATAAAAAGTAGCACATTTCAGATTTAACTTATTAGATCAGTTTAGTCATATTCAAAACATAGTATCAGAGATTATAAGTCAAATCATAGAGATATATCAAAGACGTCAATAAAAAAATCATATCATATCAAGCACAAGTATGCAACAAAACAATATGCAAAACAGTATGCATGTGACAACATATATGTATGTCCAAAAACTGACTTTATATATAAAATAAATTTAATTCTAAACTTTCTCCCCGTTTTTTGTCATCAGACAAAAAGGAAACAGGAGTGGACCATCAATGTCAGTTAAGGAAAAAAAGAACTAAGAAGAGGGTGGAGGTGGAGGATGAGGTTGAGCAGGCAGATTATGACTCTGTTGAAAGCTTTGAAGAATGCTCATCATCTGATTGATCATCACATTTGTTGGAGCCAAAGCTTTTGCAACTTGCTCCATGACTTGTTCTTTGACTTCCACTTTTACTCTCTCCTCTATGATATTACCTATAATCTCTTCAAAATTCTATGGCAGAGAGGGTCTTGAGCTTTCAGCACTGTCATGAGCATGTGCTTGACCTTGAAAGGTGCTTTTAGCTCTAGAATGTTGAGGTTGATCATGTGGATGGATGACTGTCAGAGCCAATGGCTGAGATGGGTGCTTTTCAGAAGTAATTGGTCTTGGAGCAGACTCAGCAACTTCCACATTCCCAGTTACTGGTTGAACAGTATCACTATTCAAATCCGGTCCTTCAACAATGATCTCTTCTTCGGTATGCTCAGAAAGAGGAGATGGTGGTGGTGATGAAGCAAGAGTGAGAAGTACTTGATCTTGGAGCAGACTCAGTAACTTCCTCATTCCCAGTTACTGGTTGAATATTATCATTATTCAAATCCGGTCCTTCAACAATGATCTCTTCTTCAGTATGCTCAGAAAGAGGAGATGGTGGTGGTGATGAAGCAAGAGTGAGCACAGGAGGAGGTAACTCTTTGGCCCAGTGAGCAGGATCTTCCTCATAGATAGGACTTATGAGAGGAATTCTGAGAGTGTCCTTATGAATGTAGAACCTGATATTGGAGAGTCCACACTTTCCTCTAACTTTTGGAATGCTTCTTTTATCTTGATCACTTAGTCCAGAGGATGAAGCTTCCTTAGCACAAGTCATCATATGACTTATCCAAATATCAACTGCAGCATATTCAGATGTGTCTTTAATAGGTTGTGACATCTAGTAATCTATTATATTTTGATCAACAGAGACATCAGTATCAGCTGAGATCTTGCAAGAGTTGTTTTCTGGCTTCTTTGTGGTGCTCCTTTGCTTCTTCAGATCCTTATCCTTGTTCAAGTCTATCATTGGTAGTCTTGGACAAATCATATAAGGTCTTACTCCAATTTTTGTTTCTTTCAGGGTATGGAACAGCCAAGTTGGTGGAACAAAATTGGCAGCTCTCACATGTCTAGGCAGCTCAAACTCAGCTTTCAAGAAATCATACATGAGGTGATCCACAACATCAGCAGCTTTTCCATATACACTTGGATGCCTAAATGTCACCCATGATGTCTCAGATTTTGTGCAGAAATGTCTCAGATTTGGCTTTGCACCGGTCCTTAGTCTAATCAGGTATAATGTGCATGTTGACACCATCTGTGAAAGGTTTGAAGGGTGGGAATTTGATTAAGTTAGGGTAGATCTTTTTAGGTGGAAATTTCTTTTGTGAAAGATGATTAAAGGCAGGTCCAATATGGTTGTACAAGGTAGATGGGAGTGGACGAGTCTGTACATAGGGAATGGGTGCATGCCATGGAGTGTATGTAGCTTCAAGTTCATACTCATACTCAGGCATGGGATAGAATGGTCTGGTTGGTTCTGGTTCTGGTTCATGTTTGTGAAAGAGTATTTTCAGTCTCTTTTGAATTTGGCCCAGCTTTCAGCTTTGCCATTATAGAGAACTGAAGGATTAATGTAAGGAAATTCGGTTCTTGGCATTTTGGGAAAGAGGGCACCAGGGTTAATTCCTACATCATTTGGTTGATTGAACCAAGGATCATCTACAGGTATTATGGGTTGGAAATATGGTGTATTTGGTGAGGTTTGATCAGGTGAGTGGATGGGTGAGGTTATTTGTGGTGAAAAGGTTTGTGGTTCAGTGTCAGGTTGTGTTGGTGGAAGTGTGGGAATGTAAACATCATGGTGAAAAGGTATCACAGAATCAAGTGCAGTAGTAACATTATCCCTATTTTCTAAACTTTCTATCAAGGCATCTACTGCTAATTGAACAGGATCGTTAGCATGGATGTTTACCTCAGGAGTCACAATGGACTTGGCTTTCCTTGACGGTTACCTTCTTCATGTTGGAACAGCAGTAGCAGCAGCAGTTTTCTGTTTCTTCAACACATCACTAATGGGGACATTATCCTCATCATCTTCATCTTCATCATTGTGAAACAGGATTAGATTCCTTGTCCTTTTTTGACATGTGGCAGGTTGAGGGGCAACAACAGCTTGTTCCCTGGACACAATGCCAGAAGCAGGCTTTTTAGCAATTGGTTTCCTTGCAGCAATAGTTTTTCTTCAAACTGCCTTTTTCTTGAGCCCTAGAGTCTCAGCATTGTTGAGCTCTATTTGTTCTTCCTTAATCCTCAGAATCTCTTCTTCCTTAGCCATAGCAACAGTAGTGTATGTGTTGAGATTCATGTTGGCTATGTTCATCCTTCGAAAGTCAGCAACAGACATACCCTTCTCAGTTAAAATTCTTGCTTTCTCTTCAGGAGACTTGGCAGCAAGGAAGTCATAAATTTCTTGAGATTTGAAGATTTTTGATAGAAGATGACAAAATGGAATAGCAGAGAGCTTCTTCCTGTAGACAATAGCATCTCCGAATCTTCCAAAGAGAATTCTGGGCAAATTAATTTTGTTCTTAGTGACGAGATGGCAGAGACAAAACTTATGCAGAGCTGACAAGTTATCCTTAGACCCAGTCTTATGAAGAACAGCCTTGTTCAGCAACTAATGAAGAATGCGAACCTTGTCCTTCATCTCCACTGACTTCTATGAATGAGTTCTCATTGTATCTTCTCTCATCCGGAAGGTAGCTACCACCTCAAAACCACCAAGGTCCCTCTCCCAAGTATCAATAATGACCACTCCTTCTTGAGTGTAGTTGATAGCTTCAGAAATGGTCTTTTCAGAGACCACTATTCTTTTTCTAAGTATCTCAGCAGAGATTTCAATAATGGTTACCTGAGGGTTTCTCCAAAAATCCCTAATTAGGTTAAGGTAGATAGAGACTTTCTCTATGAACATTCCATCCTAACCAGCAGCAGTGATGTTCTTGCTCACATCCAAGTTATATTCTTCAAAAATACCAAAGTTAAAGTGGTGTTCCACAGTAAGATTCAACTTGTCCACATTGTAAGTTGAAACAGCAGAAGAGGAAGCCATTTTTGAGGTTTGAAGGTTAGTGTTTGGTAGCAAGAAAACAGAGAGTTCTTTTGCAAGAAAGTTTCAGAGACGGAGGTAGTGAAAAGTTTTTCATAGGGAAGTTCCTTTCTTAAAAAGGTTTCTAATTTGAAGAGTTTTCCCAAATAAAATAAAATAAAATAAAATAAATGAAAAGGTGTGAAGAAGGGAGTAACGAGTACCAATGCGGCGCAGGTTTTTGAAACTGTAAAAAGCTTTTGATGGGATTGATGGAAATAACTGACTCAGCATGAGGATGTTATTAAATATGTCTTGGACATGAATTAATGCAAATTTAATAATAGATAGCATAGATAAGTCTGATAAAACCATGCAATCAGTCAATGGACGCAATGCCTACTATACGCACATGTAACATGCATTGGACGCACTTGAGCAATAGACGTGCATGCAATAGACGCAAGCATTGGACGCACAATCAATCTACACAAATCACATTAATATGTTTTCTAATAAATATGACTATGTCCTCTGCAAGAGGTTTAGTAAAGATATCTATCCATTGATGGTCAGTATCTACAAATTGTCTATCAATAATTCCATTTACACATAATCTCTAATAAAGTGATGTTTAATCTCTATATGCTTAGCCCTTGAATGCAATATTGGATTCTTAGATAGATTTATTGAAGCAGTATTACCACACATAAGTGGAATACTACTTACAAACACATTGTAGTCCTACAATTGATGTTTGATCCTTAGAAGTTGTGAGCAGCAACTAGCAGACGAAATATACTCAGCTTCAGCAGTTGATAAGGCAATAGTACTTTGTATTTTGCTTGACCATGAGACTAGATTAGCTCCAATGAAGTGACATCCTCCACTAGTACTTTTTCTTTCAATTCTATCTCCAGCATAGTCAGTATCACAAAATCCAACTAATTTGTAATCACTATTTTTCTTAAAGCACAAACCCAGATTTGTAGTACCTTTTAAATATCTAAATACTCTTTTAACTGCTGATAAATGAGATTCTCTTGGATCAGATTGAAATCGAGCACATAAGCATACACTAACTCTAGACGCAGTAAGATATAGCAGAGATCCTATCATACCTTTATATACCTTTTGGTTTACCATTTTATCTTTATCATCTTTGTTCAATATGGACGTGGGATGCATGGGGGTGTTCATAGGTTTGAAATCATCCATCTTGAATTTCTTTAACAATTCCTTTGTGTACTTGGTCTGATGGATGTACACCTCGTCCATTATTTGTTTAACTTGAAGTCCAAGAAAGAACTTGAGTTCTCCTATTATGCTCATTTCAAACTCTTTCTGCATAAGCTTGGAGAATTCCTTACATAGAGATTCATTAGTAGCTCCAGAGATTATGTCATCAACATATATTTGAACAACAATGAAACTGGACTTATTGGATTTTCTAAATAAGGTTGTATCGACCTTTCCTCTACTGAATCCATTGTCCATTAAGAATGAACTTAACCTTTCATACCAAGCTCTAAGGGCTTGTTTAAGACCATATAAAGCTTTCTTTAGCTTATATACGTGTTCAGGTTGGGTTTCACTTTCAAAACCCAGAGGTTGCATAACATACACTTCTTCACTAATAACACCATTTAGAAAGGCACTTTTTACATCCATTTGATATAGCATTATACTATGATGTGCAGCAAATGATAATAAGATGTGAATAGCTTCTAGTCTAGCAACTGGTGCAAAAGTTTCAGTGTAGTCTATACCTTTTTCCTATGAATAACCATGTGCAACAAGTCTAGCTTTATTTCTTATCACCTTACCATTTTCATCAAGCTTGTTTTTGTAAACCCATTTGGTTACAATAACTATTTGTCTTTTGGTAAAGTCACAAGAGTCCACACTTCACTTATCTCAAACTGGTTCAGTTCTTCCTGCATTGCAAGAATCCAGTCCTCGTCCAGTAGAGCCTCGTCTACTGTCTTTGGTTCTAACTCAGAGACTAATGCAGAATCATCTTGCTCTCTGAATGTAGATCTGGTTCTTAGCTTATCATTAGGATTCCCAATGATTTGATCTTGAGGATGATAATTCCTGAAGTACCAAGATCTCTAAACATTTTCTTGTTGAGAAGTTGAAGTTTCTGACTCATGTTGTTGAGGGTCGTCCACTTGATCATCAGGTTTGACATTTGTTTGAATTTTAGAATCTTTGAGATTCAAATCTGCAATAGCTTCATCAAGCTCTGATAATTTCTTATCAGGGTGTTTGTCATCAAAATTAACTTGTATACATTCTTCTACTACTAAGGTTCTAGAATTATAAACTCTAAACCTTTTTGATGATTCAGAATACCCTAACAGAATTCCTTTATCTAATTTAGCATCAAACTTACCAAGTTGATCTTTAGTATTCAATATATAGCATTTACAACCAAAGGATGAAAGTAAGATATGTTGGGTTTTCGTCATTTCCACAATTCATAAGGATTTTTATTCAAGATTGGTCTAATGTATATTATGTTTTGAATGTAGCAGGCAGGATTAACAGCTTCAGTCCAGAAGTGTCTAGGGACAGAGTTATCATTGAGCATTGTTTTAGCCATCTCTTGAAGAGATCTGTTCTTTTTGTCTACCACACCATTTTGTTGTGGTGTTCTAGGTATTGAGAAGTTGTGGAGTATTCCACTTTCTTCACAGAACTTATGAAATAACTCATTTTCAAACTCTTCCCCATGATCACTTCTAATTGAAGTGATACACATGCCTTTTTCATTCTGTACAGGTTTGCAGAATACAGAGAAGGCCCTGAAAGACTCATCCTTGTGAGCTAGGAACATAACCCATGTCCATCTAGTGTAGTCGTCTACTATGACTAGACCATATTTCTTTCCACTAACAGAGGAAGTCCTAGTTGGTCCAAACAAATCAAGGTGTAGCAACTCTAGTGGTCTGTTAGTCCTAACAATATTCTTAGACTCAAAAGAACCTTTTACTTGTTTTCCCTTTTGACATGCATCACAGAGAGCATCATATTTGTACTTAAGGTTTGGTAATCCTCTCACGAGGTTATGCTTATTTAGCTTTGTAATTAACTTCAAGCTTGCATGACCTAGCCTATTTTGCCAAATCCATCGCTCATCTTCAATGGACACTAGACATGAGACACTTTGATTTGTGAGATCCTCCAAGTCAATCTTAAACAGATTGTTTTGCCTCTTGGCAACGAATAAAAGTGACCCATCAGGTTTCTTGACATTACACATGTTCTTATCAAAAGAAACAGCAAACCCACTATCAAATAATTGACTTATGCTTAGCAGATTGTGTTTTAAACAATTAACTGATATAACATTATCAATGGAGGGAAAAGGATGTTTACCAATTTTACCTAATCCAATGATCTTCCCTTTCTGATTACCTCCAAAGGTAACCCAGCCACCATCCCTATGTTTAAGGTATTGGAACATGCACCTTTCTCCCGTCATGTGTCGTGAGCAACCACTGTCCAAGTACCAGAAAGTCTGTTTCTTTCCTGTTGTTAAGCAAGTCTACAATAGGTACAATCATATCTTTAGGTACCAAAATTGACTAGGGTCCTTTCTTGTTAGTAGTCATTGGACGAGCATGTTTGAAATGCTTATGATGTTTGCATCTAGATGTTATATGACCACATTTTCCACACACTTTACAGTAATTGTTGGACGAGCTCAGTTTATGTTTAACATGCTAATGTCGTGCGATCCGGCAAGTGTACCGGATTGTCGCCAAGTAATAAAAATATATCGATCCCACAGAGACCGTGATCTCAAATTGCAACTAATTATCAAATTGATTAAACTGGACTTTAGAAAAGGATTTTGAAAAGGTTTTTGATATTTGAAATAAGGGATAACTTAGAAAATCATATAAGGAATGCAATCAAGTAAAACAGAAAGTAAATCAATTTATGGTTTTTCAGATCTAGATGGATTCCTAGGAATTTGGGTTACCAACAAGGTTGTTTATGTTACTAAATTGATTACCCCTTTGTTAATTATTGAAATTGCCTTGAAGGCGAATTTATCCTCAAATAGTTAACGCTCCCTCTCGGGTTACAAAAAACGTGCCCAATTAAACCAACCCCTACTCTCGTGGTAGTCGAATTTAGATTGGACCCTTTACGCTTTGTGACAATTCGTTAATCCTCGAAGGACCGCTTCTAACTCTCATGATTTAAGTCCTAAGTCTGATTCTATAGATCCGATACCTAAGTTCACCGCTAGGTTCCTCCTTAGAATATCTACGTCACGCAAATAAGCGGCCGCCGAATTTACGAGTAATTAAAACACTAGAAATCAGATCTAAAGTAAAATCGCAATTAAAAAAGATAAAACATCAATTCATTACCATAAACAAACCTTGGGCATAGCCCCAATCCCTAGAAATTAAGCTACTACTCAAGCATTGCCATGGTGATGACAAGCTTGGTTAACAACAACATGAAAATAAAAATAAGAGAAGAGAGGAGGAAGAAGAAGAGAGAGATCCTAAATTACAGCCTAAGAGTAGCAGCCCAGAAGTCCCCTTTGTCTCTGCTCAGATGCCTTATTTATAGATTAGAGAAGTTTGAATCCCAGTCTAACTTAAATTAGATCCAAATCAGTTACTTCTGATCCAAGTAATGCGCGTCACGGCCGTGATGGCCATCACGACCATGCCGTCACGGCTTCTGCCTTAGGCGCTTCTTTAGTGATTGGTCTATCACGACCGTGATGCTCATCACGGCTAGGCCGTGATCAGTTCTGCCTGTTGAGGGTTTGGTTCAGCTGACAGGTAACGGCCGTGATGGACATCACGGCTAGGCCGTGACCAGTTCTGACTTTTGCCTTCTTTCTTTTCAGTTTTGCTCGATCATGGTCGTGATGGTCATCACGGCTAGGCCGTGATGGGCTTTGTTTGGCTCATTTTCTTCACTTTTCAAGCCCCATCTTCATCCAAGCTCCATCATGGTTGATCCTGAGCATTTAATCCTTAATTTCTGCAAAACAACACCACAAAACCCCCTTACCCGTTCCAAGGTAAAAACTAACAAAAATCAAATTAAAAATGCCTAAACTATATGAAAATGCATGTAAAATGACAATGAAATATGAGGTGGAATCACACTCATCAAATCACTCCAAGCTTAAGATTTTGCTTGTCCTCAAACAATCACCAAGGCCAGACGATATAAATAATCAGAGCATGGATAGTGGACCAAGAACCCGAGTAACTAATTCAAGTAACAGGCATATTCAATAAGTACCCAAGAGATAGTCCATTTCAAGTCCAATTAGAAGCTTAGGCTTCCTAAATTCATATTCTCACTGATTCGGGTACTCTTTCTCACCTCACTCAAGTGTTTAAGGGTATATGACAATTCGCTCAATTTCCTCAAGGAAGGAATTCTACCATAAGCTTGACTATTAACCAGATCTCTACTTTATTAATGAAAACACATAAGAATCAGGAGGTCTTTTATTCTGGTTGTAACGAGGTCATGGGATTAATCGTCAGGTGGGGAAATCAAGAAAAGGAAATTTCAAGAGGGCTAAATAGAATATCAAACATTGCAAAGCATGACACCTTCTAAAATACCTTTTTAGCTTTGATTCATTTTCCACCTTTCTTTCCTTCTTTTTATTTTATTTCTCCTTTCTTTTTGTCATCCCCTTCTCCATATTTTTTTTTGTTTATTTTATTTTATTTATTTGGAGAAGGGGAGATTTTCAATTCAAGAGAAATATTTTTCTATCTTTCTCATCCCACAATTTATTTTTCAAACTACCTTTTTACCTTTTTTGTAATACTTTAAAAGGTGTCATACCAAGCATTATTCATCAAAGTAATTCAAGGTACCAAGAAAAGTATTTTATTTTTTTAGGCTCAAAATTGGGCAACTAAGGGGTAGCATTTAATCAATCAAAGCTCAGAAGACCGGAAAAATATCTAGTGCCTCGATCATTTTCAAATATGTTTTCAAAAAAAATTTAAGTTTCAAAACGGTTTCAAGTCAAGTTCTAGAGGATACAATCCAAGAGGAATAAAACACTCTATCACAAAAGATAGGGTAGATTTAGTGAGTACCCCTTTTTAGCTCAAAATCTTACATTTAGTAGTTCAAAAATCAGTGAGAAACACAAATTTAAGGAACCACGTGCTAATTATCAACTATCAAAAGTTATCTCAAGCATTTTTATTTTAGCCTTATCACAAGAATAAAAAAAAATTGGTTCAAAAATTCACTATCTCAATTTATTTGGCGCCAAGTTCTCGCAATCGGATGCACATTTTAAGCAAAGGGTAATCTAACCATATGATCATGCAAAATTATGCCTATATGAGTGCAACATGAAAAATGTAAAAATGCACAAATACCCCTACCCCAAGATTAAAAACATACATTGTCCCCAATGTAAATAATCAAGTCAGAGAGAGGAGAAAAATGGAACAACTCACCGAGGTGGTAGCGGGTGCTGGCTCTGTTGCCCAGTCAAAAACTTGTTGGAAGGTGTATCATGGCCGTGATCAATTCTGGTCTATAGGAGCTGGCCTGTCACGGCCGTGACTTCCATCATGGCTAGGTCGTGATACACTCTGTTCTTTAGGTTCCTACTCATCACGCTCGTGATGCTTATCACGGCTGGACCGTGATCCTTTCTGGTCTTCTTGGCTAACTCATCACGGTCGTGACCACTGTCACGGCCTGGGCATGATGACTTCCGACTTTATTCGTCCCTGCCCTTTTTGCTCTTCCTTCCTTCTTAACCTGAAAACACTTGACAAATCTATTAATTTATGATCTTTTTCCTCTTGATCTTCTCAAATTATTCAAGATCTAAATTCAAAAACAAATGGAGAAGGGAAAGAAAACTTGGGTTGCCTCCCAAGAAGCGCTTAGTTACGGTCTTAAGCCTGACCATACTTCCTTCAATCAATCGGGGTCAACTGGGCGTAGAAGTGCAAGTACACTTCTCTTCCATGGGAGTCCTTCAGAGAGCTAATTTTGCTCATATGGCCAATTGCGCTTCCGCTTTGCTCTTTTAACTCTGAGCTTCATGGCCTTACTCCCTCCCGACGGAAGTTTTGTTTCCACATGATGAGCAACTCCAACTTCATCACTACTGGGTGCATCATTTGCCATGCAAATCTTCGGGGTTGCTTCCATGTTGAGCTCTTCCTTTACCACTGGAGACGTTATATCGATCCTGCACACATGACTCTCAAAAGGAGGGTTGTTATATGAGTTAGTCAATTCAAAATCTACCCTACCTTCCTCTACATTCAGAGAGAGTTTGCCATTCCTTACGTCTATTATTTCTCCGGTGGTAGCCAAGATTGGCCTTCCTAAAATGATGGGGAATCCAGAATTCCCTTTCATATCCAGTACCAGGAAATTAGTAGGGATGAAAATTTTCCCTACCTTTACGGGAACATTCTCTAGTATGCCTAGAGGAGTTCTAGTTAAGCCATCCGCAAATTGTAAGGAGAATTTGAATGGACTCAACTCTTTGGTTCCCAACCTTTCCAAGATAGTGAGCGGCATCAAGCTCGCACTAGCCCCTAAGTCACATAAGGCTTGGTCCATTTTCACTTCTCCAATTGAGCAAGCAATAGAGAAACTACCTGGATCTTTTAGCTTGGGAGGCATATTAGTTTCTATATCTACTTGCTTTATCTTGACCAAACTTTGTGGGAAAGGTATTGGGGGTTGGTACGGTGGTGGAGGGCCGTACTTTGATTCTGGCTCTTCATCCTTGCTCAAGTCCTCCTCAAATTCCACATCCTTTTCAACCACCCCAAGCTTATCATCCCTCAAGTATATGGCATTACAATGTTCATTGGGATTAGCTTCGGGTTGGCCCGGGAACGTACCCTTAGGTCTAGAGTATGTGCTGGCTTGTTGGGCAATCTGAGTTTCTAGCATCTTGTTATGGATGGCTAAGTTATCTACCTTAGATGCTAGCTCTTTTATTGCCTCGTTTACTGCCCTACCTTGTTGTCTAAACTCTTCATTTTGTTTTGTTTGAGTTTTAACAAACCTTTCCAATAAAGACTCGAGTTTAGACTTCTGTACTAAGGATACCCCGTTGTGGGTTTCCTATTACCTTGGCCTTCTTGGAACTCATGGTTCCGCTTGTTGCTGTAGTTCCCGTACGAGAGGTAAGGGTTGTTCTTCCTTCCTTGGTTGTAAGGATTTGGGGGAGCATAATTGGGTAACTTCGGGTTCGTGTCGTAGAAGTTGTGACAAGTGTTCACTTGTTCCCCCAAAGCGCCGGATCCATGAGCAATACCACGTGGGCACTCCATTATGTCATGTCCCAGCATTCCAAAAATCTCACAAACAATGTTAGTAGCACATATTGAACTCACATTAGCCCTTTCGAGCTGATCAAAGCGTTTATTCAGTGAGTCTATTTTAGACATGATAAAATCAGTGCTATTCATTTCAAACTTACCCCCCCGAAATCTTTTTCGGGTTATTTCCTCTTTATGAACCCCATTGGTGGTAGTTGGTGGCCACGTTTTCAATAATGTTGAATGCCTCAGTCAGAGGCCTATTCATAAAGGCTCCACCAGCTGCGGAATCAAGTGACACCTTCGAAGAGTAATCCAATCCGTTGTAGAGGGTATGCACTAACAACCACCTCTCGAGTCCATGATATGGGCAAGACTCCAGCAATCCCTTGTAGCGATCCCAAGCTTCTGACAAGCATTCTCCGTCCTTTTGGAAGAAGCCGATGATCTGGGCTCGTAGGTAAGTCGTCTTGAAGGGAGGGAAAATTTACTCCAAGAATGCCTGCTCCAGTTGGTCCCAAGTCGACAAGGTATTAGCGGGCACTTGTTTCAGCCAAGCTTTCGCTTTTCCGGTCAAAGATGAGGGGAATAACCTTAAGAGAATAGCATCAACCGGGGTGCCTTGAATTCTAACTGCATCGGTGAACTCCAAGAATGTCTCCACGTGGTCAGTCGGGTCCTCCGAGGGTAATCCACCAAATTGATGTCGCCTAATCATGTTGATTAGAATGGGCAGTATAGTGTAGTTCTCCGCCTCAATCTCTGGCCTGGCAATCCCAGTTCGCAAACCCCTCGCCTTTGGGGCTGCGTAGTCCTTCAATGGCTTCGTATCCGGAAGATTCGCCATGAGTGGAATGGGAATCAACCTCTCTATCTCTCTCCTTGTAGTCTCCTATGTCTGTCAAAGGTCCTTTCGACTTCGGGGTCAACCTCACTAAGGTTTCCAAGACTTAGGGATCTTCGAATAAAAAACAGAGAGAGAGAGATACTCTAGAAGGAAAAAAAGAATTTTTTTTAAAATATAAAAATTAAATAAAAAGAAAAAGTCCAGAAAAATCAATTTAAAAATTAAATTGAGATTCGAGAAAGCACAGTCCCCGGCAACAGGGCCAAAAACTTGATGTCGTGCGATCCGGCAAGTGTACCGGATTGTCGCCAAGTAATAAAAAGATATTGATCCCACAGAGACCGTGATCTCAAATCGCAACTAATTATCGAATTGACTAAACTGGGCTTTAGAAAAGGATTTTGAAAAGGTTTTTGATATTTGAAATAAGGGATAACTTAGAAAATCATATAAGGAATGCAATCAAGTAAAACAGAAAGTAAATCAATTTATGGTTTTTCAGATCTAGATGGATTCCTAGGAATTTGGGTTACCAACAAGGTTGTTTATGTTACTAAATTGATTACCCCTTTGTTAATTATTGAAATTGCCTTGAAGGCGAATTTATCCTCAAATAGTTAATGCTCCCTCTCGGGTTACAAAAACCGTGCCCAATTAAACCAACCCCTACTCTCGTGGTAGTCGAATTTAGATTGGACCCTTTACGCTTTGTGACAATTCGTTAATCCTCGAAGGACCGCTTCTAACTCTCGTGATTTAAGTCCTAAGTCTGATTCTATAGATCCGATACCTAAGTTCACCGCTAGGTTCCTCCTTAGAATATCTACGTCACGCAAATAAGCGGCCACCGAATTTACGAGTAATTAAAACACTAGAAATCAGATCTAAAGCAAAATCGCAATTACAAAAGATAAAACATCAATTCATTACCATAAACAAACCTTGGGCATAGCCCCAATCCCTAGAAATTAAGCTACTACTCAAGCATTGCCATGGTGATGACAAGCTTGGTTAACAACAACATGAAAATAAAAATAAGAGAAGAGATGAGGAGGAAGAAGAGAGAGATCCTAAATTATAGCCTAAGAGTAGCAGCCCAGAAGTCCCCTTTGTCTCTGCTCAGATGCCTTATTTATAGATTAGGGAAGTTTGAATCCCAGTCTAACTTAAATTAGATCCAAATCAGTTGCTTCTAATCCAAGTAATGCGCGTCACGGTCGTGATGGCCATCACGACCATGCCGTCACGGCTTCTGGCTTGGGCGCTTCTTCAGTGATTGGTCTGTCACGGTCGTGATGCTCATCACGGCTAGGCCGTGATCAGTTCTGCCTGTTGAGGGTTTGGTTCAGCTGACAGGTAACGGCCGTGATGGACATCACGGCTAGGCCGTGACCAGTTCTGACTTTTGCCTTCTTTCTTTTCAGTTTTGCTAGATCATGGTCGTGATGGTCATCACGGCTAGGCCGTGATGGGCTCTATTTGGCTCATTTTCTTCACTTTTCAAGCCCAATCTTCATCCAAGCTCCATCATGGTTGATCCTGAGCATTTAATCCTTAATTTCTGCAAAACAACACCACAAAACCCCCTTACCCGTTCCAAGGTAAAAACTAACAAAAATAAAATTAAAAATGCCTAAAATATATGAAAATGCATGCAAAATGACAATGAAATATGAGGTGGAATCACACTCATCACATGCAGTGTTTGAGCTTTTGAAGTTCTATTATGCATATGTGGTTTTGACTTTTTATAAGATGCTTCAAGCTTTTCTTTATCATAACCAAGGCCAGACTTATCATGCGGGGACCTGGAGTACCTTAAAATTAAACTTAGTTTATCTAAGCCACCTTCAAATTTAGACAGTGTCTGTCAGGTATGTCACATCTTGTTTCAGTTTGTAAGTTCACAAGAGATAGTTCGTTCACACTTTAGTTTGTCAGTTAGACTAACATTCTCGATTTTAGTTTGTAATTTTCATTTACAAGACTTATTTTCTCCATGCAAACCCTATCAAATTCTTTATATAGTTTTGAAAATTTCTTTTTGAGACTTCTATATTCATGAGACATAATTGATGAGTTGTGCAATAATTCATCAAATGCATCTTAAAGTACCAGCCATTAGAATCCATTACCCCAGCCTCAGTGTATTCACTTTCTAATGATGTACCAGCCATTAGATAGATATTTGCCTCTTCCTCTGCTTCATTTTCTTCATCAGATGAAGACAGGTCCAGATCCTCCCAAGTAGACATCAAGCCCTTCTTCTTTTTGAAGAACTTCTTTTTGTCCTTCAGATCTGGGCAGTCAGCTTTGAAATGAACAGGCTTTTTGCACTCACAGCACGGAGGTGGACCTTTTTCCTTAGAGTCTGATTTCTCCTTGATGAACTTTTTGTTGAACTGCTTCCTTCTTAAACAACCTTTCATTCTCCTCATATGTTGAATCTTTCTGGAGATGAAAGATAGTTCATCCTCATCAGATGCTTCATCACTGTTAGAAGGGTCTGCTTCATCAGAGGATTCCTCAGCTTTAAGAACATTGGAAGAGCTAGCCTTCTTTGCCTTTAGGGCAATAGATTTTCCATTTCTGGAACTTTCTTCTTCATTGAGCTCAAGCTCATGAACTTTTAAAGATCCAAGAAGTTCCTCCAAAGTGAGAGTATTGAGGTTCTTTGCTTCCAGAATAGCAGCTTAGGTGATGTCATCAAGAATTGATCGCTAAACATTTGAGGATCTTTCTTTGATTTCAAGTGCTAAAAATTCAAGATCAAACACAAGCTAGAACAATAGAATGAAGCTTGATTCTCAAGTGAGAATCAAGAGAAACAAAAAGGAGTAGAAGAGCACAATTATATATGATTGAAATGACTAGAACAAGAATTAAAGTGCAGAATTTAAATTGCAAGAATTAAAGAACAAACAAAGTAGAAAATGGAATAGGAAGAAGAGGAAGGGGAAGGCGCCACAAATACATTCTTCTTGGAGAAGAAGATTGAATTTGATAAGCCAAGGGAAGATTCACCACTTGAATAAGGATATTCAAGATAAGAATCAAAGGTTCAATTCATGAACCAAGAATATGAGAACTCTCAACTCTCTCTAGCAATCTCAAGTGTGAGAAAACTCAAATTTATTCAAAACTTGTAAAATGAGTTACATGATACCTATTTATAGGCTCATCCTACTTAAGGTGCAAGCTAGACTAACTTGAGACACAAGTAACGCCCCTAAATCCTTCCAACCATGTGTGGGCTTTGTTTTGGGCCTAATGCCTTATACTATTATGCTATCGCCCAATAGGCCCAAACCTTAAACTAGTCCTAAGTGCTTTTTTTGAATAAGCATTTTTCATTACATAAACTCTACTCTATACAAGGTTCCTAGTCCCTACCTTTATTATATGAAGTCTAAGCTAAACAAGGGTCCTAGGTCCTAATCCTAACTATGTGACACCCTAAACTCGGCATCACATGGTTACCCAATTGCGAAAATATTTCTGATTTAAAATACTGGTTACTTTTGGAAAGTATCATTTTCTTGATGGATGTGTACACTAAAAATGGTAGTTTTTTTTTTTGGATGAACAAGATAAAGGTGATGAACACTGAGAACGTGAATTAAAGACAACATATATTCATAACATGTCCTAATGAGAGCCAAGTTCCAGTACACAAGTTAGGGCCTTATCAACGGCCATCGCAACAGAATTAGACATCTAGAAGATACAACTTAAAAGAGAGTAAGTAAAGACATAGGGAAAGAGGGTCCAGAACCACATCCAAAAAGGTAACTCTAAAAAGTCAGATGACGGAAGATTATCCACAAAACGCTCCGAACTGGTTACTGACACTGGCTGCAAGCAGGGGCACCACAAATGCTCCCACGAGACGAGACATCGGGTAATGGATCTATGACGTTGCCACCCTCATCTATGGAATCATCGTCATCATGATCATCCATAACGTGATACTCTGGCTCATCCTCCTCCATGACCTCATTGAAGTCCTCCTCAGGGTCCTCCTTGGGATCCTCCTCAATCGGTGCAGCCGGCTCTACGTCTAGAGGTGGTGGCTCATGTAGCAGTCCGTTAGCTCGCAGTGTGTGAAGGTAATACCAAGTCAGAGGCAGAGCTACCCTCCTAGTATCCATGGTATGGCTCTTACGGATGGGGTCTCCGTCAGCATTTAAATCGGTTGTGGTGATTGCTCCATGGTACGTGGCAGATGTCGCCCCTGGATGTATCAGCCATGCCCCAGCATTCCCTACATCGTCGAAGAACTCAGTCTTCGACATTGTCGGCACAAGTGGGATATTGGGATCCATCTGAACTTATACACATACGGCGGTACCAAAAGGGAAGAGAGAATAACAAATAGAAATGAAAGAGTGAGATACCAACAACGGATATATGGCACAACAACCATACACATGATACATACAACATCTTGGCATATTAACATGTTAAAAATTACTCATAGGTAAATAACAAGTATTATTTCAGTGGGTCTCATACCCTAATCAATCAATTTTATAAAGATAATGCATGACACTTGAATCATTAGGCTCTAATCTTAATCCCATGAGATACCATCACTGTTTTATCATTAAGAAAGAAAGAGTTAATTAGGATCATACGCCACATTTGGCAAGTTGTCTCCGTCACCTCATGCACCCGGATCAACATCATCATGAATCCCTTATAACGGCCATTCGGATGTATACCTCATCGAATACCACATCTTAAGCGGGTATTCGGTTAACTCAAGCATATTTGCTAAGGGAAAATGCATATGAATAAAAGACTTTTCATTATCGGGACTTTTCTTTGTGTTCACTGTTTTTCGTTGTCGAAGCCCAAAGCAACAACTATTCACAATTTTCATTACTTGAAAATCAATAACACAAGACACGCAGTCCGAGTGCTCAATCACAACACCTTAGACCGATGCCGCAGTCCAAGGTTATGGTCGTAGAAACAATTATAATTTTATCCATGTTTTATTTCAACATGATAAGGACTCCTAGCCTATAACAACGAAATTAGGACACACAGTCCTCAATTCCAAAATTAGGGCTCCTAGCCCATAATATCACGATTAGGACCCTTGGTCCATAATTCTTGACACGGATCCTAGATCGCGTGCATAAACTGAATGCTAGAGGCGACGTCTCGCGAACTAGTATTCTATTTCACATGTGCTTACTCTTCGCTCAGTGAAAATCAAAAACCAAAACAAAACCTCGGTCACTTATCCAAGTAACCATAACGTTTCTAAATCATTTAGGAGAAAATCTTTTCCTTTACAAAGTCTTTTATAAAACATTTGGAAATTCATTTGCTTTTGAAATCCTTGATGGAATAAAGTCAAATATTTTCAAAGGGGTTTTTCCTTCATGAAACACATAGTTCAAAAAAGGTTTTCTCTCGTACAAACTTTGGATCCCAAAAAGGTAATTTCTATTGACTTAAAAACACTTCAACGTTTCTTTTCAAAACTAGAATCTCATTCTCTTGAAATAAGCGTTTTAAACAAGGAACATTTATAAATGAAACCAATACTTTCAAAGCTCTATTCAAGCCTTATTAAGGCTTTTAATCCTTATAATCATTGTGCACAGACTCAAGTCCAGCTTCTTAAACTTCAATCAACAGTAATATATTCTCAACAATAATATCACAGTTAACGACATTTCATCACATATATACAACTCACAATACTTTAAGACAGGTAATAATCAACTTCAAGCAATAATCACAATAGTTCAAGTAAACAAGTCATTCAAGTTTTGCTCCACATCATAATAATATCCAAATCACTCAAGTAAACACATACACACATGTATATAGTCATTGAATATCCCTAGGCAATCCCCTCTTACCTTCTGTGAAGGTAAGGAGATTAGATGCTCGAAGAGGTATACCACGAACGTCCTTGTTTCCTCTGCGATGGAAGTCTAAGGTTATGAACACAAAATCACAAGTTAAAATGAAACAAGAACATTAAACCACAAGGTATAGGTTCGGCCAAGACTAGTTCTTAGGGTTAGAGTTTCTCGAAAATTATACAACTCATGGAATTATGATCCTTAAGTGTTAGGAGTTCACAAATGATGATCATTTAACAAAGTTGAATTAAAATCCCACTAAGTTATAAACTTAGGGTATTCGGCCAAGGCTAGTAAAATAGGCTATAGCTAGCATTCACTAAACTTTACAATCTCTTAGGTTTAGCATCCATATGTATTAAGGAGCTCCAAACCATGATCATTTTGAAAAAATAAGAACAAAGTATCCTAGGTCCATAACCTTCTAGGTTCGGCCTTCATAGGATTTAGAGGCTAGAAATCTTTAAACTTTCCAATCTCTTAGACTTAGCATCCAAATATCTTATGGAGCTCAAGTCCATGATAATCTTGGAAAACAATGGAAACTTAAACATTCCAATCTCTTAGACTTAGCATCCAAATATCTTATGGAGCTCAAGTCCATGATCATCTTGGAAAAATGAAAGTAATACATCCTAGCTTTAATAACATAGAATAAACAAGTTAGAAATCCTTAAACTTTCCAATCTCTTAGACTTAGCATCCAAATATCTTATGGAACTCAAGTCCATGATCATTTTGGAAAAATAAAAACTCAAACATCCTAGCACCTAAACTCTAAGTTTCGGCCATCATAGGATGATGAGGAAAATATTCTTTGTTTAACAACAACTCTTAGGTTTAGAATCACAAGGTATTAAGAGTTCTAAATCCATGATCATACTTGGAAAATTGAAACATAGTATCCTAGGCTTACCTATTCATATTTTTGATCATCATAGGAACAAGCTATCAAAACTTCAAAGATTTATAGATTCAAGATCAAGGGATAGTTAGAAACTCAAACACATGATCATATTCCAAAAGTTGAAACAAAAACTTCCTAGGTCACAAATGCAAGCATTTGGCCTTCATTGGAAGAGATAGGTAGAGATTTTTGTTTTACACAACCTCTTAGTATTTGAAAATATAAGTTAATACAAGACTATAGAAAGTTGTTTCAACTCAAAAGGAGTTTTCTACCATTTTAGAGAGATTTTAGAAGTTTAAAGCATATAAAGAACACATAAAGTAAACTAAGAAATAAAAGATGAAACTTGAAAAAAGATTCATATGAGAGCATTACCCTTAGTATAAGGAAGAACTTTAATGAAGAACTTAAGTAGAAAAGATGAATAAAAACTAAAGCTTTAAGAGCTTGAATTTTTAGAAGAAAGAAGAAGATGAAGGTTTAATGGAGGTTGAAGGAGGAAGATGATGAAGTAAAAATGAAAGGGTATATATAGGGAAAGGGGGAGAGTTCCACGGCAAAGGAAGAAGAGGGAGAGCTTGTTGAGCAAGCTTGGTGGTTTAATACTTGATTGGATGGAGGAAGATAGAGAAATGACTTTTTGGATTAGAATAGTGTTATAATTTGAAAAGTGTGATGATTACACTTTTAGAGTGTGTATAGCCTTTTCCATCATGTCTCCTTACTTCTTTTATGTTCCCTAATCTGCTCCATTTCGTACCCAGTTTCATTTCCAATCGTAATTCTTCTGACGTTTTCGCCCGAATAAAATATTATATTCTATTTTTGAACGAAAATTTTTAACATAACCAAGGTTGAAGGAAACATAATAAAAACACTAACTGTCTCGTTCACGGGTCAAAATTAGGTTTTCTGCACAGTAAACTTGGACCGACAGTCAAAACGCAGACCGGCTTCCGTTTGAATTTTCAACCGAAATTTTTACCGTGACTTCATATGATATAAAAACACAAGAAAATGATTTTAGTTTAATTAAAATCATCCTCTGAGTTTAATCTAAAATAAACACATTTAAATATGTATTTACTACTACAAAAACATAGGAAAAACAGGGTGTTACAAACTAGGTGGTCAATGGCTCAATGCATAAGAGGTTCAAGATGAAGCCCTATTCATAAGGTTGCCTATGAGTCAAGTGATTGGCCACCACCTTCTTCAATGTGTCTTGGACTCTTATAAGCCTTGCCCTTGTTATGGGTCCATGTAGGCCTTCAATGCTAGGTCCTTGGCTTTGTGTGTCCATGCTCATATCATCCCCTCCTTCTTGAAGCACATTCGTCCACGAATTGTGTTGAGATGATCTATGTCATTTTCAAAAAGACTAAGATCAGACACATTAAATGTGGCACTTACATTATAATCACCAGGGAGATCTATTTTATATGCATTATCATTTATTTTCTCCAATACTTGGAAAGGTCCATCACCCCTTGGTAGGAGTTTGGACTTCCTTTGTAAAGGAAATCTTTCTTTTCTTAAGTGCACCCATACCCAATCACCAGGTTTGAGTAACACTTGTTTTCTTCCTTTATTTACCTGCCTTGAATTATGCTCCCCATGTTTTTCAATATTTAATTTTACTTGTTCGTGGAGCTTTTAACAAATTCGTCCTTGGCAAGCCCATCTTGATGCAACAATATTTGTTCAATGGGTATTGGAAGTAAATCAAGTGGGGTTTGAGGATTAAAACCATAGACTATTTCAAAAGGGGAGTGCTTAGTAGTAGAATGTTGCACGCGGTCGTATGCAAACTCAATGAAAGGTAAGCACTCTTCCCAAGACTTTAGGTTTTTCTTGAGGATGGTTCTTTAAAGAGTATAAAGAGTTCGATTAACCACCTCAGTTTGCCCATCTGTTTGTGGGTGGCATGTAGTTGAAAAGAGTAATTTAGTTCCAAGTTTGCTCCACAAAGTTCTCCAAAAGTGACTTAGAAACTTTGTATCTCGATCGGATACAATGCTTCGAGGAATCCCATGTAGTCTAACGATTTCCCTTAAGAAAAGGTTTGCTACATGGCAAGCATCATCACTTTTGTGACATGGTAAAAAATGAGCCATCTTGGAAAATCTAACCACAACCACAAAGATTGAATCATTGCCTCGCCTAGTCTTTGGCAACCCCAATACAAAATCCAAAGAGATATCAATCCAGGGAGAAGAAGGACTAGGTAAGGGAGTGTACAACCCATGTGGCTTACTCTTTGACTTTGCCTTCAAACAATCAATGGATTTTTCACATAACTTTTGGACTTGGATTTTCATTTTTGGTCAAAAGAAATGTTCATGCAAAACCTATAAAGTCTTGTGAACACCGAAGTGCCCCATTAATCCCCCTTGATATGCTTCTCTTACCAAGAACTCTCTTATAGAATGCCTTGGCACACAAAGTCTTTTGTCTCTAAAAAGGAATCCTGTTGGTATAAGCCCTAGAGGCCAATGTATTTCTTTAGACTTACATTTGTATCTTGCTATTTTATATATATATATGATATGAGGCATTCCAGTTTATTGTGTTACTTGTTTAAACATAATAAAGTCCTTAGAATAGAGATTTCAGTTTAATAGAATATCAAGTATATGACTTGATCGTGAGACACTATTGAACAATGAAATCCTATTCTTAAATATCCGTAGTCAAGTATTTTATTAATAAGGACAATAATAATACAATTGAGACTATTATGTGTGCAGACTGATGACCATATCTCACGGGCCATGGATATGAGATATCGAGTCGACACATAGGTACACATTAGAGTAATGATGTACTGGATTGACCCGCCATGAGAACACTACATGGAGCGTTATGTGAGTGTCATAAGTAGTTCTCATAGTGACAATGGTGCATACAATCCTTGACCTGAAATCACTACGATCCCTACATGAGGAGTCGTGTGCTTTAATATCGTCAAACGTCATCTGTAATAGGATGACTATAAAGACGGTCATTGGGCATACCACGAGCCATGCAGAGGGATGTGAGTGACCTAGATGGAATTTGTCCCTCCTACATGACAGGAGTAATATCTGTGGGGCCCCTGATAGAGTGAGAGTCAGAAAATGCATGGCCATGCTGAAATGAGTCAATATGAGATATTGACCTCATTTGTTGTTGAGTCTACTCGGGTATCAGGGAACATGATATTGAACCATACAAGGGTGACACATTCTATGCCTTGTGTTCAATATAGATATATGGACAAAGGGATAATAATGCACATGAATATTTGTCACAGAAAGGTTTCGTCAAATCACTGACTTTCTCACTACTTAGGTAGCAGTGATGTATTGCTAGATACCGCTCACTGTTTGTAATATTAAATGGGATTTAATGTTACTACTAACATTTTGGGAACCTATAGGGTCACACACATAAGAGCGGATTAAAAGAAGCATTAAAAGGAGAGTTGGACTTTCCAATTGGGCCTAGCGCATAGTACATGGGCTTAGGTCAAGTGCTGCTCACTCACTCACTTAAGGAGGCGCTACTATAAGTAGAACATTTAAGTTGTTGTGCACACAAGGTTGATACCCTAGCCGCACAGAGAGAGTAAGAGTGAACAGTAAGCCTCGGTTTTGAAGCTAGCACTGCAAGACAGAGACGCTTCAGGTTCGTGACGTTGGACGTTCACGGAGTCCGCTCGTGTGGATACCTCTGGAGACACCGTTCGTGCGGTGTTCGTGATAGACGAATTTCAACCAACAGCCATCGCTTCAAGAGGTAAACTTTCTAATCATGAATCATGACCATTCGCATGGATCCTTCGATGGGAATTTTTTCGCTACGTTTTATTTTGTTTTATACACAAATTCCCAACAGTGGTATAAGAGCCGCTTGCGAAACCATGATTCTGTTACGTGGTTTATCTGTTATGTATGATAACATGTTTATAATGTGAATCGTTTTTCTGAAAATTGTTTTTGAAAATCATTTGCATCTGGTTTGAGAAACCTTGTTCCTGTGATTTTCGTATGTATATGATATATACGTCTATTGCATGTTTGTGTATGTATGCGATATGTACGTTGGTTCTGAATCCTTATTATGTTCTGCGATGGCGTCAAATGTTGATGTTAAACATGATTGTTTTCAGTTCTGTGTTGGCGGCGTTAAGGGGTTTCAGACATGAAAAGTTCATGTTGTTGCGGCTGAGGTTCAAAGTGTTGAAACCATAGCCGCCGTTCCTTGCAACGTGAAGTGTTCACGGGCCTTGCGGTTTTAGGGTTGAAAGGTTGACGCCCTAGCCACCAAGGAAGCGAGGCACGCTTCGGAGAGAAAATTTTTCTTCGGGGCGCTGCCCCGCACCCCACAAGTGGCGGCCTCCCCTTGACCCCTGCCCGCTGACCGGGCAGCGGGACCCCCGTGCTACCTCTGCGTAGTGTGTAATTTCGAAATTCAAATTTTGAAAATTTTATGTCACCATTTAATAATTATATCAATTACAATAAATGTGATTTATGTTACAATAAATGTGATTTGTTACAATAAATGTGATTTATATAAATGTGATTTATATCAATTACAATAAATGTGATTTGTAGTAACAACAATTGTAATAAATGTGATTTATAGTAACATCAATTATAAAAAATGTGATTTGTTATATATATGTTACGTTTTCAAAATTCAGATTTTGAAATCTCTAATTAATGAAATTAATAATAATAATAATTGTGTATTATTATTGGTTGTTACTATTTATTTGGTGATGTATGGTGAATGGTTATGGCCTTAGTCCTTTTATCTTTTGGTTTATATTTTGAAATACGGCCTGCGTGCCGTGCCTTTCTCTTATATTCCATATGTATCTTCTTTTCTCATCTCACTCCCCTCATATGAAAATGAGGTTTCTGTTTATGTAATGTAATGATGGAAACAAGAAGACGTTATCACGTGGGAGATCTTGCTTGGAGAAGCTTGGACGCTCCTAGGTTTTAGTTTAGATTCTCTCATTGGCTTGGGAGAATCAATGCGTTAGGGGCCATAACCATATCACATTTATTTGCCTTATGTATGTATATAGTATGTTAAAAGAGTTTAACTAATATATGTATGAGATGCATATATGTAAATAATAAGTTAAAGAGTTTAACACATGATGAGATCAAACTTTAAACAAATCCCTCAAAAGGAAATATTAAGTCACACTTAAAGGCCTTCCGATGCATGGCACTTGTCAAGACTATGATCGATTAAGTGTGGGTCCGCCAAAGCGGGGTACCTTTATCTATAATAGTAAGGTGCGATGGGAGAAATGTAATGTTCAACTGCTATCCATTGGGTCTGACTTAACTAAGCCAACTTCAATAGGATTGAAAGGCTTAGAGGCTCATAAGTTGGGCTTTAGTCCATGTGATGGATTAGAATAAGAGTTATTCACCCAACTGTCCAAGAGTTGCATGAGATGCAATCGAAAAGTGTTTCCTACCTAAATAACCGAATTTTAAGTGATCAGCCAAAGCTGACTTAAAGCTAGGTGAAATATGGATCTTGGCCCACTATAAAATCTTCCAACGGGATTTTCCGAATCAATGATGAGGGTCATTGTTTTGAGTAAAATAGTGGGAGGCGTATTTAATTAAAGACCTAATTAAATAACTTCATGGCATGATACTTATATTTTGCATATTTATCTCTGTAGATTACCATGGCATCAAACACATAAAGTAACTTTGTCATTGCGATCCGTCCTTGAGAAGGACAAACTATCCGGAAGCGAATTTTCTCGGACTGGTGCAGAAAACTTGAGGATTGTCCTCAAACATGAGAAAAAGCTGTATGTTCTTGAGGAGCCTATTCCCGAGGAGCACCGGCTTCAATCGCTCCTAGGGGTGAGAGAGATGCTTATAAGAAGCATCAGGATGACGCCTTAGACGTCGGCTGTCTTATGCTTGCTACCATGACCTCTGAGCTGCAAAAGCAACATGAGACCATGGAGGCGTACGATATGATCGTGCACCTCAAGCTGCTCTACCAAGAGCAAGCAAGGCATGAGCGGTTCGAAGTTTCCAGGCCCTTTTCCAGTGTAAATTGGCAGAAGGGAGCCTTGTGAGTCCTCATGTACTACAGATGATCGGGTACATTGAGAATCTCGAGAGACTGGGATTTCCTTTAGGCCAAGAGTTGGCCACCGACTTGGTTCTGCAATCGTTGCCTGAGAGCTATAGTCAGTTTGTCATGAACTTCAATATGAATGATCTTGACAAACCTTTGCGAAATGTTGAGCATGTTGAGAACTGCTGAACAAAATATTAACAAAGGAAAGGGGAAGGCCATTTTGATGGTCCAGTTGGAAATAGCAAGAAGCAGCCCAAGAAGCCCAAGAACAAACAAAAGGGCAAGGGCAAGGGCAAGGCCATCAACAAGATCAAACCCGGTACTTCGGTTTGAAGCCCGTGGGTGGTGTGGCTAAGGAAGGCAATTGCTTCCACCGTGGTCGGACCGGACATTGGAAGAGGAACTGCCCAAAATACCTGGAAGAGATCAAGAAGAAGAAGGAAGTGAGACTTCCGCCTGGTATGTTTGTTATAGAAGTCAATTTATCTACTTCTGCATCATGGGTATTAGATACTGGATGTGGTTCTCACATTTGTACAAATGTGCAGGACCTAGACAGGAGTAGACCATTGACAAAGGGCGAAGTCGATCTACGAGTCGGAAATGGAGCAAAGGTTGCTGCTTTAGCTGTAGGGACTTATGTATTGACTTTGCCCACTGGGCTTACTATTCAGTTAGATAACTGTTATTTTGTGCCTGCAATTAGCAGGAATATCATTTCCGTTTCTTGTTTGGACAAGATTGGTTTTTCTTTTGTAATAAAGAACAAAAGTTGTTCTATTTATTTGGATGATGTTTTCTATGCTGGTGCACACATGAGTAATGGACTTTATGTCCTTGATCTTGAAATGCCCATCTATAACATAAATACTAAGAGGTTCAAACCAAATGAGTTGAACCCGTCTTATCTTTGGCATTGTCATTTAGGCCATATAAATGAGAAGCGCATTTCGAAGCTCCATAAAGATGGACTCTTGTACTCATTTGATTATGAATCATATGAGATATGTGAGTCTTGTTTATTGGGAAAGATGACTAAAGCTCCATTCACCGGCAAAGGTGAAAGAGCCAACGATCTTTTGGGTCTTATACATAGCGATGTATGCGGACCCCTAAACACATTAGCTAGAGGTGGTTTTCAGTACTTCATCACATTTACTTGATGATTTCAGGTAGATATGGATTTGTGTATCTTATGAAACATAAATCGGAATCCTTTGAAAAGTTCAAGGAATTCAAAAATGAGGTACAAAACCAACTTGGTAAAAATATTAAAGCTCTTCGATCAGATCGAGGTGGTGAATATTTGAGCCTAGAGTTTGATGATCATCTGAGAGAGTGTGGGATTTTATCTCAACTCACTCCACCTGGAACACCACAATGGAATGGTGTTTCTGAGAGGAGAAATCGAACCTTGTTGGACATGGTTCGGTCTATGATGAGTCATGCAAACCTTCCAAACTCTTTCTGGGGACATGCTCTATTAACAGCAGCTTTTACACTTAACCGTGTTCCATCCAAAACGGTAGAAAAGACACCATATGAGATATGGACTGGTAGACGACCCAGCATATCTTTTAGGAAGATTTGGGGTTGTGAAGCATATGTAAAACGTCAAGTTTCTAATAAGCTTGATCCCAAATCTGATAAATGCTTCTTTGTGGGGTATCCCAAAGAAACCAAGGGATACCAATTCTATAATCCTTCCGAAGGCAAAGTGTTTGTCGCACGGACTGGTGTATTCCTAGAAAAGGAGTTTATCTCCATAGGAACCAGTGGGAGGAAGATAGAACTTGAAGAAATTCAAGATTCACAAAGTAGTGACCTACCATTGGTGGAACAGGAGCAACCTTCACGAGAATCTTTGTGGAGGAACAACCCGCTCCAAAGAGCACAAGACCAAAGATAGGTCTAACAGGATACGTCACCGGCTGAGAGATATGGATTTCTCATGACTCCACAAGGTGATGTATTGCTCATGGATCAAGATGAGCCTGTGACCTACCAGGAGGCCATCACAGCCCGAGAATCGAGAAGTGGCTTGAGGCCATGAAATCTGAGATGGATTCCATGTACACCAACCAGGTATGGACCTTGGTAGAGCCACCTGAAGGGGTAAAACCCATAGGGTGCAAGTGGGTTTTCAAAAAGAAAACTGACATGGATGGTAAGGTACACACCTTTAAGGCGCGATTGGTCGCTAAGGGTTTCAAGCAAATTCATGGTGTCGACTATGATGAGACCTTTTCACCTGTTGCGATGCTTAAATCCGTCCGGATCTTACTTGCCATCGTTGCATACCATGATTATGAGATATGGCAGATGGATGTCAAAACTGCCTTCCTTAATGGAAAACTTCTTGAGGATGTGTACATGACACAACCTGAAGGCTTTGACATTTCAGAGGATGCCGGAAATGTATGTAAATTGCAGCGATCAATCTATGGATTGAAGCAAGCTTCCAGAAGTTGGAACCTTCGTTTTGATGATGCTGTAAGAAGACAGATGCGGATTCATCAAAAATGAAGATGAACCTTGTGTCTACAAGAAGGTTAGTGGGATCATTGTTGTTTTTCTGGTGTTATATGTAGATGACATATTACTCATTGGAAATGACATCCCTACACTACAAAATGTAAAGACATGGTTAGGGAATTGCTTCTCTATGAAAGATTTGGGTGAAGCTACCTATGTATTGGGGATCAGGATCTATAGGGATAGATCGCTGAAATTGCTTGGCCTAAGTCAGAGTACATACATAGACAAAGTGTTGAGACGCTTTAACATGCATGAATCCAAGAAAGGACTATTGCCTATGTCACATGGTATATGCCTATCAAAGGCACAATCCCCTTCCACTCAAGAGGATAGGGATCGCATGAGTAAGATTCCATATGCATCCGCAATTGGATCTATCATGTATGCCATGTTATGTACTCGACCAGATGTATCGTATGCTTTAAGCATAACGAGCAGTACCCGATCGATCCGGTGAAAGTCACTGGACTGTTGTCAAGAACATCCTTAAGTACTTGAGAAGAACTAAGGATTCGTTCTTGGTATATGGAGGCGAGGAAGAGCTTGCTATAATAGGTTACACCGATGCTAGCTTCCAGACCGATAAGGATGATTCCAGATCACAATCTGGTTATGTGTTCTGCCTGAATGGCGGGGTCATGAGCTGGAAGAGTTCAAAGCGGAGAGACGAGTTGCGATTCTACTACAGAGGCTGAGTATATTGCCGCCTCCAATGCAGCAAAGGAGGCTGTTTGGATCAGGAAGTTCATTACTGAGCTTGGTACGGTTCCTAGTATTGTGGACCCCATTGATCTCTATTGTGATAACAATGGGGCCATTGCACAAGCTAAGGAACCTAGATCTCATCAGCGATCCAAGCATATACTTAGGCGCTTCCATCTCATTCGAGAGATTATCGATAGAGGAGATGTGAAAATATGCAGAGTACCAATGCTTGACAACGTTGCTGACCCACTTACGAAACCTCTTGCTCAACATAAGCATGAAGGTCACACTAGATCGATGGGCATTAGATTTATGCCTGATTGGCTCTAGTGCTAGTGGGAGATTGTTGGTATAAGCCCTAGAGGCCAATGTATTTCTTTAGACTTACATTTGTATCTTGCTATTTTATATATATATATGTGATATGAGGCATTCCAGTTTATTGTGTTACTTGTTTAAACATAATAAAGTCCTTAGAATAGAGATTTCAGTTTAATAGAATATCAAGTATATGACTTGATCGTGAGACACTATTGAACAATGAAATCCTATTCTTAAATATCCGTAGTCAAGTATTTTATTAATAAGGACAATAATAATACAATTGAGACTATTATGTGTGCAGACTGATGACCATATCTCACGGGTCATGGATATGAGATATCGAGTCGACACATAGGTACACATTAGAGTAATGATGTACTGGATTGACCCGCCATGAGAACACTACATGGAGCGTTATGTGAGTGTCATAAGTAGTTCTCATAGTGACAATGGTGCATACAATCCTTCGACCTGAAATCACTACGATCCCTACATGAGGAGTCGTGTGCTTTAATATCGTCAAACGTCATCTGTAATTGGATGATTATAAAGACGGTCATTGGGCATACCACGAGCCATGCAAAGGGATGTGAGTGACCTAGGATGGAATTTGTCCCTCCTACATGACAGGAGTAATATCTGTGGGACCCTTGATAGAGTGAGACTGTAAAATGCATGGCCATGCTGAAATGAGTCAATATGAGATATTGACCTCATTTGTTGTTGAGTCTACTCGGGTATCAGGGAACATGATATTGAACCATACAAGGGTGACACATTCTATGCCTTGTGTTCAATATAGATATATGGACAAAGGGATAATAATGCACATGAATATTTGTCACAGAAAGGTTTCGTCAAATCACTGACTTTCTCACTACTTAGGTAGCAGTGATGTATTGCTAGATACCGCTCACTGTTTGTAATATTAAATGGGATTTAATGTTACTACTAACGTTTTGGGAACCTATAGGGTCACACACATAAGAGCGGATTAAAAGAAGCATTAAAAGGAGAGTTGGACTTTCCTATTGGGCCTAGCGCATAGTATATGGGCTTAGGTCAAGTGCTGCTCACTAACTCACTTAAGGATGCGCTACTATAAGTAGAACACTTAAGTTGTTGTGCACACAAGGTTGATACCCTAGCCGCACAGAGAGAGTAAGAGTGAACAGTAAGCCTCGGTTTTGAAGCTAGCACTGCAAGACAGAGATGCTTCAGGTTCGTGACGTTGGACGTTCACGGAGTCCGCTCGTGTGGATACCTCTGGAGACACCGTTCGTGCGGTGTTCATGATAGACGAATTTCAACCAACAGCCATCGCTTCAAGAGGTAAACTTTCTAATCATGAATCATGACCATTCGCATGGATCCTTCGATGGGAATTTTTCCGCTGCATTTTATTTTGTTTTATACGCAAATTCCCAACAAATCCTTCATTGATGAAATATCCTTTATGTGCCATGGACCCTATTTGAGTGTAAATTGTAGAGAAGTATGGATCATTCGCATACAATTCCTTTATGTGATCAAACCCTAGAAGTTTAGTTTCAAGCGTTGAGAGTTAGGTAAGTCTACGTGAAAGCGCATCGGCCACAACATTACTTTTACCTTGTTTATGTTTAATCACACAAGGAAATTGTTCTATGAATTCTATCCATTTGGCATTTCTCTTGTTTAATTTTCTTTGCCCCTTTAAGTGTTTTAATGATTCATGATCACTATGAATTACAAATTCCTTGGGCAAGAGATAGTGTTGCCAAACTTTGAGACTCCTTACTAATGCATAGAGTTCTTTATCATAAGTTGAATAGTTCAAATGTGCCCCAGCAAGTTTCTCACTAAAGTAAGCAATGGGGTGTCCTTCTTGAAGCAAAACGGCCTCAATGCCCACATTAGAAGCATCGCACTCTATCTC
Source organism: Sophora flavescens (assembly GCA_030762895.1). NCBI lineage: Eukaryota > Viridiplantae > Streptophyta > Magnoliopsida > Fabales > Fabaceae > Sophora > Sophora flavescens. The sequence goes on along the minus strand of CM061069.1, from coordinate 68,318,582 downwards.
AAAAGATTTCACAAAATTTGGATGCGCGAGAATTGGTGCATTAGTCAATTTTTCTTTTAAGATGTTGAAGGAATTTTCTTGGTCATGACCCCATTGAAATGGCACATTTTTCTTTAAAACCTCATTTAGAGGACTTGCCAAAGTGCTAAAGTCTTTGACAAATCTCCTATAAAAACTAGCCAATCAATGGAAACTCCTAACATCTCCAACATTTTTAGGTGTTGGCCAACTTTGGATGGCCTTTATTTTTTCCTCATCTACTTTCACACCTTGTGCATTAACAACATATCCCAAAAATACCACTTTCGTGGAGCAAAAAATGCATTTCTCAAGGTTGGTAAATAGTTTTTCTTTTCTTAGAGCTAACAAAACACTTTTCAAATGTTCAAGATGGCCACTTAGTGTTTTGCTATATATCAAAATATCATCAAAATAGACAACCACATACTTTCCTAAGAATTCTCGAAGGACGTGATTCATGAGCCTCATGAATGTACTTGGTGCATTGGTGAGACCAAAAGGCATCACAAGCAATTCATAAAGCCCATACTTAGTTTTGAAAGCGGTTTTCCACTCATCTCCTTCTCTAATTCTTATTTGATGGTAGCCACTTGTTAGGTCAATTTTGGAAAAGATTTGGGACCCATGTAGCTCATCTAACAAATCATCTAATCATGGTATTGGATGTCTATATTTGATGGTTATGTTATTGATGGATCTACAACCCGTGCACATTCTCCATGTACCATTTTTCTTTGGTACTAAAATAATGGGCATTTCACATGGAGAAAGTGATTCTCTTATCTATTCTTTTGCTAACAATCCTTCAACTTGCCTTTGAATTTCTTTTGTTTCTTCGGGATTGCTCCTATAGGCTGGCCTACTAGGAAGATATACACTAGGAATTAAGTCTATTTGGTGCTCAATCCCCCTCATAGGTGGCAAAACTTTAGGAAGCTCTTTTGGAAAAATATCTTCAAACTCATCCAAAAGAAACTCAAAGGGTTTTGGTAAAGAAAGAGACGGTGTAGAGTTTTCACATTCATTTTTGGTATAAAGTAAAAACATTGGTTGATGTGTCAATAATAATTTCTTTACTTCCTTTTCTTTTAGAAATAAGCATTATTTACCATCTTTTTCTTTACCTTTTTGGTTTTCAAAGACATTTTGCCCACTTGTGCCATTTGCCGTTATTTTTTTGTGGCACACTATTTTCTTTATTTATTTCTTTTTCACTATTGACTTTTCTCTCAAGCTCCCTTTTTTCTCTCATTTTCTTTTGGTCCTCACCAATTTCTTTAGGAGATAGAGGTACAAGAGTAATTTTTTGTTGTGGTGCATGAAAGTAAATCTATTGGAAAGGCCATCATGTATCACTTTCCTATCATATTGCCATGGCCTTCCTAGAAAAACATGTCCCGCTTCCATAGGCACCACATCACTTCATCATGATAAGAGCCAATAGCAAAACTCAACAACACTTGTTGGTTCACCAAGATTTCACCCCTCACTTAGCCATTGTAATTTGTATGACCTAGGGTGTGGATTGGTTTTGAGACCAAATTTGGTCACCAATCTTTGGCTAGCTACTTTGGTGCAACTTCCTCCATCAATTATCAATGCACATAATTTTCCATTCACCATGCACCTAGTGTGAAAAATATTCTCTCTTTGGCTCTCATCCTCCTCTTTCACTTTGACTCCTAAAAGTCTTCTCACCATCAAAAGGTCTCCTTCAAGTGGAAAGACTTCATCTTCACCACTCTCATTAGAAGACTCACAAGAAGAGGCACTAGTGACCTCAATATCATCATTACATCTAGAGATCATTGTTCTCTTGTTAGGACATTGTGATGCAATGTCCTTTTCCTAAGCATTTAAAACATTTAATGTCTCTAGCTCTAGAAGAAGTGGGGGTAGCAGTATAAGGTTTAGAGTTAGTAGATGTGGCCTTGGATCCACCTTTACCATAACCCTCTAATTGTTTGAATGAGTCACCCTCCTTCTTGGAATTGTCCTTCCAAGATGAATTATTGTTGTTGAATAAAGGTTTCTTGAAAGACTTATTCCTCTTCACTTGAGCTTCAACCTTGATTGCATGATGCACCAAATATTCTAATTCAACATAGTTGTAAAGTTCAACCACATCTTGGATGTCTTGGTTGAGTCCACCCAAGAACCTAGACATAGTTGCTTCTCTATCTTTTTCTATGTTTACTCTAATCAATATGACTTCCAACTCCTTGTAATATTCTTCTATACTCATGCTTCCTTGCCTCAATCTTTGTAGCCTATGGTGTAGGTCTCTTGTATAGCTTGAAGGAACATATCTCTTTCTCATGACTTTCTTCATCTCTCTCCAAGTACTAATGGGTTCCTCATCATACTTTTTCCCCTATTTACATAATTGATCCCACCAAATTAAAGCATAATCTTGCAATTCTAAACTTACTACTTTTACTTTTTTTTCTTCACTATAATTGTAACAAGAAAATATATGTTCTAATTTGGTTTCCCATTCTAAATAAGCATCGGGATCACTCTTCCCATGGAAGCTAGGAATCTTCACCTTCACATTATGCAACTTGTCATCCTTGTCATGCCTTCTTCCTCTATGCTCATGTCTAGGTCTCCATATATCAAATCTAGGTCTTTCCTCATGGTTGTCATCGGAATGTGATGAACCTCTATGAGAGTTGGTATGCCTTGATCCTTCTTTGTTCTCAAGTATTTCCAATCTTTCAAACATTCGTTCCATGTGGTTTGTCATTCTATCCAACTTCTTATTCAAGTTCCTTGTTCTTGGTGATGATGTAGGAGAATCTTCAATGTCTTCTTCATGCATGGAAGTCATGGTGCACTTAAATTCAAAAATTACATACAAAATCCACAAAATGAAAAATAACACAAAACAAATGAAGATTACACCAATGAGAGCAATTACATCACCAAAAATCAAAAGAATTAAGTACAAACCAAACTAGTGACTATTACACTTAAAGAACAAAGAATTATAAGAAAAATGAAAGTACAAGGACCTCACCAATCACTCACCATTCACTCAAAGATGACCACTCGTGTATATCACTCAAGTATACTTTGACAAGATGATTTAACTCTTGTCTCTTTCCACTCAAGAGTTTCCTCCTCAAGGGATCTACAAATTGAAACAAGATTCTCAACTATTAGTCCACAAACAAGTGATAAAGAAGAAACCAATAAGTAAATCAATTTCAAGAGGTCAAGAAAGTGGAAAATAACTAATAAAAAACTAATGGTGTTTAGAAGACAAGCAAGAAAAGGTTCAAGAAGAATTGTATACTCAAATTGATGTGAAGAAGACAAATTGAAAGAATTCAACAAAGTATAATTCAAATTTAATCAAAGTGTTTGTGAACAAGTAATGACCAAAGTGAATTGTGCTACACCAATTTGTGAAGGATCAATACAAATATAAGCATGTGCAATGCTGGCAAGTCTTTTACCTTTGCTGAATTTTTCAGATTTTGCACTTTTGCCCCAAAACTTTATATATTTACGGTTTTGGCACACTTTTTCTTTTTACACCAGTTTTTTTTTAAATTGTAGCCACTTGACTTTTTATAATTACAATTACACAACAATTACAATGAAAATTTCGAATTACAAAAAGAATCCTTCAAGCATGAATAAACTTGAACAACATTGGTGTAATACTTAGAAATATGAACAATTCAAGTAGTGTAAAAAAACTTCAAAGTAATTCAGCACAAAACAAGAAATTAGACACCTAGATCTTTCATTCGAGTGGAGGATAAACACATCATTTCCACAACTTGAAGATCTATTAGGTTCTAAAATTTTGAAATCAAAGAAACACTTTTGATTAAAATTTGAATCAATCTTACTATTGTGAATTGAAATTTGAATTTGAATTTTAAATTTACTCAAATTCACAAAGTAAGGAAAAGAGATTTATGCTTGAATTTCAAGATGCAACCACAAAGCACATGTGATGGATGAACACAAGGTAAAAATGGCACCTAAAGTAAGGTAAAAAGTGGAGGGGGAAAAATTTCACCTAAATTCAAGCATGAACAATTCAAACACATTTCAAATTCTAGATTCATGACCACAATTAGATTCAAATTGAATTTCATCATCCAATTCAAGTGGTAAATGGCGACACTAGCATGAAAATTTCATTATGAATTTGGCTCCAACTCAAGAATCATCATAGAATTTGAAAAAAAAAATTGATCAAAAATTCAAACCAATTGAAGAATCAAAGAACTAGCTCTAGATACCACATGATGTGATCAAGGATTGATCACTAAAAATTTGAGGATCTTTCTTTGATTTCAAGAGCTAAGAATTCAAGATCAAACACAAACTAGAACAATAGAATGAAGCTTGATTCTCAAGTGAGAATCAAGAGAAACAAAAAGGAGTAGAAGAGCACAATTGTATATGAATTGAAATGACAAGAACAAGAATTAAACTGCAGAATTTAAATTGCAAGAATTAAAGAACAAACAAAGTAGAAAATGGAATAGGAAAAAGAGGAAGGGGAAGGCGCCACAAATGCATTCTTCTTGGAGAAGAAGATTGAATATGATAAGCCAAGGGAAGATTCACCATTTGAATAAGGATATTCAAGATAAGAATCAAAGGTTCAATTCATGAACCAAGAAGAGGAGAACTCTCAACTCTCTCTAGCAATCTCAAGTGTGAGAAAACTCAAATGTATTCAAAACTTGTAAAATGAATTACATGATACCTATTTATAGGCTCATCCTACTTAAGGTGCAAGCTAGACTAACTTGAAGTGCAAGCTACTCTAACTTGAGCCACAAGTAGCGCCCCTAGCTCCTTCCAACCAAGTGTGGGCTTTGTTTTGGGTCTAATGCCTTCTACTATTATGCTATGGCCTAATAGGCCCAAACCCTAAACTAGTCCTAAGTGCTTTTTTTGAATAAGCACTTTTCATTACATAAACTCTACTCTATACAAGGTTCCTAGCCCCTACCTTTATTACATGAAGTCTAAGCTAAACAAGGGTCCTAGGTCCTAACCCTAACAACGTGGTCAATGGCTCAATGCATAAGAGGTTCAAGATGAAGCCCTTTTCATAAGGTTGCCTATGAGTCAAGTGATTGACCACTACCTTCTTCAATGTGTCTTGGACTCTTCTAAGCCTTGCCCTTGTTATGGGTCCATGTAGGTCTTCAATGCTAGGTCATTGGCTTTGTGTGTCCATGCACATATCATTAGGTCTCCACTGTATATGTAAGCTCCTCAAAACTTTTCTGACATGATCTCTATTCTCATAGGTTTTTCCAAGAGATCTAAGACTGTTGGTGATAGTTTGGAATCTTCCAAACATTTGATCTATAGTTTCATGTTCAACCATTTTAAATAATTCATGTTGATGAACCAACATGCTTATCTTTGACTCCTTAACTTGGGATGACCCTTCATGAGCTAGGGCAAGAGTATCCCATATTTCCTTAGCAGTGTAACAGCTATGGACTTTATCATGCTCAGATTTGGTGATAGCACACATCAAATTGTGCTTAGCTTTCATATTGAGTTGATGTTGAGTTTTATGCTCTTGAATCCATTGAGCTCTAGCAATAGCAGCTCCAGCATCACCTCTTGGCTTTGTGTAGTCAGTTTCTATCAGCTCCCAGATGTCCACATTTTGTGCATCGAGAAAAGCCACCATTCTCTTTTTCCAGAAGTCATAATCACTACCATTAAAGAGAGGAGGTATGTTGATTGCTTGTCCTTCTATATCCATGCTTGTTGGATCGTACTCCCTCAGCACTTGTTAGATGCTCAACCCTTTCGAGGCTGAGCTCTGATACAAACTGAAGTTGACACAGGGAAACACAAGAAGGGGGGTTGAATTGTGTTACTTAACAGTTTTTCGAAAAAGCCTTTTCTCAAACCTTTTACAAGTAAATCAATAGAACCAACACACAAACAGGAAAATGTTTTAGAAGAGTTAACAAACTCATATTCCAAACCCCACAGTTAGTATAACCAAAAACTGTAAAAGATAAGGGTTATAAAAATCACATAAGAGTTTTATCCTGGTTCACTCTCTTCCAACCAAGAGCTACGTCCAGTCCCTTCTACCTGAAGGTTTTACCCACTATTATCCAAATAGGTTATAAGTATTCAACACCTCTTCAGGCTACAAGTATTCTTTCTCTACCAAGCCTCTTCAGGCTCTAACTCTAACAAAGAGATTAACTGATTTCATTTAAGAACTCACTCTGTGTGAGGATTTGAAAGTTTAACATCAACAAGATTTACATGTAAACTTGTTGTACTATTCACTAGAGTTTTTGTACTATGATATCAGAGCTTCGTGTGTGTCTTGTATCTGTTGTAAATCTTATGTATATCTTGTTGAAATTCTTCAAGTATATATAGCTGAAGTCTTTCTCTATTTTGATCTTCATCAACGGTCTTCAAATTATATTCGTTTAGACATAGCATTAAATGCTTGGATCCGTTGAGACTGATAACTTGATATGCTTCTTGGAGAAGTGCTTTTGGTTATCAGATGAATGCTCAAAGTAGAGCTGTCACTTCTCTGTTGTACCAAAGGTTGCTTTCTGACTTACCATCTTTGTACTTGACTTGATTTTTACAACAATGTAGTTGACAGAGTACAAAGCTTTATGGTTTCGATGGAACGAAGTTCTTTTATCCAACAGATAAAAATTTTAACAATAGAAGCAGCAAGGGTAAAAAGACATATATTCTTTGAATTAAATAAGCAATCATTTGAAACAAATACACTTAAGCTTAGACGGGTTCATGTTTTAAAACTAGTGGACGCGCAGGCCTTTGGACATGCAAGATTAACTTATCAGTGAGATGGGCTCGTCTACTAATAATGCATCTACAGACATTTAGTCTAGTTCCATGATTTGGACGTGCTATACTTAAGAGCTCGTTTACTGACGTGGCGCCTAGTGGGAGTACTCGTCTATCAAGTCTTTGGACTTGTTATATTTCAATGTCTCGCCTACTTGATTTTCCTTAGGCTTAGTAACTCATCTACCTCAGTTAATATTAAGATCTCGTCTATCATAAAGATAATAGACAAACAATTTTACCAAGAATTGTAGACTCGTCTAGAGGATCAAAATAGAATATGATAGATTCCGTAATTTATTTTAATTTCGTCTGACTGTTATCAATCAAGCAGTCCCTGCATTCTTATAATAAACGATTTAGATCTTTGACAATACTTTGCCATACAAATTTATCCTTTTTGTTAACATCAAAACTTAAGAGATTATTTAGTCCAAAACCACTTTAGTTCAACATCCTGTTCCACCTGTCATCCAGGAACTCGTTCTGACGTGGTGGATACCATATCTCTGTGAAGGGTAGTTGCTGAGAGATCCGGTAAGAATCGAGCATAGTGAAGTCAAGTCCTCCTCCAAGACGGACATAGATTGATCCGTTGTCGCACACGGGTCAAAAACGAGTGATTACAGAAAAAATTGTAGTTAGGGCACGACAACTCGAGTATCGTCTCTCAAGGACTCTTTGGTTGTTATCAACCTACAAATCGATTTGGGGGGGGTTTAGGTCTGAAGATTCAATTAAGAAAACAGTTAAGAAAACAATGTAATTGAGTGATTATCAATAAGTTGAAACGATTAATCTACTGTTCGGTTTCCCAACTATCATTGATTCACATAAATTCCATGCCCTAAGAGGATTCTAATCTCTTTTCGATTATAGTAGCAATTAGACAAGGGCTATTGACACTAGGAGATATATGTTCCTAACTTCCGAATTAAGCAAACGGAATGAAGCTCTCGTGAATTAAGCAAACACGACAAACACACACGAATTAAGCAAACGCGATCAAGGTGTAGGAACATAGAATCATCGAAATTAATCACTACTTACTCTACACAACTTGAATTAAGAAAACAAGGCATATAGCATAATATTGAAAGAGATAAGCAATTCAAAATGGAATTATGGACCCTCAAGTGTCGGCAGATACTGATTACAGCAGACTAATCTCTGGTGATTAGTTCTCCATCAAAAACATAATACAAACCCTTGGAATAGACTAAAAACAATGAAAATTGTCTGTCATTTGCGTCTGCCCTGGTGCTTTTTATAAATCAGGATTCGCGTCAAGGCCGTGATGGCCATCACGGCCAGGCCGTGACGCATTCTGCCAAGGGCGCGCATTCAAATTCCAGTCTGTCACGGCCGTGATGCCAATCACGGCCAGGCCGTGATGTATTCTGACTTTGGGTGTTGATCTGTCACGGCCGTGACCTCTATCACGGCTGGGTCGTGATCAATTCTATTCTTCAGGGTTCTCTCATCACGCCCGTGATGGGTATCACGGCTGGTCCGTGATGCTTTCTAACTTCCAGGGTCTTCTTATCACGCCCGTGATGGTCATCACGGCTGGGCCGTGAAGCTCTCTGATCTTCATGGGTGGCTCATCACGACCGTGACCAGTGTCACGGCCTGGCCGTGATGGCTTCTGCTTCAAGAGTCCATCCCTTTTTGCTCTTCTTATTAACCTGAAAACATGAAATAGCAATAAATGCTTTATTTGACTCAAAATTAACTAAAATGTCCTAAACTACTTAAGAAACTCAAAATGTTGCTTGAGGACGATTAAATCCAAATTCGGGCGAAAACGAGATCAAACTCGAGTAATTAGTGCAAAAGCCATGGTCTTACTAGTATTAAAACTAGATGAGCCAAAGGCTGATCAAAATACCCAAAACTTAAACTTTACTTGTCCCCAAGCAAACTAAAACTCAAAAGGACTCAAACTTGGCAAGCTTAAAGGATTCAACCAATTTCGCACAAATTTCATGCAGTTCTAACAAAACAATTTTTCTTCAATGTTTTCCCCCCTTGCAACAATGTAATCCCCACATTCATTTACTTTAAACAATTGAGAATTCCATCATTCATGCAATCAATAATCTGAGTTGAGGATCCAAGTTACACACAAAAGGGAGATCACTAATTTCAAACAATTGCATTCCTCACAAGGGCATTTAATTTTTTCACTCATTCGCTCAATTTGTCTAGGCTATCAACTTTTCACTCAATTTCACATTTCAAGAGCACTTCCCATGAATTTGATTTTCATCTCAAACAAAGTTCCCACGAAAACATGCATGCAACATCAAAAGGTCTTTTAAAGGTTGTAATGGGGCCTGGTTGTAGGATATTCAAAGGTACTAGGCTTAAGTCCCTAGGAACTAAGAGAGCATGAGCATTTTGACACATTGAACTTCCACTCAAATTCCTTTTTCCATTTTTCTTTTTTCTTTGGGTGACTACAGCTTTTTTCTTCTAATACCCCATTTTTTTGTCATTTTGTTCTTTTTTTTTCCTTTGCCTTTGGCTCCAACCTTCATTTTTTTCTTTTTCTCAACCCAGAATGACATATCAAACCTTGCAGCCACCCCAAACTTAGTTTCTTGCAACCCTTCTCTTGCTAAGCTTCCATGCTCTCCTAATCCTAAGATTGGGTTAACATGGTTTTTCCAGATTTTTGGCTTATAGCATAAGGTCATCAAGAAACAATAGGCTTATTAGGCTCAATGTGGGTAACTAGGGAACATGCATTAGGGATGGTTCTTTTTAGGCCAAGTAGTTATTTCAAAGAAAATTGCCTAAATCATTTGATGCAACCACATAAGCATGCAAACCATGAAGAGATTCAAGCAAATCCGGGAAAGTGCAACTTAAAAGTGATTCACACAATTAAAACATGTTGGAGGCTCAAATCCTCACCTGGACATTTTTCTCAAATTGTTTGACCGAGATTCAATCCCTAGTGTGTGCATCCCTTCACCCCAAACTTATCATAAATCATGCAATCACAATAGAATATCTCAAATTTAATTCTGCATTTTTCACATGGGGATCAATTTTCAATTTTCAAAACCTAGGGGGAAATCATCAACAGTCAACACATATCATGCAATCCATCTATGCAAAATTTGACTAGAATCCAACAAGCTCACCGACACAAGACTCGCACACATACGACACAAAGCAACACAAACAAAGAAAACAAAACAAAAACAAAACAATTGGTTCCCTCCCCCACACTTAAGACAAACATTATCCTCAATGAAAGAACATAAATATAAAATAAGAGTGAGGGAAAGGAGAAGGTACTCCCTGATCAAGTTGTAGTGTAGGTGGGCTCTCCCAAGGAGAGCTCTTCAACAGTTGCATCTTCAGGCACCGAGTTCTCATGGAATTGCGTCAAGCGCTGCCCATTAACCTTAAAAACCTTGTTGCTACCTGCACTTTTTATTTCTACTGCACCATGAGGGAAAACATCAGTAACAATGAATGGGCCAATCCACTTGGATTGAAGTTTCCCAGCCATCACTTTCAGGAAGGAGTTAAACAATAAAACCTGTTGGCCCACAGAGAATTCCTTCCTAGAAATCATCTGATCATGGAAGTGCTTAGTTTTCTCTTTGTAAATTCGAGAGCTTTCATAGGATTCTAACCTAAGCTCTTCAAGCTGCTGTAATTGGAGTTTCCTTTCAATGCCTGCTTTTTGTATTTCCAAATTACAACTTCTGACCGCCCAATAAGCACGGTGCTCAATCTCTACAGAAAGATGACATGCCTTACCGAACACAAGTCGATAGGGAGACATCCCTATTGGTGTCTTGAAGGTTGTTCTTTGAGCCCAAAGTGCGTCTTCTAGACGGCGGCTCCAATCCTTCCTATTTGGTTGCACCACTTTCTCTAAGATCTGTTTGATTTCTCTGTTTGAGATCTCAGCTTGCCCATTAGTTTGGGGATGATATGCAGTGGAGACCATGTGCACAACTCCATACTTTCGAAGTAAAGCTTCCATGGTGCGGTTACAGAAATGAGTGCCTTGGTCACTTATGATAGCCCGAGGTATTCCGAACCTGCAGAAAACATTGGACCTGACAAAATTTGCAACAACTCTAGAATCATTAGTCCTAGTGGGGATAGCTTCCACCCACTTTGAAACATAATCAACAGCAAGTAGAATATAGGGAAAACCAAAAGATGCAGGGAAAGGACCCATAAAGTCAATTCCCCACACATCAAACACCTCACAGAAAAGCATAGGTTGCTGAGGCATTTCACTCTTACGAGTGATGGCTGTACCTGCTGTTTGACACTCTTTACAAGTGCGGTAAACCTCATAAGCATCCTTAAAAATGGTGGGCCAATAAAAACCTGAATCTAGGATTTTTCTTGCAGTCCTTTGTGGCCCAAAGTGTCCACCTACTTGAGAAGCATGAGAAAAATGCAGAATAGACTCAATCTCATAGTCGGGGACACATCTCCTAATTACCTTATCACTGCCAAATTTCCAAATATATGGATCATCCCAAACATAATATTTGGCATCACTCTTGAGTTTATGAATTTGTGACCTAGTTGCACCGGTCGGAAAAACACCAGCAACAAGATAATTAACAATATCAGCAAACCAAGAAGTTACCCCATGTAACTGTAAAAGTTGCTCATCAGGAAAGTCATCCTGAATGGGGGAAAGATCTTCATTCCTCTCTATTCTGCTCAAGTGATCAGCCACCAAATTCTCAGCTCCACTTTTATCTTTAATCTCCACACTAAACTCTTGGAGCAACAGCATCCACCGAATCAATCTCGGTTTTGCTTCAGGTTTCTTCAACAAGTACTTCAAAGCTGCATGGTCAGTAAAAACAACAACCTTGGAACCTAGTAAATATGATCTGAATTTATCAAGAGCAAAAACAATAGCTAGAAGTTCCTTTTTAGAAGTGGTGTAATTAGCCTGTGCAGCATCCAGAGTTCTAGAAGCATAATAAATCACATGCGCAGCCTTGCCCACCCTTTGTGCAAGGACCGCCCGCACGGCATAGTTAGAGGCATCACACATAATCTCAAAAGGGAGGGTCCAGTCAGGAGGTAGGATGACGGGGGTAGAGGTCAATGCTTTCTTCAAGAAATCAAACGCCTTTTTGCAGTTGTCATCAAAGTTGAAAATGGCGTCGTTCTTCAACAAGTTTGACAAAGGGAGAGCTATCTTGCTGAAATCCTTTATGAAGCGCCTGTAAAAACCTACGTGACCAAGAAAAGAGTGAATCTCGCGAACGCAAGATGGGTAAGGCAGTATAGGAATCACCTCAATCTTAGCAGGATCTACTGAAATACCCTTTTCAGAAATAATATGCCCCAAAACAATTCCCTGTTCAACCATAAAATGGCATTTTTCATAATTTAAAACAAGGTCAGTTTCAATGCATCTCTCCAAAAACAGATTCAAACTATGCAAGCATGCATCAAATGTGGAACCATAAACAGTGAAATCATCCATAAACACTTCCATGCAATGCTCAATATATTCAGTAAAAATGCTAATCATGCATCTCTAGAATGTGCCAGGAGCATTGCAAAGACCAAATGGCATCCTTCTGTAAGCAAAAGTGCCAAAAGGGCATGTGAAAGTTGTCTTCTCTTGATCCTCTGGTGCAATGTGGATTTGGAAGTAACCTGAAAAACCATCAAGAAAACAGTAGTGTGATTTACCAGCTAGCCGTTTAAGCATCTGATCGATGAACGACAAAGGAAAGTGATCCTTTCTAGTAGCCTGGTTCAATCTCCTGTAATCAATGCAAACTCTCCAGCTATTCTGAACTCTAGTAGGGACAAGTTCATTGTTTTCATTCTTTACCACTGTGAGTCCAGATTTCTTAGGTACAACTTGCACTGGACTCACCCAATTACTGTCAGAGATAGGGTATATGATACCCGCATGCAAGAGTCTTGTTACCTCCTTCTTCACAATATCAAGAATCAAAGGGTTGAGCCATCTTTAGGGCTGCCTAACTGTTTTAGCCCCATCCTCCAACAGAATCCTATGCATACACCTGGATGGGCTAATACCTGGTATGTCAGCCAAGGTCCACCCAATCGCCTTCTTATGCTTCTTCAAAACCTGCAAGAGCTTAGTTTCCTGGTCAACATCAAGGGATGCTTCATAGCATCGAAAATGTTGAATTTTGCAACGATGTCACCAAATTCCATGGACATGGTTCCATCATCAACATCAAACTTTGTCTTCGCCGTTTTCATGAACGGTCTGCCCAGAATGATTGGTGATCTGCTTGAATTCATTTCCCCTACCATGTCCAGGATGTAAAAATCAGCAGGGAAAATCAGGTCGTTGACTTGAACAAGCACATCTTCTACTACTCCAATGGGGCGAGCATTGGTCCTGTTTGCCAACTGAATAGTAAGACTTGTGTGCTCCAAGGGACCAAGATCAAGATTGTTGAAAACAGAAGTAGGCATGACATTATTAGAAGCTCCTAAATCCAACATGCAATTGTCGAATTTACTATCCCCAATGGTACATGGAATAGCAAAAGTTCCCGGATCCTTGCATTTCTGTGGCATTGCCTGAGTGAAAGCTGAAACGGTAACCTTTTCAGGTGCAGGCTTAGGTTGAATGAGGGCTGAAACATTTCGCCCCAAATTGACTCTCTCATTACCCTTCAACCTCCTCTTGTGTGTGCACAAATCCTTCAGGAACTTTGCGTATTTCAGAACATGCTTAATCGCATCAAGGAGCGGAATGTTTACTGCCACTTTTCTGAATTCATCCAGAATCTCTCTCTCTTTGTCTTACTCATCAACCTTTTTACTTTTCAGTACTCTTTGCAGGAAGGGGATTGGTGGCACATACTCTTTCTCAGCTTCAACAACAACAGAAGGTTCATGTGCTACCTCAACAATTTTTTTATTTTCAGGGGCTGGTTCTGCAACTTTTCCGGATCTCAAAGTAATGGCACTCACATTAGGATTTGGGACATTAGGATTCACCACTGGTTATGCAGGTAGTTGGTTTGATCCTTGAGCTTGCTGCATGGCATTCATCGAAGTGGCAAGCTGTCCAATCTGTGTCTGCAAAGCATGAATACTAGAATCCGTTCGCTATTGAAACTGGAGATTGTTTGCAGCCATTTGCTTGACAAGGTCCTCTAGTGAAGGTCCGGAAGGTGAAGAGGTAGTCACTTGGGGAGAATTCTGCGATGGTAACATCAGTTGTTGTTGTGTGGATGAGTTTCCATACCGAAGGTTTGGATGGTTCCTCCAGTTGGGGTGGTACTTATTAGTGGAGAGGTCAGGAATGTTGTACCTGTTCTGATTGTTGCCTTGATTGTAAAGATTGACTGCATATGCTTGAGGCAAATCAGTGACCGACTCATCTTTCAGAATGGGACATGTATCAGTCAGGTGTTCAGGAGAAGTACAGATACCACACAACCTTGTTGTTTGAACTTTATCCACTGCCAACTGTTTCACTAAAGACGTAAGCTCATCAAGTCTGGTTTCAAGTGCTTTGTGGGAAGAGGAAACATGGGCCTCATTCACACCCCTTGTCTCGACAGAATTGTTCCTGGTTGTGAACTGCTGGGAGTTGAGTGACATGTTCTCAATCAATGACTTGGCGGCAGCTGGGGTCTTATCAACAAGTTCTCCCCCGCTAGCAGCATCTAAAATGTTTCTGTCCATTGGTAGCAATCCCTCATAAAAGTACTGAATAAGCAGTTGCTCGGAAATCTGGTGCTGCGGACAACTGGACACTAACTTCTTGAATCTCTCCCAGTACTCGGCCAATGATTCATTGCCTTGTCTAATACCACAAATCTCCTTCCTGATTGATGCAGCTCTGGAGGCAGGGAAGTATCTCTCTAGGAAGACTTTCTTCAAATCATTCCAGGTTGTAACGGAATTCGGTTCAAGGTAATACAACCAATCCTTCGCAGCACCTTGAAGTGAGAATGGGAAGGCTCTCAGCTTGATATGGTCTTCAGTTATTCCTTCGGGTCTCAAAGGTGTAGAACACACAACCTGGAATTCCTTCAGATGCTTATGTGGATCCTCACCTGCAAGACCACTAAACCTTGGCAACAAGTGTATTAAACCAGATTTTAATTCAAAAGGAGCAACGACATCAGCATATTCAATACACAAACCATTGTAATTAACATTAGGAGCAGCAAGTTGTCTTAATGTTCTTTGATCAGCCATGTTATCAAAAGCAAGTACAGAATCAGAATCACTATTGGTTGGTGAACTAGTGCTGGCCTGAACTGCTCTACTGCGTGTGTGCAAAATTCTTTCAATTTCAGGATCGAAATCAAACAAGTCAGAACAGCCAGACCTAGTAGCCAGAACTAATTCAGAATTTAATCAACAAATCCGTTAATGACAACAAGAGTCCCCGGCAACGGCGCCAATTTTGATCCGCTGTCGCACATGAGTCAAAAACGAGTGATTACAGAAAAAATTGTAGTTAGGGCACGACAACTCGAGTATCATCTCTCAAGGACTCTTTGGTTGTTATCAACCTACAAATCGATTTGGAGGGGGGGGAGGGTTAGGTCTGAAGATTCAATTAAGAAAACAGTTAAGAAAACAATGCAATTGAGTGATTATCAATAAGTTGAAACAATTCATCTACTGTTCGGTTTCCCAACTATCATTGATTCACATAAATTCCATGGCCTAAGCGGATTCTAATCTCTTTTGGACTGTAGTAGCAATTAGACAAGTGCTATTGACACTACAAGATATATGTTCCTAACTTTCGAATTAAGCAAACGGAATGAAGCTCTCGTGAATTAAGCAAACACGACAAACACACGCGAATTAAGCAAACGCGATCAAGGTGTAGGAACATAGAATCATCGAAATTAATCAATACTTACTCTATACAACTTGAATTAAGCAAACAAGGCATATAGCATAATATTGAAAGAGATAAGCAATTCAATCAGGAATTATGGAACCTCAAGTGTCGGCAGATACCAATTATAGCAGACTAATCCCTGGTGATTAGTTCTCCATCAAAAGCATAATACAAACCCTTGGAATAGACTAAAAACAATGAAAATTTTCTGTCATTTGCGTCTGCCCTGGTGCATTTTATAAATCAGGATTCGCGTCACTGTTGATGTACCGGCAAGTGTATCGGGTCGTCGCAAGTAATAAAATAAACACGGTAAGTAATTACCGAGGTCGAACTCCGGGATTGGGCTACCAATTCGACTGATCCGCGGTAAATCCGATACGTTTGGTCAAGTTACAGAAGGTGGTTGAGATTGAAGAGAAAAGAGGATTGAAATCTAAATTAACAAATCTAATAAAATAATTAACTAAAAATCTGAAATTAAAATGTCCAAGGTCACAAATCCACCTACCCAACATGCATACCCAAGTGATGATGAATTCCTCCCTAAGTTCAATTACGATGTCAACCGGGACCCCCAAATTCTCCTATATCCACTTTCGTGCTCAATAGGACGTATTCGATGATTGGATTAATTACTTACTAGGTCTCATGATCCTAATCTCGAATTCTATTAATTCTTGTTCCCTATAAGGTTGCACTAATCTCCTACTCACTCTCGTGTAATATTCGATTAGTGATCCCAATTCAAGTTCTAAAACGCGAATCGCCTCTCAGCCTCAACACGTTTAACTAGTCAATCACGCAACACATATGATCAACGCGATCAAATCAGAATTGGAAAACATAAATTGAGACAAGGGAGAAAGACATACATCACATCGAATCTACACCGCCATGGGCGGCTTCATTGCTCCCTCAGACGAGGGGATTAGTTCCTCATGCTCATAGACAAACAATCGGACATAATCTCTATATCAAAATAAAAAGAAAAGAGGAGACGCAGCTCCAAAGAGAAAAGAAATCTGGCCTAAACGCTACTCTACAGTGGAAAAAACTAGGATTCGGATCTGGATCCAAGGCTCTCCAAAAACTCCCTTTCTTCTGATCTGAAACAGCCTATAAATAGGGATTCTGGTTCTCGGCCGCTCGCGGGGCGAACAACCTTTCGCGAGGCGAATCATTAGTTTTGGCGCGCTTTCAATTTGGATTTTAGCGAGGCGAGAGTGTATTCGTGGGGCGAGTATTCAAACCTTAATCTGTCACAGCCGTGACCTTCATCACGGCTAGGCCGTGATGGTCTCTGTCTTCCAGGGTCTTCAGTCTCTCGCGGGGCGAGAAGCCTCTCGCGGGGCGAATTTCAGTTTTGGCTCCATCCTGAGTTTGAATGATCGCGAGGCGAACTTTTATTGGCGAGGCGAGACAGAATGTATGACTGTTGCTGTTTTGCTGATCTTCAGGCTCGCGAGGCGAGAATCCACTCGCGGGGCGAGTATCTTCAGAATGGAAATTTCCACTGTTTCTTGACTTTCCTTGACTCCCGGAGCTTCACTTCTAACCTGAAACAATAAAAAGACACAAAAAGCGTAATTCTATTCAAAATAGACTAAAAACTACTAAAAATGCCTAGAACGAGTAAAAGTCTACTTAGGAACAAAACAAGGCCAAATTTGGGCGAAAACAAGATTGAACTCGAATAATTTGCACAAAAACCACATTCCATCTAGTTATAAAACTAGATAAGCCAAAGGCTTATCAAAACACCCCAAACTTAAACCTTGCTTGTCCCCAAGCAAGCTAAAACTCAAAACCGACTCAAGACTTGGCAAGCTTAAGGGAATCAATCGATTTCGCACAAATTTCATGCACTCAAAACAGTTTTTTTCTCTAATGATTGCCCCCCTACATTAACGTAATCCCCACATTCATTTACTTTAAACAATTGAGAACTTCATCATTCATGCAATCATTAATCTAAGTTGAGGATCAGAATCACACACAAAAGGAAGATCACCAATTTCAAACAATCGCCTTCCTCACAAGGGTATGTAAAATTTCACTCATTCGCTCAAATTCGTCTAGGCTATCAACTTTTCACTCAATTTCACATATCAAGAGCACTTCCCATGAATTTGATTTTTATCTCAAAAATGGTTCCCACGAAAACATGCATGCAACATCAATAGGTCTTTTAAAGGTTGTAGTGGGGCCTGGCTAAGGGTAGGATATTTAAGGATGCTAGGCTTAAGTCCCTAGGAACTAAGAGAGCATGAGCATTTAACGCATATTCTACTCAAATTCCTTTTTCCATTTTTCTTTCTGCCTCGGGTGACTACAGCCTTTTCCTTGCTAATTATTTTTTTATTTTTTTATTTTTTAAATTTTTTTTTATTGCCTTGGGTTCCAACCTTTATTTTTCTTTTTCTCAACCCAAAATGACATATCACCTTGTAGCCACCCCAAACTTAGTTCCTCAAAACCATTCTCTTGCTACGCTTCCATGCTCTCCTAATCCTAAGATTGGGTTAACATGGTTTTTCAGATTTTGGCTTGTAATATAGGATCATCAAGAAATAATAGGTCAATTAGGCTCAATGTGGCTAACTAGGGAACATGCATTAGGGATGGTCCTTTTTAGGCCAAGTAGTTATTCAAAGAAAATTGCCTAAATCATTTGATGCAACACATAATCATGCAACCCATGAAGAGATTCAAGCAAATTCGGGAAAGTGCAACATGAAAGTGATTCACACAATCAAAAACAAAGTTGGAGGCTCAAATCCTCACCTGGACATTTTTGCAAATTATTTGACCGAGATACGATTCCTAGTGTGTGCACCCCCTCGCCCCAAACTTATCATAAATCAAGTAATCATAATAAAATTCTCAAAGTTCAATTTTCAATTTTTCACATGGGGATCAACTTTTCTATTATCAGAACCTAGGGGGAAATCATCAATGGTCAAAATAATTTATGCAATCAATATATGCTCAATTTAATTAAAATCCAAAAAGCTTGCCGACACATATTCATACACATACTCTTGATCTTCTCAAATTATTCAAGAGCGACAAACAAAAAACAAAAACAAAAACAAAAGTGAGGAGAGGAGAGAGTGCTCCTTGATCAAGTTTCCATGGTTGTCTCCTCATCCAATTTGGTCTCACGGGCTCCTTTCTGTTGCATAGCATCCTGGAAGAACTCCTGCAAATTAAACTTAAGTGCATATTCGCGAGGCGAGAGATCACTCGCGAGGTGAATCTGGAAAATTGTTATTCACACTTTCCAGACTAGCGAGGCGCGTAATATCTCGCGAGGAGAATCTGGAATTCTAACAGATGATGATGCCCAGAATCACGAGACAGAAACGTGAGTAAGCCTCTGAGATTCAGGGCTTCTGTCTCGCGCGACCACCGTGGATTCGCGTGGCGAATCAAGTTATATATATATATATATATATATATATATATATATATATATATATATATATATATATAAAATGACAGAAACTAAAAATAAAGGATACCTATCTTGGGTTGCCTCCCAAGTAGCGCTTGTTTAACGTCCCGAGCTTGACTTATTAAGAAGCATCCACCTGGATCCCATAGTCTGTGGTACAAGGGCCAAAAGGCGCTCATCATATCAAATCCTCCACCCGGATCCCATGGTTTGTGAAGTGGCCCTTGTAGGAGCAATATGACTCTATCCATACTTCCATCTAGTCTGAGTGTGAAAACTCCATTGACCTCTGTAATTATGAACTCACTTCCTCTCGGGTCAAATGGTGTTTTCTCGAGGAAGTGTGCCAGACAAGTGGGAGGGTCTAACTTACCAATGTCCACACATGCATGTAAGCCAACATAGTTATCTAATGCAGTAATTTCAGGTTGCTTGGCAAGCATGGTGAAATCCTCTACCACTTTATCTGCATTTTGATCTCTACCCCCTTGCTCCGGTGCCTTGTCACTTGTCAACTCCTCTTCCTCAGGTTGATCTTCCTCAACATGTGGTGGTTCTTCCTCAACTTCCTGAGAACTAGTTGCATCCCAATCAGATCCCAACACCCTGCCGCTTCTAGTTGTTATGGCTTCGCATTGGTTCTTAGGGTTGCTCTCGGTATCACCTGGGAGAGTGTCTGGAAGAGGCTCATTTAGTTGCTTTGCAAGCTGGGCAATCTGCATCTCTAGATTCTGAAGTGCCAACCCTGTATGAGTTGCCAACTTGTCAACTTTCGTATTCACCTTCTCTGTGTTGATTACCATTTTTTCCATTGCCGCATTCATCTTCTCAAAAGCCAACTCCCAAGGCTGTGGTTGCCAATTCTGTTGAGGTTGTGGTTGCCAGGCTAGACCACCGCCATCATTACTCCAAGCGAAACCCGGATGGTCTCCCCTCATATCACCCCAATACTGATTCTGGCTCTGATAGTTGTTCTGGGGCACGCTGTCATAGAAATTATGGCATGAGTCCACATATTCTTGATAGAAGTAGAACGGACAGCTCCAAGTGTCATGGTCTCCATTACAATATTCGCAACCCGGAAGCATTCCCTCGTGTACCTCGCATACAAAACAAGGCAAGGCCAAGTGGAATCAAAGAAGTAGAGAGAGATAATAATAAAATAAAAATAAAAATAAAAATAACTTAACCAAATAATCAAACTTCCCTAAAATTAGGAAAATTGGTTGTGCCAATCCCCGTCAACGGCGCCAAAAACTTGTTGATGTACCGGCAAGTGTACCGGGTCATCGCAAGTAATAAAATAAACACGGTAAGTAATTACCGAGGTCGAACTCAGGCATTGGGCTACCAATTCGACTGATCCGCGGGAAATCCGATACGTTTGGTCAAGTTACAAAAGGTGGTTGAGATTGAAGAGAAAATAGGATTGAAATCTAAATTATCAAATCTAATAAAATAATTAACTAAAAATCTGAAATTAAAATGTCCAAGGTCACAAATCCACCTACCCAACATGCATACCCAAGTGATGATGAATTCCTCCCTAAGTTCAATTACGATGTCTACCGGGATCCCCAAATTCTCCTATATCCACTTTCGTGCTCAATAGGACGTATTCGATGATTGGATTAATTACTTACTAGGTCTCATTATCCTAATCTCGAATTCTATTAATTCTTGTTCCCTATAAGGTTGCACTAATCTCCTACTCACTCTCGTGTAATATTCGATTAGTGATCCCAATTCAAGTTCTAAAACGCGAATCGCCTCTCAGCCTCAACACGTTTAACTAGTCAATCACGCAACACATATGATCAACGCAATCAAATCAAAATTGGAAAACATAAATTGAGACAAGGGAGAAAGACATACATCACATCGAATCTACACCGCCATGGGCGGCTTCATTGCTCCCTCAAACGAGGGGATTAGTTCCTCATGCTCATAGACAAACAATCGGACATAATCTCCATATCAAAATAAAAAGAAAAGAGGAGACGCAGCTCCAAAGAGAAAAGAAATCTGGCCTAAACGCTACTCTACAGTGGAAAAAATTAGGATTCAGATCTGGATCCAAGGCTCTCCAAAAACTCCCTTTCTTCTGATCTGAAACAGCCTATAAATAGGGATTCTGGTTCTCGGCCGCTCGCGGGGCGAACAACCTTTCGCGAGGCGAATCATTAGTTTTGGCACACTTTCAATTTGGATTTTCGCGAGGCGAGAGTGTATTCGCGGGGCGAGTATTCAAACCTTAATCTGTCACAGCCGTGACCTTCATCACGGCTAGGCCGTGATGGTCTCTGTCTTCCAGGGTCTTCAGCCTCTCGCGGGGCGAATTTCAGTTTTGGCTCCATCCTGAGTTTGAATGATCGCGAGGCGAACTTTTATTGGCGAGACGAGACAGAATGTATGATTGCTGTTCTTTTTTTTCGATCTTCAAGCTCGCGAGGTGAGAATCCACTCGCGGGGCGAGTATCTTCAGAATGGAAATTTCCACTGTTTCTTGACTTTCCTTGACTCCCGGAGCTTCACTTCTAACCTGAAACAATAAAAAGACACAAAAAGCGTAATTCTATTCAAAATAGACTAAAAACTACTAAAAATGCCTAGAACGAGTAAAAGTCTACTTAGGAACAAAACAAGGTCAAATTTGGGCGAAAACGAGATTGAACTCGAATAATTTGCACAAAAACCACAGTCCATCTAGTTATAAAACTAGATAAGCCAAAGGCTTATCAGTCACGGCCGTGACGCATTCTGCCAAGGGCGCGCATTCAAATTCCAGTTTGTCACGGCCGTGATGCAAATCACGGCCAGGTCGTGATGCATTCTGACTTTGGGTGCTGATCTGTCACGGCCGTGACCTCTATCACGGTTGGGCCCTGATCAATTCTTTTCTTCAGGGTTCTCTCATCACGCCTGTGATGGGTATCACGGCTGGACCGTGATGCTTTCTGACTTCCAGGGTCTTCTTATCACGCCCGTGATGGTCATCACGGCTGGGCCGTGATGCTCTCTGATCTTCATGGGTGGCTCATCACGGTCGTGACCAGTGTCATGGCCTGGTCGTGATGGCTTCTGCTTCAAGAGTCCTTCCCTTTTTGCTCTTCTTATTAACCTGAAAACATGAAATAGCAGTAAATGCTTTATTTGACTTAAAATTAACTAAAATGTCCTAAACTACTTAAGAAACTCAAAATGTTGCTTGAGGAAGATTAAATCCAAATTTGGGCGAAAACGAGATCAAACTCGAGTAATTAGTTCAAAAGTTATGGTCTTACTAGTTATAAAACTAGATGAGCCAGAGGCTGATCACTGGCCGAACCGACGTAACATATGAAGAACTATTTGTGGTCGACCTGCCACCCACAGTCATCATGATATACTGTCTCAATGTACCCCAGGGTCTGGACCCTCGGTGGAATCATTTGTAGGTAATGCATCTGATGCTGCTCTGGCCCAATCGCCATCGGCGTACGGTTGCTGCTCATCTGACAGATCGATACATACATAGAAATAGAAATAAAAGAAGAAGGGAGATAAGAATCTCAACACTACCATAAAACAGAGATAGGAAAACATAGCTTTGCACTATCAAACAGCAATCATCACATACACCAAACATCTTCTGAATCATACTGTCAAAGTCAACCTCGATTATCCAACTAGGATCAATCCTCTAAGGAGTCACACTCCTATGCATGTCGGTCGATCTCTCACAACAGGGACTATGATCCCCCAGACATTCTCTATCCCTCTCGAGCCTATCCGCCGCCCGGAGAATATTAACTGGTTTGTCATGGTAATTTTTTCACTCGCTATGACCAATAAGGGTGCTTCCCCCTATGAGCTCAACTTCAATAGGGGTATCTTGGTCTCCTCGGAACGTCCACCATAGAATGGAACACTTCCAGCCCAGAAGTCGAGATACTCGACTACCAGTGGAGACCACGACATGATGGGTGCAAACCATTGGCCACTGTCGGTCAATCTGAACCCGGCTACATCACCATCGTTCCCTGAACTGTCCCGCTCGCATTCCATACCCGCACCTGGGTACACCAACTCGCATGACTCCCAGTCACATGGCTCGCAACTTTGGCAACACAAAACTAAGTTGACATCAGTACCATCTTTCACCTACATGCATTACGATGCACACGGCATCCTCAACCTAACCTCGATACCCACATACCGTTCTCATATCACATTCACAGCCACGGTACCCTCAGGGTGTCAACTAAGGTGTTCAACAGCACAATAACCAAACAAACAACCTCAACGGCATCAATGCCAACGGCATTAGATTATCATCCTCAGCATCGGATAGTAACTTAACATCATTATTATGAACATAAAAGCAAGCATCATCATGCATATATAGCAAGCAGCACACATCAACCAAAAACAAAACCATCAATAACAATAAACGGTAAAACAGACAACCTTAGTATATGCACGTAAAACGATAAAGCAATCCTCTATCAAAAAGCATGTCGTAACTACAGCATATAGCATAATATACAATACTAGTAGGGTTTGGGGCACCCTACGCATACAGCATGATATACAATACTACGCTTGCCTCCCCAGCGTGTCAGATACTTTCTCCCCACCTTTGAAAGTCGTGACGTAGCGTCCACGCCTCGAAACTCGTGCCCCTCTCCCTAGAACAGTTGCTGCCTAACTCACGACGAATGCCTCAGTGCTCCGAAATTTGTCCTGGACACATGGAGAGAGTCCCGGCAATGTCATAAACCCTAATCTTGCAACAGGTTCACAGACAAAGCTAGAATCGAAGCAAGATTCATAAAACAAGGTAAATGACAATGTCGACGTATCGACGAGTTAGGGATTCGAGCATTACCTCCACTGTTTGATGAATCGAAGGTATGTATGTGACGTGATCATCGTCCTGAACGCATATCCGAAGTCGGAATTGAAACGATGGAGTGAATCTCTCTGAAACCAAGCTTTCTCACTCTAAAGAGCTCTGACCTCTCTCTAGAACGTCCCTAGATCGAGCAAGATGTGAGAGAACTAATCCATGCAAAGAGAGGAAGAAGAGATGGTGGAGTTTAGGGGTGGACAATGGTCGGTTTCGGACCAAAAAATCCAAAACCGACCAAAACCGAGTAACATATTATATACAGCATGTCTCCATCCATTTTGGGCACGGTTAGGTCGGGTGGCGGGTGTGACGGGTTTCATAAGAAAGAAAAAAATGTAAAAAGAAGCATAAAACCAATGATAAACACAAATCTTCAAGGAAGATCATTCTTTTTCAGAAATCCTATACACAAAGCATCAAACCCAGAAACAAGATCAAACCCAAAAAAGAAAAAGCATCAAACCCAGATCTAGCATATCCGAGTGCGCAGAACAGAGGTGGGCTTATTCTCCATTGGTGGCGACAGGATGGTGGTGGCGATGGGCTTCACACAGCGGTTTAAGAGGCGGTCATCGGTGGTTGAAGGCACAAAACGAAAGAGAATAAGAGAGATGGCGGAGAGTGGCAGCTATGCAGAGCAGCGACGCATCGGTGGTTGATAGTGCTGAACGAGAAAGATTGGAGGGAGCTGCGGTTGTGCTATGGTATGATCTAACCGGAGGCGGTGCTGGCCGAGAGAGGAGAGAAACATACAGAGATATGAGAAATATTGAAGAATAAGTAGAGAGAAGATCAAATTGGAACGTTACAGACTACAGAGATATGAGAAATATTCCATGAGAGAGAAAAGTAAATCTTGGGAAAAGAAAGAGTCTGATACGTTATTAAATGAGAAAGATAAGGTATAAGGATAACTTTAGTGGCCAATGAAAATAGAGAGAAATCTGAGCCAACAATCAAAATGAAGGGGAATCAGGGGAAAAAAAAATTTAATTGATTACATTCGGTCGGGTTCTGATATCGATGGGTTATATTTTACATAACCAAACCCGACCATGATAACCCAGACTAAACTGACTCTCTTTACCCGTAGACATGATGACCCGTTGTCACCCGCCCGTTTCTCCAGAATTCGCTATGGGTTTTGCGGGTTTGGTCGGCCCGTCGGGTGTTGTCCACCCCTAGTGGAGTTAGGTGGTGCGCTTAGCGCTCGAGCGCCAGTCACCCCACGCTCAAGCGTGGCAGTGCTTGAGCGCTATCTCAAGCATGGCTCCCTGATGCCACTTGTCCTCAATTTTGACACGTTTTTCCAGGTGTCACTCCTCCGAATGCTTGAGCGCTGGACATGCCATGCTAGAGCGTTCTTACTGATGTCGGTTGCCCAATTTCGCACGTTTCGGTGCACTCTGAGTCCGGTTTAAGTTTGATTAACCTCAAACTTGATATACTGACTCATTAGCACCTAACAAACAAGATTAAGTCATCACGCACACTTAATCCTTGTCTGATTCCTAAAACGATAAAATAGGGTGTTACAGAACTTAACTTATTTTGATGCTTTAAAGTGACCTCAAATATCGGCGTGTTTTTTCTACTCTTCACTTTAAAGATGATAATTATAGGTATTGTCCATCAATAGAAGAATGGAAACGCGGAGAAATTTTTTTGTGTTTTTGTTTCCTTTCTATGAAACCACAAACTTGATTTCTGGAACATCCTATTCTACTCCCAAATTGTACATTATGCAAGTTTGGAAAATTCGGTTTGTTCTACTTGATAGCTTGAGAGATGAACATGAAGTCATAAAAAGTATGGCTGAAAGGATGATTTCTAAAATTGAGAAATATTGGGATGAGTATAGTGTTGTACTTGCATTAGGAGCGCTTCTTGACCTGCGATTAAAGCTGTCTTCATTCACATATTGTTACTCAAGTGTTGATGCATCTACAAGTGAATCAAAGACGAATCAAGTAAAAAAGAAAGCTTTACATGTTGTTTGAGAAATATTCTACTAAAAGTACTTCTTCCATAGAGTGAGGTTCAGCTCATACCCCCTCTCCTAGTGGGTTTAAGGAATTCACGCCTTTCTCCAACAACTTTATTAATATAACTTTAAATGTATTGAATTAATAGTTTTGATTACTTTCTTTACTGTAATTTTTTAACCTTATCTTGCTTTAATGTTTTTCTTTTCATGTGTTTCACTTGTGAACTATAACAGGAATTGAAAATGCACAATCAACAGCTTGCTACTAAAATTGGAAAGAATCAACTTAATATGTATTTGGATGAGCCAACTTTGGATTTTGGTGTTTATGAAAACTTTGACGTATTAAAATGGTGGAAAGATAATGGGAATCGATTTACAGATTTATTAGTAATGGCTCATGAATTATTGAGCATTCTTATTACTACTGTGGCGTCTGAGTCTACATTTAGCATTGGTTTTGTTGTCCTAAACCAGTATAGAAGTCGTCTCTTGTCAAAAAATGTGGAAGCTTTGATATGTACTTGCAATTAGTTGCATGGATTTGTTAGCGATATTAATTTGTTTAATTCGATCATAATCATTCTTTGTTGTTTTATTAATGTGGATGTGGTTTAAAACATTGAAACTGATTTGTGTTTGTGTGATTATGGACTTTTGGTTAGTACTTATAGGCAGTGGATATTCCATGGCAAGAAGCCTATAACTTCAAGTAGCACAACTGGACAACATATAGAAATGAAGCATGACATGGATGGATTAATTGATGGTGTTTTTGTAATGCGACCTACAGAAGAGCCATTTTGTGATGAGGGTAAAAGGAACCCACAAGTACAAGGACCTGAAAAGAGGGGTCGTGTGCGTTGTACGAAAAAGATTCCAAAATCTAAAAAGTTGAAGGTTTCTTTGTCTGAAAATGAAGAGTTGTGTGACAGAGTTGAGCATATGGAAAGCATGTTGTCAAAGATTTTAACATTGAATCAAAATCGATTTTTTGGAGAAGATGTTAATGACATTATACAAGATGCAAGATAGGTATATCATATTTTCCTCATGATGTTCATATTTCAATGTTCATATTGTGACTTGTATCAAGTGTTTTTTGTTTATTGCTAGTTTTCCATATGTTTAATGCTGATGTTATCCATAATAATGTCTTCTGTTTTTTATGTTGCTCGATTTGATTTGTTGGAGGGATAGTTTTTTTTTTTCTTGGAAATGAAGTATGAAAACATCTATTAAGTTGAGTCTATAAGTTGTACTTTTTTATTTTGACTAGGTTCCATATGTTTCTAGTGCTCTTGGTCATTTCAGTTCTCCAAGTCCAGACACTAAGGAAAACAGTGAATATGGTACCTACGGATTGACTCGGGCGGGTTCGGATGTGGTAAAAAATATATGTTTCCGACCCAACCCGCCCGGATGTAATTAATATATATATTTTTAGTTCTGATTCTCCTTTATTCTGATTGGCTACATATGATTTCCCATGGATCTTATTGGTCCTCATTTAATCCTATCTGTGACACCCTTCTACCCCGCACGTTAATGTAAAACATTTACTTAAAAGATGGATTATAAAAACATGCATTTATTTAAATAAAATAAATACTTGGACAAAAAGGTTTCACATCTCAACATATATAATGCGGAAAGAAAGCATAAACGTAATATAAGTTCAAAAGGCATAACGTAACGTAAACATAAACAAAGACATAAACCCCAAGCCCGATGTCACATACAGATCTAGTATAACCAAAATCCGAAATAACAAATCCTCGATACAACCGAAACAACTAACTAATAACTAAGCAAAACAGGGAATCCTAAACGAAGGTAGCGGCTCCTCGGTGTCACTCCTCAATGGGCTGATCGCCATCCTCTGCATAGATACAAAAGGTACATGCAACACAAAACATAACAACAGGGAGTAAGAAACATATATATGAATATAACAGCAAAGAAGCAGTTATCAAGACGAGCATACAAAAAACAAACATGTTATATCAACAACGGTATCATAAGATCATCATCATAATATGTATGTTATGCAATGCAATCCTACTCCACGTCTCTACTATGTATTTGGATCCAATCTATCTCAGGATGAGCAACATCAGAGTTAAATATCCACATTGGCCACTAGGCACCAACGCTGGGACAATCCAACTTACCTTGGTTGGGCCCCTTAGATAGCTAATGTACCTTACTCTCGGATGAGCCACCACGGGAGTACCAGGTCCCGCGAACGGCCAGAAAGCCTTACTCTCGGGCGAACTCCCCTATGTCGCACAACCTCCCGTCAACATCTCCAATGCGTGAATGGATGACAAACATCATACCAACATGACCTCCACCTCCGCTTGGGCCCATAGGCTACCCCAAGTCTTATCACCATCATCACCTCGACCACTAGACTATCGAAGATTATCGTTTAACATTTATCGTTAAGTCTTTTAATCACTCTGGCCGTTTTGCACCAAAGGTTACCGCCTCGACCATTCGTCTATCGAGGTCCCCTTGGCCACAAGGCTACCAAGGTACATCATCATTATCACTCTAGCCCTTTAGGCACTGGAGATTATCACATTGACCATCCTGCATCAAGGCCCCTTGGCCACTAGGCTACCAAGGTACAACATCATTATAACTCTAGCCCTTTAGGCACTAGAGATTACCACCTTGACCATCCTGCATCAAGGTCCCTTGGCCACTAGACTACCAAGGTACAACATATTTTCACTTGTCTTTTGACCTTCATGTTTCGCTGGTATCTTATTTAGTCTTTTAAGCATTTGGGGTAAGAACCCCTATCTCAAATCGTTTTTGTTTTTTGTTCTGGGCAAGGGAGCACGGGTGTGCTCCTTACCAAGCACAGTCGTGCTCAAGAGCAGACCATACTGTTCTGGGCAGCAAGGGTTGTAAACCCTCGCCAAGTCCTTTGGAGTAAAACTTGAATCAATCTATTGACATTACTAAGTCCTTTCATCATAGTCTTGTCACTTGGTTTAATCTTTAAGTCTTATAGACTTAATTGGGGAATTAATCCTTTAATTGTCTTTTCTCAATTTCTCACAAAATCATTCCCTAGGGTCCTTCTAATCATTTGAACAAAACCTCACAATTATTAATAATATTCATGTCTTATTAACCGAAAGGGGAAAAACCTCCCTTTTTATCGTGGTTCACAACGAATAACCAAACATCGTAACATACGACAGTCATGGCATCATCATTCAACTCATAACAACAATCATATCATAAACATGTTGAGAAATCATACCATAAACACATAAATAACTCATATTATCACATCAATATAAACATATAGACATGTTATAAAACAAGACACATCATCAAACACAGGGTCATGGGTTGACCCTTCGTCTTATGCTACCCCCTATGCCTACATATTCATATTGTCCCTTCTCCCCATACCTGGTATGAGGTTCGCGTTTCAAAAGAAGAAAGAGGGTCCTCTGGGGTCTCGTCTCACAAGCACTTATCTTGTTGGAAGGTTGAAACAGCGAATATGATGATCATGTCTTCGCAGCAATGTTCTCCTATCAACGAATGGTGAAGAATGGTGTAAGAACGGGTTCCCTAGGGAGAGTTTTCAAGATATGGTTGATGGAAATTTAGATAAAAAGAGAAGGGAGGCAACTGAGTGTTGGGACGTGATAGACTAGGGTTTAGATCGTGTTTTAGGGGTTAAATATGGGTTGGAATACATTTTGGGCTTAAAAAGAACCTAAATCGTGTTTTTTGGTTCTGCACGTATTCACGGGGTGAACTCCCATTCGCGGGGCGAGCCAGAGAACCAATTTCTGTCAGTTGGATTCGCAAGGCGGACCCGAAAGTGCAAAGCTAAATTTTGGGTTTTCGCGAGGCGAACAAAGGCTCACAAGGCGAGACCGAAACAGTCGAATTTGGCATAAACACATGGCATAAGATTTGTAGATAATTCCCTTAGACTTCCAAATCCACCAAGATCATCTCGATCAGACATCTAGAACTCAAGATGTGGCCAAAACGGTGAAACAGGTTACTAGGACTTCTAAGACAGTTGATCCTTCCTAAGTCTAAACCTTCCCAACATGAACTTAGACATCAAGAACCAGCATAACAAGCATATATAGACTAAGTCTAACACATGTTAACATTTATTAATGTATGGTGGAATTCAGGGTGTTACAATTCCACCCCCCTTACAAACATTTCGTCCTCGAAATTTCTACTCACCTAGGTCGAAAAGGTGCGGGTATGCCTCCATCATCTTGCTTTCAAGCTCCCAAGTAGCACTCTCCTCAGTCGCTCCACTCCAAATGACTTTAACCAAAGGAATCTCCTTGCCTCTCAGCTGCTTCACCCTCCGATCCTCAACTCGAAGGGGTAGTACCTCAAAAGCCAAGTTCTCTTTCAATGGTATGGTGTTAGGTACAATCACATGACTCGGATCATGAATATATTTTCTAAGTTGTGACACATGAAAGACATTGTTAAGTTTGGATAAGAAAGGTGGCAAGGCTATTTGGTAAGCAACTTCACCGACTCTTTTAAGGATTTGGTGAGGGTCGATGAATTTGGGAGTAAGTTTCTTGGCTTTCATCACTCTACCAACCCCAGTTGTTGGAGTAACTCTCAAGAATACATGATCACCTTCCTGGAATTCAAGCGCCTTCCTCCTTTTAACATGGTAGCTCATTTGCCTACTATGTGCAAGTCTCATCTTTTCCCGAACCAACCTGATCTTTCCATCTAGTTACTCCTTAAATAGGTCTCCCCTCCTAGGGAACATATACACTAGTCACGAGTTAGAAGTCTAAATTTTGAAGATTTATGGTTGCAAACTTAACACTCTTGCCCATGGCCACTACGGGTCTACTTTCTAATCGACCAGTCTCTACTCGATTCGTGTCTAAACGACTAAGGTCACTAACCTCACTGACATAAAACTCATAATAATTATCGTTACTTCACCTACCGGCGACGAGTAATTGGGGTGATCAGTCCCTCCCACCTGTCTAGCACAGTAACTTAGGCAATAATAATTTCATGAGTCAATCTCTCTCCACTAGGGTCTCTGACAGGGGCTCGAGTGCAACTATGTCCATGCAATATAATTGCCCTCTCGTCTCTATTAAAGATCCTTCTTACAGAAACCACCAAACCATTCATCTATTTGTCCTTAACGCCCTTCCTATTAGCAACTAATCATCTAATCCTTAATCAATGGCTGCAACTTACCTGAAGGCTTTTGGTGTTCCATCTTGGCCTTCTAACAAACTAGGAACACATACACAAACTCAGCCACATCCTTTTCACCCTAGGCCACCAAAACGTCCTCTTAAGGTCCTGATACATCTTCGTGGCACCTGGGTGCACACTCAGTCCACTCCTATGTCCTTCTTCCAGTATCAACTTTCTAAGATCCGGGATGTCTGGTACACAGACTCTATATTTAAACCTCAAGATCCCATCACTTCCATCATTAAAGCTAAGGTCTCTACCCTGAGTGAGTAACTCTCGCTGGTCTAAGAGGAACTTGTCTACCCTCTGGCCCTCTCTAATATGATCCATCAAGTTGTTAGTAACCTTCAAGGTACCAAGCTTAATACTCTTAGGGGTAAACTCACAAGCTATACTAAGGTCTCTAAACTCCTCAATCAGATCCATCTCCTGACCATCAAAGCAAAGATATGTAAGGTTTTCCTACTTAGGGCATCGGCCACCACATTGGCCTTTCCTGGATGATAGGTCAGCTCGAAGTCATAATCCTTTAAGAACTCCATACACCTACGCTGCCACATATTGAGCTCTTTTTGGTCAAATAGATATTTCAAACTCTTATGATCACTAAAGACCTCAAACTTCGCTCCATACAGATAATGCCTCCAAATCTTTAAGGCAAACACCACAGCTCCTAACTCTAGATCATGGGTAGGGTAGTTCCTCTCATGAGTTTTCAACTGCTAGAAGCATAAGCTACTACCTTACCATCTTACATCAACACTCCACCTAAAGCTTGCTTCAATGCGTCATAATACACTACGAAAGGTTTACTAGGGTCGGGCAACACTAAAACTGGTGCTGAAGTCAACCTACTCTTAAGGATTTGGAAACTTTCCTCACACTTAGAGTCCTACACAAACAACTGTCCCTTTTTAGTGAGACGGGTCAAGGGTAAAGCTAACTTAGAAAAGCCTTCTATAAACTGCCTATAATACCCGGCTAAACCCAAGAAACTCCTAGTCTCGGTCACAGACCTTGGTGCTTCCCACTGGAGTACCGTCTCAACTTTGGTTGGGTCCACGGCTATGCCACCCTTAGATATGACATGCCCTAAGAAGCTCACTTCCTCTAACCAGAACTCACACTTAGACAACTTACCATACAACTGCTTTTCCTTAAGGGTCTGCAAGACAACCCTTAGGTGTTCCTCATGTTCCTCCTTGTTCTTGGAGTACACTAAGATGTCATCTATAAACATCACCACAAACCTATCCAAGTAAGGGTAAAAGGTCTTGTTCATGTATTCCATAAGCACCGCAGGAGAATTGGTCACACCAAAGGGCATAACCATGTACTCATAGTGACCATAGCATTTTCGAAACACTGTTTTCGGGATGTCCTCAGACTTAACCCGAATCTGATGGTATCCTGAGTTTATAGGGGATACCGGTTCTTTATGGTCACCTTGTTGAGTTGTCGATAGTCGACACACAACCTCATGCTACCATCCTTCTTCTTCACCAACAACACGGGTGCTCCCCACGGAGACACACTCGGCCTAATGAATTGTTTTTGCATCAGGTCTTCCAACTGCTTCTTCAACTCAGCTAGCTCTAGAGGATACATTCTATAGGGTGCTATGGATATAGGCCCGGTGCCAGGCACTAAGTCTATGGTAAACTCAACATCTCTCTCTGGGGTCAAGTTATAAACATCCCCCAGAAAAACCTTAGGAACTCCAGTTGGAAGCTTGAACTTGACTGGCAGAGAAAAGGTCTGGAATCTTAGACTTCGTTGGAGTTCCAAAAACTAAGGTCTTATCAAAACAGACAAAGGGAACATGGTTGGAAGATAACCAGTTCATCCGAAAAATAACATCTAGCGGGTTTAAAAAAAGGTAAGCGCACAAGATCAGCTATAGAGTTCATATTATCAACAGGCAATAAAACAACCTTGCTAAACACAAGACGCACCTGAAGGCTCCTTGGATCGTTCAAGACAAACCGCCAAATGCAGTAAGTCAAGCTAGAGCAAAGCTATAGGTACTTAGTACCACGTAACATTGTCTATATAAATATAGACGATTCAAACAAGAGTCACACAACAGACTCACGACAGACTCGTACCACGTCTGGATAGGGTCGAACTGCTCCAGTACCACTAAATGTGACACCCTTCTACCCTGCATGTTAATATAAAACATTTACTTAAAAGAGGTATTATAAAAACATGCATTTATTTAAAAAAAATAAATACTTGGACAAAAAGGTTTCACATCTCAACATATACAACGCGGAAAGAAAGCATAAACGTAATATAAGTTCAAAAGGCATAACGTAACGTAAACATAAACAAAGACATAAACCCCAACCCCGATGTCACATATAGAGCTGGTATAACCAAAATCCGAAATAACAAATCCTCGGAAACAACTGAAACAACTAACTAATAACTCAACAAAACTGGGAATCCTAAACGAAGGTAGCAGCTCCTCGGAGTCACTCCTCAACGGGCTGATCGCCATCCTATGCATATATACAAAAGGTACATGAAACACAAAACATAACAATAGGGAGTAAGAAACATATATATAAATATAACGGCAAGGAAGCAGTTAGCAAGACGAGCATACAACAAACAAACATGTTATATCAACAACGGTATCATAAGATCATCATCATAATATGTATGCTATGCAATGCAATCTTGCTCCACACCTCTACTATGCATTTGGATACAATCTATCTCAGGATGAGCAACTTCGGAGTTAAATATCCACATTGGCCACTAGGCACCAACGCCGGGGTAATCCAACTTACCTTGGTTGGACCCCTTGGATAGCCGACGGACCTTACTCTCGGATATGCCACCATGGCGGTACCAGGTCCCGCGGATGGCCAGAACACCTTACTCTCGGGCGAACTCCCCTATGTCGCACAACCTCCCATCAACATCTCCAATGCATGAATGCATGACAAACATCATACCAACATGACCTCCACCTCCGCTTGGGCCCATAGGCTACCCCAAGTCTTATCACCATCATCACCTCGACCACTAGGCTATCGAGGATTATCGTTTAACATTTATCGTTAAGTCTTTTGATCACTCTGGCCGTTTTACACCAGAGGTTACCGCCTCGACCATTCGGATATCGAGGTCCCCTTGGCCACTAGGCTACAAAGTTACATCATCATTATCACTCTAGCCCTTTATGCACTAGTGATTACCACCTTGACCATCCTGCATCAAGGCCCCTTGGACACTAGGCTACCAAGGTACAACATCATTATCACTCTAGCCGTTTAGGCACTAGAGATTACCACCTTGACCATCCTGCATCAAGGCCCCTTGGCCACTAGGCTACCAAGGTACAACATATTTTCACTTGTATTTTGGTCTTCATGTTTCATTGGTATCTTATTTAGTCGTTTAAGCATTTGGGGTAAGAACCCCTATCTCAAACCGTTTGTTTTCTGTTCTGGGCAAAGGACAACGGGCATGCTCCTTACCAAGCACGGTCGTGCTCAAGAGCAGACCTACTGTTCTAGGCAACTAGGGTTGTAAACCCTCTCCAAGTCCTTTGGAGTAAAACTTGATTCAACCTATTGGCATTACTAGGTCCTTTCATCACAGTCTTGTCACTTGGTTTAATCTTTATGTCTTATAGACTTAATTGGGGAATTAATCCTTTAATTGGCTTCTCTCAATTTCTCACAAAATCATTCCCTAGGGTCCTTCTAATCCTTTGAACAAAACCTCACAATTATTATTAATATTCATGTCTTATTAACCGAAAGGGAAAAAACCTCCCTTTTTATCGTGGTTCACAACAAATAACCAAATTAACCAATAACCAAACATTGTAACATATGGCAGCCATGGCATCATCATTCAACTCACAACAAAAATCATATCAACATTAATCATATCATAAACATGTTGAGAAATCATACCATAAACACATAAATAACTCATATTATCACATCAATATAAACATATAGACATGTTATAAAACAAGACACATCATCAAACACAGGGTCATGGGTTAACCCTTCGTCTTACGCTACCCCCTATGCCTACATATTCATAATGTCCCTTCTCCCCATACTTGGTATGAGGTTCACGTTTCAAAAGAAGAAAAAGGGTCCTCTGGGGTCTCGTCTTGCACATAACTAACGAGACGGTTAGTGTTTTTATAATGTTTCCTTCAACTTTTTTTATTTTGAAAATTTTTGTTCAAAAATAGAATATAATATTTTATTCGAGCGAAAACGTCGGATGAATTACTGTCGGAAATGCAACCGAGTACGAAATGGAGCAGATTAGGGAGCACAAAATAAGTGAAGTAACTTGATGGGATGTGATGGGAAAGGTTTATGACACACTCCAAAAGTGTAATCATCACACTTTTCAAATTATATCATATTATATTCCAAAAACCTATTTTTCTCTATCCTATTCAACCAAACAAGTCTTAAAGACAAAACTTGCTCTCCTAGCTCATCTTCTCTCCAAAATTTTGTGCTCCCCTCTCCCTCCTCTATATAATCATCACTCATCTTCATTCTCTCATTTTCTTCCTCCATCTTCATACTTCTTCAACTTCTTCCATTTCTTCTTTTTTTCAAACACTTCAAGCTTCCATTTTTGTTAGTCTTTTCCACTTGAGTTCTTCATTAAAGTTCTTCCTTATACTAAGCGTAATGCTCTCATATGAATCTTTTTGCAATTTTCATCTTTTATTTCTAGTTTGCTTTATGTGTTCTTTATATGCATTAAACTTCTAAAATCTCTCTAAAATGGTATAAAACTCCTTTTGAGTTGAAACCACTTTCTATAGTCTTGTATTAACTTATATTTTCACATACTAAGAGGTTGTGTAAAACAAAAATCTCTACCTATCTCTTCCTCTGAAGGCCGAATGCTAAGCATATGTGGCCTAGGAGGTTTTTGCTTCAACTTTTGGAATATGATCATGTGTTTGATTTTCTAACTATTCCTTGATCTTAAATCTATAAATCTTGAAAGGTTTGATAGCTTGTTTTCCTATGATGGCCGAAAATATGTATAAGTAAGCCTAGGATACTATGTTTCAACTTTCCAAGTATGATCATGGATTTAGAACTCTTAATACCTTGTGATTCTAAACCTGAGAGTTGTTATCAAACCAAGAATATTTTTCCTCATTATCCTATGTAGGCCGAAACTTAAATGTTTTAGAGCAAGGATGTTTGAGTTTCATTTTCCAAAATGATCATGGACTAAGGCTCCTTAATATATAAAGATGCTAAGTCTAAGAGATTGGAAGGTTTAAGGATTTCTAACCTGTTTATTCTATGTTATTGAGCCTAGGATGTGTTATTTCTTATTTTCCAAAATGATCATGGACTTGAGCTCCATAAGATATTTGGATGCTAAGTCTAAGAGATTGGAGAGTTTAGAGATTTAGGGCCTATAAATCTTATGAAGGCCGAACCTAGAAGGTTATGGACCTAGGATACTTTGTTTTTCATTTTCCAAAATGATCATGGTTTTGAGCTCCTTACTATGTGTGGATGCTAGACCTAACAGATTGGAAAGTTTAGAGAATGCTAGCCTATTTTAATAGCCTTGGCCGAATACCCTAAGTTTATAACTTAGTAGGATTTTAATTCAACCTTGTTAAATGATCATTGTTTATGAACTCCCAACACTTAACGATCATAAATCCATGAGTTGTATAATTTTCGGGGATCTCTAACCCTAATTTATTGTCTTGGTCGAACCTAATACCTTGTGGTTTAGTGTTCGTGGTTGATTTTAACTTGTGATCTTGTGTTTATAACCTTAGACTTCTATCATGGAGAAAGCGAGGATGTTCGTGGTACTTCTATCCAAGCATCTCATATCTCTACCTAACCAAAGGTAAGAGGGGATTGCCTAGGGATATTCAATGACTATATGCATGTGTGTATGTGTTTAACTTGAGTGATTTTAATATTATTATGATATGGAGTCAATACTTGAATGACTTGTTTACTTGAGCTATTGTGATTATTACTTGCTTTACAGTATTGTGAATTATATATATGTGATGAACTGTCATTAACTGTGATATTACTGTTTGAGAAATATTACTGTTGATTGAAGTTTGAGAAGCTGGGCTTGAGACTGTGCTCAATGATTATAAGGATTAAAAGCCTTAATAAGCCTTGAATAGAAATTTGAAAGTTTTGGTTTCATTTATAAAAGTTCTTTGTTTAAAGTGCTTACTTCAAAAAGAATAAGATTCTCATTTTTAAAAGAAATGTTAAAGTGATTTTAAGTCAATGGAAACTACCGTTTCATGATCTAAAGTTTAGTACGAGAGAAATCCTTTTTCGAACTATGTGTTTTTTGAAAGAAAAACCCTTTGAAAATATTTGACTTTATTCCATCAAGGATTTCAAAAACAAACAAATTTCCTAATTGCTTTATAAAATATTTTGCAAAGGAAAAGGATTTTCTCCTAAATTATTTGGAAACGTTCTGGTTACTTGGATAAGTGACCGAGGTTTTGTTTTGGATTTGATTTTCACTGAGCGAAAAGTAAGCACATGTGAATAGGAATCTAGTCGCGAGATGTCGCTCTAGTTTTCCGTGATATGGACGTGATCTAGGATCCGTGTCAAGAATTATGGACCAAGGGTCCTAATCATGATGTTATGGGTTAAGAGTCCAAATCTCGGAATTGAGGATTGTGCATCCTGATTTCCTTGCTGTGACCTAGGAGTCCTTATCATGTTAGAATAAAACATGGATAAAATCATAAATGATTTCTATGACCACAAACCTTGACTGCAGCATCGGTCTAAGGTGTTGTGATTGATCACTCGGACTGCGCGTCCTGTGTTATTGATTTTCAGGTGATGATGAAATTTATGAATAGTTGCTAGCCTTTAAGCTTCGACAACAAATAAGAACAAACACACAGAAAACATCGAGAAATAAATGTTTTACATTTGCATTTACAGCAGACGTGCCCGACGTGGTTTTAACGTGAGACCTTAACAGGAAAGGTATCATGTGACGGTGTATTATCGTTGTTCTTAAAATGGACAATGAGACGGTGTACGTGTATCATTGTGCCTAAATGGACAATGAAACGGTGTGCATAATCGTTGTGCCTAAATGGCCAATGAGATGGTGTATTATCGTTATGCTTAGCTAGCCAATGAGACGGTGTATCGAGCCTGATCAACTCATTTTGAGGATGTTGGGATCTCCGGAGATTAAGTTTAGAGCCTGATGATTGAAGTGTCATGCATTATCTTTATAAAACTGATTGATTCGAGTATGACACCAACTGATATAACACTTGTTGTTTTATATATGAATAATGCTTAAATACTAATATGCCAATGTGTTGTATGTATCAGGTATATGGTTGTTGTATGATATATCCATTTGCCGGTGTCTCGCTCTTACGGTTATATCAGGTCTCTTCGGGTTTTGTTGTAGTACCTTAGTACTCTAGTACCGATGTTACAGAGGAGTCTTTCTAAATCACTTGAAGACCTAGTGTTAGAGGTTGGGAAAATATTCTGATTGGGGGTCTCTCCAATGAATATTTGATAGAATTACCAGCTTAGGAGTCTGAGTTGGGTTGTATATCTAAAGAGGTCGGTAAATGTAGTGTTAAATACATCCATCTGTAGTTTAAACTTTTTCTTTCGAGAATGGAAACTTCGAGAAATGTTGTATGTCATGGTAACTTTGTTACGAATGTGACTTTACGTTTTAAATGTATGTATTATGGATTTCAGAGTTATCCTTAAAGAAAAATTTTATACCCCAGTTTTCTGACTTAAAAGAAAACAATTTTCTGAAAGCAACCAGCAAATTATCTTTTTAATTTACTTCCACATGTGTTACGTATTAATACCCAGGATGGGGCGTTACACGTCTCACAAGCACTTATCTTGTTGGAAGGTTGAAACAGCGAATATGATGATCACGTCTTCGCAGCAATGTTCTCCTATCAACGAATGGTGAATAACGGTACAAGAACGGGTTCCCTAGGGAGAGTTTTCTAGAGACGGTTGATGGAATTTGAGAGAAAAAGAGAAGGGAAGCAGCTCTGAGTGTTGGGACATGATAGACTAGGGTTTAGATCGTGTTTTAGGGGTTAAAAATGTGTTAGAATGTGTTTTGGGCTTAAAAAGAACCTAAATCGTATTTTATGGTTCTGCAGGTATTCGCGAGGCGAACTCCCATTTGTGGGGCGAGCCAGAGAACCAATTTCTGTCAGTTGGATTCGCGAGACGAACCCGAAAGCGCAAAGCAGAATTTTGGGTTTTCGCGAGGCGAGGCCGAAACCGTCGAATTTGGCATAAACACGTGAAATAAGATTTGTAGATAATTCTCTTAGCCTTCCAACGCCACCAAGATCATCTCGATCAGACATACAGAACTCAAGATATGGCCAAAACGATGAAACAGGTTACTAGGTCTTCTAAGACAGTTGAACCTTCCTAAGGCTAAACCTTCCCAACATGAACTTAGACATCAAGAACCAGCGAAACAAGCATATATAGGCTAAATCTAACACATATTAACATTTATTAATGTAGGGTAGAATTCAGGGTGTTACACTATCCTTATCCTTATCTTTAATAATAAATTATCAAAATCTCTCATAATAATTTTTCAAAATCTCTCATCCTCTCTCATTCGGTTCAACCCTCTCAACTCTCAAGACTTTCACTTCTCAATCTCTCATCTCATTCCAGACGAAGCAAAGACCTAGCGCAATCGCTGCCGCCCCTCTGGTTCCTCTCTCACCACCACGACTCCTGGCCTGCCATCGCACCACCACCTCTTTGCTTCCTCTCTCACCACCTAACTCTCTTCCCTTCCCTGTGCTGCACCTCTCCATGCCTCCATATCTGTCTCTCAAACCCTAATATCTTCTCTTTCATTTCTTGACAAACCTTAGCGACGCTCCTTCTCTTGATCCCTCTCCTGCCTCTCGTTTTCCTGTCTCTAGTTCGAGCAGAATGATGGGCTTAGGGTTTCTATGAGCAGATTGTTTTTGGTTTCGAAGACTAGGTGAGCAGATGGATGTCCCTCTGTCCCTCCATGAGTATATCGTTGTAAGTGGTGGTCGTATACCAAATCTATAAGTTGGTGTGTGCCTTATCTTTGCAAAAAGGGAAGGTGAAGGTTCTCAAACACCAGATCTGTTCTTCAAGCACCAGATCTTCAAGGTTCAAGATCCAGATTTGTTATTTTTAGATTTTTATTTTTATTTTTGCTTCATGGTTTATGATTGTTGTAACTTGTAATGTTAAAAGTTGATTTTTTTTTATGTAAGCCCAGATTTGGTGTAACTTTAGTGTATGATTACATTCATCTTGTTCTTCTTGATGTGCTTATGTTGTTGGATTTTCTTCTCCTTCTTCGTTTCTGCAATTTTGTTTGGTTAACCCTAAACTGAGACAACCCACCCGCACACACCCGTCACCCGCCCACCCGCCATCCGTCATATCCGAAGCTACAAACGGATGGCAATGGGTGGCATATTCTGCTTGTCGGTTATTGTCGGATTTGGATTTTTTTCACCCGAATCTGACCATAACCGACCGATGTCCACCCCTACTTTTGCGATTCTGACGTGTTTTACAGCTGCTATCACTACTCCATAAAATCGCACCGCTCCTGCAGGAAGCATCGTGAATAGGTGGAAATCCGCTTCGTGATCCTTCTATTTCCTACTAGCACGACGCGATTGATAACATAGGTTAATTTTCAATATTTTTGAAGTGTATTTAATTTTGGTTCCTAAATATATTTATTTATTTTATTGTACATTTAGCTTATGATTCGATCCACTTTTTATAAGAAAATAGTAAATTAAAATGAGCATCACAAAAACCGATAGTGATGGAACTACAATCGTGTATATTGCAAATTATTATCTGTCACAGAAAGATGTAATAATGGAAGATAAACAATGGGTATATGTTTAAGTATGCAAATTATGATCTGTCACTAAAATGTATACCAATAAGGGTATACTTTCAAGTAATCTTATGACGGGTGTTAATGCCGCCAATAAAACCTATATAGTGATGGGAACACAATAGTGGGTATAGAAAATTATAGACAACAGAGGCAAGTGTTTGTCAATATAAGTTTTTGAGGTATGTTTACAATTTTTTGTCTTTTACCTATGATCCTTTAATGTCACTAGACGGTGTATTCCTTGTAGTGCTTCTTCTAAAATTATTTATTGTTGTTATCTTTTACCTATGATCCTTTGGGTGTGTTTGGTTCGGGGGGAGGGATTTTAATTAGATATTGTGTTTGGTTGAGGGGAGCAGAAATAACACTTTCATGTTTGGTTCGGGGGGAGGGATTTTAATTAGATATTGTGTTTGGTTGAGGGGAGCAGAAATAACACTTTCATGTTCGGGGGGAGAGAATGTGAGGGATTTTAAAACAACTTTACTTTTAAACCCTTACAATTATTTATTTAAAATAGACAAGTGTGGATATTTTAGTCAACGCATATAAAATGTTTTAAAATCCCTCCCCTCCCCTCCAAATCCCCCATATATCGGAGGGGAGCCAAAATTGACTTAATGAGGGATTTTACTCACCTTCCCTCAAAAAATTGAACCAAACATAATAAATTTTTAAAAAAAATCCCTCCCCTTTCTCCAACCAAACACTATGTTAATGTCACTAGGGAGGGTGATGCTTAACCAAGAGGGCCTGTCGTACTTATATTTCTTTTCGGTCCTCTCATTGTGAAAGTTTTGGACAATTATTGGACAGAACTTATATCGAATGTTGTGTATATTGCTTATATTCTATGCGAAACATGATATATTATGTACATGTTTATCAGTCACTAATAGTAAGTTTTCCCCCTCTTTTATGAAATAAGAAATTCTTCTAAAAGGAAAGATGGATATTACAAAATAAAAGGAGGATTAGATATCCACCCTCCTTACACTAAACAAATATAAGCAAAGCAAATATATATTCTTACAAGTGAGCATTCAAATCCCTTAACATATATACAAAGGAGGCTTCTTCATAACCCATGAAAACCCCGTGTAGGAGCAAGTCCAGGACCATATCCAACAAAAGACAATAACAGGCAACATACAATAAACATTTCTAGGAAAGCTTGCTCCAAATATCAATAGATAAAGGGAAATGTAAAACTGAAACTATATCTGTCAATTATTTTGCAATTTTGCAAAGTGTAAATTTGATCATTTGTTTATTTTAGTGCTTTATGTATATATTTTTATTTTCAAGACTATATATTATTTGGTATGTTCATTATAAAACCTTATTTATATATTCTATCACATTTAACTTCATTGTTTGCAACTCTTAAACTTGCATTACAAGCAGGCCAATTCTACCATACTCCAACTTAGGAGATGAGTATCAATCCTCCACCACTTTAGCGGGTTATAGTCGGTCGTTTCGATCATTTTTATTTTATTTTTTATTTAAAAAAAGTTCAACTTCTGGTCAGTGTCTCTGTCTCTCCTGTCTTCCCCAACATCCCTATCACATACCGGCTCTAGCCCGTCGTCCCCATGTCCACCGTCACACTCAACCTCCTCCTCGACCACCGTAAAC
Organism: Sophora flavescens; assembly: GCA_030762895.1. NCBI lineage: Eukaryota > Viridiplantae > Streptophyta > Magnoliopsida > Fabales > Fabaceae > Sophora > Sophora flavescens. Next base: position 68,275,633 of record CM061069.1, on the reverse strand, counting down.
CCGGTGTTTTATTAGATTAATTACCTTCTTAAATCAATTCTTAATCGCGTGCTTATCGTGAAAATACGTAAAAATTAAAAACTTATATAATTATCATATAACTTCTACAAATTTAAAACACAATAACTTTAACATATGTAAATACACACTTAGTTGTTCATTACAATACCAAAACACTGTTGAGGGTATCCTCTCAGTAGGATCCCTCACAGGCATAAACTTAATTACAGACATACTTAGCGGAAATATAAAAATGCTCCTTAGACACACTAGCCATAATGTCTATACTCTAATCGCCATGGATCACAGCTCGACCCCCAGCGTCGGGTTCGTAAGGAGCTCCATCCAACTCCTCAGCAATCTTCGTTTCATACAGAGTTCCGTCCAGCTCCTCAGCAACATAACCCTCCATCAGGTCTTCTAACGTAAACCAAAGAAACCCACAAAAATACATAAACATAGGGACTAAGAAACAGTTCTATCATCAAAAAGCGGAAAAGAGTCATAGTAAATCATATAGTAATTGTCACGGACAAACAACGCACATAACTAACAGATCACCCTCAAGTTAATATATCATCCTCTACCCCCAATCTCATGCTACTCAAAGACACCATAGTTGCACACCTATTTCCTAAGGTGGAAGTGGTCTCGCGAGAACTCTTAATTTTACGTGTATTATATTACCAATACACGGTGTATTATATTACCAATACACAGAAGTGTTTTACGTGTATTATATAACAAATACACAAAAATGTTTTACATGTATTATATTACCAATACACGGTGTATTATATTACCAATACACAGATGTTCTTACGTATTATATTACCAATACACTTTTGTCTTTGTGTATTATATTACCAATACACTTTTGTCCTTGTGCATTATATTACCAATACACGGTTGTGGACAACAACACCTGTACTTGAATCTCACCAACCCGTTTTAACAACATCCTAGTGCCTTAACCTTCCATTAAAACTTGACACATATTCTATGCCATAACACCTCTTTAACATACATCATCTAGGTTAGGGTCTTCTAAACCATCATTATCCTCACACCTAAAACAATCATCTCTTAGACAACATATATATCTTTGCTTAAAAACCACTAAGCATAATAATACAAACCAGGCAGATCATGCATAACACAATATCAATCAAAATATTCCCATATCACAAACATAGCACAAAATCAATTCAATAAAGGTAATAAAATCAAATCAACCATCAACAATATAAAATGAACCTAATATCGATAAAAGAAAAAGGTTTCCAACGTGATTTTGGTCTTGCCGATTATGCGACTACTAGTAGGGTTTAGGTCACCCTACACAATTATTATATAATCTACTACGTATCCATTCCGACGATATGTTGGTTCTTTCCCCCACCTGGTTTATCACCGGACTCCCGAACTCGAAGCTCCTCGTTGTCACACCACTAAGTACTAACTCCACCTTCTGTGAAGGTAAGGAGATTAAATGCTCGAAGAGGTATACCACGAATGTCCTCGTTTCCTCCGCAATGGAATTCTAAGGTTATGAACACAAAATCATAAGTTAAAATCAAACAAGAACACTAAACCACAAGGTATAGGTTCGGCCGAGACTAGTTCTTAGGGTTAAAGATTCCCAAAAATTATACAACTCATGGATTTATGATCCTTAAGTGTTAGGAGTTCATAAGCAATGATCACTTAACAAAGTTGAATTAAAATCCCACTAAGTTATAAACTTAGGGAATTCGGCCAAGGCTAGTAAAATAGGCTAGCATTCAATAAACTTTCCAATCTCTTAGATTTAACAACCATATGTATTAAGGAGCTCAAAACCATGATCATTTTAGAAAAATAAGAACAAAGTATCCTAGGTCCATAACCTTTTAGGTTCGGCCTTCATAGGATTTATAGGTTAGAAATATTTAAACTTTCCAATCTCTTAGACTTAGCATCCCAATATCTTATGGAGCTCAAGTCCATGATCATTTTGGAAAACAATGGAAACTTAAACATTCCAATCTCTTAGACTTAGCATCCAAATATCTTATGGAGCTCAAGTCCATGATCATCTTGGAAAAATGAAAGTAATACATCCTAGATTTAATAACATAGAATAAACAAGTTAGAAATACTTAAACTTTCCAATCTCTTAGACTTAGCATCCAAATATCTTATGGAGCGCAAGTCCATGATCATTTTGGAAAACAATGGAAACTTAAACATTCCAATCTCTTAGACTTAGCATCCAAATATCTTATGGAGCTCAAATCCATGATCATCTTGGAAAACAATGGAAACTTAAACATTCCAATCTATTAGACTTAGCATCCAAATATCTTATGGAGCTCAAGTACATGACCATCTTGGAAAAATGAAAGTAATACATCCTAGCTTTAATAACATAGAATAAACAAGTTAGAAATCCTTAAACTTTCCAATCTCTTAGACTTAGCATCCAAATATCTTATGGAGTTTAATGGAGATGAAGGTTTAATGGAGGTTGAAGGAGAATGAAGGAAGAAAGAGGAAGAAGATGAAGGTTTAATGGAGGTTGAAGGAGGAAAATGATGAAGTGAAAATGAAAGGGGTATATATAGAGAGGGGAGAGAGTGGCACGAAATTGAGGAGAGAGGAATGAGCTTGGAGAGCAAGTTTTGACCTTGTGCCTTGTTTGGTTGAAGAGGAAAGAGAAAAATAGGTCTTTAGAATATAATATGATATATTTCAAAAAGTCCATCATGACCACTTTTTAAGAGGTAGCTTAGGCTATACCTATAGTGAGTCACCTCACTCCCTCATCTCACCTCAAGCCTTTTATGTCTCCTATTCTGCTCCATTTCGTACCCGGTTGCATTTCCGATGGTAATTCTTCCGACGTTTTTGCCTGAATAAAATATTATATTTTATTTTTGAACGAAAATTTTCAAAATAACCAAAGTTGAAGGAAACATAATAAAAACACTAACTATCTCGTTCACGGGTCAAAATTATGTTTTCTGCACAGTAAAGTTGTACCGGCAATGAAAACGCAGACCGGCTTTCGTCTGAATTTTCAACCGAAAATTTTATCGTAACCCTCTACCATAAAGTAGACTATGAATATGATTTTATTTTAATCAAAAACACTTTCTAACTCTTAAATTTAAAATATAATTTATTTATATTTTAACCGGTTGAACAGCATCATTAAAATCAGGGTGTTACATTACTACCCCTCTTAAAAGAAAATTTTGTCCTCGGAATTTACATACCTTAGAAAAGATGTGGATATTGTTGTTGCATATCCTCCTCGCGTTCCCAAGTAGCATCTCCAGTACTTTCATCCCATACGACCTTAACCAAAGGAATTTGTTTACCGCGAAGCTCCTTAATTCGTCTATCTGCGATCCTTACAGGTATAGCCTCATGCTCTAGATTCTCTTGCAGTTGTATAGACTCAAACTCAATGACATGTGAAGGATTTGGATAATACTTTCTCAACTGAGAAACATGAAAGATATCATGAAGGTTGGAAAGATTAGGTGGAAAGGCAATTTGGTAAGCTACTGGACCAATTCGTCAAAGAATCTGAAAGGGTCCAATGAATCGAGGAGTAAGTTTTCTAGATTTGATAGCTCTGTCAATTCCAGTTTAACTAATGCGCCAGCCATGTGTATGGATTATATGAACAGAATTTTCAGACCGTTCCTCGATAAGTTTGTTGTTGTGTTCATCGACGATATTCTTATTTATTCTCGTACGCGGGAAGAGCATGAGGAACATTTGAGATTGGTGTTGCGAGTTTTGAAGGATAGGCAGCTTTATGCCAAACTTTCCAAGTGAGAGTTTTGGCTAGAAGAAGTACAATTCCTATGTCATGTGATTAATATAGAAGGAATATCTGTAGATCCAGCTAACGTTGAGTCAGTTCTTAAATGGGAATGACTTAAGTCAGTAAGTGAAGTACGGAGTTTCCTAGGACTAGCTGGATATTATCGGAGGTTCATAGAGGGATTCTCGAAGATTGCGTTGCCTATGACGCAGTTAACAAGGAAAAATATAGCTTTTGTATGGACGGACAAGTGTGAACAAAGTTTTCAAAAGCTGAAGGACAGGTTGACTACATCACCTGTGTTGATCTTACTAGATCCACTAGGACAATTTGACGTATATTGTGAAGCGTCGTACCAAGGTTTAGGTTATGTCCTGATGCAAGAGGAAAGAGTCGTGGCTTATGCTTCCCGACAGTTGAGAATTCATGAGAGAAATTATCCGACTCATGATTTGGAGGTAGCAGTAATAGTGTTCGCATTAAAGATATGGCGACACTTTTTGTATGGAGCAAAGTTTAATGTCTTCAGTGACCATAAGAGCCTGAAGTATCTATTCGATCAAAAAGAATTGAATATGAGACAACGAAGATGGATGGAGTTTATCAAAGATTATGATTTTGAATTACTGTACCATCCTGGGAAGGCCAATGTGGTAGCGGATGCTTTAAGAAGGAAATCCTTGCATGTGTCTGCAATAATGGTTAAGGAGTTAGAATTGCTTGAACAGTTCAGGGATTTGCACTTAGGAATGGAATTGGTTGAGAATAAGATTTGCTTAAGTATGATCACTATTAGTAGTGATTTTATGAAAGATCTTAAAGATAAACAAGTTCAGGATCTATACCTCTAGGAAGTAAGTAGAGGAATCGATGAAGGTAAAATTTCTGAGTTTAATAGAGGAATGGATGGTGTGTTAAGGTTTAGTGATAGAATATGTGTGCCAGAGAATGCAGAACTTAGGAAGATGATTTTAGAGGAAGCACATAAGAGTAAGTTGAGTTTCCATCCTAGATCCACAAAAATGTATCATGATTTGAAGAAAATGTTTTGGTGGACAAGGATGAAGAAAGAAGTAGCGGAGTATGTTTTATCTTGTCTGGTGTGTCAGAAAGCTAAGATTGAACATCAGAAGCCAGCAGGATTACTACAATATTTAGACATCCCAGAGTGGAAATGGGATAGTATAGCTATGGATTTTGTGGTCGGATTACCACGAACTCCTAAGAAGCATGACGCGATTTGGGATATCATTGATAGGTTGATGAAGTGTGCTCACTTCTTATCTATTGGTGAAAGTTATAATTTGGAAAGGTTGACTCAGATTTACATCAAAGAAATTGTTAGATTGCATGGTGTGCCATCGAGCATTGTCTCAGACCGAGATCCTAGATTCACATCTAGATTTTGGATACAATTACAAAATGCCTCGGGAACAAAGTTGAGGATGAGTTCTTCTTATCATCCTCAAACTGATGGACAGTCAGAAAGGACAATTCAATCATTGGAGGATCTATTGAGAGCTTGTGTGTTGGATCACACTGGTAGTTGGGATGAGTTCTTACCATTGATTGAATTTACTTATAACAATAGTTTCCATAGTAGTATCGAAATGGCACCATATGAGGCTTTGTATGGCAGAAAGTGTAGGACCCCACTGTGTTGGTATGAGACTGGTGAGAATCAAGTTTTGGGTCCAGATGTGGTGCAACAAACTACGAAGCAAGTCAGGAAGATACGGGAAAAGATGAAGGAAGCACATGATAGGCAAAGGAGCTACAGTGACAAGAGGAGGAGACCGTTAGAATTCCAAGAAGGCGATCACGTGTTTTTGAGAGTTACTCGACTAAATACTCATAGTGCCCGTATCTCATCCTAAAAGCCGTCTTGGGTATATCTTCCTTTCTTACTCTGATCTGATTGTACCCAGATCTTAAATCAATCTTAGAGAACACTACTACTCCTTTCAACTGATCCATCAAATCATCTATCCTAGGCAACGGATACTTATTTTTAATCGTCACCTTATTCACCTGCTTATAATCCGTGCACAATCTCGCACTTCCATCCTTCTTCTTAACAAATAACACTGGTGCTCCCCACGGTGAAACACTCTGTCTGATAAACTCTTTTCCAAACATGTCATCCAATCGTTCCTTCAACTCTGCTAACTCAACCGGTGACATCCGATAAGGAGCTATAGATATAGGTCCTGTCCCTGGTACGAGATCTATAGTGAATTCCACTTCTCTTTCCGGTGGCAAACCTGGAACATCTGGAGGGAAAACTTCAGGAAACTCTCTCACAATAGGCATGGAATCTATGTTGGGAGTCTCATTAGCCTCCACTGCGAAAAGCATCACAAACTGTTGAGAGTTGTCACTCCTCGTAGAAACTCCTTCATTGGCAGATGCTACACTAAAAGGTTCAAGAAATGATAAAGTCTCGCAAGAACAATCTAGCACTAAATGGTTAGCCGAAAGCCAATCCATGCCAAGAATAACATCTATCTGTTGCATAGGCAAACAGATAAGATCTACAATGAATGTCCTATTCTCAACAACGATAGGACACTGTAAACAAACAGACATAGTAGTCAAAGGATTACTGGTTGGAGTAGACACTGTGAGGGTATTAGGTAATTTGGAAACACTTAAGTTCAAATGATCCACACACTCATGCGAAATAAAAGAATGTGTAGCGTCTGAGTCAAACAACACATACGAGAGGCTACCAGCTATCAAACACATACCTTGTATAAGATCAGCAGATTGAGAGGATTCATCTCCCCACACGGTAAACACTCTTCCAGTGGCTTGAGGTTTGGCCACTTGTGGTCTTGCTGTTGGGACTCCTCTTCCAGCTCCACCTCTATTGTCTCCAATTCCTCTTCCGGCAGCTGCCGGTTGCTGCATAACCCTTTGTCTGCAATCTCGTGCCACATGACCTGGTTTCCCACAGTTGAAACAGCTAGGCCTATTTGTACAGTCTCTAGCATAATGAGATCCTCCACATCTGAAGCAAACTAAGCCTTGTGGTTGCTGACCCGTTCTAGGCACCGGTGCTGGTGTCGGTGTTTGCCCGAGTCGAGCATATGGTCTCTGTCTCCACTGAGAACCACTTTCTCCGCGCCTCTGGAAACTTGATCGGTTAGGACCTCCACTCCTCAATTGTTTCTATTCATTGGCCATCCTTAGGTCTATACTTTCAATGGCACTGCAACTCTCAACTAGTTTTGGGAAATACTGTATGTCAAGAGACACTACAGCCCTCTGCAGCTCATCTCTGAGTCCTTCCTCAAATCTTTTACATTGTCAGTCCTCACTTGGAAACCTCTGATAGAATTCCAAAAACTTGATCAAAGCTTCAAAACGTGATGCATACTCACCAATAGACATGTTGCCTTGTTTGAGGTTTGTGAATTCCTTTTCCTTCTCGCGTCGAACTAGACGCGGAAAATATTTTTTGAAAAAGCAATTAGTGAATAACTTCCAGTTAATGTTCCTATCCTCAGCTTCCAACAGTCTTTTCTTTCCCTTCCACCAGAATTCTGCTCCTTCGGTTAACATGAAGGCAGCATAGGTCACTTTCTTCTCCTCGCTGCAGTGCATAGTAGCAAATATCTTTTCGATCTCTTGTATCCACCATTCTACTTTCTCTGGGTCATACTCTCCTCAAAATTGAGGTGGTTTTCCGTTCATAAAATTAGTCAATCCGGCATCTTCAGCTGCTATCGCCCTTCTCTGATTCTTAATTTCTAGTTGTTCTTTGTTCATCTGCAGCATCTCAGCATTCTGCCAGGTTTGCAGTAGCATAGCAGCAGCTAGGGTTTCCATTGCACTTGGAGTCGAAGATGATCCTCCTCCATTCTCAGTAATGTCGGCATTACCATTGACAGCTCCAATAATCCTTTCTGGAGTTTCGTCACCACTGTTAGTTGGACGACTTCTTCCGCGAGCCATGATTCTGTTAAAAGAAATCATCCGCTCTAATTAGTATGACATATAATACCACATAGGCAAGTATATAAATACCATATGCCAGACTAATTTTAACCTCTCATATCAGATACTGACACACTACCCAACTTCTAAGCATAGTCAACATCCGATGTGGATTCAATTAGACACGACCAGTAACAACATCCTAAACCTCGCAGTCCTTGATTCTGATCGGACATAACCCACAGTCCGTTTTAGAACCAAATAGCTCTGATACCAAAATGAGACACCCCATTGTGCCTCGGTATTTTATTATATTAATTACCTTCTTAAATCAATTCTTAATCGCGTGCTTATCGTGAAAATACGTAAAAATAAAAACTTATTTAATTATCATATAACTTCTACAAATTTAAAACACAATAACTTTAACATATGTAAATACACACTTAGTTGTTCATTACAATACCAAAACACGGTTAAGGGTATCCTCTCGGTAAGATCCCTCACAGGCATAAACTTAATAACAGGCACACTTAGCGGAAATATAAAAATGCTCCTTAAACACACTGGTCATAATGTCTATACTCTGATCGTCATGGATCACAGCTCGACCCCCAGCATCGGGTTCGTAAGGAGTTCCATCCAACTCCTCAGCAATCTCTGTTTCATACAGAGTTCCGTCCAGCTCCTCGGCAACATAACCCTCCATCGGGTCTTCTAACGTAAACCAAAGTAACCCACAAAAATACATAAACATAGGGAATAAGAAACAGTTCTATCATCAAAAAGCGGAAAAGAGTCATAGTAAATAATACAGTAATTGTCACCGACAAACAACGCACATAACTAACAGATCACCCTCAAGTTAATATATCATCCTCTACCCCCAATCTCATGCTACTCAAAGACACCATAGTTGCACACCTATTTCCTAAGGTGGAAGTGGTCTCACGAGAACTCTTGATTTTACGTGTATTATATTACCAATACACATAAGTGTTTTACGTGTATTATATTACCAATACACGGTGTATTATATTACCAATACACAGATGTCCTTACGTATTATATTACCAATACACTTTTGTCTTTGTGTATTATATTACCAATACACTTTTGTCCTTGTGCATTATATTACTAATACACGGTTGTGGACAACAACACCTATACTTGAATCTCACCAACCCGTTTTAACAACATCCTAGTGCCTTAACCTTCCATTAGAACTTGACACATATTCTATGCCATAACACCTCTTTAACATACATCATCTAGGTTAGGCACTTCTAAACCATCATTATCCTCACACCCAAAACAATCATCTCTTAGACAACATATATATCTTTGCTTAAAAACCACTAAGCATAATAATACAAACCAGGCAGATCATGCATAACACAATATCAATCAAAATATTCACATATCACAAACATAGCACAAAATCAATTCAATAAAGGTAATAAAATCAAATCAACCATCAAGAATATAAAATCAACCTAATATCGATAAACCTACAATCACCGAATCGCCGTTGGTTTTTCAGAAAAAGGTTTCCAATGTGATTTTGGTCTTGTTGATTACGCGTCTACTAGTAGGGTTTAGGTCACCCTACACAATTATTATATAATCTACTACTTATCCATTCCGACGATAGGTTGGTTCTTTCCCCCACTTGGGTTATCACCGGACTCCCGAACTCGAAGCTCCTCGTTGTCACACCACTAAGTACTAACTCCACCTTCTGTGAAGGTAAGGAGATTAGATGCTCGAAGAGGTATACCACGAACGTCCTCGTTTCCTCCGCGATGGAAGTCTAAGGTTATGAACACAAAATCACAAGTTAAAATCAAACAAGAACACTAAACCACAAGGTATAGGTTCGGTCAAGACTAGTTCTTAGGGTTAGAGATTCCCAAAAATTATACAACTCATGGATTTATGATCACTTAACAAAGTTGAATTAAAATCCTACTAAGTTATAAACTTAGGGTATTCGGCCAAGGCTAGTAAAATAGGCTAGCATTCACTAAACTTTCCAATCTCTTAGGTTTAGCATCCATATGTATTAAGGAGCTCAAAACCATGATCATTTTGGAAAAATAAGAACAAAGTATCCTAGGTCCATAACCTTCTAGGTTCGGCCTTCATAGGATTTATAGGTTAGAAATATTTAAACTTTCCAATCTCTTAGACTTAGCATCCAAATATCTTATGGAGCTCATGTCCATGATCATTTTGGAAAACAATGGAAACTTAAACATTCCAATCTCTTAGACTTAGCATCCAAATATCTTATGGAGCTCAAGTCCATGATCATCTTGGAAAAATGAAAGTAATACATCCTAGCTTTAATAACATAGAATAAACAAGTTAGAAATCCTTAAACTTTCCAATCTCTTAGACTTAGCATCCAAATATCTTATGGAGCTCAAGTCCATGATCATTTTGGAAAACAATGGAAACTTAAACATTCCAATCTCTTAGACTTAGCATCCAAATATCTTATGGAGCACAAATCCATGATCATCTTGGAAAACAATGGAAACTTAAACATTCCAACCTCTTAGACTTAGCATCCAAATATCTTATGGAGCTCAAGTCCATGATCATCTTGGAAAAAATGAAAGTAATACATCCTAGCTTTAATAACATAGAATAAACAAGTTAGAAATCCTTCAACTGTCCAATCTCTTAGACTTAGCATCCAAATATCTTATGGAGCTTAAGTCCATGATCATTTTGGAAAAATAAAAACTCACACATCCTAGCACCTAAACACTAAGTTTCGGCCATCATAGGATGATGAGGAAAATATTCTTTGTTTAAAATTAACTCTTAGGTTTAGAATCACAAGGTATTAAGAGTTCTAAATCCATGATCATACTTGGAAAGTTGAAACATAGTATCATAGGCTTACTTATTCATATTTTCATCCATCATAGGAACAAGCTATCAAAACTTCCAAGATTTATAGATTTAAGATCAATGAAAGGTTAGAAACTCAAACACATGATCATATTCCAAAAGTTGAAACAAAAACTTCCTAGGTCACAAATGCAAGCATTCTGCCTTCATTGGAAGAGATAGGTAGAGATTTTTGTTTTACACAACCTCTTAGTATGTGAAAATATAAGTTAATACAAGACTATAGAAAGTGGTTTCAACTCAAAAGGAGTTTTCTACCATTTTAGAGAGATTTTAGAAGTTTAAAGCATATAAAGAACACATAATGTAAACTAAGAAATAAAAGATGAAACTTGCAAAAAGATTCATATGAGAGCATTACCCTTAGTATAAGGAAGAACTTTAATGAAGAACTTAAGTAGAAAAGATGAACAAAAACAAAAGCTTTAAGAGCTTGAACTTTTAGAAGAAAGAAGAAGATGAAGGTTTAGTGGAGATTGAAGGAGGAAGATGATGAAGTAAAAATGAAAGGGGTATATATAAAGAGGGGAGAGAGTGGCACGAAATTTAGGAGAGAGGAATGAGCTTGAAGAGCAAGTTTTGACCTTGTCCCTTGTTTGGTTGAAGAGGAAAGAGAAAAATAGGTTTTTAGAATATAATATGATATATTTCAAAAAGTTCATCATGATCACTTTTTAAGAAGTAGCTTAGGCCATACCTCCAGTGAGTCACCTTACTCCCTCATCTCACCTCAAACCTTTTATGTCTCCTATTCTGCTCCATTTCGTACCCGGTTGCATTTCCGATCGTAATACTTCCGACGTTTTAGCCCGAATAAAATATTTTATTTTATTTTTGAACGAAAATTTTCAAAATAACCAAAGTTGAAGGAAACATAATAAAAACACTAACTATCTCGTTCACGGGTCAAAATTAGGTTTTCTGCACAGTAAACTTGTACCGGCAGTGAAAACGCAGACCGGCTTTCGTCTAAATTTTCAACCGAAAATTTTACCGTAATCCTCTACCATAAAGTAGACTAAGAATATGATTTTATTTTAATCAAAAACACTTTCTAACTCTCAAATTAAAAATATAATTTAATTATATTTTAACCGATTGAACAGCATCATTAAAATCAGGCTGTTACAACCTCTTTCAAGGGTTTATGTCAGGTGCCATCCTCTCTCCTCCGTTCCACACAGCCAAGGTTCCCCACCAAGTGCCTCTCTTTGCCGCCATCAGCACCATGCTTTTGCTTTCTTCACGTCCTACGACCATTTGCTTGGATCCTCGTCGTTATCTATTCTCTCCTCCGCCAAGCCACCGTCTCGCCAAACCCACCTCTGATCAGCACATACCAGATCCGTCGTCCTCGATGCTTCAGGTGCCACCATATGAAGCCAAACGCCATTGTCGTGTCGTAAACTCGTCTGAAACAGATCCGCCGACAATATGATTGGATGCCTCCTCTAACATCCTTCCCTTTTATCGTTACTCCTCACCCATCCCTATGGCTCATTCTAACATCCTCCAGCTAAAAGTTGGAGGATTGAAACATTGGCAAAAGTGACCGCTTGCTGCTAGTTAGCCAATAGATGTAATTTTATTTTTTAATATTATATATAAAAAAAAGGGTAACCATGTGTTATGTGGGTACGTCCTAATACGAATGGCGTTCATCCTAATTTGATGCCTGCTACCAAACTTCTGAATCTCCTCTGCAGAAAGACCCACTTCACCTCTTCAGGGAATACGAGTTTCCTTGTTGAACATACTGCTTAAAATTAACAAACGAACACTTGAAATTTATATCATATCACATATATATCATGTTAAATGATAATTTATACGAAAATTAGCTGCGCAATTGCATCACCTTCACCATGCCTTAACTGATATGCCCCTCAGCTCTAAGCAATGGCGTTGGCCCAACTGCGGGTTCGTTATCCAAATCATGTTTCTTCTCTAACTCAAACAAATCCTTTAGATTCAGAGCTTCAGGTTCAACATTAATCTCTAACTTCTTCACCTCATCAGCTGCATCACCCAAACCCTTCTCCTCCTCTGAATAAGAACTCTCGCTTTCTATTTGAGAGCTTCTCCTTCTTCTTTTGCTCCATTTTGATCGAGGCACTGAAGAACGTTTTCTCTTTCTTCTTCCACTATCATCAGAGTCATATCTTAAGCTCTTTTCACTCTCATCCCAATGGTTATACCTTCTCTTCTTGTTATTCTCCTTCTTCTTCTTATGCCTTTTCAACCTTCGGTATTCCTCGAAGCTCAAACCCTTCAACTCCTTGTCGGACTCAAAATCGGAGCGTCGCCAATGCTGCGGTCGCTGTCCAGATACGCGTCTTTTCCACGGCCAAATTTCTTTGACAGACCGTCGTTGGTGTTTCTGGGGCTTGTTCTATGTTTGATCGATTGGGATCGACGGCAGCAGCGGTCACGATCCAGGTCGTATCAGTCACAGCTAAGGCTACGGCGGTGGCTGTCATTGTAGTGGTCACATTTTCGGTCGTATGAGTGACACCATTCTATTAGGATAGCCTTCCCATAGCGAAGATAGTGAAAGGAACGGATTCATGTAACATTGCCTAACCGGTTTCAAGTGACAAATGAACTTTTTCGCAAACAAATCATGACTGTCTGTTTAAAAAAAGTAATAAATCAATGTCTATCTTTCACTGTGTTTCCGTCCTTCAAATTGTTTTCGGTGGATGTTAGAACTTGGCCATCCCCATAGCTTTCCACACCCCCAAGCCTTGAGAGGCCAGGATGTTGCAGCCTCAAATCCCTCTTCTACTATTCATTCATAGCACACACTTTGGTAACTTTGAGATGGCTAATAGCTGTGTAGGAAGGTTTGATAAAGAAATGGTTAACATGACATGAGAAAACTTAAGTAACCTTAAAATGTCTTCAAATTTATAGTCGATTTCTTCTTTTTCCTCGCAATAAGTCATTCTAAACAAACAAACAAAAAAAACTATACGAGTCTAACATTTTGACGACTGCAGCGAGATAATATATATTTAACTTTAGCTATATTTTTCACTTGAGTTTACTGAAGATAAATAAAAATCACATTCTTCTCCATAGACTACATATTCACAATGGGTAAAACCCAGCCTTAAAAAATCCACTTTCTCCATTTACTCTAATACATCTATTAGCTACCAATCAACAACATAGCACTAATTGGATAGTAAAATGAGTATTATTAGCAAAAAATCAGTTAAATTTACTTTTGACAATTAACAAACCTCACGATCCAAGTAAAACTTCATGACCATCATATACCGCACCATAAAGTGATTGATTCGCAAGATGTTTTTCTCTAACCCTTTTTGTGCATCAAACTAACAAATAACAATAGGAAAGAAAAAAACATGAAATAGTAATAGTAATTAGTAACATGAAAGAGATGGAAATGGAGAAAAAACTTACTAACATGTGTGTGATATTCTTGTCAAAAAAAAAAAAAACGTGTGTGATATTTAGATATTTGAGTATTGCGCGGATTTTTTTTTAACAATTACTTTCTATTATTATTATTTTGTTTTATTTTTGAAATCTACATCAAAAACAACCTATGAACGGTAACTATAATTACAATTCACACCCATTATAACATCCACTCTTGGCATATTTCAAACCCTTCTGCAAGAATTTTAAAATTAATCAACAGCAATAAGAAAACTCTAAAAAATAATAGAAGGATCCCTCAACCTTTCAATGGAGTGGCACACGAAATTGCTCTAACAAGACGCGTAGATTGGCAACAATAGCCAAACTATTGCTTGTGTACTCACTTGACCTCTTCATCATGCTCTTCACCCTCCCAGCATCCGCCGATCCCATCTCCTCCAACCCATCAAGGCACGTCTGCTGGTCCGTCACGGCCGCGCTAACCCAAGTCTGTATGTCGCTGATCTTCGCATCGGTCAACGCTATTCCGCCGGGAGCCGCCTCCATCGCCGACAGCGAGTCATTGAGTCGACTCAGCGCGTCGTCCATCTGCTCCCTGCAATCTGCCAAGGCAGGTCCGTTCGTGGCTCTGAGCGAAGACGCGAGTTTTGTAAGCTCTGTGAGGGAGACCTTGAAAGATAGCTTGAGGATGGCTTCTGGGTCGGTGGGGTACTGTTGGGGAAAGGAGGGTGAGGAGATGATGGAAGAAAAGCATGAGTCGGGGTAACGAGTCACGTTGCAGACGGTTCTGATAGCTGAGTTGGAGGGTTGTGACTCGGTGGTGTTGGTGTGGTGGATTAAGGATGCGAGGGAGAGAGCGAGGGTGAGAGTGAGGAAGAGGATGGTGAAGATGGAGAGGGTAGCGATTAGGGGCTTCGAGAATTTCCGTTGTTGTTGTTGTTGTTGATCTTCGAGGTGGTGATTGTCTTCAACTTTGCCATAGCCTTTGAACATCTTCAGAGAATCCATTCTCTTCTGCTTTCCTGTTTCTATTCTTTGGGTTTTGAGGTTAATTATTCGCAATTGGGGGCTTCCGGGATTGTTATTTATTTGAAGAGAAATAATAAAAGATAGTACATTTTCTTTTAATAAAAGAAAATTGATTAAAAATTGTATGGAGGTGAATATTGTTAATCTTAAAAGCTTTAATAGGATAAAAGCTTTATTACACTTTTGATCCTCCTGTTATTTGTCATGTGCAATTTTAGTCCTTAAAGTTTTTCTTGCATATTTGCTCCCTATTTGTTCAATGTTGCAAATTCAGCCATTTCATCAAATATTCATCAATTTTTCAATGATTAACAAAGAGAAACTAATGCTCTAAGAACATAGAATCTCACTACAAAAAAAGTCGCGTTTAGCAACCGAAAATAGCGACCGCACTGTCGCGGTCGCTATTTGCAACTGATATTGCGACCGTTTTGGTGGGTTCCAGGAAAATTAAAAAGCAGGTTCTTAGCAACCGTATTAGCGACCGACTTAGTGGTCGCAAATTACACCAGTCGTTAATTTGGTTGCTAAACATAAAAAATTAAAAGTCAATCCAATTGACTATTTAGCGATCGATTTAGCAACTACTTTTTAGATGAAATTTGTTTATTTGGAACCTTTTAGCGACCGATGTCATTTCGGTCACTAAAACGCGAAGATGAAAAGTTCGGTTAATAAATAGCGATCGATCTTGCGACCACTATATTTTTTTTATTAACAACGACTGGTTTAGCGATCGATTAATTCGGTCGCTAATTATTAAAATCCCTAAGACCTAAAATTTTCACCTTTCTTCCTCATTTCATCTAGAGACGACCACACCCTTTCCCCAACCGGAACTCTTTTTCTCTCTGGGAACTCCGGCCACCACCGCGGCTCACTCCCACTACCAACGACCACCGTGGTAAGCTTCCCTCTCCTCCTATCTTTCGCTCTCTCACTTGCGTCCCTCTCTTTCTCTCTCTCTCTTACCTCTTTGTCTCTCTGTTTCAGGTCGCGACCACCATCGAGGGCAGCCGCACACCGTGTTCTGCAAGAACGTCGTTCCCTTCTTCATAAGCTCCTTTCCCCCTTGAATAAGCACTTGAATCATTCATTCACATATATTGGTTTTGCTTCATTCATAAACACTTGTCAATAGGTTGGATAGAGTGAGGATGGGAGCAGTAGAGAAAAAGGATGAATTGTGTAAAGGTGATTGTTGTGACTGTAACAAAAGGCAAAGGAAGAGTTAGTCAACACTCCACCCAAAAAATAAATTAAATCTCTCTAGCGTGTGACAATTGATATAGCAAACAAAATTGATAATGATTGGTTGAAAACTTAAAAAGAATATGAAACCAAAATACATTTCTTTAAACTGTTATATATAAAATTGTAAGTTGAAATCTTCTAAAATCTTCTGATTAGATATTTGAATCTCAAAATGGAGTTTATTCGTTTCTGAGATATCTTATTTTTGTAAAATTTTCAAAGTCTTTTGATATGCATACTCTTGGTTTGAGTTACCTGCCTCTGCTACATTTGGTCAGTTTTTTGATGTCTCTTGAAGCGTTAGAATAAACTATGTGATCCTATAATCTTAGAATAAAGCAAAATATCCAAAAGCTTGCAAGTCCACACTCTGTATATTTCTCAAATTTTATCCTCAAAAGCTTGCAAGTTCACCAATATTTTTTGGGACCGAGATACTGATATTTTTTAGGACTGATACATTGATCTTTTGCTTTTCTTTCAGTCTTCTTTGTGTATTGACAACAACTATTGTCGTCTCCCTTTTTCACTATTTGCTTGGAGTTGAGGTAGGTCAAATAATCTCTTTTTTTCATTATTGATAGTGGTGTTTAATTGAAGACTTTGAATTGATCTGTTGTTTGTTAGTGGAGAGTTGAGCTCAATAGGATGATGGTTGTGTGCTGGTAGATTAGAAATTATATCATGTGGTTGCAAACTTTATGTGATGTTTGTTAGTGGAGAGCTGAGCTCAATAGGTTGTTGGTTGTGCGCTGGTAGATTAAAATTTATGCATGTACTTGCAAACTTTATATGTTGTTTATTTGTGGAGAGGTGAGCTCAATAGGATGGATGTGTTAATTTCATGCTTGTTTGCAGATTTTATATGTCGTTATTAACTTATTATCGCTAAAATTGTGCAATGTACATAGGGTTAAATTTGTATCTTTTGTTATGGTTAATGAGTTAGAAAAGCCTTAGTTTCCCGTTTGAGATGCAATATTAATGAGCATACGTACTTTGAAAAGGTACCGTTCATTATATTGGATCTTGAATTGTCCAAGTGGGACAGTTTGAGAAAAACCTTTTCGACACTCGTGTTCATAGTCATTTCCTCTTTCATATGTCTTATATACTTGATGAAATTTTGGTCCAATGCATTTCATTTTGTTCTCTGGGTCCATACTTGATTGCGGTAGATCTCACCACGCTCAACTAGTGTACTTAGAGAACGAAGGAAAATGTTGTCAAAATTTCGTCAAGTATAAGGCATTTGAATATGGGAATAACTATTCACTGATCGAGTGTCAAAGAGGTTTTTCTCAAATGGTATAGGTTCATACCATGTAACAAGAAGGAGCTGATTGTTGTGGGACGACTATTCTTTCTCTCTCAGATAACAGTAATGGATATTCCTAAGAATCGGTTGTGGATGTATAAAAGGTTGGATCGCAACAAACATCTAACAGTAGAATTTAGAGCTGGAGTTAATGTGTTCCTAGAGTACGCGACTAGTCAAGAGAAGTTCAAAAGGAACAATAAAGAGAAGATGAGGTATCCTAGCTTAAAATTCAAGTGTAGAGTTTTCAAGTTTGTGCATGAGGTAATGATAGATCTTTACAACACAAATTATTATTGGTGGACCAACCACGGCGAGGAATTGCCCCCATTTCCCGAGCCGATTGTCGAAGAGTCATATTATGGAACTAGTGACCGCAGGGAAGAACTGAATGCATATGAGCAGCTGATCATGGATCATGTTGGGCCCTCTATAGGTCAGGCATTGGAACATGATTATGTGATGGAGCCGCAACAGAGAGAGGAAAATCTGAATCTCGAAGCAGAAAAGTTCTTTAGTATGTTGGCTGCTTCTCAAGCTAAATTGTTTGAAGGATGTGATCAACACTCCGAATTGTCGGCCGCCTTGTCACTTCTAAGCATGAAATCCGACTTCAACATGTCGGAAGGAAATTTTAGTCGAATGGTGCAGTTTATAAGAGTAAGCTTTTTACTTAATTTTTTTCATTTTATGACATTGTTTAAAAACTTAATTGCATGATGGTTTTTCCAATCTTAGGTTGAATCCTCAGAAGGAAACTACTAATGAGATATTGAAGATCATCAAGGAGAAGTTCGAGGTTTCATGGCCCACATGGACTTCAGTAGATGGTGACGTGAGGGACATGTGGTACAGAGAGTTTAGGGTAAATTAAAATTTAGCTACTAGCGCACATTTAGTTTATACTTTGCATTATAAAAATTCGAATTATTATATATGTTATTATTGTCTAATATGTACGTAACCCATGCAGAAAGTGTTTACTTGGGACCCGCGTCATGAGAATGAGATCAGGAAGGGTTTTGAACATAGGGGTGCTTGCATTATGAAAAATGCAATGCACAAGTTGAGGAAAGGGGCATATAAGGGGAAGTGGATGGAACCTGATGTGCTATAGGGACTACAACAACATTGGGCCAGTGAGGATTTTCAAAAGAGGAGTACCATCGCCAAACAGAATAGGGCAAAGGATAGTGGAGCATCAGCCTACACTGGAGGATCGGTCGGGGCAGGAGATCATTATGAGAGGATGGTACGTACTGTAGTTTATTTTAATTTATTTATATTTAATTATTTTATTGTGACTCATGTTGTTCTAATTTATTTTAATTTGCAGACTCAGCAGTTTGCCCGACCCCCTACTGCTTATGAGCTTCTGGAAAAAATAAAGAAGCTGAAGTCAGGAGAGTGGGTGAACGATAAGGCAAAAAACATTTCATTGTGTATAAAAAGGAAACCTTACTTACAAAATTAATTAGTTTAATTACGTTCAACTTATTATTTGTTAATAATTGTTAATTGTTAATAATATTGTAATCAATTTTATTTTGTAGGGAAAATAGGATCATGCCTTAGGGGATGCCCATGCACGTGCCTCACAGGAGGGTGGTTCTTCTAGCCAGGAGCAGCACTCTCCAGCCTCTGTTGATTCGAATGCCATATTTTTGGAGGTTGTTGGAGGTAAAAATAAGAAGGGGCACGTGTATGGGCTTGGGCAGTCATTATGTGGCCATGTCGTCTCGTTCGTTTGGAGACACTGGCATGGCGAGCGGTGTTCCTCCGAAGGTCGTAGAGCAGATGCAGCATCATATTACACGACTGACTGAGGAGCTCGTCGAGAAGGATGCTAGGCAGAAGACCTTGGAGGCCGAGATTGATGAGCTTAGAGGCACCACTGGATACATCTTGTCTTAGCTACATCTTCAGCCGCCTGTACCACCACCACCGCCTACTGCAGAGGACGACGAGGATGACGACGCTGATGCACAGCAGGACTACGACCCACCTCCGTCATGATCTTGATTATTTTGATTGTACTGTTAAATTTTCATTAACTATTAGTACTTTTTGTGGATGTTTCTTTATGTCATGAATTTTTGCTTACATGGATGATATAGTACTTTTATTTATTTGGGTAAAATTTTATGGGTGAAAGTACTTTTATTTATTTGCGTAACAATTTTATTAAATGCAATTTAATTTTGTTTAAATATTATTATTAGTTATTAGCGTTAATTATAATATTAAAACATTAATTAATTAATTCCCATAATTAATATTATATTATATTATATTAATAGCAAAAAAAAATTATAGTATATCATTTATAAAAAAATATATAAATTTATAATATTAGCGACCAAATTAGCAACTAACTTATCGGTCGCTATTTTGGGTAGGGTTATTGGAAACCAGCGACCGAATTAGCCACTAATGTATCGGCTGCTATTTTGGCTAGGGTAATTGGAAATCAGCGACCGAATTAGCCACTTCGTTATCGATTGCTATTTTGGTTACCATGAGCTCGTGACCAAAGCGCCAGTCACTAAAATTGGGATCGAATATTTATTCGCTATTAACGACTGGCATGAAAAATCGGTCGCTATTATTTAGCGACTAGGGTTTTCGAGACCACTGAGGATCGGTCTCTAATTCAGTCGCTAACACTGATAGCGACCGAATTTCATTGATTAGCGACCGATTTTTTCGGTCGCTAAAAGGGTATTTTTTGTAGAGTCTCTAGTTTAGCTTCTATGGTAAAGGACCGTGTGACGGAACAATAAAAATTCTTAGAAATGAGGGACAAAACCAATAAATGGCAAAGAAAAACCATTGAATCATATTGAATTGGAGAGGCAGAAGAGGGAGAACCTTAATTAGAGGTTATGTGCCCTTAGAGAATTGGTTCATCAATATTGATTATTGAAAAATTTGATAGACATTCGATGGAAAGACCGAATTTGCAACATTGAAAAAATAGGGATAAAATGTGCACACACAAAAAAAAAACTATAGCAACCAAAATCACACATGATTAATAATAAGGAGACCAAAAGTGTAATTAAGCCTAGATTAAATGAAATTGGTGAATAGATAATTTTTTTCTTAAAGAGCTTTCTATTTCAGATTAATTTTTTGAACTATAATTAGACACTTAAATGTACCAAAAAAAGTCACTTAAATTATGTTTTTTTATAATTGTGATTTTTTCATATATACAAGTTACAAGGTGGAACTTAAGCTGTCAAAAAGAAAAAGATGGAACTTAAGATCACATATCTAAGATATCCGGTTCCCTTTCATCAAATGAACATGTTAATTGAGTTTAATTTTTGTACATGGTCATATAAAGTTTTTTACACTGTCAACCAATCAAAATCATCTAATGTGTTAATTTTAAAGTAGTTATGATAAGAGTCAAACATATAAAATGACGAGACAATTTATGATTTGTTGAGTGTAAAACATCTTTATACTGGTAGTGTATGGCAATAAATAATTTTCACTTAATTTTTCAATTTAATTGTTATATATATTATTGATGTAAATATTTTTTACATTGTCAACCAATCATAAATTTATTTATTTTTAAAAAATATTTGAATCTTGCTATCAATTTTTTTTTTTTTTAATCTTTTTATTAACTTAAAAGGCCCAAAGGGTTATTTGACTTTGATTGATAATATAAAAAAGTTGTTAGTATATCAAAATTAAAATATTATTAGATTAAATTAGTATGTATTGTTTGTCTAAAAAGTTTTATAATGACATATACTAATATTTTAATATATGTGTTTTTATTTTAAATTATAAGAGAGAGAAACAATAATAATATCGATTTTTCAAAATATTATTGAATGTCAATATAAAATTCCTTTACACCAAGTCACTGACAATACCTAATAATTGAACTCAATATTATTTACATGACAATTTTTTATATATAAAATAAAGCCTTAATTTTCTGTTAATGCGTGAAAGAAAGAAACCGTGTTTTTTGAGTTGGGATTTCAAAATCCAGTGTCCAGGTCATGGGCGTAAATTAGTTTTATACTTCTATTAAAACAAACAAACAAACAAACCGTAGGTACTAGGTATTGACTAATGAAAAATTTACAATTTATGACCCTTTCAAGACGTTTTTGTGTGCAGAAATAATAAAGGCATAAAATAACAATCAACGGTTGGCTGAATGGTAAGAATAAGGGGTCGAGCCAGGAATTTTATAAAGGGAGCCAACTAAAAAAAAGTTTAATAAAAAATTTCTATAAAAAAATATTTCTGTAAAAAATACGTAAAAAAATATCAATATTTTTGCATTGATATGCATTTTTGCACTCTTACCATCTTAATCCTTAAGGTTATTAAGACGTAAAATGCATAATAATTTTTTACATAAATGCATAATACTTGTGCCTTGCACTGTTTGCTCCAAGTTTTCCTTGTCTAATCCATGGAAATTCGTTTAGAACATCCAAAATATTCTTCCAGTATTGATTACATTTCCGCAGGGCAAAGTAGGAATCCAGTTCCTTGGGATTTTGTTTGTTATTTTGCTCAATGTTGTAGCCACAAGTTACATATGCCTATTAATTAGAATTCTATTTCCACTAAGGATGTCAGAAGAGAATATGGAGATTGGTGATGAGGAAGCTTATGCAATATGGGGACGGGGTGATAAGCTTAATTATGCAATATGGAAGCTCATTAGATACTATCTTTGTACTCAATTATAAGCCAAAAAATACATATATTTTATGGACTCAAATATAAATAAAAATCAACAAATTCAACTCTATTTAATGTCAGTGTTCCAAAAGTCAAGACAATCTATCAATCCAACCAATTAAAGAGTAGTTTAGTAATTGTAACTCTTTTTTTTACATAAATCAAGACAACTTAACTAAATTAACTAACTTCCTTAATAAATGTGAAATTAGTTAATTATGCTTATAATTGAGTTCAGAGGGAGTATAATGATGTTGAAGCAAGTGCAATCCAGAAAAATGCATTGATATGCATTCATAGCTATAGAAAAAATATATATAATAAGTATTCAAAATTTTGTTATGAAAACTTAGGGGGACCACGACCATCATACGTCCCCCCCTCCCTCCGCCCCGGGTAAGAATCTCAACTCAATAAGCAGCAAAGCAAAAGTTTGAATCATGAAAGAGACACTCTAGTTGGGATGTTGCAAAAACCAAGTGTTTATTCCCTACTCTAAGCAGTCGACCAAGGAAAAATCTCATAGCCAGTCCAAAAGACTGAAGCTTGTGGAGATACATCCTTTAGAGAAGTTTGCTCAATCATACCTATTATTATTCACAATTCATTCTTTTAGTGTTATTTGGTTGATTTGCTAGTTGATGTAAAGTGAAGCTACTGCTTCAAACAAATCGCATTCTCTTGTAAAGCTTGAAGAGCCTATCTAAAAGGATACTTGTTGAGGCTGGAGAGACTAGGTGTGAAAATAATACTCTATGTGTAAGCCTGGAGAGGCTGGGTGTGAAAAGAATACTCGTTTGTATCCTGATCAATTATAGTGCAAAAGTTTGGTGAAGTCAAGAACTAGACGTAGCCCAAGTGTCGATGGTGAACCAGGATAAATCTCGTGTTATCTTTTCCCTCTATTATTTCCTTATTGCTATTTTTTTTTTATCTATTACTAACCATGGGGAGTGTTTGTGAGTGCTCAAAGTTCTTGTTTTATCTTCTATTTAGACGCTTATCAAGCGTTTGCTCTCTGTTCTCCCTATTGTTTTGTTTCAAAACTTGCTTTGCGAAATATCTTTGAGAAAACACTATTCAACCCCTTCTAGTGTTGTTTTGTGTCATTTCAATGCATATTTGACCGGTCAATTTCATAAACCGAGTTAACCCTTTAAACCGTTGATTTTGACAAGTTTTAACGATTTTGTACCGATTTAGGCGGTTTTAGGCTGATTTTTAGGGTCAACCGAAGCATTCACCAGATCGATCACTAGTTGAACCGGCAGGTCTGGTCCAATTTTCATAACTATGACAATACCCCCTCTCAAAGTTAGAGGGATTAAGGGGAAGAGATTTATTCCACACAACCCATCACCAGATCGATTCACTGGTTGAACCGGTAGGTCTGGTCCAATTTTCATAACTATGATAATACCCCCTCTCAAAGTTAGAGGGATTAAGGGGCAGAGGTTTATGCCACACAACCCATGTAAGATGTGTGTCAAGCATCTTCTCTTTGTTTTCCCTGTTGTTTTGTTTTAAAGCTTTTTTGCGAAATATCTTTAAGAAAACAATATTTAGCTCACCAAAAAATAATATAGTTGATAGTCGATTGCGGTAATTAGCTGATTTATTTATTTAGCTGAGAAGAACAGTTGGATCAAGATCAACTGAATTAGGATGAGCTGAAAGCAGTTGCTAAACTGAGATAGATGGCTGATAACAAGTAGCTGAGTCAGGTTTAGATGATGCAACATTAGCTGAACGTGGCTGCCAAGTCTAGATGGATTTAGAGGCTGTTGTTGGGTCTTAATGGGCTCATGTGAACATTGATTAAAGGCCCAAGAGACTATTATTATATTTAGAAAAGGGAAACAACATGAAAATGACCAAGTTGGAGTGTGGTAACAACTTTCCTAATTTTTATGGGATGAAGATTGAATGTGGTTTCTAAGAGAGAATATGAAGATAAGAAGCTGACTACCTACAATCAAGGGATAATCAGTACAAAAAAGTGCACCAGCCCCCTTAAAAGTATGGATATGGAGAACATGGTCAAATGATGAACAACTAGCCGTTATAGTGGATTTTTGGCCTACAACTTAGCTGATTGAGTAGATATGTGAATTCTATGAGTTGGCCAAACCAAGAACGTGCATGAAGGCTTATTTCCTTAAAGACATGGATATGGAGATCATGGTCAGCTGATGGGCAGTTAGCCGTTTGGTCAATAACTTAGCTGATTAAGCAGATATGTAAATTATATTAGCTGACCAAGTCAAAGACGTGCATGAAGGCCTATTTCCTTTAAAATAGGATTATGGGGAACGTCGTCAGCTGATATGGTAGTCAATAAGTTAGTTGACCAAGCATTTTTTGGCTGAAACTCAAGTGATTGGGTAGTTACCTATATTTATGTTGTTAGCAATGATCTTATATGATGTAATATGAGGTAGTGGGCTAAGAACGTGACAAATAATGTTAGTATAGGTTTAGTCATGACGTGCAAGATGTTGCTATAAAATAAGAAATAGTAGCTAGTGGGAATGACTTTAGAGTAGCTTAGTTTTGTGCCTATAAATACCAATAGTACATATTATTTTGAAACAACACCGATCAATCAAACAATTTATTCATATTGTATTTGCACTTTCCTTTCATTTCTTTTCCTTTATCATTTTCCTTTATTGCTTTCATGCAACTTTAGCTAGCTTCCTAGTTCAACCTTCTATACCAAACACTTTCTTTAGTAGTATAGGAACTCATAGCTGAGAAACAAAGTCTCTTTCTCAGTGTAATCACCTGAACACAAGATGGGGATCATTGACAACGGTATAAATTAGGTGAGCAAACAGCGAGCTAAGCACCAAAATTTCACACGAGGGCAATAGCTGTGTTATAAAGTATAGGAACGATTGTGCCTCAATATATTTCATGTATTTAATATCACTAGTATGTTACGAAAAGAATATAAAATATTCCAAGAACAAAAGTATTCATAAATATTCAATTTTACAAAATTTACCATGTCTATGTTACCATTTAACATAAATAATTTTAAAAAATAACACCATTCACCCCGTGGAAGCAACCAGTAGCACGAGAAACCTTCATGCTGGACAAAAATAAAAACCTCCTCGTTGAAGCCTACAAAATATAACCAAAAATAATCCCAAAAGTCCAAAAGCATCCTCCTTCAACACCTCATCCCAACCCCCATCATTAGCTTACCTAAACCTGCTTTCCAAGCCTAGATATGGATCCCAAAAATTAAAAAAAAAGAGAGAGAGAAAGCATCTCATACAGTCTTCATCAATGGAAGCAAATTGGAAACAACATTCATCAATGGAGGCAAATTGGAAACAGCACCGTGGTCATGGTCCAGTATGAAGTCGCTGTCAGAGCACCAAGCCTCCATCAACATATCTCTCGACCATTGCTGTAGTGGCCAAACAAATGGGCCCTGGTGGGCGGTGGCAGTGTTTGGGGTTAGAAAAAGTTGCCTTCACAGTGGTTTAAAAGCACAAAATGTTGGCCATGGCTGTGAAAACTGAAAAGGGGTTCGATGGTTATAGTCAGGGGAAAGTTAACATTTAACAATTCTAGTGGTGGTTGATCTTGGTAGAGGGAGTGGTTACAATAATAACCACAATGATAAAGGTTATGTCATACTCTAAGGTGAAGGAGATGAGACTTATGTTATAAAAGAATAAAATTGATTGATGGGATATAATTATGCAATCATGTGTCAGGACATGATACTATATCCAATACTATAAGGCCATTCCTATCAGGTGCTCAAAATGCATCCTTAATAGCACACTAGTTTGAGTAGAAGTTGCACACTACATGCTACAGGCTTCACCAATGGCCTTTACTTTCAATATACTTGCTGTGGATGGGCATTTGTTAATTCATCTATATCTATATATCTAAGGAAATGATACAAATGTTGAAGTTGAAGAGGTAGAAAATTTAAGCATTCCAAACCTTTCCTATCGCTAAATATCCACCGAAAAAATTTTGATCCATTCAAACTCCTATATGATGATTTCTTAACAAAGGTAAACTGAAGCTCAGAAACCACACAATTATTAGGAGTTGAGGCCATCTAACAAATCAATGACAATCAAAATTATTGGGGGATATATTGATACTTTTAAAATAACTTCAAGTTCAAAACAACATATATCAGGTAAAGTCATTTCTCAAATATGAACCAAGGATTGAAAAAGTACAACACTCAAAAATGATAGACTAGGGAATAAATAAAAGCTGGCACAAGATCTAAAAGCACTACCCAGAGACATTGATAACTTAATCCTCATCCTCCTCATCTCCATCTCCACCAGCAGCCTTCTTAGCAGCAGCTCTGAGGTTCTTTCTCTTCACCCTTCCAGGACGTCCACCTCCAAGAGGACTTGTAAGAGAGAAGTCAATATGCTTCTGTGAATCAACCCTCACCATGAAAGAAGGAATGTTCACCACCTGCCTACCAACCCTGCCAAACCAGTAATGAAAAAACAAAGTCAATTTCTGAACATATATCATACTTCAAAGCCAAAATGATAGCATCCATTATGTCTTCTCAAAAGCACACAGATGGAAGGCGGAAGACACCAAATGGAACCTCATCTTGAACAACATAGAACTTATAAAGCGAAGAAAAGGTTATTATTGTAAGTTATAAGTAATTAAAAAAGTGGAAGTCCTGAAAGTAGATCCAACAGGCCATATTTGCGTAAAGATAAACTACATTGTCCAAAATCCAAAAGGGCCAATGGACAAGAAAAGAAACTAGCATATGAATGTTGACAAGAAAATCAACAAAGGTTTGACTAATAAGGAAGGAACAACAACAGAGTAACCAGACAATATACAAGATTGTTGAGATACGTCTCAAAATCAGCAATAAAAGTTGAAGTTGCAGAGGCATAATCGATTATGGTTATGGTGTAATCGATTATATGTTTGGCAGAAACATAATAATCGATTAGGGTAATCGATTATGGCTAGTATCAGAAAAGACACCTGAGACAGAGATAGCATAATCGATTATGGAGAATCTGGTAATCGATTATGGAGCGATTGTGTGCAATCAGTTGAGAAGTTGGTTAGTTAGTTGGTGCAGCAACTAACTTGGATAAGCTTCACAAGGGTTGGTTACTTCATATGGATGACTCACATAAGTCTATAAGGGCTCGTTTGGTGGTCAGGATGGGATAAGGACGGATAGGATAAGAGAACAGGATAGGATATGAGCAGGATAAGCTGTTATCCTATCTGACGTTTGGTGTCCACCAGATAACCAACTAGACAGCATTATAATTTAAGTATGGATTTTAAAATTTTTCGTTTTTATTCTAAATGTTTTTATCTTTTATTAGATTTACTTTTTTTTTTATAATTTTCATTATCTAAATTTATAATAAAAAAAAATTATCCTTATGATAAAATTACATATAATGTTTTAAATTTTTTAAATATTGTCTAACTAAAATTAATTTTTTATATTTTTAAATATTCATTTTTTGTTTTTACTTTACATATAGTTAAATTATTAGAATAATTTTTTATATTTTACAGTTTTTAAAAATAATATAAAATAACAAACTTAGCATTGTGATAAAATAAAAATAAATTTTAAAATTGATTATTAATATTTTTACTATTTTATATTTTATTATACCTTATTTTGGTAATCATGTTAAATTTTATTATCCTTTAAATTATTATTTTATTATACTTAAATTATTTTATATATTATATATTTTTATATTTTATTATACTTTAAATCACTCTATCCTACTTGTTACCAGGAAAAAAATCACCTTATCCTATCCTGTTGAGTTCTAACCCAGCCCTCCCCTCAGGATAGAATTTTAACTAGATTGACAGGATAGGATAAGTGACAGGATTGACTTATCATATCCTGCTGGCTCACCAAACAACAGTTTCAGACAGGATATGATAGCTTATCATATCTTGTCTCTCTTATCCTGACCATCAAACGGACCCTAAATAGATGTCATGTGATAGGATTAGACTTAAGCATAAGCATCATCACATGAGTGACACAATGTGGGGTGGAAAAGAAGAGATGGATTGAGTGAGGCTTTTCTATCTTGAGGGAAATCTAGAGAGATTCAGGGAGATTGGGAAAGGTGCAATTAGGAATAGAAAGATCAACCTTGGGTGTAATTCTTGGAAAGCATGGTGAGAAACATGGATGTACAAGAAGAGGCAAGGGTTGAGGGGATTTTCTATTGTAAAGCCGTATAATCTCTATGTTGATCAAGATAGTAAAGGTGGAGATGGAGACTTGTTGTGCTCTCTCCCGTGGACGTAGGCCACATGGCCGAACCACAAAAATCCCGATGTTCATCTTTTCTTTTACCGTTTTATCTTCTTTAGTTTCGATTGTTCTTGTTATTGGTTGATTTGCATATTTGATGTTCTTGTTTGTTTGCTTTCATGGTGCATTATCTCTATGGAGGTTTCGTGGCCCCCGATCATAACCTAACAAGTGGCGTCGTCTATGGGGAACACGAAGCAATGGCTGTGAGAAGCAGAGGAATCAAGAACAGAGGTGCTATAATCGATTAGATAATCGATTATGAGGTGCGAATCAAGAACTAGGAAGGTCATAATCGATTACATAATCAATTATGAGGTAGAGAACAGAAATCGAATGAGTGAGAAGAAAAGAAAGGGAAACTTGAAAGAAGGAATTGAAGCCTTGAAGAAGGTGTTTGTCAATTTCAGTTTTCAGATTAGTTCATTATTCTTCTTTATTTCTTTGTTATTGTTCTTTCTTGGCTAGGGTTGATGTGTAGTTTCTTGTTTGTAACATGAACAAGATGTCGTTTCCTTGGGAAGTATGAGCATGCCTTGGAAGAAGGGAAGAACAAAGATTGGAAGAGAAGGAATGAATGGGACTGCAAGAACCAGAGTGTGTTGGAACATTCAAGCAATGGCAGCCATGACAGTTTCGTTACTGTGCATGGCTGACGACGGCTCGGATGGAGAAGGCACACACGTTGGAGCGAGGACTCGAGGCGGTGAGAAGGATCTGCGGATGTGCATCACAAGTCAGTCTGATGGTGGTCCGGATCCAAAACAATGCAAAGCGGTGGAGCAGCCGTGGTAAGGTGCCTTTTCCGGTTGCCGGATTAATGTGGATCTGAACGGCGGCAAGTCTCACAGTGTTGCAAATGGAAGCTTGGTTGAGGTTATGCGGTGGTTTCTGACTTTCTTGAAGAAAACGGTGGATTTGTGTCTGTGATGGAGCTGAAAGTTCCAATTTTGAGTTACGTTTTCGTTCCTGTGTGTGTGCAAGGAAGAAGACGAGGTTGCTGTTTCTGGAAAATGAATTTCGTTTATGATAAATTGTTTTATCATGGGTGCATTTGCAAAAATTGTTGTTGTAGCCTGATATGAGCCGTGGGGGGGCAAGTCAACTTTCCAACAAGAATGATATAAGCCCAATGAAGACCATGGATCAAGAATCAAATCAAGGACTTGGTGGGCCCATGACAAGAGTTAGACACAAGAAAGCCCAACAAGCTCTTAATTACATGGTGGCTATTTTGATAGAAGAAAGCCCAAGAATGAGACCAAATGGAATGGAGCCCAAATTGATGACCTATCTCATTCAACTAGAAGACCCATGATCATGTTCAAATGGGGCGTGCTCTAGTTATAAGTCCATTATTTGTTTTATTTTAATTCAATAAGTGCAATGGGTTATGTGTGTGTCCAAATTTGCTAAGTGTTGCAAATGGGTCAAGCCCACTTAAGTCCATGTTGCACACGAATTTGGGAGCTTAGTAGGAGGAATCTTTGGCTTGCATGCTATAAGAAACTCCTCATTAGTTGTGCATAAAATTGTATTAATTATGGGGGTTACACTTTTAATGTGAGAAGCAAGTATAACCACCACATAATTAGGGTGATACAGAGTCATGAAGAGGGGGTGGCATGAACTTTATGTGGCTAAGTTATTCTTGGGAGTTAAGTTGGTTTTTTTTGAGTTATAAGGCCATTTAAAGGAGGGGGCGTAACCATCATATTTTTGTGGCTGAGTTGAATGTTTTGGTGGCTGCATTATGATGGGTTTTTTTGGCTAATTAACTCATGTTATGGTGGCTGAGTTAAGTGGGAGTTAGTGAGTGTTTTTAGTGTCATTTAGTTGGTGAGTTATGTGAGTTATTAGGTGAAGGTTATGGAATATTGAGAGAACAAGGCAACCCAAAAGTGGGAAGTCATCCTTGTATATGTATCATTGCCATAACACATAAAATGGTAACTTGGATGTTGAATTTGGATTGAAATCCATTTGTGAGACTTTGTTCTCTTTGGTTCTTGGTTGAGCCAACCTTAGTTCTTATCAAGAATCCAAGATTTTTGTGGCGACCATCATAGGCTTATCAAACTCTCTAGTTTGTGACGCCATCATCATCTCTTTCTCTTCCATTTTGTTTCTTTCTTCTTATTTTGGTTCCAAAATTGGTTTCACATTAACTTGTTAAGAATTCAACCAAAAAGATCATCAACAAGGTAACCTCACCATTTGGTTGTCATCAAGTGGTATCAGAGCTTAGGCTTTGGTTGAATTTTTGAGTTTTTGTTTTTCATTATCTTCTTTGTTCTTCAGCTTCTACCTTTCTTCTTTTCTACCCAGAAAAAACCCAAAACAAAAAAATTATTTTCTTGTTTCTGTTTGAAGGGAATTATTGTGTTATTGTGTTCATCTTCTTGCTGCCCAAAATCAAAAAAAAAAAATTCTTCTTCCCATCACATATCATGTCAACACTATTCCTTGAAATCGAAAGATTTCAAAGAAGTATGATGAAGTTCACTGTGACTCTTGACAAGCTAGTAGAAATAAAAAGGAGGAGGCATGGAGGAAGGAGATATGAGAGATGCGATAGAGAAATTGAAAGGGAGAATAAAGAGTGTGAAAAAAGGAAGAGAAAAGAGGCAAGAATGAAAAGACAAATAGAAAATTTTGAAGACCATGTGAAAAAGTTGGTGGAAGACTCCAACAAGAAAGAGAGTGAGAAGAAAGAGGGAGAGAAAGCAAAACAAGATAATGAAGCAAGAGCAAAAGAGAGTGAAAAAAAAAAAGTGATGATCAAAAGGAAAAGGAAAGAGAAAGTGAAAAGAAGAGTGATGATAAAGAGAAATATAGTGTGAAAAATAATGAGAAGAATAATATGGAAATTAGTGAGAAAAAAGAGTTATTTGGCAACACAAAGTGAAGAGAAGAGGGCTTTAATTTCAAGGCAACCCCAATATATATTTTATTACAAGAAATTTCATTGGTTGCTAACACCTCTAATGATCTCTTTTTGCCTAGTGGTGTTGTAACTCTTTTGCAGAAATTTGGAGATTTCATCCCAAAGGAAGTACCCCATGGTTTGGAAACTTGCATGGATTCCAAAAGGCTCAATAAAGCACCTACTCATGCTTTACCTCCTATTGAAATATATTTTGAACTTAAGTTTGATACGACGGATGTAATTGAAGAGTTCATCCCAAGGGAGGTACCCCATGACTTGGGAACTTGCATGGTTACCCAAAAGTATGGATATCTAAACACAAGATTTGATAACATGCTTGGTATTGAAGTCATAAATTCGATGACGAATTTTCTTAAAGAAGGAGGGTATGATATGAGCCGTGGGGGGCAAGTCAACTTTCCAACAAGAATGATATGAGCCCAATGAAGACCATGGATCAAGAATCAAAACAAGGACTTGGTGGGCCCATGACAAGAGTTAGACACAAGAAAGCCCAACAAGCTCTTAATTACATGGTGACTATTTTGATAGAAGCAAGTCCAAGAATGAGACCAAATGGAATGGAGCCCAAATTGATGACCTATCTCATTCAACTAGAAGACCCATGATCATATTCAAATGGGGTGTGCTCTAGTTATAAGTCCATTTAGTTGTTTTATTTTAATTCAATAAGTGTAATAAGTTATGTGTGTGTGTCCAAATTTGCTAACTGTTGCAAATGGGTCAAGCCCACTTAAGTCCATGTTGTACACGAATTTGGGAGCTTAGTAGGAGGAATCTTTGGCTTGCATGCTATAAGAAACTCCTCATTAGTTGTGCATAAAATTGTATTAATTATGGGGGGTTACACTTTTAATGTGAGAAGTGTAACCACCACATAATTAGGGTGATAAAGAGTCATAAAGAGGGGGTGGCATGAACTTTATGTGGCTGAGTTATTCTTGGGAGTTAAGTTGGTTTTTGTGAGTTCTAAGGTCATTTAAAGGAGGGGGCGTAACCATCATATTTTTGTGACTGAGTTGAATGTTTTGGTGGCTACATTATGATGGGTTTTTTTGGCTAATTAACTCATGTTATGGTGGCTGAGTTAAGTGGGAGTTAGCGAGTGTTTTTAGTGTCATTTAGTTGGTGAGTTATGTGAGTTATTAGGTGTAGGTTATGGAATATTGAAAGAACAAGGCAACCCAAAAGTGGGGAGCCATCCTTGTATATGTATCATTGCCATTACACATGAAATGGTAACTTGGATGTTGAATTTGGATTGAAATCCATTTGTGAGACTTTGTTCTCTTTGGTTCTTGGTTGAGCCAACCTTAGTTCTTATCAAGAATCCAAGATTCTTGTAGCGAACATCATAGGCTTATCAAACTCTCTAGTTTGTGGTGCCATCATCATCTCTTTCTCTTCTATTTTGTTTCTTTTTTCTTCTTATTTTGGTTCCAAAATTGGTTTCACATTAACTTGTTAAGAATTCAACCAAAAAGTTCATCAACAAGGCAATGTCACCATTTGGTTGTCATCATAGCCTCGTGGTGAGGCACTGAAGGTGGATTCGCGGAGGTCACGGGTTCGAGTATCTGGTCTTGCAATCGGAGTGTTTTATTTTTAATTGTAATAATCGATTACTGAATTAAAAAATCCAGAGGTGCGTCACGTGAGATTCGAACAGTGGACGTCATGGACAAAAGGCCTTGGTAGCAGCGGTGAAGACCACCAGGCTAGAGCAGTAGATGTGATATCTGGTCGCATTGGCAAATACATAAAGGTTCAGAAATTCTTTAAGGCAAAATAGCAAAGGAACTCAGGTTGAAGCTTGATAGAGAAAGGTTTCATTTTGAGGTGGAGCTGCTGGAACAACATAGAAGCAAGTTTGGCTTATGTTGAGAGTGTGGAAGAAAGGCACACTACGGAGCTCGGTGACTCAAATTGGTGATTGGCTTGGACTCATATTCTCTGATTTAGAGTCAAGGTGGAGATTGTTGAGATATGTCTCAAAATCAGTAATATGAAGTTGAAGTTGCAGAGGCATAATCGATTATGGTTATGGTGTAATCGATTATATGTTGGGTAGAAACATAGTAATCGAATAGGGTAATCAATTATGGCTAGTATCAGAAAAGGCGTCTGAGACAGAGATAGCATAATCGATTATGGAGCGACTGTGTGCAACCAGTTGAGAAGTTGGTTAGTTAGTTGGTGCAGCAACTAACTTGGATAAGCTTCACAAGTGTCTTCATATGGATGACTCACATAAGTCTACAAATAGATATCATGTGATAGGATTAGACTTAAGCATAAGCATCATCACATGAGTGACACAATGTGGTGTGGAAAAGAAGAGAGTGATTGAGTGAGGCTTTTCTATCTCGAGGGAAATCTAGAGATTCAGATAGATTGGGAAAGGTTCATAGGAATAGAAAGATCAACCTTGGGTGTAGTTATTGGAGAGCATGATGAGAAACACGGGTGTACAAGAAGAGGCAAGGGTTGAGGGAATTTTCTATTGTAAAGCCTTGTAATCTCTGTGTTGATAAAGGTGGAGATGGAGACTTGCTGTGCTCTCTCCCATGGACGTAGGCCACAATGGCCGAACCACTAAAATCCCGGTGTTCATCTTTTCTTTTACCGTTTTATCTTCTTTAGTTTCGATTGTTCTTTATATGGTTGATTTGCATATTTGATGTTCTTGCTTGTTTGCTTTCATGGTGCATTACCTCTATGGAGGTTTCGTGCCCCCGATAATAACCCAACAAAGATTTTATGGTATCTGACTCTCACTAAGATAGAATTAAACACAATCTGGTTTTTGATGGTGTAATAGAAAAGAAGAAAAAAGTATTTGCCTATGCGAAGCTGAAAATCACAATCAGGTAGCACAAAGTGAATCACATAATGAAACAAACAGATAAGCAGTAATTTTCATTTAAAACACGTTTGATACAAATACAAAACCCAAAGCTTGTTAGTTGTCACTACATAAGATACCTAATGTAAACACATTGGAAGTACCATTCTTCAAGTATTCAGTACATAATTCAGATTAACATCTATTCAATTGAGAAATAATAAAAAGAAAAAAGAGAAATAGAAATAGAAAACCTGATATGCCTCTGTCTAATGAGGACTCTAGCATGGTGAATAGACTTGGCCATCCCAGACTTAAAAACAAGGGTTTGAAGGCGACGCTCGAGGAAGTTCTCAACGGTAAGAGCCAACACATAATCGAGCTTGTTCTGGGTTTCATCAAGAAGCCCGTAACGGAACATCCTCCTTAAAAGAGCTTCACCCTCAAAGATCCTACGTGGGTTCTTCTCGTCAAGGGTCAAAAGATTCCTAGCATTGTTACGAATACGGCTGAGGGCGTACTGAACCCTCCACAACTCCCTCTTGCACCGAAGCCCATACTCTCCCACCAGTTTCAACTCAGCATCCAACCGTTCCTTCTCGTACGGACGACGAGGTTTCTTAAATGTTTTCCCATCTATTCATTAAGAAAAATAAGACATTGTAACATTGTTTTCGTGTGTTATGTCATGTCAGGTCCCAGATTAAAAACTTTACAGATCAACATAGTTTTAGAATTGAAAACTATAAACTAAAGAGAACGGTGTAGATCTGAAAGAGACTCACAGTTGCGGTAAAATGAAACGTGCACCATGGCGCTTCTACGGTGGAGCCGTCACTTTCCTCCTCTTCTATGCTCTGCTCTCGCGCCTTTTAGGTTATGAAGAGTGGATCTTTTGCTTAATTTCTTCGAGATTTGAAGGGACCCGAAACCCCACCGGTGACTTAAACCATGGACCTCAGATTTTTCATTTTTGAGCCTGTCCGATTTCCATGTTAATATGTTGGGAGCTGCTACATACACCCGACAAATGCACATCCACCCCACGTATCTCATTTTAGTGCATTAAATGACATTTTTATCCTTATAAATTAAAAACTCCTTCATCTCCCACACATACGCACCCCCATCCCCAACCCTCTCTTCCTCCTCTCTTCTGCTTGCAAGCCCATCCACACCCACCCACTCCCTTTCTTCTTCTTCCTCCTCTCTTCTTGTTTGCCGCATCCACTTAAAGTTATATATCCAAGAGGACCAAAACTTTTGATGGGTCGGTTTCATACTTCTGCACCCATGTAATTGCAGTGACTCGGCTGATGGTGTGGTGCAATCTTATTAAAACTGAATCGTGATAGGAGTCAGGATACTGGATCAATGAGTCACTGGTTCAATCGGATTCGACGAAAGTCTCTGATTGATTTGATTTGAACCGGTATATATTAAATATTAAATTAAATATATATAAGTTTTATAATTAAGTTATTAATATATAATATTTGTTAGAAATATTACAACTCAAGCGAATGACCTAACGGTAATACTCCTTGCTATGAATGTTGGGGCCTAGGTTCGACCCTTCCTGCTGTTCAACCCTGACCGGTTCAACCGGTTCGATTCGATTTGATTTAATCACGGTTCGATGACATCATAATCGATCCGGTTTTCGAATTTAATAACACAGGTGTGGTGGCAATTTTTCTTGGTGGTAGTAGGATGGAGAACAGTTTCTCAATTAACATATAAAATTGATTTTTATGGGAAATTAAAATCTTGTGAATCCCAATTTATATTTCATACCAAATAGGGTAATTAAAAAAATTCCGACCATCCCATCCGTTTGAGAAATCCTTCTGAAGTCCTGTGTAGCACCGAGTTGTCGCAATTGCACTTGGCAATTTGTAAAAAAGGCATAAGCTGAATATATGCTTTTGTATTAGATGAGTGGAAAATTGGAATTATACATGCACAGATTCAAGGAAAGCTATGCTATTTATAGATAGCAATAGCAACTAACAGACTCCTATCCTTTAGCAATACCAACTAACTAACCGAATTTGTAACAAACAAGGTATATACTCAGGGAATTCCTTCACAATTAGTAAATATTGAAACAAGAGTATTGTTGTCTACAGCTGTTATTCTAACACAGACATACTACATACGCTACAGTTGGGGCAATATAGCATACTATAGCCATTTTTTTTTGTAAATTTTGACTTTTTAAATAAAAAACTCAAAAAATACCCGTTAACCAAATAATGAACTGAGTTAAACAGATATTTGTATCTGATTAATCAGATATTTGCACATACTTAACCAAAAAACCCATTAACCAGATAATGAACTGAATTAACCAGATATTTGTACCTGATTGACCAGATATTTGCACATATTTAACCAAAAAATTTATTTATCAACAAAACCATTAACCAAATAATGAACTTAATTAATCAGATATTTATACCTGATTAACCAAATATTTGCACATACTTAACCAAAAAATTTATTTCTCAAAAAAACACATTCATCATATAATGAACTTAATTAACCAAATATTTGTACCTGATTAACCAGATATTTACACATACTTAACCAAAAAAACCCCATTAACTAGATAATGAACTGAATTAACCAGATATTTGTAACTGACACATATTTAACCAAAAATTTTATTTCTCAAAAAAACCAATTAACCAGATAATGAACTGAATTAACCAGATATTTGTATATGATTAACCAGATATGTGCACATACTTAACAAAAAAATTTATTTCTAAAAAAAACTAAATATGTTTTAAAAATGAACAAAATATTTTTTTGATAAAAAACTAAATAATTTAAAAAAAAATAAAAGATCTACTATAATGCCGCACAATATGTATGTTGTCGCATATGTGTCACATTTATGTGTTTTGTAGGCATACGGTTGCTGTTCGCACCATCACGTCATTCACATGTATGATACCTTCATACTTGATGATGGTCTAACAGGAGTAGTATGAAAACGTGCAACTTCAAAGGGTGACTATTGATTTTATAGGAAAAAAAAAAGGATGAATCTTGTATTCTTATTGTTTTTCGGATGGTTTGCTTTTCAGAAGTTCAAAGTAGCGTTCATCCTTTCGGATTATGGAGGGAGATCGGAGAGAAGAGTGGGCGGGTAGAGATTTTTACAATAAAGAGGGAATCAGTTAGAATAGATTGGTTTCTTTAGGATAATTTAATAATAAAAAATATATTTAAAAGTTGTGTAGGGGTGGATGTGTATGTCTGAGATATAGGTAGCAGCTCTCTAATATGTTTTTTTATTTTAAAGTCCATTTCGTGGAACTTGAAAAATATTCAAGAATAAAACGCATGACTAATTTTCAGGCATTGTCTTCAATACTCACTCTAGAAGTTGGAGGATGGATCCTCTTTCAACATAGACCCTTGATATATTATTTAAAATAATCAGCGGCCGAGATCAAATACTGGAAACCGGATGAACCATCTCACTTTTCTCCCTCTTCTCTCTCTCACAGTCTCACACATGCTTCCCTTCTCCCTTCCCTAGCCGCCGTAGGAGACGATGTGCTTTGTTGAGATACAAGGATTAACTAAAGATCTTAAAACGCAAAAATTGAAAGGAAAAAAAGACGCTACAAAAGGAATTAATTACAAAAAAAAAAAAAATGAGTAAAGTTGAAGACCAACTTTGAGTTCTACTATTATCATCATACCTGTTAGTAGTAAAAGGGATTAATAGAAGAAAAATGAAATCAATGGAGTTTCAAAGGAATTAATAAAAGGTGTGTTTACCGGAGTTTGACAACTTGTAAGTTCATAAATTTCTTACAAAAGCAACATATGGAATTTAATCCTTTTCATACATAAAATTTCAATAAAAAAAAAATACAAGGAATTGCAGTGGTAGCATCAGCCACGGTGGATCTGCCCATGCTCAACCTTAATCTGATGTCACTGTTGCTTCATGAAATGGTTGCAGGTCTGCTCGTGGACAGGACCGTGACAACGTGATGAGGGTGATATCAAGCGATGTATGTTGTGGGTTTCACGGTGGCGGATATCAAGCAGAAATGGATAGAGAGGGTGGTTCATCAATCTGTGATGGTGTTGGAGCGCGGCGTGAGATGATGTGGCTAGCAGAGAGACGGGCGGCGACGGCTTGAACGGACTGGTACGCCATGCGCGACGGTTGATGCAATACGGAACAATGTCGTGTAGGGGCTTCTGACGGGGGCTTCTCTAAAGAAAAAAAGAATATAATAATTGATGGAGTATTGTAGAATTCTCCATAATTTCCATGTTATGACCAATATAAACTTCGGGCCCGACCCAATAGCACTTGGATGAGATGGCAGAGATCTCTTTCAGCTTAATCAAAGGTCAGGAGTTCGAATCCAGACTCTGGGAATGTAGCAGCGTTAAACTCTTGAGGGAGGGCTCTTGCGCGCCTCAGGTCTACCCGACTCGAGGATTAGTCTCCACTGATTGAGCTCGGATACCCTGGGAAACCAAAAAAATAAAAAAAATCGGACCCTAAATTGATCAATCATTCGGAGGGCTTCAAAAAATCCTTGTGCATTGGAAAAATAGGTTAAACCAATCATTTGGTCCCGGTACATGACACTGATTTTTAATTTAACTCATACATGTAAAAAAAATTCAAATCAATCCTTATATGTACAATTATTTTTTTATTTGGTCCTTGCCATTTATTGGTGTTTTAACATCGTTTGTTGGAGTTAAAGTATAGGGACCAAATTGAAAATGATTGTCACATGCAAGGACTGAATTCTACAAAATAATAATAATAATTTGAATTCGATCCCTACACGTGACAATCATTTTCAATTGATCCCTATATTTGAAAATCATTTTCAATTTGGTTCATGTGATGTGACGACATTATAACACCAATAAACAGTGAGAACCAAATTAAAAATAATTGTACATATAAAGAAATTCAAGAATTTTTCATGTGAAGGGATTAAATCGAAAATTAATATCATGTATCGCGATCGAGTATTAGTTTAACCTTAAAAAAATAATACTTTTTATCATCATCCAGTAAAAACACAATTAGCTCATCAGTACATCTTTACTAAATATATAAAGTAAGATTCGCTAGGATATTTTGGGGGTATTTTTTCGATCGAAACACAAGTCATTTCTGTTATTTAAACTATTTTATTAGTTGTTTTATTTTCTTAGTTCAAATTTTATTGTTTAGTTTAAAGGTTTAATTGCAATTTTGGTCTATAACTATTGTCTGTGTGGGATTTTGGTCCTCAAAGTTTTTTTCGTGCACATTTGGTCCTCCTTTTTTTTAATGTTGAAAATTTGGCACTTCTATCAATGTCTGTCAATTTTTCAAATGATCAATATAAAGGAACCACTCTTCTAAGCACACAGAACCACTACTCTAAGTGCATAAAATCTCTTGTAGAGCTTTGGTGGTAAAGGATCATGTGGTGGAACCAAAAAAGGTCCCGGAAAGGAGGGACAAAACCACTAAGGGCCTGTTTGGATTGGCTTATGAACAACTTATTTGAACTTATCTACTGGCATAAGCACTTGTCGCAGGTGTTTGGGAGAGCTTATGGAAACAGCTTTATGACATGTCCGTAAGTTGTTTTCAAATTTATTTTGATAAGCTCACCAAGATAGCTTATGAAAACAGCTTATAGCTTATATAAAAACGGTTTGAATATATTTTCTCTTTTATTATAAAAATAGCTTATACATAAGCGCTTACCAAC
Organism: Sophora flavescens; assembly: GCA_030762895.1. Classification (NCBI taxonomy): domain Eukaryota; kingdom Viridiplantae; phylum Streptophyta; class Magnoliopsida; order Fabales; family Fabaceae; genus Sophora; species Sophora flavescens. The sequence continues at coordinate 68,235,303 of CM061069.1, read as the reverse complement.
ATGGTGTTGCACAGTTGGTAAATAACTGGACCCCTTAAGCATATGGTCAGGGATTCGATTCCTGGCTCATGCGTATGGAAGAACATTTGTTGGGAGAGGTCATCCCCTTAAATGGATCTCAGTACCTCAAGGGATTAATCTCTGGCTCCCGGCCGGAGGATACCCGGGTTCACCAAAAATATATATGATAAGCGCTTATCCTATAAGCGCTTAATTAAGTTGTTTTCCCAAACAGGCCCTAAATAGTAGAGAGGAACCACTTAATCATGTTGAATCAGAGGCGCGGATGAGGGAGAACCTCAACCAGAAGTTCTGCAAGCTTAGAGGAGTGGTTCCTCTATATTGATAATTGAAAAAGTTGACAAACATTAGACAAAAGGACCAAAATTGCAATATTAAAAAAATAGGAGGATCAAATGTGCACAAAAAAAAAACTTTAGGGACTAAAATTGCACATGACCTATAGTAGGGGACCAAAACTACAATTAAGCCTAGTTTAATTGTTATCAAATCTTGAAATAAATGCATAACAATATAAAGAGCTTAGGAAATGTGAAAGATGTTCAATGATCAGTATAGGGAGCAATATAGCTTGGCATCTATTTATATATAATACTTCCAATGTATTGTAAATGTGAGACCCTGTTTCCAATGCTTGGAAAAATATATGAGCTTAATTGTACTTTTGGTCATCTTACTAATGGTCATGTGTGATTTTGGTCCTTATAGTTTTTTTTTGTGCACAATTGGTCCACTATTTTTTCAATGTTGCAAATTCGGTCCTTTCGTCCAATGTTTGTCAAATTTTCAATGATTAATAGAGAGGAACCACTGCGTTAAACGCATAGAACCTCTGTTAGAGCTTTTGTGGTAAAAGACCTTGTGGTAGAACCAAAAAAAGGTCCTGCAAAGGAGAGACAAAATTAGTAAATAGCATAGAGGAACCATTGAGTCATGTTGAATTGGAGGCGCGGAGGAGGAAGAACCTCAACTAACATTTCTCTTTTATAATTTATGTTGGTTGTGACAACCATTATCGAAGAGGGGTGAATTAGGTTTGCAAAATTTTCTAAATTAATTTACAAAAAGAAAAAACGATTTTCTCAATATAAAATCTTAAGTGATTCTTGTTGAAACCCATTGTTTGTTCAAATTAGCAGAGAAGTTCTGGCAGGGTCTTGGATACGATAGTATTGGCATCTCTGAAGCACAAGGCCAATCTGGGGAATTTGGGTTCTTCTTGAGCGAGGTAGCCAGTTCTTCATCTATGTTGAGGATGTATTTTACCAATCTGACACGTTTTCAGTTTACAAGGGTAACAGGAAGTGGTTTTGTTCGGTCATTTATGCTATCCCTATTCTGGTGAATAGGGAGACTCTATGGTCTCATCTTGGTAACTTGCGTGATTCAGTTTTGGGGCCGTGGATGCTCATTGGGGATTATAATGAAATTCTACTTCCCTCAGAGGTGTGGGATGGTAATTTTTCTTCCCATAAAGCTGAAAAATTTGCAAGCATGATGGAGAGGTGTGGGATGGTTGATCTTGGGGCTACTGGCAATTCTTTCAAGTGGTTTAAGAGGGTTGTTGGTTCTCGTCCTTTCTCAAAAAGATTGGATCGTGCAGTGTCATATAGTGATTGGAGGAATTGTTTCTCTGAAGCCTATGTCGAAAATCTTTATTACCTTAACTCTGACCGTTGCCCTCTTCTCATCAGACTTAAGGCGACCTCCCCGGAGAGAGGTGATAGGCCTTTCAGGTTCCAAGCTGCTTGGCTCTCTCATAACGACTTCCCTCCCTTGGTGAGAGATGCTTGTAGTTAAGGTAATCGTATTATTGTTCTAGTTTAAATATAGTTCGCGAGGAAGCTATTATCTTTAACACTAGAGTCTTTCGCAATATCATTCGTTAAAAGCATTACTTGGAAGCTCGATTAATAGGGATTCAAAGATCTTTGGAATGGGTTGACTCTGCTAGCCTCGTTATTTTAGAAGCTAGACTCCAAAGAGAGTATTCTGATGTCCTCAAATAAGAGGAGATGCTTTGGCTCCAGAAGTCTAGAGAGAAGTGGGTGAGGTTTGGAGACCGAAACACAAATTTTTCCAAACCCAAACTTCAATTAGGCGGAAGAGAAATAAGATCCATGGTTTGTTAATTTATGACCAATGGGGATTGGTGCACTGATCCGAGGACTCTCCAAGAGGAAGCTGAGGGTTTCTACCATTCTCTCTTCACTGCCGAGGGTGACACTACTCCCCATAGCTTGCTTTTGTGCTCTTTCCCTCAGTTTGGTAATGTTGGTGCTAATGCTCTGACTAGCCCAATGTGTTATTGAGACACCCCGTTGTGCCCCTTTTGCCATTAAATTAAAACCTTATTATTTAATTATTTAATGTCTCTTAACGTTAAACGTGTATTCCAAAACACGTAAAAATTAAAACTTAACTTATAAACATATAACATTTGAAAGTTAAAGCATCACACTTTATATATATAGTACATACACCATATATGTCTTGCATCAAAGTTATAAAAATACTGTTTAGGGTATCCCGTCAGTAGGATCCCTAACAGGCATCTTAAAACAACCTAACATTTACGGAAATATAAAACGTCTTATAAGACTCACTGGCCCTAGACACTAAACTACATCGTTGGAGTCCACAGCTCGTGCTCCCGCATCTGATTCATATGGAATCCCATCCAGCTCCTCAATATCAAGATCCTCCACAGAGTCTTCTCGTATGATCACATAATAAATAAAATACAACATACAGAAAGATATAGGAGATAAGAAACATTTCTATCATCAAAACCGGAAAAGAGTCATAGTATATCATACAATAAATGTCACAGACAATCAACACCCATAATTAGCAATCATCCTCAAATTATGATATTTCCCTCTACCTTCAACTCATGCCATCTAAATCCTTATGCTAACATAACTGTCTCTATTCCTTTCACATTCGTCAGTAGTCCATGGTAGTCCGATGCAAAGAACTCAATGTAGTACACTTCTATCTTTTGATAAGATAAGGCTCGGCATAGTGCACTTCTATCTTTCGATAAGATAGGATCAGGTATAGTCCTCTTCTATCTTTTGATAGGATAGGATTCAGTTTAGTGCTCTTCTATCTTTTGATAGGTTAGGACTCGATATAGTGCACTTCTATCTTTTGATAGGATAAATCAGATCAACGCGTCATGGACTGAAAAAGTATTTGCATCAAAGCCTCTATATGAATCTCACTATCTCGTATCAATAACAACCTAGTACCTCAAGCTCCCGTCATAGCCTCAACTCGCATTCTATGTCACATCTCATCCATTAGATGACTTAATTAAGCTAAGCACCTCTAAATCACAAATCATCCTCTCACCCACAAGAACATCTCCCGAACAACATATATCTTTACTTAAAATCAACTAAGCATAGTACTAAAAACCAGGCAGATCATGCATAACACAAACAATTATAAATATTCAAATACCACAAAATATCACATAAGCAATTCAATAATAATAATAAATTCAATCAACCTCAGATAAGATAAAATCATCTTAACGTCAATAAACCTACAATCCCCAAATCATCATTGATTTTTCAGAAAAGCATTCAGCGTGATTTTGGTCTTGTCGATTACTCAACTACTAGTAGGGTTTAGGTCGCCCTACAAAATTATTATATAATATGCTACTAATCGATTCCGACGACAGAGTGATCCTTTCCCCCACCTGATTGATGTGCGCGCTTTCCCATATAAGCTTTGAATGCATCCACGCTACTGCCAAGAACCTCTGCACGCTGTCCAACAACATCCACAAATCTGCCACCATCCATCCTTACACATCCACCATTCCGCTTTGCGTCCTGATTACACGTACGAGTAACACAATTCGCCGGAAATACCAAATACCAACCGAATCAACAGTAGGGTTTCAAATAACTAAATCTATTTGAATCAAGAGAAAAAATTGATGGAAAAACTTACGAGAACAACGGCTGGACTTAGGGAAAATCAGATTCAAAATAAGCTCATGAATCCTAGGGAAAAGCTACCAAAACAGGGCTACTGTTCGAGCTCCATTCCTCTGGACAAAGAGCTCTATATAGAAACCTGAACGGTTACAATGAAGAAATATCCTTCCTAAACCATCTCACAAAGTTTCAGCCCGATCCAACGGTTAAAACATCTCAGATCACAATTCTTTGGTGACAGCTTAGATGGTATCCGGGTTAAGTTTCTCACCTCTTAGGCCTACTGTCCGAGCTTCATATCTCACACTCTGGAGGTTTATTCCAAATTCTGACCGTTGGATATGAATAACCACAAGTCCTGAACCTTCTTATAAAATTTGGGAATGATCCAACGGTTGAAGAGTGTTTAGAGACTCCCTCACTGCGACTGCTCCAACTTGGTTTCAAAGCTTACAACAAAGGCTTCTTGCAACTATTGAGATTTCTATCTCAATTCTTCCCCTCTAATCTGAAGTAGTGGTTTATAAATAGAGTTGAGAAGATGAGTAAGATAACTAAGATCATAGAAGTGAGGGTATACCTCTAGATAATAATAGAAAGTGAAAGAATGATCAAGTTGTGCAATAACAACAATGGAGTTTTTGAAGAAAAAGTGAAGAAGAAATGGAAGAGATGAAGAAGTGAGTGAAGGGGGAGGGAGGCCACAGTTTTGAGGAGTATTTATAGGTTATATTTAGGCTTTGTTTGGTTATAAGGAATTGGTTTAATGAGTTTTGTGAATATTAAATAATATAATAGTTAACTATGGTTAATAATTAACTTAACTAGGGTTACTTTACTAACTATGGTTAATAAATATGCGGCTCATATTTAGTGGAGGGTGTGGCTGATTTTAGACCACACAAACTAACCATGGTTCCTTAACCATGGTTAAAATCTAACTTAACTTTGGTTATGTTAAGTTAAAAGGGCATTTTGGTCATTTCACCTAAATTTACATATAATGCTTCATAAATGCTTGGTGAGTCATGGTGGTGACTCACCCCATGAATCACCTCCTCCGGTGTCCGGTTTTGTCTCTGCACCTCCCTTCTCGACTCCGTCGATTCCCCGATTAGGGTTTTACGCGCGATCAAAAGCGTAATATTTCGTTTTTAGTTGAAAATTTTCAAACTAACCAAACTCGTTGGAAATATGATTTAAATATAAACCATTTCGTTCATGAGTAAAAATTAGGTTTTATGATCATTAAAACCTTACTGTCAGTGAAAACACCGATATTTTTTCATCCGAACTTTTACCAAAATTCGTCCGAATAAACATAATATTTTATTTCTGATCAGAAATTTGGAAAGTAGAATTCCTCACGGACAAAATATAAAAAAAAATATACAAATTTCAGTTTCGGGTCAAATTAGGGTTTTCTGCCGGTATAAAATTATATTGTCAGTAAAAAAACGCAGACCGGTTTCCTTCTGAGTTTTAAACCCAAAATTTCACCGTAGCCTTCTACCATAATAGAGACTATGAATATGATTTTATTTTATTTAAAATCACTTTCTAACTCTCAGATTAAAATATAATTAATTATATTTTAACCTGTAAAACAAATGTAATTAAAAATCAGTCACAAATGATTATGATGAAGTTCGTAAGGAATTTTTCGGTATGAAATCCTATAAAGTTCTTAGAATTGAAAGTTTTGTTTAATAGAATACCAAGTATACGACTTGATAGTGAGACACTATTATATAATAGAACTCTATTCTTAAATATCCGTAGTCAAGTATTATTATTATTAATAAAGACAATAATAATGCACCGAGACTATTATGTGTGTGGACTGATGACCGCTTCTCACGGGTCATGGATATGAGATATCAGGTCATGCACATAGGTACACATTAGAGTAATGATGTACTGGATTGACCCACCATGAGAACACTACATCGAACTTTATGTGAGTGTCATAAGTAGTTCTCATAGTGACAATGGTGTATGCAATCCTTGGACCTGAAATCACTACGATCCCTACATGAGTAGTTGTGTGCTTTAATACCGTCAAACATCATCTGTAACAGGATGATTATAAAGTCGATCGTTGAGCACACCACTAGTCATCCGGAGGGGTGTGAGTGATCTAGATGGGATTTGTCCCTCCTACATAACAAGAGTAATATATGTGGGGGCCTTGATAGAGTGAGACTATAAAACGCATGGTCGTGCTGAAATGAGTCAATATGAGATATTGACCTCATTTATTATTAAGTCTACTCAGGTACCAAGGAACGTGATATTGAACTATACAAAGGTGACACATTCTATGCCTTGTGTTCAATATAGATATCAGGACAAATGGATAATTGTACACATGAACATTGGTCACGGAAAGGTTACGTCAAATCACTGACTTTCAACATGTCATCCCAGTACGGTGTGTGATAAGCCTCTGGCTTATCTAGTTTTATGACCAGATGAACTAGGGTTTATGTGCCAATTTATTCGAGTTCACTCTCGTTTTCGCCCAAAATTGCCTTGTTTCGTTCCCCGAGTTGGACTTTGACTCGTTTTTGTGTCTTTTGTGTAGTTTTTAGCTTATTTTGGATAGAATTACGCTTGTGGGTGCTTTTGTGTTTTCAGGTAAATAAAGTGAAGCTCCTGGAGTCAAGGAAAGCAAAGAAATAGTGGAAATTGAAATTCGAGACACTCGCCCCAAGAGTGTACTCGCCACGCGAGAGTCCGAAGACCAAAGAAGACGGAGACTATCACGGCATAGTCGTGATTAAGGTCACTACTGTGACAAATCGAGGTTTGAAGACTCGCCCGCGAGAAATAGCTCGCCCGCGAGAGCATGAAGACTTGGAAATCGAGACCATCACGGCCTAGCCGTGATGAAGGTCACAGCCGGTGACTGAAGACTCGCCCGCGAAAGGTGTCTCGCCTCGCGAGTCCTTGAGGACCATGGAAGACAGAGGCAATCACGGCTTAGCCGTGATGGATATCACGGTTGTGACAGATTAGGGTTTGAAGACTCGCCCGCGAATACAAGCTCGCCTCGCGAAAATACAAAATTTGAAGCGCGCCAATGCTTAATTTCGCGTCGCGAGAGTACGCTCGCCCCGCGAGCTGGCGAGAAACAGAATCCTTATTTAAAGGCCATATCAGATCAGAATTGGGGAGGAGGTTGTTAGCCACTTGTGTAGATCAGAGTAGTGCGAATCCTTGTCTTTGGAGCTGCGTCTCCGTCTTCTTTTCTTTTCTTCTTTTAGTTTGTTATTATGGAGATTATTGCCGATTGTTTGTGCGTCGTCACGGGCATGAGGAACTAATCCCCTCGTCCGAGGGATCGATGGAGCCACCCATGGCTGTGTAGTGTTCATATGATGTATGTGTTCTCCTCTCTTTTTAATTGATGATTTCCGATTCTGATTTGAATGTTTGATCATATGTATTGCGTGATTAATAAGTTAAACGTGTTTGAGGCCGAAAGGCGATTCGCGTTTTAGAACTTGAATCGGGATCATAAATGTTTTCCAATTCTGAATTGATTGTGTTGATCATATGTGTGCGTGATTAACTTGTTAACGTGTTTGAGGCCAAACGGCGAGAAGCGTTTTAGAACTTGAATTGGAATCATTAATCGAATAATGAGCACGACCGTGGATTTATTTGATTAGTGCAACCATATAGGGAACAAGGTTTAATAGAATTCGAGATTAGGGATTATGAGACCGAACAAGTAATTAATCCAATCATCGAATACGTTCTATTGAGCACGATAAAGTGGATATAGGAGAATTTAGGGGTCCCGGTTGACATTGCAATTGAACTTAGGGAAGGAATACATCATCACTTGGGTACTTAACATGATTGGGTAGGTGGATTTGAGACCTTGGATGCATTTAATTTCTGATTTTAATCACCGTAGCGTTATTTGAATTGATTCTTGAATTGCAATCTCAATCTTTTTTTTTTTCTCAACCACCCTCTATTGCTTAACCAACGTATCGGATTTCTTGACAATTTAGTTGAATTGGTAGCCCAATCCTTGTGTTCGACCTCGGTAATATCTTACCGTGTTTTTATTACTTGCGACGACCCGGTACACTTGCCGGAGTCACAACAGTGTGGTTCGGGGACGAACCAAGCGGAAGCTGATAGGCATGTGGCACTCGGGACTGACGAGAGCGGGGAGTGGTCGCCGGTGCAAGAAGGCACGGACAAGGAGTGACTCCTGGCAGGCTTCTAGGCGGAGGGCCACATGAATGAACCGATAACACACCGATAATGAGAGGGATCCTGAGACTGTGTAGGTATGGGACTATACAGTTGATGATGGCTTATATGAATTGATTGGTACTACCTATACCAATAAGATGCATCTTCTTTTCGGGAGCTCGTCACGTAAGAACTCCACAGTTAAGCGTGCTTGACTTAGAGCAATTCTGGGATGGGTGACCTCCTAGGAAGTTTTCCCAAGAAGCATATGAGTAAGGATAAAGCATGCTGAAAAGTCTCGTGTTAGTTTGTAGGGATAGTCGTCAATCGATAAAGCAGCCAGGGATGTTAAAGCTTAGTCAGATTGTCTCTGCCAATAAAAAATATGGCAAGATCAGAAGTGAGCCCTTCCACATTATGTTGAAGTTTAACAACTTCTTCAGACTATGACGTTTCACTAGTGATCCGAGCTTCATCAAACTTTTACTTCAGTTTACTGTTCTCTTTGGCTAACTGTTGGTGACGCCGGCAAGTGTACCGGGTCGTCGCAAGTAATAAAAATAACATGGTAAGTAATTACCGAGGTCGAACTCAGGGATTGGGCTACCAATTCGTCTAATCCGCGGGAAATCGGATGCGTTTGGTCAAGTTACGGAAGGTGGTTGAGAGAGAGAGAGATTATGATCGAAAATTCAAGTAACAAATCTAATAAACCTAAACTATTAAAATCTGAAATTTAAAATATCCAAGGTCACAAATCCACCTACCCAATATGCAAACCCAAGTGACGATGAATTCCTCCCTAAGTTCAATTACAATGTCAACCGGGACCCCTAAATTCTCCTAAATCCACTGTCATGCTCATTAGGACGTATTCGACGATTGGATTAATTACTTGTTCGGTCTCATAATCCTAATCTCGAATTTGATTAATTCTTGTTCCCTAAATGGTTGCACTAATCTCCTAAATCCACGGTCGTGCTCATTATTCGATTAGTGATTCCAATCCAAGTTCTAAAACGTGAATCGCCGATTGGCCTCAAACACGTTAACTAGTTAATCACGCAAAACATATGATCAACACAATCAATTCAGAATTGGAAAACATTAATTAAAAGAAGGAAAGGAAAACATACATCACATCGAATCTACACTGCCATGGGCGGCTTCATTGATCCCTCGGACGAAGGGATTAGTTCCTCATGCTCATAGACAAACACTCGGACATAATCACCATCGTAAAATAAAAAGAAAAGGAAAAGAGGAGACGCAGCTCCAAAGAGAAACAAGGATTCGTACTGATGTAAACAAGTGGAACCACTTCCTCCAAAACTACCCCCCAATTTGATCTGAAACAGCCTTTAAATAAGGATTCTGTTTTTCGCTTTCGCGAGGCGATCTTACTCTCGCGACGCGAATTTTAGTTTTGGCGCGCATTCAAGTTTGGATTTTCGCGAGGCGAGGGTGTGTTCGCGGGGCGAGTCTTCCAACTTCAATCTGTCACAGCCGTGACATTCATCACGGCTGGGCCGTGATGGTCTCTGTCTTCCAGGGTCTTTAGTCTCTCGCGAGGCGAACTGTCTCTCGCGGGGCGAGACTTCAAACCTCAATTTGTCACAGCCGTGACCTTAATCACGGCTATGCCGTGATAGTCTCTGTCTTGCAGGTCTTCAGACTCTCGCGGGGCGAGAATATTTTCGCGTGGCGATCCGTAAATGATGACTTTTGCTGCTTTGTTGACCTTCGCCTCGCGAGGCGAGCATACACTCATGGGCGAGTGTCTCCAGAATTGCAATTTCCACTATTTCTTGGCTTTCCTTGACTCCCGGAGCATCACTTATTGACCTGAAAACACCAAAAGCAATCAAAAGCATAATTCTATCCAAAATAAGCTAAAAACTACACAAAAGACGCAAAACGAGTCAAAGTCCAACTTAGGAACAAAACAAGGCAAATTTGGGCGAAAACGAGAGTGAACTCGACTGATTGGCACATAAACCCTAGTTCATCTAGTCATAAAACTAGATAAGCCAGAGGCTTATCACTAACATCTCGCACTCTTGAGATTTGTGTTTATGCTCACTAAGGAGCTTTACATACTATCTCTTGAGGGATTTGAAGGCCTTAGATAAACAGTTGGATTCCTCCAGCAACTCCTCATAGGCATCAAGCAATTCCTTAAAATCAGGATGTCCCTAAGTTTCATATTTTGAATCTGTGTTGGCCGTCAATCAGAGATTGGCTGAGACACCCCGTTGTGCCCCGATGTTTTATTAGCTTAAAACCTTATTAATTAATTCCTTAATCGCGCGCTTAGCGTGAAAAATACGTAAAAATTAAAACTTTATTTAAACAATCATATAACTTCTGCAAATTAAACGCACCAAGATTGTAATATATAAATACACACCTGTTTATTTATTACATTACCAAAACACTGTTGAGGGAATTCTCTCAGTAGGATCCCTCACAGGCATAAACTTAAAATAAAAGTCATACATAGCGGAAACATAGAAAAATACTCCTTCTTAGACACAGTGACCATACTATCTATACTATACTCGCCATGGATCACAGCTCGACCTCCAGCGTCTGGTTCGTAAGGAGTTCCATCCAACTCATCAGCAACCTCCGTTCCATACGTAACTCCGCCACTCCTCAAGCAACATAATCCTCCATCGTGTCTTCTAATGTAAGTAAAGTAACCCACAATAATACAGAAACATAGGGGATAAGAAACGGTTCTATCATCAAAAAGCGGAAAAGAGTCATAGTAAATCATACAAGAATTGTCACGGACAAACAACACACATAACTAACGAGATCACCCTCAAGTTAATATATCATCCTCTACCCCCAATCTCATGCTACTCAAAGACACCCTAGTTGCACACCTATTTCCTAAGGTGGAAGTGGTCTCGCGAGAACTCTTGATTTTTACGTGTATTATATTACCAATACACGGTGTATTATATTACCAATACACAGAAGTGTTTTACGTGTATTATATTACCAATACACAAGTGGTTTTATGTGTATTATATTACCAATACACGGTGTATTATATTACCAATACACAGATGTCCTTGTGTATTATATTACCAATACACTTTCGTGTTTGTGTATTATATTACCAATACACTTTTGTCCTTGTGTATTATATTACCAATCACGGTTGTGGACAACAACACCTATACTTGAATCTCACCAACCCGTTTTAGCAACATCCTAGTGCCTTAACCTTCCATTAGAACTTGACACATATTCTATGCCATAACACCTCTTTAACATACATCATCTAGGTTAGGCACTTCTAAATCATCATTATCCCCACACCCAAAACAATCATCTCTTAGACAGCATATATATCTTTGCTTAAAAACCACTAAGCATAATAATACAAACCAGGCAGATCATGCATAACACAATATCAATCCAAATATTCCCATATCACCAATATAGCACAAAATCAATTCAATAAAGGTAATAAAATCAAATCAACCATCAACAATCTAAAATCAACCTAATATCGATAAACCTACAATCCCCGAATCGCCATTGGTTTTTCAGAAAAAAGCTTTCCAATGTGATTTTGGTCTTGTCGATCACTCGACTACTAGTAGGGTTTAGGTCGCCCTACACAATTATTATATAATCTACTACTTATCCATTCCGACGATAGGTTGGTTCTTTCCCCCACCTGGGTTATCACCAGACTCCCGAACTCGAAGCTCCTCGTTGTCACACCTCGAAGTACTAACTCCACCTTCTGTGAAGGTAAAGAGATTAGATGCCCGAAGAGGTATACCACGAACGTCCTCGATTCCTCCGGGATTGAAGTCTAAGGTTATGACACAAAATCACAAGTTAAAATCAAACAAGAGCACTAAACCACAAGGTATAGGTTCGGCCAAGACTAGTTCTTAGGACTAGAGATTCCCGAAAATTATACAACTCATGGATTTATGATCCGTAAGTGTTAAGAGTTCATAAACAATGATCACTTAACAAAGTTGAATTAAAATCCAACTAAGTTATAAACTTAGGGTATTCGGCCAAGGCTAGTAAAATAGGCTAGCATTCACTAAACTTTCCAATCTCTTAGGTTTAGCATCCATATGTATTAAGGAGCTCAAAACCATGATCATTTTGGAAAAATAAGAACAAAGTATCCTAGGTCCATAACCTTCTAGGTTCGGCCTTCATAGGATTTATAGGTTATAAATCTTTAAACCTTCCAATCTCTTAGACTTAGCATCCAAACATCTTATGGATCTCAAGTCCATGATCATTTTGGAAAACAATGGAAACTTAAACATTCCAATCTCTTAGACTTAGCATCCAAATATCTTATGGAGCTCAAGTCCATGATCATCTTGGAAAAATGAAAGTAATACATCCTAGCTTTAATAACATAGAATAAACAAGTTAGAAATCCTTAAACTTTCCAATCTCTTAGACTTAGCATCCAAATATCTTATGGAGATCAAGTCCATGATCATTTTGGAAAATAATGGAAACTTAAACATTCCAATCTCTTTGACTTAGCATCCAAATATCTTATGAAGCTCAAGTCCATGATCATTTTGGAAAAATGAAAGTAATATATCCTAGCTTTAATAACATAGAATAAACAATTTAGAAATCCTTAAACTTTCCAATCTCTTAGACTTAGCATCCAAATATCTTATGGAGCTCAAGTTCATGATCATTTTGGAAAACAATGGAAACTTAAACATTCTAATCTCTTAGACTTAGCATCCAAATATCTTATGGAGCTCAAGTCCATGATCATTTTGGAAAAATTAAAGTAACACATCCTAGCTTTAATAACATAGAATAAACAAGTTAGAAATCCTTAAACTTTCCAATCTCTTAGATTTAGCATCCAAATATCTTATGGAGCTTAAGTCCGTGATCATTTTGGAAAAATAAAAACTAACATCCTAGAACCTAAACACTAAGTTTCGGCCAACATTGGATGATGAGGAAAATATTCCTTGTTTAACAATAACTCTTAGGTTTAGAATCACAAGGTATTAAGAGTTCTAAATCCATGATCATAGTTGGAAAGTTGAAACATAGTATCCTAGTCTTACTTATTCATATTTTCAGCCATCATAGGAACAAGCTATCAAAACTTCAAAGATTTAGAGATTTAAGATCAATGGATAGTTAGAAACTCAAACACATGATTATATTCCAAAAGTTGAAACAAAAACTTCTTTGGTCACAAATGCAAGCATTCGGCCTTCGTTGGAAGAGATAGGTAGAGATTTTTGTTTTACACAACCTCTTAGTATGTGAAAATATAAGTTAATGCAAGACTATAGAAAGTGGTTTCAACTCAAAAGGAGTTTTCTACCATTTTAGAGAGATTTTAGAAGTTTAAAGCATATAAAGAACACATAAAGTAAACTAAGAAATAAAAGATGAAACTTGCAAAAAGATTCATATGAGAGCATTACCCTTAGTATAAGGAAGAACTTTAATGAAGAACTTAAGTAGAAAAGATGAATAAAAACTAAAGCTTTAAGAGCTTGAACTTTTAGAAAAAAGGAAGAAGATGAAGGTTTAATGGAGTTTGAAGAAGGAAGATGGTGAAGTGAAAATGAGATGTGTATATATAGACAAGGGAGAGAGTGGCACGAAATTGAGGAGAGAGGAATGAGCTTGGAGAGCAAGTTTTGACCTTGTGCCTTGTTTGGTTTGAGAAGAGAGAGAAAAATAGGTTTTTAGAATATAATATGTTATAATTTGAAAAGTGTGATGATCACACTTTTTGAGTGTGTCATAACCCATTTCCATCAAGTCCCATCAAGTCACTTCACTTCTTTTGTGCTCCCTAATTTGCTCCATTTCGTACCCACTTGTATTTTCTGATCGTAATTCTTCCGACGTTCTCTCCCGAATAAAAAGGTATATTCTATCTTTGAATGAAAATTTTCAAAATAACCAAAGTTGAAGGAAACATATTAAAAACACTAACCATCTCGTTCATGGGTCAAAATTAGGTTTTATGTACAGTAAACTTGTACCGGCAGTGAAAACGCAGACCAGCTTTCATCTGAATTTTCAACCGAAAATTTTACCGTAACCCTCTACCATAAAGTAGACTATGAATATGATTTTATTTTAATCAAAAACACTTTTTAACTCTCAAATTAAAATATAATTTAATTATATTTTAACCGGTTGAACAACATAATTAAAATCAGGCTGTTACATTGGCTTCCTCCTCTGTCTCTTCAACTTCAGAAGATATTGACTCCAGATCTTCCCAAATGGACATCATCCATTTCTTCTTATTCCTGAAGAACTTCTTTTGAGTTGCCTTTTTTCAGTTGAGGGCACTCAGCTTAAATGTGACCAGGATTCTTGCATTCATAGCAAACAATCAGACTCTTGTCTATTGATGTGGGTTCTTTGAAATTCTTTTCTTTGTGGAATCTTATGAAAGGCCTCTCCTTTTTGAACTTTTTCTTTTACCAGAGCTTTCTCATCTTTCTAGTCATGAGCAATAGCTCCTCATCACTTTCTGAATCCTCATCTTCAGACTTGCCTGTGTCACTAGTAGACTCGTCTGCCTTCAAAGCTTTTAAGGCTTTAGATGCTTTATGATCAGCCTTTAGGGCAATAGACTTGCCTTTTTTGGTTGTCACATCATCGCCAAGTTCTTGCTCATGAATAGTAAGGGTGCCAAGAAGTTCATCCATAGTCAAGGTAGTGAGATCCTTGGCTTGAGATATAGCAGTGACCAGGGGTCTCCACTGTTAAGACTTCATCTTTTGATATCTCTGATTTTGATGAATCCAAACAAAGAATGATTTTAAGTGAACCTTATGAAATCTACTAATATGTATAGTAAGTGTGCAGATCATAAAGCAGGAGTCTCATGACAAAGAAACAGAGTCTTAATGATGCGTCTGTGTTATGATGCGTCTGAACAATGACTCAGTCTCTACTGATTTTGCTTAGATGACTGAAAGTCCCTCGCTTCAACAATATTCAAATACAAAGAATATTCCCTATTATTTCGAATAAATAAATTCGATATCAGAAACACAAAGCACCATTCCGCGCTTGAAGATTCTTTTTGTCGCAAAAGGCAAAATGAACTTTACTTGGTGGCAGACCCGCTTAGCACAAATAAGGAAAGTCGCGCTGCCCAAGTCTGAAAAGCAACAAATACTACTCGAATCAACTTGCACTCGATAAAGCTATGCCAACCTATACGTTCAACTTGTCTTGAAGCTCAACGATCATAAACATTAAATGCAAGTCCAGAACGACTCTTTGGCATTTATGAATGAAGAACAAAAGAATACTCAGTTGTAGAACTCTCCTCAACAGATTTATCTCTTTTGAGTATAAATAGAAGAGTTTGAAGGCTATTGAAGGCACACCAGAATCCATTCATTCAAGCATTCAATTCTCTCTTCGCATTCAAAGTACTCTTAAGTTCTTCATAGAACACTTCTCTGCTCAAATCATTTGTATTTATTACGATCTTACCTACCTAAAATACTTATTCACTCATCGAAATGTTACTTGGTAGATCTGCAAAGTTGTAATCTGTGAAGTTGCTGCTTCATTCAACTCTTACCATTTGTAGTGCCTGAAGAGGCTTGCTGAAAGAATACTTGTTTGAGCCTGGAGAGGCTAGGTGTGCAAACAATACTTGTTTGAGCCTGTGGAGGCTAGGTGTGCAAATAATACCTTCTGTAACCTGATCAGTTATAGTGATAATACTTGGTGAAACCAAGGACTAGACTTAGCCCAAGGTTTGGGGTGAACCAATATAAATCTATGTGTCTCCTCTCTCTAACGTAATCTTTTCAGTTTGCTTTATAATAACAATGCTATGTGCTAACTGTGCTATCCTGGTTCACCCCTTAACAACCGGGGCTACGTCCAGTCCTTGACAGCACCAAGTTTTCTCCAGTATAACTGATCAGGTTATAGACAAATATTCATTGCACACATAGCCTCTTCAAGCTCATGGACAAGTATTGTTTGCACATCTAGCCTCTTCAGGCTCACTCAGATTTTCTTGTAAGAAAGTGTAATAAATACAACTTTGCAAGTCTTTCACTAACACTCAGAAGAGGGAATTTAATGTGATGGTTTGAAAGACTGCGTAATGAGACATCCCAATGTCCCATTAGAGAACAATCCTAATTAACTACTCCTTAAGCTGTTTTTATTAGCGTTAGCACGATTATACATTCGAAATTAATATAAACTTGCAAAAGCGATAAAAATCAAAACTTAAAACATTTAAAACATACACAACGGAAGAAACATAAACGACATATATACATAGTATGTGCAGAGTATCCATCAAGTACGTCAATCCCAATAGAAGGATCGTAAACCTAACGTCTATGCAATTGGTAAAGAGTAAGAAAGGTAACATACACACTGGTCTCAGAGAAGAGCATAAAACCCTAAAACATACATCTACCCCCTCGTCTCTCATAAATACATCAAAAATCAAAATAAAGATATCCTCACAGAGTCATTCCCCTAGCAGACTCTACCGATATGCCATATCATAGGCGATATGGGTGTCTGGAACTACCCTCGCCCTCGTTGTAGCGGCGCCTATAAACTCTAGTCCTGACGGACCCATCTTTGCTGATAACAACTCTCATGCGCCGGTAGTGATACATCGTCTGCACACATCTCCTCCCACGACCTCTCTCCAACACTCCGACTCCACTACCAGCATAGGAGCGATTGTGAAGAAAGGCCCGGTAAGAACCAAGCAACGTGAAGAAAGGTCCTCCTCATAGGTGAACGTAGATGCTAACAGGGCCGACAAAACACATGAAGAATTGTGAGTGGTCGACTCGCCACCCATGGTCATCAAGGTACACTATCTAAATATCCCCCAAGGTCTGGACCCTCAACGGGATCTTCTGCAGATAATGCATCGGGTGATGCTCTGGTCCGATCACCATCGTGGTATGACTGCTGCTCATCTGACGAATCGAAACATACACAAAAACAAATGAAAGAAGGCAGATAAGAATCTCAACACCACCATAAAACAGGGATGGGGAAACACGGTAAAGCATCGTATCAAACAACAAACATCTCTTGAATCATACTCTCACAATCAACCTCGGTTATCCATCCATCTAGGATCAATACTCTAAGGAGTCACACTCCTATGCATGTCGGTCGATCTCTCACACAAGGGATATTGATCCCCCGAACATTCTTTTTCTCTCTCGGGCCTATCTGTCACCTAGAGAATGTCGGTTGGTTTGTCTTGTAATAGATCCGCTCGTCGTGACCAATGAGGGTGCTTCCCCCTATGAGCTCAAATCCAATAGGGGTATCTTGGTCTCCTCAGAAAGTCCACCATGGACTGGAACACTCCTGGCCCAGACGTCGAGATAGTCTAGTACCAGCAGAGAGCATGACACAATGGGCAATGGGTGCAAACCATTGGCCACTGTCGTTCAATCCAAACCCTGCTACATCCCCAAGGTTCCCTGAACTGCCCCATTTGCATTCCGTACCCGCACCCGGGTATACCAACCTCGCATGACTCCCAGTCACACGACTCGCCACTTTGGCAATATGCAATGCAACACAAACCTAAGTTGACACCGGTACCAATACTCATGTACACACATTATGATGCACTAGCATCTCGGTACCCATATATCGCTTTCACAATCAGAAACCTCATCTCGCTACCCATATACCGCTTTCACAACCAGAATACCCTCAGGGTGTCAAGTAGGTTCTAGCAACACAATAGTCAACCAACCTCAACAACATCAGCACAGATATCATAATATCCTCAACATCAATAACATCAACATTAACATCAATATCATAAATGATCCTCATCAACATCATACATCATCATATCAGGCATCATCAAGCATATAACAAGCAACACACATCAAGTAGCATCATATCCATAAACAACATAAAGCAGTAAAACATGCATCCTCGGCAGATTCACGCAAAATGATAAATTAACCTAACATCGATAAGCGTACCATAACTAAATCCCCGTATACAGTTTTAAAATCATTTTCACTTGGGATTTAATCACCGCGGGCTATTCGACAGCTAGTAGGGTCTGGGGCACCCTACGCATACAGCTTAACATATGATACTATGCTTGCCTCCCCGACGTGTTGGATACTTTCTCCCCACCTTAGACAGTCGTGTTCTGATCATCAACGCCTCAAAATCCACACCCTCACTCTTAAGATTACCACTGCCTCGTGCTATTTGGAGCTCTTCGTTGCTCCAAAATTTGCCCTGACATATGGATAGAGTCCCGACAATGTCATAAACTAATCTTGCGACAATTTCACAAATAAAGCCAAAACCGAAGCAAGATTCAAGAAAAAAGGAAAATGACAATGCCGACGAGTTAGGGATACAAGCATTACCTCAACGATTCGACAAATCGAAGGTAGGTATATGACGTACTCGTTACCCTGAACGCGTATCTAAAGTCATAATCGAAAACGGATGGACGAATGATGCTCGAACCAAACTTTCTCTCACTAAAACGAGCTCTGACCTCTCTCTAGAGCTTTCTGGTGGAAGGAGACAAAATGAGAGTTGCATGCAAGAGAAGAATAAAAGAAAGTGGGGGGGTTGGCTTAGCGTAGAGTGCTCGAGCACCCAACCTCCCACGCTGGAACGTTGTAGTGCTTGAGCGCTATGTCCTCCACGCTTGAGGGTTGCATGCTGCTCAGTCACATGTCCACATCTTCCGGGCGAACAAACTGTAGTCTTCCATGATCAAGATAAACTAGAGTTGCTTTTGAAAAAAAGATTCAAACAAGACATCCATGTTCACTGAATGGATGGAAGCAAACAAAAGAGATCCTGAAGCAAAGCATCTGACCTATATTGAATCCCCTACACAATTTGTATATAAATCCAACCCACCTTCTTGGCAGCCATGCAAAAAGGGAAGATGCATTGGTAGACTGATTTATGTACCACAAACTGCTCACTACTAGAAATTATGGTTTTTCAGACGGAATTTTCGGACGGACACGTTTCCGTATGAAATTCCATCAAGGTTTCAGAGCAGTTTGGGATGAATATGAGACATGTTAATTATCAAACTGATTCCGTCCCAAATCCATCGCTAACGTGTCTAAAACTTTGGCACCACCAACGTGCCAAAAAACTTTCCCACAGATTTCGTACAGATTGATGATTTTTTATTTTTATGTCAAGCCTTTTTAGCAATCTGTCTGGAATCTACTCGAAATATTGACATGGATTTCACTCGGATTATATCATTAATTTTTTTTTAACTTAAATTTGTCCGAAATTCGTCTGAACTCTAAGACGGAATTAGAACAGACTTTTTCTGCTTTAAAGATTGGGACGATTTTTAGACTACTAATGTTTTTTTTAATATATATTTTTACTTTTAATTTCTCAAATTTCATTCCCTCTCTAATTTTTTCGTTCCCTCCCATCCTCAACCCTTTCTCTAATTTTTTAGCGCAGAAACCCCTTTCTCACTTTGAAACGACTCCGGTCGGGTAACCTTTTCTCTTCTTCTTCTTCTTCTTCAAATGTTTTTGCCTTTCTCTTCTCTTCTTCAACCTTTCTCGTTTTTCATTTGCTCTTTCTCAAATGTTTCTGCTGATAAAGTGAGACGTCTCTGCCTTCATCATTCCATCTCCCCCAAATCACATATTCAGTGCATCACATTCCAGGTAAAATAATTATTTCATCATTTCGAAATTAGGTTTTCTTTTTTGTTCAATTTTGAAACCCAACCCAAATCCGTGATGTTGACGGTGATAAGGGAAGGTTTCAACTTGTTTTACTTAATGCCATCTTGCTCTGCTAGATGTGATAACGTTTTCTTTTGAAAAAAATGGAAGATAGTAAATGGCATAGATTTATTGAAATGAGTCACCACTCACTTATTTAAAGCTTTTTGGTTTTCGATGAAAAAAATAAGATAACTTATATAGTGGACTGCAAGTGCCCTGCTTGTTGTTTTGCCAAAATACAAGTGCCCCCTGCTTGTAGTATTTAACTAAATCACTTAAGAAACAACGCAGAAATTATAGTAAGAAGAATAGGATTTGGGACTGAGTTTCTTTTTTTATTCTTTCTTGAATATGAACATCAATTTGTTCTTTGTCACAAATGTTGCAAACTTAATGGGGTTTGATTCATGATTGGTCATTGGTGGTGCTAATTGGTTCAAGTCTATTCTGGAATCTATTCTGCTATGTGGTGGTGCTAATTGATATTTGCTTAGATTCTTCCTGGGGGAGTTCCATTGCATTTGAGGCTCAACATGTGGTGTATTGGTTTGCTTTGGGTGGTCTATTTTTTGCTGGTTTGTCATTGCTGTTATGTTGTTCTTCGATGTCATGTTTGTGCCTCCATAGTTGTCTTTCTTTGTGTTGGTTTATTTGTGTGTCAAATGAGCTTTTAGAAGGTCAATGATTGGGGGATGAATGTGTGTTGTTGTCTTTTCTAAGGATTACATGGAACAGATTCAAACATATCATATATAAAGTCTATGAAAAGATTTAGCTTGACTTTTGATCATTTGTTTATAGAATTGGCTCAAGTTAAATTCAAATCAAAATTCTGTTTAGAATTCATGTTTAGCATTATTTTTTGATTTGAGCAATATTACATATTGTTCTAACATTCATGTTTCCTTAGAATTCCATTTCATGCCTCATCATTAGTAATTAAAGGATCATTAGGGACTAGAGAATACTCTCATTCTCACTCTTACTCTCACAGACACTCTTTTTTTCTTTCTTTCTTGGATATCACACATGATGATAACAATTTATTTACTATATAAATCAAATAAATGCTTTTATCTATTTATTTATTATAATGCGCACTGTAATGTTATCTTTAATCAGTTTGTAATTGAAACTTTTCATGGTTTTAAAGCAAAAGTAAGAGTGTGTTTCGAATGGGAATGGCTTCTTTTAGTTGTACACTTATATTATTTCATAGCTAAGTTGTCAAGTTTGAATGCAAAAGTAAGAGTGTACAGGCTGCAAGTTTAGTTATCATCTCAACTGAGAAGACTAGTTGCTTTATGGCTTTCCTATGCTATTATATAATAGTGAACATGTAGTTTGCTAACACTTGAACCAGTCTTTTGATATTCATTGTTACATGATACGTATGTGCTTTGTTAAATTTTCTTTACATGATACAGAATATGGAAATTCCTGAATATCGAAAATGTATTTGTCATTTTAGATGTCAGGTAGAGGTACAAATAGAGGTGGAAGGACTTTGTCCTCTCGAGGTTGACGCTCATCTAGTAGAGGTGAAATTGCTTTACAACCTTGGGAATTTTCTCATTGAAATCATGAAAAAGTGTAGGAGGCAGCTATACAAGTCAAACCTTCCATGGAGGAAGTGTTTGCTAAATGCCATTTGAAAAAGGACATGTCTTGGGTTGATAATAGAGCTGAAAAGGCCATGGGGTGTTAACTTTAATTTTTATATAACTTTTGTTACATGCATAGTTTAAAATTGTTTGTTAGTGAAATGACTAACAACACTCAAATTGAAATATTTTGTAGGGAGAATTTAAAAAGAGAAATGCAGAGCTTTCTGAACTATCATTGTCTCAAAATGAGGATGGTGACCGTTTATCTTGTGAAAGCCAACATATATCAGATGACTTGACTATTTGGAAAGTAGTTCCTAAAGTTAAAAAAGGGACATTATATGGTCTAGGTTCTATGGGAACAAATATCTCTTCGAAGTATGCTACCAACCCATGCTCAATTGGATCTAAGGACACAAACATGGAACAAGAGCTAGTAAAGTGGCAAGCAAAGGTAAAAGAGCAAGAACTTATAAATCAAGAGCAAAAACGTAAGTTAGAGGAGCAACAAAATAGGATTGAATCAACTGAAAGTTTGATTGTTGCTTTATTTGGAAAGTTAAACATGCCACCACCTCCAAACTTTGCTTATGCGACAACTATGCAAGATGGATCGAATGAGATTAATATTAGTCAGTCCTCTAATGGTGACAATGATGATAATTTTGATGCTAATTGATGGAGTACCTTGATGACTCTAGTTAGTTTTATGTTATTTTAGATTGATATATGTATCACTCTAGTTTGTGTTATTTTTTTGTTACTTTGTCATTGACTAATGCATACATTGATCATAGTAGTTTGTTTTATTTTGTGCTAAAATGATGAAACACTTATATGAATCTAGTTTATGTGATTCTTCTTGATTGTTAGGTGAAAACATTATCAGGTATACTTGATTGTTATTTATATGTTAATTTCTTGTTTGAAATTTGTTCAAATATGTCAAATGGATAATTTTAATTAAATTTGTTCAAAATCTGTCTCAAAAGGATAAATGTTTGTCTTAAATCCATGTGAAAAAATACCAAGCAAATTTGGTTATTTAATCCGTGGGAAATCTGTCCAAAATAAGATCATAACCTCCGTCCAGAATTCGTATGAATTGTAATAGTGAATCCGTCTGAAATCTGTCCATAATATAGCCAAAATTCGGATTTATGTGTTTGTCCAAATTCCATCTGAAATTAAATGCTCAGAACTATTTTGACGGAATTTCGACATGTAATTTCCAATTTGCAACGGGGCTTTTTCGGACGGGGGATTTTCCGTTCGAAATCCGTCCGAAATTAATTGCACGTCCAAAATCCGTGGGAAAAGTGTCGAAATTCCGACCAAAATCCGTCTATTAATCCGTCCGAAAATAACGATTTTCTAGTAGTGGGTGGTGAATTATTCTATCTTAGTATTTTGCTTCAAAGATTGAAAGGACCAGAAAATTATGCTCAAATTCGAACTGTAGATGGCATTGAATATGCTACTTTCAGGGATACATGCTACAAGTTGTGTCTTCTAGATGATGATCAAGAGTTTATTGATGCAATTAAGGAAGCCGCATTTTGGGGAACTGGCCATGTATTAAGATCATTGTTTGTTACTATGTTGCTGTCTAATTCCGTTAGTAGACCTGAGTTCGTTTGGGAACAAACTTGGACATACCTTTCTGAAGATATGGTTTATCATCAACGTAAAATCCTTCAATGTCATGGTTAGTAATAGATCTTATACTAATTATGTATGTGTGTGTGGACAATTGTTTTATTTATTAATATTCTAATTGTACTTTGTCTTCTTTTTCCTTTTTGTTATAATTTTGTAGATATTCAATTTACAGATGAACAAATTAAATGTTTAGGTTTACTTGAGATTGAAAAGCATTTAACAAAAAGTGGAAAATCATTAAAAGATTACCCAACAATGCCTCAACCTGATTTTGATCTTTGTTCGAGTTTGAACAACACACTAATTGCTGAGCAACTTGATTTTGATAAAGCTCAATTGGCTGATGAATTCAAAACACTCCAAAGTGTTGAAAATTTCAGCCAAAGCAAGTCTCACATTGTATGGGAGCTAACTTGGAGAGCCCCATTAAACCTATATAAAGAAGCTTGATGGGTGCTAACAAAACACATCAATCCTCACAAGAGAGAGTGAGAGAAAAATAGAGAGATCCTTTGAGGGAGTTTTCTCAGAGAGAAAAATAGTGAGTCAATTTATGAGAGTGTTATCCACAAATTTAGGATACGGGTCCCGTGGTTTTTTCCTTGCTCACATTGAGGAGGTTTTTCCACACTAAAAATTGTCCGGTGTTATTACACTTATTTTTATGCTTCCGCTTAGTGCCTATTTTTGAGTTCACAGAGGAGGGAAATTATGCTGGTATTTCCCAACAGTGGTATCAGAGCTCTGGAATACTAAGTGCCGGATTTATAAGAAAATTCTTAGTATGCTGATGAGTGTGATTCCACATCATCTTTGTCTATCATTTTGCATGCATTTTCATGTAGTTTAGGCATTTTTAATTAGATTTTAGGTTAATTTTCCTTTGGAACGGGTAAGGCGGTTTTCGTGTGTTGTTTTGCAGATATCAAGGGTAAATTGCTCAAGATCAACCATGATGAAGTTTGGATGAAGATGGAGCTTTAAAACTGAAGAAAATGAGCCAAACAGAGCCCATCACGGCCTAGCCGTGATGCCCATCACGGCCATGATCGAGCAAAACTGAAAAAGAACAAAGGCTTAAGTAAGAGTCTGTCACGTCCTGGCCGTGATAGCCATCACGCCCTTGACCCAAAACCACCACAAGTCGGAAAGTCGCCAGGGCCAGGCCATGATGGCCATCACGCCGTGATGGCCGTCACGCCAGGCCGTGATGAGCATCACGGCCATGACAGCATCAACCAACGAAGAATTTTCAAGGCGAGAATCCGTCACGGCCAGGCCGTGATAGCCATCACGGCCGTGGACGCGTATTACTTGGCTCGGAAGTAACAGAATTGGATCTAATTTGAGTTGGATTAGGACTCTAACTGCCCAATTCTATAAATAAGGGACCAGGCAAAGGCGAAAAACATCGAGACCTTTGGGGCTACTACTCTAGGCATAGATTTAGGATCTCTTTCTTCTTCTCCTTCTTCTCTTAGTTATTTTCATGTTATTTGTAATCATGCCTGTCATCTCCATGGCAAGGCGTGAGTAGTAGCATAGTTTCTAGGGATTAGGGCTCTGCCCAAGTTTGTTTATGATGTAAATTTGATGTAAACTCTTTGTTAATTACGATTTACTTTAGATCTGATTTCTAGTGTTTAATCAATCGTAAAATCGGCGACCGCTTATTTGCGTGACGTCGACATTCTAAGGAGGAACCTAGCGGTGAACTTAGGATTTCTAGTGTGTTTCACACGTAAAGTTCGGCGACGCTTATCGCGAGACGTAGATATTCTAAGGAGGAACCTAGCGGTGAACTTAGGTTATTTGCATGACTTAGACATTCTAGGGAGGAACCTAGCGGTGAACCTAGGTGTCGGATCTATAGAGTCAGACTTGGGACTGAAATCACGAGAGTTAGAAGCCGTCCCTCGAGGATCAACGAGTTGTCACGAAACGCAAAGGGTTCAATATGGGATCGACTACCACGAGAGTAGGGGTCGGGTCAATTGGGCACGGCTTTTGTAACCCGAGAGGGAGCTTAAGCTATCAGAGGATAAACTCGCCTTCAAGGCAATTTCGCTAATTAACAAGGGTAATCAACTTCATAACGTAAACGATCTTGTGGTAACCTAAATCCCTAGGAACCCATTTAGATCTGAAAAATCAAAAAGATTTGTTTTCTGTTTTGTTTGATTCTGTTTTATCTCTTAAATTCAAATTCAAAAACCATTTCAAAAATATAAAAATCTTTTTAAACAGTCCAGATCTAATCGATTTGATAATTAGTTGCGATTCGAGAACACAATCTCTGTGGGATCGATATCTTTTATTACTTGGCGACGATCCGGTACACTTGCCGGAATCGCACGTGCATTCGCACGCTATCAAGTTTTTGGCGCCGTTGCCGGGGACTGTGCCATTTCGAATTTCAATTCAAATTTTGAATTGATTTTTCTGGACCTTTTCTTTTTGTTTGATTTTTATTTCTGAAATATAAAAAAAAAAAAAAAAAAATTTCTTTTCCTTCTATTGTATCCATCTCTCTTGTGTTATATGCAAAGATCTCTAAGTCTTGGGAGCCTTAGTGAGATTGATCCGGAGATCGAGAGGACCTTCCACAGACGTAGAAGACTACAAAGAGAGGGAGAAAGGTTGAGTCCCGTTCCACTCATGGCGAATCAACCGGATACAAAACCTTTGAAGGATTACGCAGCCCCAAATGCGAGAGGCTTGCGAACTGGGATTGCAAGGCCAGAGATTGAGGCGGAAAACTATACCATACCACCTATGCTAATCAACATGATTAGGCAACATCAATTCGGAGGATTGCCTTCGGAGGACCCGACCGATCACATAGAGACATTTTTAGAGTTCACCGATGCAATCCGGATTCATGGAGCCTCAGTCGATGTTGTGCGTTTGAGACCTGTTCCCCTCATCTCTCACTGGAAAGGCGAAGGCCTGGCTTAAGCAAATCCCCACTAACACTTTGACCACTTGGGACCAACTGGAGCAGGCGTTCTTGGAGAAATTCTTCCCTCCATCCAAGACGGCCTACATAAGAACCCAGATCACCGGCTTCTTCCAGAAAGACGGAGAATCATTATCGGAAGCTTGGGATCGATACAAGGGACTGCTGGAGTCGTGCCCACATCACGGACTCGAGAGGTGGTTAATAGTGCACACCTTCTATAACGGATTGGACTACTCTTCGAAGGTGTCACTAGATTCTGCAGCCGGTGGAGCATTTATGAATAGGCCTCTCACTGAGGCATTCAACATCATCGAGAATGTCGCCACCAACTACCACCAATGGGGATCCGAAAGAGGTAATAACCCGAACAAGATTTCGGGGGTAAGTTTGAGGTAAATAGCACAGATCTTATTATGTCAAAGATAGACTCACTTAATAAACGTTTTGATCGGCTTGAAAGAGCTAATGTGAGTGCATTAGGTGCTACTAACCTTGTTTGTGAGATTTGTGGAATGCAGGGACATGACATGATGGCATGCCCACATGGATCCAGGCCGCCGGGTGAGCAAGTGAACTCTTGTAACAACTACTACGATACGAACCCGAAGCTGCCCAACTATGCTCCCCCAAATCCCTACAACCAAAGAAGAAACAACCCTTACCTCTCCTACTCGCAACTACAAAGCAACACGCTTAATCATGAGTTCCAAGAGGGTGAAGGTAATAAGAGAGCAAGACCGGGGTACCCTCGGGTACAAAGATCTAAACTCGAGACTTTATTTGAAAGTTTTGTCGAAACTCGGACAAAACAGAATGAGGAGTTTAGACAACAAGGAAGGGAGCAGTGAGTGAGGCAATAAAGGATCTAGCATCTAAGGTAGACAACTTAGCAACTCATAACAAGATGCTAGAAACCCGTGATTGCCCAACAAGCCAAAGACGTACTCGAGACCTAAGGGTACATTCCGGGCAACCCGAAGCAAATCCCAATGAGCATTGCAATGTCATACACTTGAGGGATGATAAGCTTGGGGTGGGGGTAGCTGAAATGGAGGTGGAACCGGAGGAGGACACGAACGAAAAGAAGAGCCGAACCGAAATATGTCCCTCCACCACCGTACCAACCCCGATACCTTTCCCACGAGGGTTGGTCGGGAAAAAGCAAGTAGATGTAGAGACTAAAATGCCTACTAAACCGAAAGACCCGTGTAGTTTCTCCATCGCTTGCTCGATCGGACAACTGCAAATTGACCAAGCCTTATGTGACCTAGGGGCTAGCACGAGCTTGATGTCCCTCACTATCATGGAAAGGTTGGGAAGCAAAGAGTTGAGACCATTCAAATTCCCCTTACAAATTGCGGATGGCTCAACTAGGACTCCTCTAGGCATACTAGAGAATGTTCCTGTAAAGGTAGGGAAAATTCTCATCCCTACCGAGCTTCCCGGTATTGGACATGAAAGGGAATTCTAAATTCCCCATCATTTTAGGGAAGGCCATTCTTGGCAACCGCTGGAGCATTAATAGATGTAAGGAATGGCAAACTCTCTCTAAATGTAGAGGAAGGTAGGGTAAATTTTCAGTTGACTAACTCTTGTAACAACCCTCCTTTTGAGAGCCATGTGTGCAGAATTGATGTAACGTCTCCAGCGGTAGAGAAAGAACTTAGCATGGAAGCAACCCCAAAGATTTGTAGGGCTAATGATGCACCCAGCAGTGGTGAAGTTGGAGTTGCTGTCCATGCGGAAACAAAACTTCCGCCGGGAGGAAGGAAGGCTAGGAAGCTCCGAGAGAAAAGAGCGAAGCGGAAGCGCTACTGGCCGTATGAACAGAAACGGCTATTTGAAGGAGTTCCTTGGAAGAGAAGTGTGCCTGCACTTCTACGCCCAGCCGACCCCGGTTGACTGAAGGAAGTTTGGTCAAGCTTAAGACCATAAATAAGCGCTTCTTGGGAGGCAACCCAAGTTTTCTTTCCCTTTTTCCTTTTGTTTTTGATTTAACCTCTTGAATAATTTGAGAAGATCAAGAGGCAAAAATATCATTAATAAGTTTGTCTAGTGTTTTCAGGTTGAGAAAGAGAAGAAGAGCATAAAAAAATAAAGTCATATGACATCAAGCACTGTCCGTGACACAGGTCACTCCCGGGATGAACTAAACAAGAGCACATAGAGCATCACGGCCTAGTCGTGACAACCATCACGGGCGTGATGAGTAGGATGCCAAGATCGAGAGAGCATCACGGCCTGGCCGTGATGTAGATCACGGCCGTGACAGGGCAACTCCCGAGGATCGAAACGATCACGGCCTGCCCGTGATAAGCCTCACGGCCGTGATACAATTTCTACCCAAGTTTTGACTGGAATGTGAAGCCAACACCCGCTACCGACTCGGTAAGTTGTTCCATTTTTCTCCTCTCTCCGACTTGATTATTTACATTGGAGACAATGTAAGTAATCAAGCTTGGGGTGGGGGTATTTATTTTTGCATTTGCATTGTTGCATTCATGTTGCATTCACATAGGCTTAGATTGGTATGATCACATTCTCTAGATTTCCCCTCACTTAGAACATGCATCCGATTGTAAAAACTTGGAGCCAAATGAATTGAGATAGTGAATTTTGAACCCAATTTTTCATTATTCTTGTGATATGGCTAAAAATAAAAATTCTTGAGATAATCATTTGATAGTTGATAATTAGCATGTGGTTCCTTAAACTTGTGTACCTCACTGATTTTTGAACTACTAAATGTAAGATTTTGAGCCAAAAGGGGTATTCACTAAATCTACCCCATTTCTTGTGCTAGAGTGTTGTAATTCCTCTTGGACTGTATTTTCTAGAACTTGACTTGAAACCATTTCAAAACTTAAAAATTTCTGAAAACATTTTTGGAAATGATTGAGGCACTAGGTATTTTTCCGGCCTCCCGAGCTTTGAATGATAAATGCTACCCCTTAGTTGCCCAATTTTGAGCCTAAAGAAAAAATACTTTTCTTGGTACCTTGAATTAATTTGATAAATAGTGCTTGGTATGGCACCTTTTAAAGTATTACAAAAAGGGCAAAATGGTAGTTGGAAAAAGAATGGGATGAAAATATTTCTCTTGAGCTAAAAAGTTCCCCTTCTCCAAACAAGTAAAAATGAAATGAACAGAAAAAAATGGAGAAGGGGATGACAAAGAAAGTGAGAAATGAAAAGAAAAAGAAAAAAGAAAAAAAAATATAATAGAAGGAAGAAAGGTGGAAAAAGTAAATCAAAGCCCCCAAAAAGGGGTATTTTAGAAGGTGTCATACTTTGTAATGTTTGATAATCTATCTAGCCTTCTTGAAAATTCCCTTTCTTTGATTTTCCCACCTAACAATAAATCCCATGGCCACATTACAACCAAAGGAAAAGACCTCTTGATTCTTAAGTGTTTTCATAAATAAAGTAGAGATTTGGTTAATAGTCAAGCCTATGGTAAAATACTTTCCTTGAGGAAATGGAGTGAATTGTCATAAACCCTAAAACACTTGAGTGAGGTGAGATGAGTGCCCAAATCAGTGAGGACATGAACTTGAAGAACCTAGCTTCTAAATTGGACTTGAACTTGATTATCTCTTGAGTGCTTATTAAAAATGCCTATTACTTGGATTAGCTTCTAGGGTTCTTAGTTCACTATCCATGCTTTGATTGATTTATCTTATGGCCTGAGTAATTGCTTGAGGACAAGCAAAGTTTTAAGCTTGGGGTGATTTGATGAGTGTGATTCCACATCATCTTTGTCTATCATTTTGCATGCATTTTCATGTAGTTTAGGCATTTTTAATTAGATTTTAGGTTAATTTTCCTTTGGAACGGGTAAGGCGGTTTTCGTGTGTTGTTTTGCAGATATCAAGGGTAAATTGCTCAAGATCAACCATGATGAAGTTTGGATGAAGATGGAGCTTTAAAACTGAAGAAAATGAGCCAAACAGAGCCCATCACGGCCTAGCCGTGATGCCCATCACGGCCATGATCGAGCAAAAACTGGAAAAAAACAAAGGTCAAGTCGAAGTCTGCATCACGGCGTAGCCATGATAGCCATCACGGCCGTGACCCAAAACCACCACCAGTCAGAAGCTGTCAGGGCCAGGCCATGATGGCCATCACGGCCGTGATGGCCGTCACGGCCAGGCCGTGATGAGCATCACGGCCATGACAGACCAACCAGTGAATAATTTTCAAGGCAGAATCCGTCACGGCCAGGCCGTGATAGCCATCACGGCCGTGACGCGTATTACTTGGCTCAGAAGTAACAGAATTGGATCTAATTTGAGTTGGATTAGGACTCTAACTGCCCAATTCTATAAATAAGGGACCGAGCAAAGGCGGAAAACATCGGACCTTTGGGGCTACTACTCTAGGCATAGATTTAGGATCTCTTTCTTCTTCTCCTTCTTCTCTTAGTTATTTTCATGTTATTTGTAATCATGCCTGTCATCTCCATGGCAAGGCGTGAGTAGTAGCATAGTTTCTAGGGATTAGGGCTCTGCCCAAGTTTGTTTATGATGTAAATTTGATGTAAACTCTTTGTTAATTACGATTTACTTTAGATCTGATTTCTAGTGTTTAATCAATCGTAAAATCGGCGACCGCTTATTTGCGTGACGTAGACGTTCTAAGGAGGAACCTAGCGGTGAACTTAGGATTTCTAGTGTGTTTCACACGTAAAGTTCGCGACCGCTTATCGGCGAGACGTAGATATTCTAAGGAGGAACCTAGCGGTGAACTTAGGTTATTTGCATGACTTAGACATTCTAGGGAGGAACCTAGCGGTGAACCTAGGTGTCGGATCTATAGAGTCAGACTTGGGACTGAAATCACGAGAGTTAGAAGCCGTCCCTCGAGGATCAACGAGTTGTCACGAAACGCAAAGGGTTCAATATGGGATCGACTACCACGAGAGTAGGGGTCGGGTCAATTGGGCACGGCTTTTGTAACCCGAGAGGGAGCTTAAGCTATCAGAGGATAAACTCGCCTTCAAGGCAATTTCGCTAATTAACAAGGGTAATCAACTTCATAACATAAACGATCTTGTGGTAACCTAAATCCCTAGGAACCCATTTAGATCTGAAAAATCAAAAAGATTTGTTTTCTGTTTTGTTTGATTCTGTTTTATCTCTTAAATTCAAATTCAAAAACCATTTCAAAAATATAAAAATCTTTTTAAACAGTCCAGATCTAATTGATTTGATAATTAGTTGCGATTCGAGAACACAGTCTCTGTGGGATCGATATCTTTTATTACTTGGCGACGATCCGGTACACTTGCCGGAATCGCACGTGCATTCGCACGCTATCATATGCTCTGTGGCTTCAGCATTGTCTGATCTTCTACATCAGAAAAGAATTATTCTTGTCGCTGGAAATAAAGTGTGGTAGTGTGAAAGTGCATGCCTAGAAAAGCTCTGGCTATGAAAGACTTCGTATTTAAGTGTGTCTATTGACCCACCTCTTTTTCCTGGGAACTTCCTCGGTACGTATTGTTCACAAACTACAGTAATTTTCAGCATTCGATACAAGTCACATATACGATACTATTCACGTATAGTGTTATTTTTATCAAAACCCACCTGGTTGGAGGAGCTATTGGCCTGTATAACTCAAGATGGAGGGAGCTGTCACTCATGATGAAGACATGTTTAAGCTAACTGCAGATAACTACTCCTATTGGAAGCCGATGATGAAAGATCATATATACTGCAAAGATTTGTATTTGCCAATTACCCAGAAGGATATGCCGGATGTGAAGACTGACAAAGATTGGGAGCTTCAGAATCGGAAAGCAGTGGCTATGATCCGGAAATATATTGATCGAAGCTTGTTCGAGCATGTATCAACTTATACCAATGCGTATGAGTTGTGGAGAAAACTTGAATCCTTGATTCAAAAGAAGACGCCCAGGAACAAAGCCCACCTTGTCAGACGATTGGTAAAGTTGGAGTACATGAGCGGTCAAAATATGATCGAACATCTGAACACTTTCAAAGGCATTGTTAATCAATTAACAAAGGCAGGCATGAGTGTTGATGATGAGTTGCAAACTCTTCTACTCCTCAGTTCTCTACCTGAGAGTTGGGACACTCTAGTTGTCACTCTCAGCAACTCTGCTCCAGACGGAAAGCTTAGCATGGATTCTGTTACAGACTGTTTACTAAATGAAGAGTCAAGACGGAGGGAAAGAGGTTTGAACAATCAGTTTGAAGCCAATGTTGTTGAAAATAGAGGAAGGAGTAAGAATCGTGGAAAAGGATGTCGTGGAAAATCACAAGGTAGGTCCAAATCTCGAACCAGACTAAATTGTTATTACTGTGGCAAACCAGGACACGTAAAGCCTGAGTGTAGATTCTTGAAAAGAGACCAACAAGCTGGAACAGTCCACCCTGACCAGATTGACCCGAAGAAGAAGAAAGAAGATGGAACAACTACTACAGTGACCTCGAATGATGAGAATATATTTCTTGTCAGAGTAAAAAATTATCTAAATGTTACATCAGATGATTGCATATGGATAATTGACTCAGGAGCATCCTTCCACGTCACACCTCATGAAGAATTCTTCTCATCATACCAAAAAGGAGAATTTGGTACGGTGAAGATGGGAAACCAGGTCACAAGTAAAATCATCGGTATTGGCGAAGTAACTTTGATGACTGAGAATGGAAATAAGCTTGTGCTGAAAGAGGTCAGACATGTACCCGAGATGCGTCTGAACCTTATCTCAGTGGGAAAGCTAGATGAAGCCGGGATGATAAACCAATTTGGTAGCAGCAGATGGAAACTCAACCGAGGAAGCATGATTATTGCTCGCGGCAAATAGGAAGGCTCTCTGTACATTATGCATGGAAAGATATGCAATAGGGAGACGAATGTTGCTCAAGACGCAACCAAAGAACTGTGGCATAGACGACTGGGCCACATGAGCGAGAAGGGTTTGGAGATCCTTGCAAAAGATCATCTCCCAAACATAAAAGGGCAGCCACTTGAATCCTGTGAAGACTGTCTAGCAGGAAAACAACACAGAGTATCTTTTAAAAGATCAGATGATGCAAGAAGAAGAAAGCAGATTCTGGATCTTGTTCATTCAGATGTTTGCTCAACGTATGAAAGGTCTGTTGGTTGTGCTCAATACTTTGTTACCTTCATTGATGATCACTCTAGGAAGGTGTGGGTGTATCCATTGAAGATGAAAGATCAAGTTCTTCAAGATTTCAAGGAGTTTCATGCTTCTGTAGAACGAGCATCTGAAAGAAAACTGAAATGCTTGAGAAGTGATAATGACGGAGAATACGTAGGTCTGTTTGAGGCATATTACAAAACTCATGGGATAAGGCATGAGAAAGTTCCTCCCAAGACACTTCAGATGAATGGAGTAGCTGAAAGGATGAACAGAACGATCGCAGAGAAAGTCAAAAGCATGCTTTCTCAAGCAAAACTTCCCAAATCATTTTGGGGCGAAGCAGTGAAAACTGTAGTTGATCTAATAAATCTGTCTCCTTCAAGACCTTTAAATGGAGATATTCCAGATGAAGTATGGACTAGAAATAAAGCCTCTTATGGTTACCTGAGAGTCTTTGGGTGTAGGGCATTTGTCCACATTCCTAAAGATGAAAGAGCAAAGCTAGATGCAAAGACGAAGGAATGCATATACCTTGGTTCACCAAGAGATGAACTTGGTTTCAGATTATGGGATCCTGCACACAAGAAGATTGTTCGAAGCAGGGATGTGGTGTTCTTTGAAGATCAAACGATTCAAGACATTTAGCAATCTGAGAAGCCAAAGCACAAAGTGATTTCTGATTCAAGTCCTGTTTTGATAAACAATTCAGGGGGAGAGAATCCTCAAAGGAATGATGAACATGATCAGGAGGAACAATATGATCAGACAGAACAACTTGACCAGATAGAACAAAGTCAGGATCAGATGATGGAGACTGATGAGACAGAAGAAGAATCTCAAGTAAGACGATCCAGAAGAGTCAGACAACCATCAAGAAGAAATTATTCAGATGAATATGTCAATCTCACTGATGAAGGAGAACCTCAAAGCTTCATAGAAGCAATTGAGACGAATGATAAGGAGAAATGGTTGCAAGCCATGGAAGAAGAAATGCAGTCCGTGAAAGAGAATCAGACGTATGACCTGGTGAGATTACCAGATGGACGAAAGGCGTTGAAAAACAAATGGGTGTTCAAGCTCAAGACGGAAAAGAACAGCCCAAACCCCAGGTACAAAGCAAGAATTGTTGTAAAGGGGTGCAACCAGAAGAAAGGCATAGATTTCGAAGAAATCTTCTCACCAGTGGTGAAGATGACATCTATTAGAGCAATTCTCGGTCTAGCTGCAAAACTAGACTTGGAGATGTTGGAATATGTGGGTTCGACTCAATAGGGGAGGGGTGAATTGAGTCTACAAACTTCTTTTTAATTTTTCAACAAAATTTCTTTAACAAAGTTTATCACACAATCAATTATATAAAAGAAATAAATTAAAAGAGAGGTAAAGAGAATACTTGCGCGATGATTTTATCCTGGTTCAGCCACCAACCACCAGTGACCTACATCCAGTCCCCACTCCACCTGTGGGATTTTCTTCCACTAACAAACAAGCTTATAACAATTCAATTGCCAGGATCATATAACAATTTCATTAGTTGACAATTTGTTTTCTTATTAAAAGAATTAAATCCCATTAAAAATTGGGATTTTGCTATTTAATAGAAATATGAACATTGAGTATAAGTTAGGCAATTAGAAAATCACCTGTGTTATAAAGTGATATCAAATTGGTTTTGAATCATGATAAAAATCTGGTCAAATTTGTTTTCACAAAAAAGGGCAATCAATGAGCAAATCACTTTTGTCTTCCCAACACAATTTTAACGTTCAATTCAGTTTTGCAAATAAATTGATTTCCATAAAGAAAACGTATAAGACTAAGGCACAACCAGAAATATTATTTTCAAAAAAACTTGAGTGAAATCTTTTGATGATATTAAAAATTTCAGAAATTATTTTGATAAAATATTTTTATTTTCATCATCAAAAAAAATAAAACTTTGAGCCAAGCTAAGTACCTAATTAAACAAACCTTTTACAAAAGTATCTAAGACCTAATAATTTACCCATTTGGTCTTGTGGTCTTGATACTTGATTTTCTGGTACACCATAATAATTTGAATTTGTGCACGCGGTACCTGCATGCTATAAGAAAAATTCTCTTACTTTTTTTTGTTAGTGTTTGTCATTCATCAAAATATATAAATGTGTGATTACATACTCCCCCTTTTTGATTATGACAAACCTTACCTTCTTACCTATGTAATGTGGTGTCAGAGTCATATACGCACTGCATGAGCGTGGGATGGATTTCCCCCTATCTAAAACATATTACTCAATAGATACGTCAGTTAAATTCTTACCTATGTAATGTGGTGTCAGAGCCATATACGCACTGCATGAGCGTGGGATGGATTTCTCCCTATCTAAAACATATTACTCAATATATACGTCAGTTAAATTCAGAAGGCATAAATTCAAATTATTAGGCAATGGAATATTATAAGCATGCTCCCCCTGAATAGTTCAATTACATTTATTTTATGCAAGATTAATATTCCAATTCTTCTCCCCCTTTTGGCATGATCAAAAAGAAAGTTTATGGATAAAAGATAATAAATAAAGATGATAACTTTCATTCATCAAAATAGATGAAAAGTGGGACATTAATAGCGTTGATAAAATAAGTATGTGTAGTAGCCAATATGGAGGTTGATTTTATGATTTTATGATTCATGGTATCCAAGCTAACAAAATCAGACTATCACAATAGAACGGACGGCGCAGGAGCACACTGACCAACTAGATGCAGTTCAGTTTATGCAGTTAATTTGGAAATTTATTATCGAAAAGTGTGACACATAGTTACAGGAACTATGATAAAATTAATTGTCCTGCTCACATATTTATTAATAAAATTATCGACAGAGAGCAAATTTGATAGATATGTGAGAATAAAAGTAAACATGTAAGATTAATTTATGTAAGATAAATCTAGGATGCCTAATTCTCTTCTGATGTAAAAGAAACTCTCTTTATTGAGGGGTTTAGTAAGGATATCTGCTAATTGCTTAGTTGTATCCACATGCTCCAAAACACAATCTCCATTTTGCACATGATCCCGAATAAAATGGTGTCTTATCTCAATGTGTTTTGTCCTAGAATGTTGAATGGGATTCTTAGTTAAGTTAATGGCACTAGTTTTATCACATCGAATGGGGATATGATCTAATTGGACACCATAGTCTAACAGTTGTTGTTTCATCCAAATAATTTGGGCACAACAGCTCCCTGCTGCTATGTATTCCGCCTTAGCGGTTGACAATGCCACACTAGCTTGTTTTTTGCTAAACCATGAAACTAAGGCACTACCTAAAAAGTGGCATGTCCCACTAGTAATTTTCCTATCTAACTTGCAACCTGCAAAGTCAAAGTCGGAATACCCAACCAAATTGCATGTGTTGCCTTTGGGGTACCACAAACCCATGTCTTTTGTCCCAACTAAATATCTCATTATTTGCTTAACCGTCGCAAGGTGGGATTCCCTAGGACTAGCCTGATATCTAGCACACATGCAAACACTAAACATGATGTCAGGCCTACTTGCAGTAAGATACAAGAGGGATCCAATCATACCTCGATATTTTGTCAATTCAATAGGCTTACCATTTTCATCCTTATCTAAGTAGCATGAGGTGCTCATTGGTGTGGCTATCTCCTTGGCATTGTCCATTCCAAATATTTTTAAAAGTTCCTTGCAGTATTTTGTTTGACTTATGAATATGCCGCTGTCTGTTTTTTTGATTTGAAGCCCAAGGAAGAAATTTAATTCTCCCATCATCGACATTTCAAATTCTTCCTGCATATGCTTAGAGAATTCTTTGCAAAGAAACTCATCAGTAGCACCAAAAACTATATCATCCACATACACTTATACAAGAAGAATATCATGTGATTTTCTTTTAATAAATAAGGTTGTGTCAACCTTTCCTCATGAAAAACCTTTTTCTAAAAGAAACTTGCTTAAGCGCTCATACCAAGCTCTAGGGGCTTGCTTTAAACCATAAAGCGCTTTCTTTAAGCGAAACACATGATTGGGTCGGTCAAAATTTTCGAAACCAGGCGTTTGATTTACATACACCTCTTCTTGAATAAAGCCATTTAAAAACGCACTTTTTACATCCATTTAATATAATTTAAAATTCATAATGCAAGCAAATGCAAGTAACATGCGAATGGCCTCAAGTCTGGCTACGGGTGCATATGTTTCTTCATAATCTATGCCCTCCTCTTGATTGTACCCTTTAGCCAGAAGTCTAGCCTTGTTTCTAACAATTATACCATTTTCATCTAATTTATTTCTAAAGACCCATTTAGTTCCAATTGTTTGATTTTTTGATGGCCTAGGGACTAGTTCCCATACATGATTTCTTTCAAATTGGTTTAATTCCTCTTGCATGGCTAACAACCAAAATTCATCACAAATAGCATCGTCAATGTTCTTAGGTTCTATTTGAGAAACAAAAGCCATGTGATTGCAAGAATTTTTAATGGAGTTTCTAGTAATTACCCCTTTAGAAATATCACCAATAATGTTGTACAATGGATGATTTTTGGAAACTCTCCATTCTTTGGGAAGATCTTGAAGTTCTTCTTTCTCTTGCTTGATCTCATCACCATTGCCTTCTTTGTCCTCTTGATTTTTCTTTTCATCCAAGTGGGTATGTTCTAAGGAATCTGCAAGGTCATCAACAATATCCTTTCCCAACCTTTTGGGGTTAGTCTCATCAAAAGAAACATGCACTGATTCCTCAACAGTTAAAAGTTCTTTTATTGTATACCACGAAGGCTTTGCTAGATGTTGAATAACCTAAGAATATCCCTTCATCAGCTTTGGCATCAAATTTTCCTAAATTATTTTTACCATTATTAAGCACAAAACATTTGCATCCAAACACACGAAAATGAGAGATATCAGGCTTCCTTCCTTTATATAATTCATATGGGGTTCTCTTTAGAATTGGTCTAATTAAGACCCTATTGAGAACATAGCAAGCAGTACTAACTGCATCCACCCAAAAATATTTTGGGAGGTTTGCATCGCTTAATAGTGTTCTAGCGAGTTCCTCTGAAGCCTGATTTTTTCTTTCTACCACCCCATTTTGTTGTGGGGCCCTAGGCGCAGAAAAATTATCTTTTATGCCATTTTCTTCACAAAAAATTTCAAACATTTCGTTTTCAAATTCCCTGCCATGGTCACTTCTAATAGATACAATTTTTAGATCCTTTTCATTTTGAATTACCTTGGCTAATTTTTTAAAAGCTTTAAAGGTGTCACTTTTGTGTGAAAGAAATAAGGTCCAAGTGAACCTAGAGTAGTCGTCAACAATTACTAACGCGTAAAAATTGCCACCAAGGCTCTTAGTTATAGAAGGCCCAAAAAGATCCATATGTAGGAGTTGCAAGGGCCTTTCCGATGAAACAATATTAATTGGTTTGAAGGAAACCTTTGTTTGCTTACCTTTTTGGCATGCATCACACAATCCATCCCTTTTAAATTTCATTTTGGGTAAACCAATAACAAGTTCTTTTCAAATAAGCTTGTTTAAGTGCTCTGTGTGTATGTGTGCAATCCTACGATGCCAAAGAAAACCGTCTTCTTCTCTAGAGACAAGACAACATGCATCATTTGAAGAGATATCATCTAAGTCTATCATATAAATATTATTAATTCTATGTCCAATTAATTTCTTATTTTTATCATGCAAATTTTCAATTAAACAACTTTTAGAATCAAAGCTAACCTTGTTACCTTTGTCACAAAGTTGACTTATGCTTAGGAGGTTGTGCTTTAGTCCTTCCACAAAAAGTACATTATCAATTGATGTTGTCGGACTTTTACCAACACTTCCAATCCCAAGAATTTGCCCTTTGTTATTGTCACCATATGTCACATGTCCTCCAAATTTTGGTGTGAAGGATGTGAACTTGCTAATGTCTCTCGTCATATGCTTAGAGCAGCCGCTGTCAAGGTACCAATTTGTAGTCTTGGCTTTCAAGCATACCTACAAAACAACAATTATATTTTGTTTTTAGGTACCCAAATTTTATTGGGTCCTTGGTTGTTAGTGTCATATGATGTTCCCTTAGGAACCCATTTTTTCTTTTCATTCTCCTTTCTCATATTACAAGTTGATGCGGTATGCCCTTTTCTAGCACAATAATAACATTTGACGAAAGGACTAACAGATGTATGAATAGGCACAAATGTTTTCTTCAAAAAGGATTTTTCATGATCATTAGGCTTATATCCTAAGCCAGCCTTATCATATACACCTTTTTGGATTCCCAAAAGAACATTCAAGTTATCTCTACCATTGGTGAATTTTGCAAGTGTGATCTTCAAGTCATTTACTTATTTTTCATATTCACCGCACTTTTTGTATGTAAAATTTCCTAGAGTATATCCAATGCTATGGTTTTCCTTCTCTAATTCCAACCTTTCTTTTGTTAAAGTAATTACTTGGTTTTGCAAATAATTAACCATTTTCTTGGATTTTTCTAATGCCTTAGCCAATCTCATAGAGTCATTGTGTAGTTCAAGAAAGGCATCATGCAATGCATCATATGAGCAAGAAGAAGAAGAAGAGTTAGAGGTTACCTCATCATCGCTTTCGTGGCCAGCCATGAGACATAAGTTAGCTTCCTCATTGTCTGAATCATCGGTGGTATCTAAATCATTTTCATCCCAAGCTATGTAAGCTATTCTAGGTTTGTTTTCCTTCTTTTCTTTTCTTTCGAATTTGTCCTTCTTTTGTAATTTAGGACAATCATACCTCATGTGACCGGGCTTTCCACATTCATAGCAAGTAGGTGTGGAGCTTGGACCATCCCCCTTATTGAAACTCTTTTTGGGAAAGGTTGATGATCTTCTTGAGTTAGCTTTCTTTTTCACAAATCTTTTGAATTTCTTTACTAGCATTCCCATTTCATCATCTGAAGCGTCTTCCTCTTCTTCATATTTTTCACTCTCTTCCTCATTTTTGGAGGAGGATGCTTTCAAGGCTAGGCTCTTCTTTTTCTTCTCTTTTTCTTCGTGTTCCGACAAATTCGACTAAGTTCTAGTTCATGCTCTTGTAATTTTCCAAATAGTGTCGCTAAGTTCATTGTGGTGAGATCTTTAGATTCAGCAATTGCTGTCACCTTCGGCTGCCATTCCCTGCTCAAACAACGTAGAACTTTGTTAATTAAATCTTCATTATCAATATTCTTACCCAGACCAGCAAGCTGGTTCACAATGTGAGTGAAGCGTTTCTGCATGTCTTGAATGGATTCTCCTTGCTTCATCATGAACATCTTGTATTCTCTTATCAGAGTGTTTGTCCTTGCGCGCTTGACTTCACTCGTTCCTTCATGAGTGACTTGAAGCGTATCCCACATTTCTTTGGCCGTCTTGCAATTTGAGACCCTGACAATTTCTCCCCTACTCAAAGCAGATGTTATCATATTTCTAGCACGTAAATTTAATTGTACTTTCTTTTTCTCATCCTCAGTTTGTTCACTTATAGGCTTAATAACAGACTTACCATCTACATTTTTCATAGGGACAAAAGGTCCATTTTCAATAGTATCCCACACATCATAATCTTGTGCTTGAATAAAAATTATCATGCGTTTTTTCCAATATGCATATTCTTCACCATTAAAGACAGGGGGTCTGCCAAGGGAGTCTCCTTCAGGTAGGAAGTAATTCGAAGCCATTTCTCTTGAAGCTGCTAAGCTCTTTATGCAAGAGTCTAGCTCTGATGCCACTTGTTGGAATATGTGGCTTCGACTCAAGAGGGGAGGGGTGAATTGAGTCTACAAATTTCTTTTTAATTTTTCAACAAAATTTCTTTAACAAAGTTTATCACGCAATCAATTATATAAAAGAAATAAATTAAAAGAGAGGTAAAGAGAATACTTGCGTGAGGATTTTATCCTGGTTCAGCCACCAACCACCAGTGACCTACGTCCAGTCCCCACTCCACCTGTGGGATTTTCTTCCACTAACAAACAAGCTTATAACTGGTGCTTGAAACCTTTGTACACAACAGAGCCCTTCTCACTAGGGATACCCCACCCTTGTGTAG
The DNA here is from genome assembly GCA_030762895.1 of Sophora flavescens. NCBI lineage: Eukaryota > Viridiplantae > Streptophyta > Magnoliopsida > Fabales > Fabaceae > Sophora > Sophora flavescens. The sequence goes on along the minus strand of CM061069.1, from coordinate 68,193,879 downwards.
AAGCCTCAATCACAACAAAGAGGGATACCACACCCTCACACAAAGTTTCAACAAAGGAAGAACAATATGATACACTCTTCTAGTGCAGATGATTACAACTTGTGGTCCTATGAGGTTGATAAAAAGATACTAGAAATAGCTCAAAGTGTTTTTAGAATTTTAGTGCAAAAGTATATATATTAGACTAAGACCATGTTTAAAAGCATTTCAAAAAGTTGGACGTTGCACAATATTCATGCCATGATCTAATATTTAGCTTGATGCTTGCTATAAAAATATATTGCAATAAAGACAAACTTTTAAGTCAAACGTAAATGCACTTGATTGATAATTATTTTCTTTCATTGCAATTTTTTTTTCATTAAAAGAATTAATTCTCATACAAAATAATTGCATAAAGCTCAGCTGTTAGAAAAACAATATGACCGTTGCAGCCAAGATCAATTCACTTGAGTTAATGCCAATATGCCAGGATCATATAACAATTTCATTAGTTGACAAATTGTTTTCTTATTAAAAGAATTAAATCCCGTTAAAGATTGGGATTTTGCTATTTAATAGAAATATGAACATTGAGTATAAGTTAGGCAATTAGAAAATCACCTGTGATATAAAGTGATATCAAATTGGTTTTGAATCATGATAAAAATCTGGTCAAATTTGTTTTAAAAAAAAAGGGCAATCAATGAGCAAATCACTTTTGTCTTCCCAACACAATTTTAACATTCAAGTCAGTTTTGCAAATAAATTGATTTCCATAAAGAAAACGTATAAGACTAAGGCACAACCAGAAATATTATTTTCAAAAAAACTTGAGTGAAATCTTTTGATGATATTAAAAATTTCAGAAATTATTTTGATAAAATATTTTACTTTTCATCATTAAAAAAAACTTTGAGCCAAGCTAAGTACCTAATTAAACAAACCTCTTACAAAAGTATCCAAGACCTAATAATTTACCCATTTGGTCTTGTGGTCTTGATATTTGATTTTCTGGTACATTATAATAATTTGAATTTGTGCACGCGGTACCTGCATGCTATAAGAAAAATTCTCTTGATTTTTTTTGTTAGTGTTTGTCATTCATCAAAATATATAAATGTGTGATTACAGGAGATTGAACAACTTGATGTAAAAACAATATTCCTACATGGAGACCTAAAGGAGGAAATCTATATGGAGCAACCAGAAGGTTTTGCAGAACCAGGCAAGGAACACCTAGTGTGTCGTCTGAAGAAAAGCCTCTACGGTCTGAAGCAAGCTCCAAGGCAATGGTACAAGAAGTTTGATCTCTTCATGACCCAACACAATTTCAAGAAGACCTCCGCAGACCATTGTGTGTTTGTGAAGAACTATGAGAATGGTGAATCCATCATACTTCTGTTGTATGTTGATGATATGCTAATTATTGGGAAAGATAAGGCGAAAATAGCTGCTCTCAAGAAGGCATTGAGCAAGTCTTTTGCCATGAAAGATCTGGGTGCAGTGAAGAAGATTCTTGGAATGAAGATAACTAGAGATCGTTCTAGAAGGATGCTGTGGATGTCACAAGAAGACTATATCCAGAAAGTTCTTGAAAGGTTCAACATGCATAATGCCAAACCTGTGCATGTTCCATTACCTGGTCATCTCAAACTGAGTAAGACGCAATGTCCAGGGAATGAAGAAGAAAAAGAAGAAATGAACAAGGAGCCCTATTCTTCTGCAGTGGGTTGTCTTATGTATGCAATGGTCTGTACAAGACCAGACATTGCTTATGCTGTCGGAGTTGTGAGTAGATTCCTATCAAATCCAGGAAAGGAACACTGGAATGCAGTGAAATGGATACTACGATATCTGAGAGGAACTGCCAAAAGCTGCTTGTGTTTTGGCAATGGAAATTTAAAGCTTCTTGGGTATTCAGATGCAGATATGGCAGGAGATGTGGATTCAAGAAAGTCTACATCAAGATATCTAATTACTTTTGCAGGGGGAGCTATCTCATGGCAGTCAAGACTACAAAAGTGCATTGCTTTAAGCACTACAGAAGCAGAATTCATCGCAATCACCGAAGGTTGCAAAGAGATCTTGTGGATGAAGAAGTTCCTACAAGAGTTAGGACGAGGATCAGGACAGTTATATTCTCTATTGCGACAGTCAGAGCGCAATCCATCTCAGCAAGAACTCGACATTTCATTCAAGGTCGAAACACATCGACGTAAGGTATCACTGGATCCGTGATGTGTTGGAAAGTAAACTGCTGCAGATTGAGAAAATACACACAAAAGATAACGGGACGGATATGATGACAAAAGCTCTACTGAAAGAGAAGATAGAAGTCTGTAAAGAAGTTGCAGGCTTAGCATCAACCCCAAACTGATTCAAGGATATTTTCCCTTTGGCTGAAGGGGGAGATTTGTTGGAAATTTCAGCCAAAGCAAGTCTCACATTGTATGGGAGCTAACTTGGAGAGCCCCCTTAAACCTATATAAAGAAGCTTGAGGGGTGCTAACAAAACACACCAATCCTCACAAGAGAGAGTGAGAGAAAAATAGAGAGATCCTTTGAGAGAGTTTTCTCAAAGAGAAAAATAGTGAGCCAATTTATGAGAGTGTTATCCACAAATTGAGGATACAATATTCTTGTATTTTTGTATTCCCATTATTGTTATAGTGGAAATTTAAGCGGCCTACAGGTCCCGTGGTTTTTTTTTGCTCACATTGAGGAGGTTTTTCCACGCTAAAAATTGTCCGGTGTTATTACACTTATTTTTACGCTTCCGCTTAGTGTCTATTTTTGAGTTCACAGAGTAGAGAAATTATGTTGGTATTTCCCAACACAAAGTGCAATGACTATTGTGCAGAAAAAAATATTTGATATTATTATTTCAGCTGTTGATGAAAAGAAAGGTTTTTTTTGATAAAATGAAAAGAAAGGTTATTCCTTTTAATTCACATCATATTTTTTATTCCATTTTTATTACCTTATACTCTTATTCTAGATTACTATTATACTTGGATATTTGAGACTATTAAACAATTTCTTGCCACCTAAATTTGTCATTTTATTTCTTCTTCAATACTGCTTCCATTTGGAAATTACCTTATAATAATTTTTTGTATAGTTTTTTTCATGCCTTCTCATTTTTTAATATTCAATCTTTAAACAACCATATTTAATCTTCTACAGCATTCTCTAACATATATTGTCATTGTAGTAACAATCATCAATCATATTACAGATTCTATGTTTTTTAAGTAAACTTTTTTATTCTTTCATCAAGGTGGGTTTTTCTTTGTCAACGGCTATGGTGGAACATGAAAAACTTTGCTATGGAGAGCACTAACTGCACACCTTAGATCAAGAGGTGACATTGTTCTTTGTGTCGGATCCAGCGGTATAGCTGCAACGCTTCTTCCTTTTGGTAGAACAGTCCACTCTAGATTCTTTGCTTACTGAGTTGATTGCAAAAGCAAGCCTTATAACATGGGATGAGGCACCTATGGTGAAAGAACATAGCTTTGAGGCACTAGACAAGACATTGAAAGATCTCATGCAGAAAATAAACCCACAAATCACTACATCTTCCATTTGGTGGCAAGTGTTTATTATTAGGTGGTGATTTCAGACAAATTTTACCTGTCATTCCTGGTGGCAATAGGTCAGATATAGTTTTTGCATCCATCAACTCATCATATCTTTGGTCATACTGTCAAATCTTGACATTAACACAAAGCATGAGACTGCAACAAGATAATCCAAGCAGTACTAATGTGACAGAACTAAGAGAATTTTCAGAATGGATGCTAAAAGTTGGTGATGGAAAACTATCAGAACATAATGATGGTGAAGCTGAAATCGAAATACCAGAAAGTTTACTGGTAAATGATTGTACTGATCCACTTCAGTCCATCTTTGACATTACATATCCATCATTTGAAAACTTGAAGAGCAGGCCTATCCTTACTCCAACTCTTGATGTTGTTGAAGAGGTTAATGAATTCATAATGAACAAAGTTCCTGGCCCAAGGGCTATCCTATCATGCTTCTACGAAATTTGAATCAGTCAGCTGGATTATGCAATGGCACTCCATTAATTGTGACACATATGGCAGATCATGTAATTGGTGCTACTGTCATCTCTGGTAGTAATTTGGGACATCAAGATTACTTACCCCAGATGAATTTGACCCCTTCAGACTCAAGAATGCCATTTAAATTACAGCGCAGAGGCAATTTCATATTGTATGACAATTAATAAAAGCCAAGGACAATCATTATCAATTGTCACTGTTTATTTGCCTAAGCCAGTTTTAACTCATGGTCAACTATATGTAGCTGTGTCAAGAGTTAAATCCAAGAAAGGCTTGAAATTCTTGATCTTGGACAAGGATAAAAATCTTGCACCTAGTACAAAGAATGTGGTTTACAAGGAGATTTTCCAAAGTGTTCTATAATGTTCTGGATTTAGTAAGTGAATATATTATTTGATGTTTTCCTATTCTTCAATATAGCACATCTTTTTTATTCTAATCCATTAAAGTTTTCTGCAGTTTATAGAGTCAATTGATGAAGTTGAAGGCTACATGGTTCTTCAAGAATGCTTTGAACTAAGAAAATGAATATGTTTTTTTTGGAAGCAGTTGCTCCATGGGACAAAAAGTAGCAGTTAAATTCAAGATATCTTTTGTCCATTTCAGTATATGTATAAGATAATGAGTTCTACACGATTATTTTGACTTCGTCCTGTGACCACCAATTTTCATAAGTGAAACAAAGACATACTTAGAACTAAAACTTGGTGATAAAGAAGTTACATAATTGCTCATAACTATTCTTATGAATTCTTTAAATGTGTGTGTGTACATGTCTATGTTATTTAATCACTGCTCTATTAGTCTAATTTTTCGACCTCTTTAAAATATTAGGTTAGTTGTAAGAGATATATGTAACTGATTGATTAGGCCATGAACATTATATGTATGATCAAGTCAGGAACATTATATGTATGATATAGCATAACAATTAATGGATAAATTTTTTTAGAATATTCAATTGTTGCACTTTGACCAAGTAATCACTTCAACCCTTTGAGGCATTTTATTATGCTTGAGTGTAAAACTATTTAGGATGAAGACAGTATTTAATCCAGTTCCATCAAGATAGTCTTTTAGCGTCGCTAAACTTTCATCATTTACTGGTATATCTGGTGACTCTACAGCAGTTATTGACATGGTATACAATGGCAAGGGTAGACCTTTTCTTCTCTGTTGGAGTCCCACATCACTACAAAAAAAAAATCTATTTAGCGACCGAAGATTTCGGTCGCTAAACATGATAATTCGGTTGCTATATTGTGTAGCGACCGAATTAACGATCGAATTAGGGGTAGCAGAAACCCTGGTTGCTAAATGTTTAGCGACCGAATTTGTATTTCGGTCGCAAATTTGCGACCGATATTTCGGTCACAAAATTATATATTTCGGTTGCCGTATAGTTGGTCGCACGCTCAGTTAACCGAATTTGGTGACTGATATTTGGTCGCTATTTCGGTCGCAAATTTTGAATTTTTTTAATAAAAATTTTCCTTTAACATAATCCTACCGACCGAATTTTGTTTTTCAACTATTACCCCATTGATTTTTAATTTCTGACATAAACAAAATACACCAATATTTTTGTTGAATAAATAGAAAACGTAAATATGATGTACTAACGATCCAAAACACCACAGTCAATATGATCAAGAAAACACATACATTAATTAACACAAGTTTAATAATTGTTTATAAAAAAATGTTTAATAATGTACTAATTAACGATCAAAACATAAAAACACATCACAGTCAATAAGTACTAATCAAAATATCAAAACTCATCAATCTTCCAAAGGGATGAATATGTAGAAGCGAGAACCCCCAAGGTACTTAAACTTTGCCAATACACCAGTGGACAACAAATACAACTCCCTAATACCATTTGTGTCTGTTGCAAAATATGAGCGATCCTCATGGATTACTATATTCCCATTGAACATATTTCCGCATTTGTCTTCAATAGTCACAACACGCGGTATTCCTCTTCCCCGACGACGGTAGAATGATCGCAGGATTGAAATCAAATCCTGCAAATACACAAGAATAAGTAATGATTAGTTTATGCCTTAACCATCATTACGTGAATCCGATCGTTATTCTTAAGTTGATGAGATACTGTACCTGGTCTAAATGGATGGCTGTCTCAAAACATTTAGTCGGATCCATTTTCTGATAAAATGATAAGGAAAACAAGTCATATGTCTAAACTTCATCAAGTGATAATAAGAAAAGATGGAAAGATCCATGTAGCATACTAGCATGTTAAAATAGAACAAAGAAATGCAACTTCACATGCAACTTTACAGATTAGCAAACATAGTAGTTTTCAGGAAAGCAGAAGCTTTTACGTCGTTTTGAAGGATGGTCACAGAGAGGACTTTTCCTACTGGAAATGCCTAGATAACCTAGTAAGGATGGTCATCAACAACTATTTCTGGAAAGCTCCATTGCCTAGTGAAACAAATGAGTAGAAAATCAAAGTTGCTTTCATAATATTGTGTACAGGGCTGCTTTCTAATGTGAATAATGTTTGAATCATGACGGCACGTCATGTGCCTGGCAAATTGTGCCCCACCCTTCATTTTATCTAACCCTATACTTAATCATTCATTATCTAAGACCTTGGCCTTAAGGCAGAATTAAAGAAAAACCTCAAACTTCAAGAATCCTTCAAGCACATCCAAAATATTGAATGAGCATGTGTGCCCTGAGAAGGTACACATGCTCATTAATATTGAATCTCAAATAGGAAACTAAGGCTTTCGTAGCTTAATAATTAACTCTAGCAGAAAATAAAACCATTCACTTATAAGGATTGCAGTATACTTCAACAAATATATATTGAAGCATATTTCAATACAAACTTAGATAAAATATAGTAGCAAAAATCCTATTGAGATCCGCTCTCCACTAACAAGTAACACATAATTGTCAAACACATGCATAACTTCTAAATTAGCAACACACAACAAGCATCCCGCCTTTTTGACAGGATCATATCCTATTGAGCTCTGCTCTCCACTAATGGCAATCAAGGCATAGAATTGACACATCCATCCTATTGAGCTCTACTCTCCACTACAAACAACATATAAAGTTTACAACCACATGCATCAATTAATTTTAATCTACCAGCACACAACTAGTATCCTATTGAGCTCAGCTCTCCACTAACAAACAACATATTCAATTGCAACCACATGCATCATTTCTAATCTACCAGCACACAGCCAGAATCCTATTGAGCTTAGCTCTTCACTAACAATCAACAAATCAATTCAAATATGCTCTTCACTAACAATCTACTAGCTAAGCTTAGGAAAATGTAAGAGCTAAGCTATTATTGAAAAATACTAATTTCATTCATCATCTTTCTTCTCTATTATTCATTCATCAGATATCTACATATATATAGCACCCTGAGCATAACAGAAAACAAGCCTAATCAAGAAGTTCATATATGCAACTGAATCTAATAACAAATGCAAAACAGAATTGGTGACTAGTGTAGTGACTCATCATAACAGAAAACCTGCAAAACCTGCAAACAGAGCCTGCAATGTGCCTTCAAACTCATATTAACATAGTCTTCCTTATGTCTAATACAATGTGCCTGTAATTTACTAATTACATTCTTGGCTTCATATTTGCTTATTTTATGCAGGATGAAACTTATAGTAGTCCTACTTCCAAGCATTACAGTCTTAGAGATAGTGAATCAAGAGGAAGCTAACTTATATTATCTATCCAATAAGTTATTTAAATCAATATACCCCTACTGTCAGAATTTCTCTACTCTGGATTTCACTAGAACAACATCAATGATTAGTTTGACAGCATAAATACCCATACTGACAGAACTTCCCTAAACCCTAACTTGAGACAGAACTGATCAGAGGAGACTGTGGGGGTGGTGGTTGTGCGAACAGAACCCCCTGAGATGGTGGTGGTGGCCGGAGGAGGAAGAGACAACACTTGATAGAGACATTGAGAGAAACTGAGACAAAGAGAACCAAGCAAGAGAGAGAGCGGGATACACAGAGAGAGAGAGGAAAGGAGACCTTACCAAAGAAGGAGGTCACGGTGCTACAGTGGTGGACGTGGTGGCGGTGGTGGCATGATGCTGCTGGGAGGAGGAAGAGATAATGAGAGACAGAGAAGGAGAAACACGAAATGAGAAGGATAAGAGGAGAACCTTACCAAGTGGTGACCGGAGGAGGACGAGACACTGAGAGGTGGCGATGCGCGGCCGGAACAGGGAAGGGGGCGGAGCCGCACATGAGAGAGAAGAGAAGAAAAGAGAGAAATGGGGGAAGAGAGGAAGGAAATCACGATTTAGGGATTTTATTTTTAGCAACCGAATTATTCGTTCGCTAAATCGGTCGCTAACTGGGTTAATTTGAAATTTGAATTCATAAATTTAGCTACCGATTTTAAATCGGTCGCTAAAATGCTCTATTTTAATTTTTTTGCGCGCCGTTTAAAACGACCGATTTAATATCGGTCTCAAAGATAGATAAAATTTAACCATTGCATTTAACTCGGTCGCCATTTCGGTCGCTAAAAAGTCAGCAATTTTTGGCTTTTACTTTTCTTTATTTTGCGACCGAAATAGAGACCGATAACTCTGCTACGCTCTATTTCGGTCGCAATATCAACTTTAATCAGTGTTTGATTTAGATCCTACAATCGGTCGCCATTTCGGTCGCAAACAGCAACCAACAAATTCGGTCACTATTTTCGGTCGCTAAATGACCTTTTTTTTGTAGTGCATTGGATAGTGATATGACCTGAAGAGTGCTTATAAGTAAGGGACAACCCTTCTGCAAAAGAGTGCTTAAAACCCAAATTCTAAGATTCTATGTTTATTTACATTTCATATCCTATACCATAAATAGTAATTCATTATTAAAATTCTTTTCACAGGGAAAAGCATTAAGAGTACTAACTGCTCTTGACCCATATGTTGGTAATGATTTAGGTGCTGCTGACTCATCTGACAGACCAGCAAATTTGACATCAACCTTCAAGCAAATTTAATTATGCAAATCAGGATGTGGATAGTTTGTACCCTCTTCAGTACATAGGTGAATGTATATAGCTTATCAAAAAAAAAATGTATATAGTTGTTTCTTTGAATCAAGCTTGGTAACAATATAATGACTTGGAGAACATTAAAAAGTTTTAACACTAAGATCCATAGTTTCTCTGTTGATAGACAGAAATATTTCCATATTTCCTTAATGGCTCTATAGATTAAGAAAGATCAATCTCTGATGAAATGTCTGCTATTACCAAATGTTGTTATACCCAATCAATTGGATCTTGTCAATACTACATAGCTGCACTAACAACTGAAATTTCATATAGAACTACGACACTTAGGTTGAGCTGAAATGAAAAAGAACAATAAGAAGTTAGAATTTGAATGTCATTCCTAAAATGATTATCCTCTAATCTCTTTCTTTTTACCACTTCATTTAGTTACAGGTCATCTTTTTGCCAAGAAAATTGGGAATTAAATTTGATTTCGAATAATTTTCTTAAAAATGTTATTAATTAGCTATAAGTGTAGCTATTCTTTTATTACTGGAGTTAGTCGTTGTCCTGTTGCATACATGTTATCCTAAGGATTATTTTTTATCATTGCATGTTTTGTTACCTCTGGTGTCACGATGAATATGTGATATCAAAAACTAGCTAATGATAGGTTACATGTTTTGTTACCTAATGGAAGCTTAACTTTTATTTCTGCTGACATTTTAAGAATTTGACATCTTATGTTTATTCCAGAAAAGTTCCCAAGTAACACGGCAACCATGTCCTATTTAATTTTAGTGGCTTGCTTAGAGTCTGTTATCTATCAAATCATGTGTTATTTTATGATTATTTCATATTTTATCATTTTATTTAATAAGGTTTGAATATTTCAACAACCTCTTAGTTTGATGTGTGATGTAAGTCTTCTAAACTCAGGTTCTTCATTTTGTTCAGTTTCATTGCCAATTTATTTTTTACTCTTTTTTTTTTTTTGGATTTCATAGAACTAAATGTTATCTATTAGGAGCTAACATGGTAAGGTTTTTGTTCTTATTATGGGATCTTATAGTCAACATTATTGAAGTCTTCTGTGTTTTGAAAGTCTTTTGAAATGTTTTAAAATTTTGCTGCAAGATTAGGTCACCCTCTTATGGTTTCATTAATGAACAGGATTCATATAGAATTTGTATTTTGTTATTATTTTATGGCTGGCTGTGCAGCATTTTGACTAAACATTTTGGGTACAACAGAACTGTATAGTAATCTTCATTTAGATTATAAATACAACTTGCTTAGGAGTCAGGACTTACTCTATAGGGATCTATGCGAAGAAGACAAACCAATAGGACATGTGCATGAGGTTGCTTCTACATATTATGATCCCCACTATTGCGTGTGTTTGTGTGTGTCTGTGTGCATGTTGTTCCGTCCAAATACCTCGGATGAGAGATACTCGGCTGAACTAGGATTAGTGGGGTGTTTTTGGATTGTGCTTGACAGAATGTGGATTCTGCTCCTACGTATCCAAATGGGAATCAAAGCAAACGTAGTTCTGAATGAGGGGGTAAACCCCCTATTTATAGAGACCTCTCAGGATCAAGCTCCGAGATATACGGAGAGATATTAGGATCAGGTCCCCGATTATGCGGAGTGATATTCGGATCAGTCATTTATGACTGATCCGCGGGGGACCGAGATGTCCTTCGCTGGCGGGGCGAGTCCGAGTACTTATCCTCGGCTCGCCAGGTGTGCTGATATGTCCTCGTCCTTGGAGGAGTTTGGGCTAAGGCCCATAGCCGGTGTAAGCTCGGTCAACCCGAGGTATAGGCAAGTCCTCGAGATTACATTCTCGGCCAGTACACAAGCCCCCCGAGCTCCGAGCTTGAATAAGCGAAGGAGCTGATAAGTATGAAACCGAGCTTATTCTTCGGCCACACAAACTTTGTTCTTTCTTGATCTTCGTATTTGATTTCAATAATTTCGCATTTGATTTCAATAATTTCGCGGCTCAAACTTGGCCTTAATAACTCGATAGTTCGAACTCGGCTAATAGGCTCAAACTTGGCCTAAATAACTAAAACGGCTCGAATCTCGGTCAGGAGGCTCAGACTTGGCCTTTAGAGTTTAACGGCTTGTTTCTGTAGCCGAGAGTTAACGGAGACCGAGAGGAAGTCCCAGCAGTTTGAATCTGAATTTGCTGCAATTGAGAGGCTGAAGGGGGATCTCTCCCAGATTTCCTCTGAACGCGAGGAGCTGGCCCGTGGCAACGAACGCCTGACTGCCACCCTTGCCGAGATTAATACTCGGAACTCCGAGCTGGATTCCCGGGCAAAATCGGCTGAGGAAGGCAAAGCTCGGGTTGAAGAGGACAAGGCTCGCGCCGAGGAAAGGCTCAAAGAGGCTCAGGCTGAGATTGAGCGACTTATGGCTGCCCTGGAGGCTGAGACCAAGGCCAAGATTCTGCTCGAGGAGGATGTGAAAGAGGCTACCAGCTGTATTATCATCGAGCATCGAAAAGGTTTTGACAAGGCCATTGCCCAAGTTGAGGTTCTAGCCCCTGGCGTTGATCTTTCGGGAGCCGATGTAAATAAAGAGGTGGTGAATGGGGAACTTGTCCCCATCATTCCTGAGGAGGAAGAAGAGGTAGACGTGGTGAGGGATTCTCCCGAGGGTCACATTGAGGCCGAGGAGAATCATATGGGCGAGTAACTTAGCTTTTTGTTTTTCTTTATCCCTTGTACTGGGCTTGTGCCCCTGTAACTTGGCTTTACTTAATGAAAACTGTTACCGTTCTGATGACTTTCCGTTGTCTTGTAGCCTCTTGTTTGGCCGAGATACACTCGTGTTTGGCCCGTTTAAGCAAATCTTCGGCTAAGGCCGAGGTACTCTACCGTCCATATAAAAAATGGACAGTGGTTGTTACACGTGAAACACATGTTTCACACTTTACGCATGCAGTCACGCATTAAATGCTTTGGAAACCGCAATGGGTTCATGCAATTACTGCTTTTTGCTCAGTTTCGAGATTTGTTTTTCCAACAAACCCTTTCCCACGCATACTTCTTCTTTCCCTGCTTATAAATAGGGCTACTCCGCTGCCTTACTTGTTCATTCCTCATTCTTTTCCACTAGCCAAATTCGTTTCTTGTTTCTCTTCTACCTGAGTAGTTCTATGCTAGTGTTAGGGGTTTACGCTCCCCTCTCCCAGTTAATATCCTTTTTTGGGTTTCACATCCACCAAAAAGGATGTAAGTGGGAGACGGGATCCAGAATTCCTTTTATGATTCGATCCTTCAAGAAGGATGTTAACTGGGAGAACAGTAGTCTTCGGGAGTGGAGAAAGGGGTAGAGGCCGTCTACTCCCTGAGCGGGCCGAGCACCTCATCATCCAGCTTTCTCAGGGGGAAGTGACTACATCCTCCCTTAAGAGAGTCATGGCGTTGGATTGGGGGAAATGGGGGCCGACTGGACTTGCCCCGGCTCTAATAGGGGGGACTACTGTCCCGCCGAGTGGCCCTTATTTTCAATTTCGGCGCTGTGCTCGGTTCCCTTAATATCTTCACCTGTTTGTACTTTTCAAGAGTCAAACTCGGCCTTATTTGGCTTTACCCACTGTACTCGGTTTCCTTAATAAAATCATGGCTCAGACTTGGCCTTGGAGAATTGAATGGCTCGTACTCGGCCTTGAGGCTCAAACTTGGCCTTTAACAATTTAATGGCTCGTACTCGGCCTTCAGGCTCAAACTTGGCCTTTGATGATAAAAACGGCTCGAACTCGGCCTTCAGGCTCAAACTTGGCCTTTAACAATTTGATTGGCTCGTACTCGGCCACCAGGCTCAAACTTGGCCTTTAAAATTTAACTGGATCGAACTCGGCCACCAGGCTCAAACTTGGCCTTTAAAATTTGACTGGCTCGTACTCGGCCAGGAGGCTCAGACTTGGCCTTTAGCAAATGAAATGGCTCGTACTCGGCCACCAGGCTCAAACTTGGCCTTTAAAAATTTAATGGCTCGAACTCGGCCACCAGGCTCAAACTTGGCCTTTAAAATTTGATTGGCTCGTACTCGGCCACCAGGCTCAAACTTGGCCTTAAAAATTTAACTGGCTCGAACTCGGCCACCAGGCTCAAACTTGGCCTTTAAAATTTGATTGGCTCGTACTCGGCCACCAGGCTCAAACTTGGCCTTTAAAATTTGACTGGCTCGAACTCGGCCACCAGGCTCAAACTTGGCCTTTAACATTTTAATGGCTCGTACTCGGCCAGGAGGCTCAGACTTGGCCTTTAGCAAATGAAATGGCTCGTACTCGGCCACCAGGCTCAAACTTGGCCTTTAAAAATTTAATGGCTCGAACTCGGTTACCAGGCTCAAACTTGGCCTTTAAAATTTGATTGGCTCGTACTCGGCCACCAGGCTCAAACTTGGCCTTAAAAATTTAACTGACTCGAACTAGGCCACCAGGCTCAAACTTGGCCTTTAAAATTTGATTGGCTCGTACTGATGCGTATTTTTAAGAATAAAGGCAAGTGCACCTCGTCGCAAACAAGTAATACAGTGGTAAGACCGGTTATCGTATCCACAGGGATCGGTTGTCAATTACCAATTCACAAACTCAACAACTATCTAGACTAAACTAAAGTATGAAAAGATCATAAAACAAAGAAATAAAATATTTTTGGTCTTTTGGGAATTTTATTGAACACTTGGAAGGCAAAAGAAATGCGGTTAAGATTGTCAGGGTTAGACTACACTAATCCTCCCTTAATTGCAATGAAATGGTGTCTAACACAAGTTCTAGTTCAATAATGACAATCAAGCCTTTTCTAAAATACTCAAGCCTAATGTCTTAGGTGCATTGAGCCTAAAACCCCAAATTAAACCCTAATGTCTTAGGTGGATTAACCTGAGATTTTGCATTAAGTCAAGACTTATAAGATTGCAAGCAGCCAACACCTATGTCTAGATTCTTGAACTACTTGGCATATGATTCATGAGCATGCCTTAACATCAATCTGTCAATTGCCTATCAAAGCAACATATCATTCCTATGGGTAGCTAAGCCAAGGAAAGCATTAAGCACAGAATCACATACTCATAAAGAAATAGAGACTTGCATTAAAACAACCAAATCAAATACAAACAAGTTCAGAAAAGCTACATCTAACCCCAACAATGGGGGATTAATTACTCATATTTACAGAAAACCAAACCAGGGAAATAGGAGAAGAGGAGAGGAGAGACTCCATGGGAGCTTTCCTTCTTCTTCACAGCAACCCCTCTCAGCAACTCCCTTCTAGGGTCGAAACCCTAGCTCAGCCGCAGCCTCCAAGTCCCCAAGAGCTCTCTCCACCAAAAGCTCTCAAAAACTACCCCTTTCTGCCCTAAAACAGCAACTTATATCAATCAGTTCTGCGCTCTCTCGCGAGGCGAATGGCTTATCGCGAGGCGAATATTAAAATCTGCTGTTGCTGAGAAATGGACTCTCGCGAGGCGAGAGTGGATTCGCGACGCGAGGCCGAAAGGTTCTTCTCAATTACTTCCGTGAGGAGCATTAGGGCCTGGGCGTGATGGCTTCTGGTTTCCAGACTCGCGAGGCGAGACATGAGTTCGCGAGGCGAACCAGAAAGGCTTGCATTTTCTCCAACAGTCAGCTTTCAGGGTCGCGGGGCGAATACAGGCTCGCGGGGCGAATCTCCAGAATTCTGCTTGGCTCAATTTCTTCTCTTTTCAGGCTCTATTTCATCCAAGCTCCATCAAGGCTAATTCTGAGCATTTTTCCATTAAATCCTGCAAAACAACACCAAGACACCGCTTCACCCGTTCCAAGGGAAAATCTAACTAAATCAACTAAATAATGCTTAATCTACATGAAAAATGCATGCAAAAGTATATAGAAAATATGATGTAAAATCACACTATCAAATCACCCCAAGCTTATTCAATTGCTTGTCCTCAAGCAATCACTAAGGCCAGAAGAATAAATAGAACATGGATAGTGAACTAAGAACCCGAGTAAATGATCCAAGCAATAGGCAATTCAAACAATTCAGCAAGAGACAATCAATTCAAGTCCAATTAGAGGCTTAGGTTCCTTAGACTCATGTTCTCACTGATTTGGGCACTCTTTCTCACCTGAAGCTCACCCCAAGCTTGTTCATTTGCTTGGCTCTCTTCCTCACTACTCTCAAGTGTTTAGGGGTATATGACATTTCACTCAATTTCCCTCAAGGAATGAATCCTACCATAGGCTTGACAATCAACCA
The DNA here is from genome assembly GCA_030762895.1 of Sophora flavescens. Lineage (NCBI taxonomy): Eukaryota > Viridiplantae > Streptophyta > Magnoliopsida > Fabales > Fabaceae > Sophora > Sophora flavescens. The sequence goes on along the minus strand of CM061069.1, from coordinate 68,178,500 downwards.
AATCTCTACTTTATCAATGAAAACAAATTAGAATCAAGAGGTATTTTCTTTGGTTGTAATGTGGCCATGGGATTAATCGTTAGGTGGGGATAACAAGAAAAGGACATTTCAAAAGGCTACATAAACATCAAGCATTGCAAACATGACCTTCTAAAATACCTTCTTGGGTTTTCAATTCATTTTTTCCACCTTTCTTTTCTTCCTTTTTCTTTTTATTTTTCATTTCTTTTTGTCATCCCCTTCTCTATTTATTTTTCTTTTTTTTTTCTTTTCTTTGGAGAAGGGGAGATTTTTCAAATCAAGAGAATTATTTTTTTTTTTCTGATTCTTTTCCCAAACTTTTTTCAACTACCTTTTTACCCTTTTGTGCAATACTTTAGAAGGTCCCTTATCAAGCATATTTATCAAAATTATTCCAGGGTACCAAGAAAAGTATTTCATCCATGTAGGCTCAAAATTGGGCAACTAAGGGGTAGCATTTACACATTCAAAGCTCAGAAGGCCAGAAAAATACCTATTGCCTCAATCATTTTCAAAAATTTTAAGCTTCAAAATGGTTTCAAGTCAAGTTCTAGAGAAAACAATCCAAGAGGAATAACACTCTAACACAAAGAATGGGGTAGAATTTTGTGAGTACCCCTTTTGGCTCAAAATCTCACATTTTAGTAGTTCAGAATCAATGAAAAACACAAATCCACAGAACCATATGCTAATTATTAACTATCCAAGATTATCTCAAGCCTTCTTATTTGAAGCCTCATCACAAGAATGAAAAAAAAAAAATTGGGTTAAAAAATTCACTATCACAAATTATTGGGCACTTAGTTCTCACAATTGGATACAAAATCTAAGCAAGGGCGATCTAATGTGTGATCATGCAAACTATCATGCAAGACTATATGAATGCAACATGAAACATGCAAAATGAAAAATACCCCTACCCCAAGCTTAAAAATTTACATTGTCCCCAATGTAAACAATCAAGTTGGAGAGAGGAGAAAAATAAAATAAAATAAAATAATTGGAACGGCTTACCGAGGCGGTAGCGGGTGTTGACTTTCATTCCAGTCAGAAACTTGCTTAGGAAATGCATCACGTCCGTGAGCGGTGCTGACTTTGCTTTCTTGCTCTCCCCTCCTTCTTTCCCTAAAACCACTTGGCAAATTTATTAGTAAAAGAACTCTTGATCTTCTCAAATTATTCAAGAGTTTAAAAGTAAAAAAAAAAACAAAAGGAAAAGGAAAAAAATATTGGGTTGCCTCCCAATAAGCGCTTCTTTAATGTCACTAGCTTGACTTATTGAAAAGCATCCACCTGGATCCTCCTCCCGGATCAAATGGAAATTGGGGTGGTGATTGTAGCAGTAAAATAACTTTATTCTCAATTCCACCCAGCCATTGGGTGGAAATTCCATTGACCTTTGCAATTATAAACTCACTTCCTCTTGGGTCAAGTGGAATTTTCAAGAGGAAGTGTGACATACAAGTGGAAGGGGCTAACTTACCATTGTCCACACATGCATGCAAGCCAACATATTTATTTAATGCAGAAAATTAAGCAAGCATGGTGGTGCTTTCCAAATGCCCTGCCTCCTCACTTGTTGTTTCCCAAGGATTTGTGGAAGGTAATCCCTCTCGTTGTGGTTTACTTACCATCACCACTTCATCTTCAATTTGATCCATTCCCACAACCAGATTTTTCTCAAATTCTACTTCATGTGGCTCTATGGGAATCATACATGGTGGTGGGGGTGGTAAATATGACAAAAAGGTTTCCCAATCCTCCTTGGAGTATATATATATAAGCTCACTAGTCATAGGATCGACTCGTGATGGAATATTATCAGATAGAGAAAACTCCTCAAAGAATTCTCCCAAATTTATATCGTCTTCCCAACACAAGTTATCCTCCAAAATATGACTAGAAGCTTCCTCATCAGGTGGATAATAAAAATTTTCCATGACTTTCGTCCACCATTCAAAAACAGAACTCAAAAAAAAAGATCAAATATATACAAAAAATCAAATATACACAGGAAATAAAAATTAAAAAAAATGTCTAAATTAGTTGCCTCATTTGTTACTAATGATATTGGCAAAGCCGATCCCCGGCAACGGCGCCAAAAACTTGATGCGTATTTTTAAGAATAAAGGCAAGTGCACCTCGTCGCAAACAAGTAATACGGTGGTAAGACCGGTTATCGTATCCACAGGGATCGGTTGTCAATTACCAATTCACAAACTCAACAACTATCTAGACTAAACTAAAGTATGAAAAGATCATAAAACAAAGAAATAAAATATTTTTGGTCTTTTGGGAATTTTATCGAACACTTGGAAGGCAAAAGAAATGCGGTTAAGATTGTCAGGGTTAGTCTACACTAATCCTCCCTTAATTGCAATGAAATGGTGTCTAACACAAGTTCTAGTTCAATAATGACAATCAAGCCTTTTCTAAAATACTCAAGCCTAATGTCTTAGGTGCATTGAGCCTAAAACCCCAAATTAAACCCTAATGTCTTAGGTGGATTAACCTGAGATTTTGTATTAAGTCAAGACTTATAAGATTGCAAGCGACCCAACACCTATGTCTAGATTCTTGAACTACTTGGCATATGATTCATGAGCATGCCTTAACATCAATCATCAATTGCCTATCAAAGCAACATATCATTCCTATGGGTAGCTAAGCCAAGGAAAGCATTAAGCACAGAATCACATACTCATAAAGAAATAGAGACTTGCATTAAAACAACCAAATCAAATACAAACAAGTTCAGAAAAGCTACATCTAACCCCAACAATGGGGGATTAGTTACTCATATTTACAGAAAACCAAACCAGGGAAATAGGAGAAGAGGAGAGGAGAGACTCCATGGGAGCTTTCCTTCTTCTTCACAGCAACCCCTCTCAGCAACTCCCTTATAGGGTCGAAACCCTAGCTCAGCCGCAGCCTCCAAGTCCCCAAGAGCTCTCTCCACCAAAAGCTCTCAAAAACTACCCCTTTCTGCCCTAAAACAGCAACTTATATCAATCAGTTCTGCGCTCTCTCGCGAGGCGAATGGCTTCTCGCGAGGCGAATATTAAAATCTGCTGTTGCTGAGAAATGGACTCTCGCGAGGCGAGAGTGGATTCGCGACGCGAGGCCGAAAGGTTCTTCTCAATTACGCCTGTGAGGAGCATCAGGGCCTGGGCGTGATGGCTTCTGGTTTCCAGACTCGCGAGGCGAGACATGAGTTCGCGAGGCGAACCAGAAAGGCTTGCATTTTCTCCAACAGTCAGCTTTCAGGGTCATGGGGCGAATACAGGCTCGCGGGGCGAATCTCCAGAATTCTGCTTGGCTCAATTTCTTCTCTTTTCAGGCTCTATTTCATCCAAGCTCCATCAAGGCTAATTCTGAGCATTTTTCCATTAAATCCTGCAAAACAACACCAAGACACCGCTTCACCCGTTCCAAGGGAAAATCTAACTAAATCAACTAAATAATGCCTAATCTACATGAAAAATGCATGCAAAAGTATATAGAAAATATGATGTAAAATCACACTATCACGTACTCGGTCACCAGGCTCAAATTTGGCCTTTAAAATTTAAATGGCTCGTACTCGGCCACCAGGCTCAAACTTGGCCTTTAAAAATTTTAATGGCTCGAACTCGGCCACCAGGCTCAAACTTGGCCTTTAAAATTTGATTGGCTCGTACTCGGCCACCAGGCTCAAACTTGGCCTTAAAAATTTAACTGGCTCGTACTCGGCCACCAGGCTCAAACTTGGCTTTTAAAATTTGACTGGCTCGTACTCGGCCACCAGGCTCAAACTTGGCCTTTAAAATTTGACTGGCTCGTACTCGGCCACCAGGCTCAAACTTGGCCTTAAGAATTTAACTGGCTCGTACTCGACCACCAGGCTCAAACTTGGCCTTAAAAATTTAACTGGCTCGAACTCGGCCACCAGGCTCAAACTTGGCCTTTAAAATTTGACTGGCTCGTACTCGGCCACCAGGCTCAAACTTGGCTTAAGAATTTAACTGGCTCGAACTCGGCCACCAGGCTCAAACTTGGCCTTTAGAAATTTGATTGGCTCGTACTCGGCCACCAGGCTCAAACTTGGCCTTAGAAATTTAAATGGCTCGTACTCGGCCTTGAGGCTCAAACTTGGCCTTAAAAATTTAACTGGCTCGAACTCGGCCACCAGGCTCAAACTTGGCCTTTAAAATTTGATTGGCTCGTACTCGGCCACCAGGCTCAAACTTGGCCTTAAGAATTTAACTGGCTCATACTCGGCCACCAGGCTCAAACTTGGCCTTTAAAATTTAACTGGCTCGAACTCGGCCACCAGGCTCAAACTTGGCCTTTAGAAATTTGATTGACTCGTACTCGGCCACCAGGCTCAAACTTGGCCTTAGAAATTTAAATGGCTCGTACTCGGCCTTGAGGCTCAAACTTGGCCTTTGATAATTTCAATGGCTCGAACTCAAAATTGGGCTGTTTGTTCGAACTAGCAGAGGTTTCTTTCTTCGCATCAGTAGAAGTTTCTTTCTTCACATCAGCTTTAATGATGGATTGTCTTGGTGGGCCTTTTTTCCCGACAACAACATTTGAATTGGGCTTAGTTTCTTCATTTCGGCCTGACTGTGGATTTTTACCCCCCAAGGGGTTCCTGACTCTATGAATTTTTTGGAGGGGCTGACGTACTCCCAAAAGCAAAGTCAGCACTTTTAGAGACAGTGTTTGCATGATTAGGCTCAGCGTCATTAGCGGCATCTAAAACAGTAAAACGAGATCCATGGGATTTAGGCTCTTTTCCAGAAATGGAATCTTGTTGCCCTTTAAAGCCGTTTTTAACAGCTGCCTTCGGATTATCCTTCCCTGATTTTGGCTTTCCTTTCATATCTCCTTAACCACCATATCTTGCTTATTCTGATTCTGATTCTTTTTACGATAATTTCGATGAGAAATATTCCAGGGGCCAATCCTGATTGCATTATCCTTATCCACAATTTTCTCAACTGATTGGTTCACCTGCTCCTCAACCTTGGTCTTTTCCACGTCAGCCCTAGCATCAACCGTTGCACCAGTGCTTCCGGCTTGCACTGTTTCATTGAATTCCTGGACTTTCTCGATAGGGGGAATCGGCAATGAGGAGCCTTCTGTCGTCTCCATTGGGGTGGAAGACGAGCATTCACCAATCTTAACTGGTTGTGTTTGCTTCTCAAGAATTTCCTGGCATTTTTCAGCCTTGTGACCATAGTGGCCACAGCGAAAACATATTTGGTGTAACCCCTCATATTCAATGATCAAGTGGTGGCCTCTGATGACAATGTGGGACGGTAAGGGCTTTGCCAGATCCACCTCAATGCAAATACGGGAAAATTTGCCCCGAGAATGGATTGAAGTTAACCCATCCACTTTCAACATGTTTCCTAGCTTAGATCCAATGCGCCGTAGAAACTGGGTATGATACAACCTTCCAGGGACCTTCAAATAGAGCCCAGTTATAATCCTTCTCAGACGTGAAAATGAACCAAGAAGAAGCCATCTGCCATATCAACTATTTTGATTGGTCCCTTCTTAGCCCAGTTTCTCCTTAAATTATTCTCCAGAATTTTGAAACTGATGTTTTTACCCATCAGTTTAACCACCAGAGTTTTCTTCCAAGGTGTAGACCATGCCTCCCACTCCTCATCGGATAAGTAAATCTCTGGGGCTGAACATGCAGCAGAAGGTTCCTTGTTCTCACCATTGTGTGTGGTTATGGGAAAATTTTTGCTTCGATTCCCACAGACGGCGCCAAATGTTCCGTCCAAATACCTCGGATGAGAGATACTCGGCCGAACTAGGATTAGTGGGGTGTTTTTGGATTGTGCTTGACAGAATGTGGATTCTGCTCCTACGTATCCAAATGGGAATCAAAGCAAACGTAGTTCTGAATGAGGGGGTAAGCCCCCTATTTATAGAGACCTCTCAGGATCAAGCTCCGAGATATACAGAGAGATATTAGGATCAGGTCCCTGATTATGCGGAGTGATATTCGGATCAGTCATTTATGACTGATCCGCGGGGGACCGAGATGTCATTCCCTGGCGGGGCGAGTCCGAGTACTTATCATCGGCTCGCCAGGTGTGCTGATATGTCCTCGTCCTTGGAGGAGTTTGGGCTAAGGCCCATAGCCGGTGTAAGCTCGGTCAACCCGAGGTATAGGCAAGTCCTCGATATTACATTCTCGGCCAGTACACATGTCTTGCCTGCCTATCACTAGCATAAAATTCCTCTTTTTTATTTTTTTTATTTCTGCTATCTTTACTGAGATATTATTCTCCTATTTTCAGATAGTCAGCCTTTTGCTAAGCTATACAGCCATGGATGTTAATACCATCAATAAGCTGCATCAAACAACCTTGGATTTTACATATAAACAACCATGTGGAGATTCAGCTTTAGAAACCAAAAAATCCCTTGCAGGATATGGTGCCAAGTATGCCACACATTGACAAAGTAGATAAAGCCATGGAACTTGATTTGTAAATTTTCGACAATAAACAGGGGGATTTTATAAATCTTCACCCTTGATTTTAGTGTAATGAAACGGAAATTAGATGTCTTTTTTTATGAATTAATATAGACCATTGAATTAATATCAGATGAGAACTCTTACTTATTGTGAGAAATGAATGAGAACTATTAAAAAAAATCATTAAATTAATACAATTAAAAAGATTTAATGAATTAGATTAAAACCTTAATTAAAAAAATCACATGAACTCCTCCATTCTCCTCTTCCAATCGTTCAGTGGAGTTCTCACCTCTCGGAACCTCCTTTCAGTTCATTCTCTCACAATTGAATGTTCCATTCTATCCGTCACTCTCGATCTCAAAATCATGAAGCGGTGACGGAGTGGATCCATGGAGGTGGTCGAACGTCTACCCAAATCCATCATCTTAGACTAGCACCGTCCACTTTGCATATCCGAAGATAACAAGGAATTTTTGTGGACTATTATTTATTTATTTATTTTATTTTTGTTTGTTAATCATGGAGGGAGAGTTTACTATGAGCAAACCGAGAAATCTGTGTAGGCCTCTCATACAGTATTCTTGTTTAATTGCATACTCCAACTTTGCTCCAATGCTTCATTTGAGAACCCTATTTCTTCTGACTGGGCCGCGTAATAATAGAAACCAATCTTTATGCTCAATTAAAACAATCACTGGAATGGTAATGCACTTTGGGAAAAATTGACACTATTTTTTCTTATCTTCGTTGCCATATTTATTTGCAGGGGACGCATCCTGAAGTTGCAGAAGGTCAAAGGGAGGTCATGAGAGAATAGGATAGGATAGAACATGTGACTTTTTTAATTAAAATTTTAATTTAATCCGTTATATCTTTTTAATTATAACCCGACGAATTTTATTAATAGTTTTTATTTCTAACAATAAAAAACAATTCTTACTTGATATATATATTAATTAAGGCCAAAAAAAAAAGACCCTCACAAAAAGCCCAAAGTAAATTCTGAATGCTGTCTTTCAATACTTATTTTCAATTAAATCAATGTAATATTGGGTTTGACTACGGTGCACCACTCATATTTTACACCACCCACTACATCATTCATGTAGCAAATTTTGGGTCAATCAAATTGCCACATAGGTTGGTCAAAATTTCAAACTTTCTAGTTGTATTATATTATAGTCAAACTATATGAATACAGTATATTGTAGTATAATATATGTGCTTTTTGTATTTACAAATTTAACTCATATTAAAATAATGTTTTTTATTAAAAAAACCGATTATATTGCAAAATATTATTGACAACAAATATTATTTTAATGCATATTAAAATATTATTTTATAATATAATCAGATTTTTTCATAAAAAAACATTATTTTAATATGAGTTAAATTTGCGAATACAGAGAATATATATATTATACTACAATATACTGTATTCATATAGTTTGACTACAGTATAATATAACTAGAAAGATTGAAATTTTGACCAAACTCATGTGGCAATTTGATTGGTTCAAAATTTACCACATATAAATGATGTAACGAGTGGTGCAAAATATGAGTGGTACACCTTAACCCAACCCTATAACACTACCATTAATATAACGCTGCAACATTTCTCTTATAGAAAGTACTCCACATCCACATCTTCTTCCAACCCTCCTTCAAGGTAACTCTTCCACTCTTCCTTTTCATTCGAGTTAACTCCTTAATTTTTAAGTTTCTGTTTCTTCTTCCTTCTTTTATAGAAAGATTACATTTCTCTTTTTAAGTTTACATTTCGTCCTCTCCTTCTTCCGGTTAAGTTACCTCCACTTATATAGGTGCCATTTGGAAGAGCTTATTTAAGCTTCTTTTGACTTATCTGATAACATAAGCTCTTATGCAGTGTGTTTGACAGAGCTTATAAAAATAACTTATGCCATACCATAAGGAGTTTTTGACTTATTTTCATAAGTCACTGGGAGAAGCTTATGGAATTATCATAAGAGCTTATGCACTAAACACCCTCTCCATGTTTTTCACTATTCTAATCCTCTCATGCCCCTTTCTTTCTTTTTCTTTCTTTAAGCGTTTATGGCATAAGCTCTCATGCGATAAGGTCTTATGTGATAAACTCTTAATTAAATTGTTTTCCCAAACGCACCCTTAATCCCATTCGTTTCTTTGTTTTTTCTATCTTCGGTTTCTTCTTCCAAAATTTCTGCCTTTTCTTCCTCCAACCAGCATATACTCTTCCAGGTAACTTCCACACTCTCCCTATTCATTTAAGGGTTGAGCTAAGGTGCACCCATCCATATTTTGTACCACTCACTACACTATCCATATATGACAAATTTTGGACCAATCAGATTGCCACATGGGTTTGGTCAAAATTTCAAACTTTCTAGTTGTATTATACTGTAGTCAAACTATATGAATACAGTATATTGTAGTATAATATATGTACTCTTTGTATTCGCAAATTTAACCCATATTAAAATAATGTTTTTTGATTAAAAAAATTGATTATATTGTAAAATGATATTTTAATATGAATTAAAATAATGTTCGTTGTCAATAATATTTTACAATATAATCAATTTTTTAAATCAAAAAACATTATTTTAATATGAGTTAAATTTGAAAATACAAAAAACACATATATTATACTACAATATACTGTATTCATATAGTTTGACTACAGTATAATACAACTAGAAAGTTTGAAATTTTGACCAACCTATGTGACAATTTAATTGACCCAAAATTTGACACATGAGTGATGTAGTGGGTGATGTAAAATATACGTGGTGCACCATAGCACAACCCTTCATTTAAACTTACTCTTATTTGCTTTGTTTTTCATCTTCTATTTCTTATTCCTACACCCACTCTTTGAACACTTACCATTATACTCCTTTTCATTTTAATCTTTTGCCATTTGCTTTTTGTTCTCATTATATATATATATATATATATATATATATATATATTCATTTCTGTAAAATGAAAAAAATAAAATTAAATAATATATTTTATTTTCATATATTTTCTATCATGAAAAAATTAAAATAAATATTGTTATTAATATAATATTATGCATCTCCATCTTAAATTGAAACTCATCTAGAAGCCTCCAACAAAAAACAAGTTAGCCAAGCTAAGCAGGACACTCCACAATGATGAGGATGTTACAATCGGCAGAGTTTCCAACATTTAGTATCCAATCAAGGCAACCTGGAAGTATTGTAATTACATTTCATTTAAAAAATTTAGAAACAATTTAAAAGTTACTTCTTCTCGTGTGTTTTCAACTTAATAATTTAAAGTTTCAAACTAATTGAGTTTTTTTTTTGGGTATGTTTTTCCCTCACAAACTTATCATCTGCCTACTGTTATTAATATGTTTTTAGACATGTTCTTTTTTATTTAATCATATAATAACAATGTTGTGCAAAGTCCTCCATCATTTCATTATTAAGTCTCTATTCATAAGTTAAAAAAAAAGTATAGTTTTATATGCTTTGTATCACTAAAATTAAGGGTGGCAAATGGATGAATCGGATAAATTTTTATTTGGATCTTAACGGATAGATTAAAAACAATCCATTATAATCCATTAAAAATTCATAAAAAAAATTCAATCCATCCATGATCGATTAAATAAAATCCATCCGATCCATCCATTAACAACTTTTCATGGATGGATATTCAATCCATCCACTAAAATTTATTTCAAGAAATTAAATAATTTTATATCTCTTTTATCCATCCATAAAATATTTTTAAAAAATAAAATAATTTGTAAAAAAAATTAAAATATTATCTCTATCTCATCCTCGCTCTCCTCTTTCTTTCTCTCTTTACCCTTTCTCTCTCTCCCTTTTTTTTCCTACTCTCTTTCTATCTTTACTCTCTCCACTATATCACCATTTTGTATCACAGTCATTTTTCTATTATTATATGGGAGTTATTGATTATGTGTATCTACAAATGTTATTTTGCCACAACGTTCCATGATATTATTTTACGAAATTTGTTACGATTTTATTTGCTTTCAATTAGTTAATACTTTTTTTTAAGTTTCTCAACAAAAAAAAAAGGCAATGAAAAAAGAAAACGTACGATAACGTGGACTACAACTGGTGCTTGAGAACAATTAATTAGTTAATACTTAATGTAACAAAAAAAGAAAAAAAAGCAGATAAATAAAATAAAAAATAGTGAAGAAAAAATAATAGGGAACGGAAGAGAAAATTAGATGGAGTTTTTTTTTTGTTACAAATGGAGGTTTCTTTTATTTGGTGAAAAATAATATGAAAAAAATAAATTGGTTTTGGAATGGATAAAAGTTGATCCATTACATTTTTTATTGTTGGTCCAATGGATTTTAAAAAATATTGGATGGATCATAAACCATCCACTAAAAAAATAATCCAATCCATCCAATCCATTTATATTATTTTTTTATGAATGGATGGATTGGATAGATTTTCTTGTGGATGGACTGGATGGATGGTGGACAAATGGATCATTTTGCCACCCTTAACTAAAATACATCATTTTGTTCCAAGTACTTCAACTATGGAAAAGAGAACCCGCTACTAAAAGTGAGAATTGCTAAACTATGGCATGTCATAAGAGACTCTTCAGGAATATAATCTATTAACATGGTACTGGTAGATCAAGAAGTTTTATTCACCAACTACTACTCATATTTTCTTTTAGTAATTTACTATATTCTTTTTAACTTTTTTTGTGTACTATAGAAAAACAAGATTCAAGCAAGTATATATAATCAAGATGCGAGAACCAGATACGCCAATCAACTTACTGAAGGAAGGTGCTATGAGATATCAAAATTCATGATTGCTGAGAATAATAGGATTTATAAAACAACAAAGCACCAATATAGTATAACAGTTATCTATGCAACAAAAATTACGGCTATTGATGCAGATATCCTGTTTCGTCCAAATATCTCAAGTAAGAGATACTCGTCCGGTGGAACTCTGCGGGAGTATTTGTGGAATAGCTTGACAGAATTGATATTCTGCTCCTACGTATCCCAAGTGGGAATCAAAGCAACGTAGTTCTAAGTGAGGGGGCTGATCCCATATTTATAAGGATTTTTAGGTATAACAATTTTAGTTGGACTGTTATTGAGATCGTTTCTATCTGATAAGATTATGTTGTTATCGTAACTAGATAAGGATAAGGCTCCGAGTTATACGGAGAGATATTTGCATAATCGAGTAAGATGTTTGACCAAGTCAGTTGTGACTGAATTGCACGGGACCGAGATGTCTTTATCCGCGGTCTATGATGGGATAGTTCCGAGTATTTATCCTCGGCTAACAAGTGTATTAACAGGTCCTCGACTTTGGAGGAGTTTGGGCTAAAGCCCATTTACAGGAGTAAGTTTGGTCGATCCGGCCTTATATTTTCGGTCAGTACACAAGCCCCCCGAGCTCCGAGCTTAAATAAGCGAAAGAGCTCACAAGTATCAAACCGAGCTCATACTTCGGCCACGTAGACTTTCTTCCTTCTGTGTTTCAAACTGTCATTTCAACTGACAATGTTCCTCCCCCCCCCCCCCCCAATTTTTTGTTAGAGAAGGCAATCATTCCCCTTCATCCTTCTGTTGCACGTTATAGGTGAGTAGCCCTAGAGCTCTGCGCTCATTTAATGAGGGGGAAAATTAAAAGTCGCGCCCTTTTTCTTCTTTTATTTAAAGGAACGTGAACCGTTGATTGTGTCTCTTCATCAACCGCTGGCATTTTTATTTTATAAATATCTCTTCTAATTCCACCTTGTTCTTCCTCGTCCATTATCTTCTTTCGCTCTTCAATTCTGTTTTTCGAGTTTCTGCGATCGTTTTTCTGCCTTCTGTTCTTCAGGTACGCCAGCCTTCTTCCTTCTCTCGTGTTTCTAAGTTTTATTTCTTGCTTCCGGATATGAGTTCATCTGAGTCTACTGAGTCGAACACTTCGCCTCTGGTGGAACGCGAGATTTCTCCCATTGGGGGTTCTCCTTCCAATTCTTCTGTTCCTTCACAGGAACTAAACGTCGGTCAGGTAAGGCCGTCCTCTTCCGGGTCATCTTCTTCTGGGTCTGGTTCTTCTGGGTCTGGTTCTCCCTCCCCCCAAATTTCCAAACCCGAAGCAGGCAAACGACGCCAAAGGGTTCCTAAAGACCCTATTTCCGCTATTACCCTTCCTGGGTATACCTGGGTTAGGGGCGAAGTTGGGGTTTATTTTTCTAGCTACCAATCTTCGGATTCAATCACTCGTCTTCGATCCCAGATTACTATCTCGGTATCTGGAGACGAGTCCGAGTTCATCTGTTCTCCTTGCTCGGGTAGCGAGTACGTTTTCCTCAGCGCTCATCCTTCCGAGCCTTCTTTTACATATATGTATAAAACACTTTTTTCTCATCTATGTGTGTCTCTCCCCTTTACTGAGTTTGAGTGTGACGTTCTGAGAACCATGAATGTCGCACCTACTCAGCTTCATCCTAACAGTTGGGCTTCTTTAAAAGCCTTTCGAATTCTCTGTCAATACATCGGGATGGAGCCTACCACCCCCAAATTTCTGTATTTCTACCAAACAAGGTTTGGTGAGAAAACTGGGTGGATCTCCCTCGATGGGCTGAACCGAAGAGGGTTGATTAGTTTGTATACATCATCGTATAAAAACTTCAAAGTTGACTTCTTCCGAGTTCGCCCCTCGGATTCTCACCTTTCCTCCTTTTTTTATGAAAATGGATGTGCTAGGTTTCCTTTGTACTAGCAATCGTCCCCTACCAAATTTGTTGGTTTTGAATACGAATCCCTTCCTGCCGAGGATAAACGGGATATAGATATCTTAGAAAAACTTCCTCGGCCTCTCCATTGTGGACGTCTTCTGAAACTCCCCTTTTCATCTACTCCAAGAGCCGATTTTAAAAGTAAGTGTTCGGCTTTTTAGTTTTTAAATCTTTTTTGTACGTGTTCCTGTACTAACAACTTTCCTTTTTGGCAGTTATTATGGGGAAATTCGACTTTTCAAAGCTTTTGAGATCTGCCCCGAAGGAGGGTCCTTCAACGACCGAGAAGCAGAAGAAGAAAAGAGTTTCTTCGGCCGCTGCTAAGGGGACTTCATCGTCTGCCCCTCAAAAAAGAAAAAGGGTGGAGATGGTAATTGATGCCGAAGATTCTTCCCCTCCTTTCCCGAGTCCCAAACGTTCTACCACACATGAGACGGGTGCTAAGGAGCGAGAGGAGCAACTTTCTCTTCCTACCGACTTGAAGTGGTAGAACACCTCTTTGAAGGCAGGAACCTCGTCTCTCTGGAGCGATGACTTCAACCCCTTCCCTTCTTTTGACTCGCATTACCTGAAGGCTGTCGATCTTCGCTTAATTAAGCAGCATGGGGCTCAGTCTAGTATGGAGGCCCTCTCAGTCTACTGTATCTAAGCTACTGCTCTGGCTCGTTTATGCAGCCGGGAATTAACAGAGACTGAGAGAAAGTCCCAGCGCTTGGAGGCTGAGTTTGCTTCGATCGAGAAGCTGAAGAGGGATCTCGCCCAGATTTCCTCGGAGCGCGATGAGCTGGCCCATGCCAATAATCTTCTGAATACTACCATCGCCGAGCTTAATGGTCAGAACTCCGAGTTGAACTCCCAAGCAAAATTAGCTGAGGAAGATAAAGCTCGTGCTGAAGAGGAGCTCAAGAAGGCTCAAGTTGTAATTGAACAACTTAGAGCCGACTTGAATGCCGAGACTAAGGCCAAGATGAAGGTTCAGGAAGATTTGAAAGAGGCCACCGATTGCATCCTTGAGGAGCATCGGGCAGGTTTCGCAAAGGCCATCGCTCAGATTCAAATTCTCGCTCCGGGGATTGATATCTTGGGTACCGATGTAAATAAAGAGGTACAGAATGGGGAACTCGTTCCCATTATTCCCGAAGAGGAGGAATAGGAGGGAGGGGGGGAAGATTCTCCCGTGGACCACGTCGGTGCGGAAGATAGCCATAGGGATGAGTAACTGTATTTTTTGTTTTTCATACCCTTGTAATGGGTTTTCCCTTTGTAATCCTCGTTGATTTAATGAAAACTCTTCCAGCATTTTGATGACTTCCTCTTCTTCTTATAGCATTTGTTCGACCTAGATATTCTTCGAATACTTCGAGTAAGACCGAAATATTTTTATATTCCGATGTTGTTTGTATTACGTGCTTGGCTGTTTAAACAAGACTTCGACTAAGGCCGAGATGTTTTGTCATTTGTAACAAAAACGTCTGGTTGTTATCAAATGCTAAACGCATGATTCACGTTTCATATATGCGTTCACACGTTATGTGCCTTGGGAATTCCACTGGGTTCATGCAATTACTGCTTTTTGCTAAGTTTCGATATTTATTTTTTCAATAAACCTTTTCCCAGCGCATATCTCCTCTTTCCAACGCCTCTTCCCCCTTATAAATAGGGCTGTTTGTTTGCTTCGTTTCTTCATTCTTCATCTTTTCGACCAGGGAAGTTCGTCCTCCTTTGACCCGAGTAATTTTCTTCATAATATTTCTAGGGATTTACGTTCCTCTCTCCCAGTTGACATCCTTTTTTGAGCTTTATAGCTGCCAAAAAGGATGTAATTGGGAGATGGGATCCAGAATCCCTTTCGTGATTGAATCCTTTTAAAAGGGATGTTAACTGGGAGAATGGCGGTTTACGAGAGTGGAGAATGGGGTGGCGACCATCTCCTCCCGAAGCTGGCCGAGTGCCTTATCATCCAGCTTTCTCGGGGGAGTGATTACTTCCTAGACCCAGAATGTTCTGGCCACTTGGTCTTGCTCCAGTTTCGAGGATTTTGAGGTCGGCTCGGCCTTATTTTCCATTTCAGATTTGTATTTTCAAGGCTCGAACTCGGCCTTATTTTCGATCTCAGGGTTGTACTCGGTTTCCTTAATAATTTCATGGCTCATATTTGGCCTTTGGATTCGAACTTTGTTCTTCTTTAATTGATGCTCATATTCGATTTCTCTTAACAATTTCAAGGCTCGAACTCGGCCTTAATAATTTAAGAGCTCGTACTCGGCTTGTAGGCTCAAACTTGGCCTTTAACAATTTAATGGCTCGTACTCGGTCTTTAGGCTCAAACTTGGCCTTAACAATTTAAATGGCTCGAACTCGGCCTTTAGGCTCAAACTTGGCCTTAAATAATTTAATGGCTCATACTCGGCCTTTAGGCTCAAACTTGGCCTTAAAAATTTAAATTGCTTGAACTCGGCCTTTAGGCTCAAACTTGGCCATAGCAATTTAAATGGCTCGAACTCGGCCTTTAGGCTCAAACTTGGCCTTTAACAATTTAATGGCTCGTACTCGGCCTTTAGGCTCAAACTTGGCCTTAGCAATTTAAATGGCTTGAACTCGGCCTTTAGGCTCAAACTTGGCCTTAAACAATTTAATGGCTCGTACAATTTAAATGGCTCGAACTCGGCCTTTAGGCTCAAACTTGGCCTTAGCAATTTAAATGGCTCGAACTCGGCCTTCAGGCTCAAACTTGGCCTTTAACAATTTAATGGCTCGTACTCGGCCTTTAGGCTCAAACTTGGCCTTAACAATTTAAATGGCTCGAACTCGGCCTTTAGGCTCAAACTTGGCCTTAGCAATTTAAATGGCTCGAACTCGGCCTTTAGGCTCAAACTTGGCCTTAACAATTTAAATATTCACGGAATAATTGTAAATACATCGATAAAATAAGAAAATGGACCAATGTTCATAATAAATTCTTTATTGGATAGAAGAAAAGTCTGTGGTGTGCCTCGTTAAAACCTTCTCGGTCAAAACCCTTTTTTGGGATAAAATACCGAGGTAGGAAAAAGAGTACATCACCAGACATCAACTGTAATAAAATTTCAAATGGGAAGCATTCCAAGTTCTCGGGATAGATTTCCATGACAATTCTTCTAATCTGTATGCTCCGTTTCCTAAGTTCTCTACTACTCGGAATGGTCCTCCCCAATTCGCTGCTAGCTTGCCCTCGGTATGATCTCTTCTTGCTTCTCCATGCATTCTTAGCACCAAGTCCCCATGCACGAAACTCCTCGGTTTTAGCTTTGAATTATACCTCCGAGTAGCTCTTCGTTTGCAGGCTTCCTCTCTGATCTTAACCTCTTCTCTGATTTCCTCCACCAAGTCAAGTTCGACCCCTAGGTTGCTTTCATTCTCATTCTGCTCATATTGCATTCGACGAAAAGACGGCTCACCGACCTCAACTGGGATCATGGCATCCGTTCCGTATGTCAGCCTGAAGGGTGTTTCTTGAGTAGTGGATTGTGGCGTGCAGTGGTAGGCCCAAAGAATACTCGGCAATTCCTCTGCCCAAGCTCCTTTAGCTCTTCCCACTCTCTTCTTCAGCTCTCCGAGAATGACTTTGTTGGCTGCCTCGGCTTGTCCATTGGTTTGGGGATGTTCCACCGATGTGACATGATGTTTAATACCGAGATTGACATAGAATCCTCGCAATGATTTATCTATAAACTGCCTTCCATTATCGGTGACAATTGCGAAGGGAATTCCATGCCTGCAGATGATATTTTTCCAAACGAACTTTTGTAGCTTCTGACACGCTGTCGCACACGGGTCAAAAAGTGAGTGGTTTACAAAACTGTAGTTAGGGCGCGACAACTCGAGTATCGTCTCACAAGGACTCTTGGATTGTTATTAACAGCAAAATCAGTTTTTTTTTTTTTTGGGGGGGTTGGATTTGAAATTCAATTAGGAAAACAGTTAAGAAAACAATGCAAATAAATGATTAACAAATAAGCTACGAACGATTAATCTACTGTTCTCGGTTTCCCAACTATCATCGGTTCATATAAATTCCAAGCCCTAAGCGGATTCTAATCCCTTTTCGATTGTAGCAACAATTAACAAGCGAAATTGGCACTACGAGATATATGTTCCTAATTCGCGAATTAAGCAAACGGGGTGAATCCCTCGTGAATTAAGCAAACACGATTGAACACACGCGAATTAAGCAAACACGATTAAGTATAGGAACATAAAATCATCGAAACAAATCAATACATATTCTATACAATCCTGAATTAAGCAAACATAACATATAGAATAATATTGAAAGAGAATAACAATAAGTTTGGGAATTACAGAACCTCAAGTGGTAATGGAAATCGATTACAGCAGATCAATCCAAGGAGATTAGTTCTCCATTACAAACGTAACACAAAACACTAAACCTAATTCGCAGCCGTCAGTATGAAAAGAAAAGAAGAAGTCAGTGCAATCTGCCCTAAAACAACAATTTATAGCCTTCAGGATCTGTGCCCGCTCGCGAGGTGAATGTTAACAGTGGCGCGAGTTCAAAATTGGGTTCTCGTGAGGCGAGGCAATGATTCGCGAGGCGAGACCGAAAGGGTGACTGTTGCTGTTCAGCTGGTCTTCAACCTCGCGTGGCGAGTAGCTTCTTGCGAGGCGAAACTTCCAGACTTGCAATTTCCACTGATTTCTTCATTCCCTTGACTCTAAGTGCTTCCCTTTTAACCTGAAAATATGAAATAGCAGTGAATGCCTTATTTGACTCAAACTACTTAAAATGTTGCTTGAGGACGGCCAAATCCAAATTTGGGCTAAAACGAGATTGAAACTCGAATAATTAGTGCAAAAGCCATGATCTTACTAGTTATAAAACTAGTTAGCCAGAGGCTGATCAAAATACCCCAAACTTAAACTTTGTTTATCCCCAAGCAAACTAAAACTCAAAAAGGACTCAAACTTGGCAAGCTTAAAAGATTCAATCAAGTTCGCACAAATTTCATGCAGTTTCAACAAAACAATTTTTTGTTCAATGTTTCCCCCTTGCAACAATGTAATCCCCACATTCATTTACTCTAAACAATTGAGAATTCCGTCATTCATGCAATCAGTAATCTAAGTTGAGGATCCAAGTTACACACAAAACGGAGATCACCAATTTCAAACAATTGCCTTCCTCACAAGGGCATTTAACATTTCACTCATTCGCTCAATTTTGTCTAGGCTATCAACCTCTCACTCAATTTCACATTTTAAGAGCACTTCCCATGAATTTGATTTTCATCTCAAACAAGGTTCCCACGAAAACATGCATGTAACATCAAAAGGTCTTTTAAAGGTTGTAATGGGGCCTGGCTAAAGCTAGGATATTCAAAGGTACTAGGCTTAAGTCTCTAGGAACTAAGAGAGCATGAGCATTTTGACATATTGAATTCCCACTCAGGTTCCTTTTTCCATTTTTCTTTTTGCCTTGGGTGACTGCAGCCTTTTTCCTTTGACACCATTTTTTTTGTTTTTGCCCCTTTTCTTTTGGCAGAATTTTTTTTTCTTTTTCTTTTTGCCCTTGGTTTCAACCTTTATTTTTATTTTTCTCAACCCAGAATGACATATCAAACCTTGTAGCCACCCCAAACTTAGTTTCTTGCAACCCTTCTCTTGCTAAGCTTCCATGCTCTCCTAATCCTAAGATTGGGTTAACATGGTTTTTTTTTTTCCAGATTTTTGGCTTGTAACATAGGGTCATCACGAAACAATAGGCAAATTAGGCTCAAAGGGGTAACTAGGGAACATGCATTAGGGATGGTTCCTTTAGGCCAAGTAGTTAATTCAAAGAAAATTGCCTAAATCATTTGATGCAAACACATAAACATACAAACCATGAAGAGACTCAAGCAGATTCGGGAAAGTGCAACTTGAAAGTGATTCACGCAATTAAAAACATGTTGGAGGCTCAAATCCTCACCTGGACATTTTTCGCAAATTTTTTGACCGAGATTCAATCCCTAGTGTGTGCATCCTTTCACCCCAAACTTATCATAAATCATGCAATCACAACAAAATATCTCAAAATTCAATTTTTCACATGGGGATCAATTTTCAAATTTTCAAAACCTAGGGGGAAATCATCAACAGTCAACACATATCATGCAATCCATCTATGCTAATTTTAACAAAGCCCATTCAAGCTTGCCGACACAAGACTCACACACAAACGACTCAAAGCAACACAAACAAAACAAAAACAAAACAATTGGTTTCCTCCCCCACACTTAAGTTATACATTGTCCTCAATGAAAGAACACAAATATAAAATACGAGTGAGGGAAAGGAGAAGGTTTAGAAAAACTCACGGAGGCGGTTCCACCGGGATCCCACTGCCTGTGATACAACGACCAAGGAATGCTCAAAGTGCAATATGATCCTCCCGGATCCCATGGTATGCAGCATAAGCATGAAAGTGAGCACTTGACAATCATGGTGACCTCGCCAAGTGCGGCGGGATTCTCACTCCCTCTTGGGTCAAAGATGACCTATTTGCCAACAAAGTTTTCCCAATAATAATGGGGTTCAACCTCTTGGACTGGCCATAGTGCCTTCATATTCAAGGATGCAAAATCCAGTCTCTCAGGCAGAGGCTTGAACTCCATTGCTGGTTGTTCCACAGTGGGTGGTGGCAAACAGGTGGAGAGGATCGCTGGTGCTGCTTCAATAGATGGCATGTTTGGGGCAGCTGTGCTGTGAAGAACTTCAGCTGAAGAAACAGCTTCAATTACACTGTCACCCTGCAGGGCATCATCAATCTCAACGACAAACAAGTACAAGGGTCAATGTTAGCACAATCAAGCACATGAGTAAATATTATCAAAACCGAAAAAGGATGGAAAATCGGTAGCTGCAATCGAATCACAATAAGTGTCATCAACAATGCCGAAGGCAACTCTAATTGAGAAGCGGGAATGCTCGGAAGAATCATCGCCAAGAATATCTATTTGCGAATCATGATCGCTTCTTCAAGGAGGCGTTGTGATTGAAGTGCGCTCAAGGAGGAGGCAATGTGACCAATTCGAGTGGCCAAATCCAAAGGCTTGCTTCGTCCTCTCTGTTGGAATTCAAGAGTGTCTTCTGCCATTTGTTGCACCAATTCCTCCAGACTGGGTTGGACTGGTGTGGGGTCAGGCTGATATTGCTGCTGGTGTATTGTCATTTGATGCACCAGAGAAGCTATCTCATCCAAGCTGCCATGTTGACCAGAATAATCATTCACTCCATTCATGCCAAAACCACTGCTAAACTCATAACCACCAGTAAAACCAGGATAATATATGCATGATGGCTCATAATCAACATAAGGCATATAATTTTGCATATAATTATCCATACTAAGGTTCACATCCAGACCTAGTAGCCATAACTAATTCAGCAATGCATCTTTTTTTTTTTAATTTTTTATTTTCTGTTAATAACAACAAGAATCCCCGACAACGGCGCCAATTTTGACACACTGTCGCACACGGGTCAAAAAGCGAGTGGTTTACAAAACTATAGTTAGGGCGCGACAACTCGAGTATCGTCTCACAAGGACTCTTGGATTGTTATTAATAGCAAAATCAGTTTTGGGGGTGGGGGGGTTGGATTTGAAATTCAATTAGGAAAACAGTTAAGAAAACAATGCAAATAAATGATTAACAAATAAGCTAAGAACGATTAATCTACTGTTCTCGGTTTCCAAACTATCATCGGTTCATATAAATTTCAAGCCCTAAGCGGATTCTAATCCCTTTTCGATTGTAGCAACAATTAACAAGCGAAATTGGCACTACGAGATATATGTTCCTAATTCCCGAATTAAGCAAACGGGGTGAATCCCTCGTGAATTAAGCAAACACGATTGAACACATGTGAATTAAGCAAACGCGATTAAGTATAGGAACATAAAATCATCGAAACAAATCAATACATATTCTATACAATCATGAATTAAGCAAACAGAACATATAGAACAATATTGAAAGATAATAGCAATAAGTTTGGGAATTACAGAACCTCAAGTGGAAATGGAAACCGATTACAGCATATCAATCCTAGGAGATTAGTTCTCCATTACAAACGTAACACAAAACACTAAACCTAATTCGCAGCCGTCAGTATGAAAAGAAAATAAGAAGTCAGTACAATCTGCCCTAAAACAACAATTTATAGCCTTCAGGATCTGCGCCCGCTCGCGAGGCGAATGTTAACAGTGGCGCGAGTTCAAAATTGGGTTCTCGTGAGGCGAGGCAATGATTCGAGAGGCGAGACCGAAAGGGTGACTGTTGCTGTTCAGCTGGTCTTCAGCCTCGCGTGGCGAGTAGCTTCTCGCGAGGCGAAACTTCCAGACTTGCAATTTCCACTGATTTCTTCATTCCCTTGACTCTAAGTGCTTCCCTTTTAACCTGAAAATATGAAATAGCAGTGAATGCCTTATTTGACTCAAAAACTAACTAAACCGTCCTAAACTACTTAAGAAACTCAAAATGTTGCTTAAGGACGGTCAAATCCAAATTTAGGCTAAAACGAGATTGAAACTCGAATAATTAGTGCAAAAGCCATGGTCTTACTAGTTATAAAACTAGTTAGCTAGAGGCTGATCAACTGGGCAGTAATTTTTGCCAAAGGTTCTCCTTCAATCCATTTTGTAAAGTAGTCTACCCCTACCAAAAGAAATTTGACTTGACCTTTGACTATTGGGAATGGTCCAAGTATATCCATCCCCCACATAGCAAAGGGCCAAGGAGAGTTCAATGTGTGAAGTTCTTCGGGCGGGGTACGACTTATATTGGCAAATCTCTGACATTCATCACATTGTTTCGTCCATTCGATACAATCTGCTCAGATGGTAGGCCAATAGTATCCTGCTCGGATTACCTTGGAGGCCATCGACCTGCCCCCGCGGTGAAAACCACAGATTCCTTTGTGAACCTCTTCCATTACATATTTTGACTGGGCTTTAGTTAGACACTTCAACATCGGTGCCGAGAATCCCCTTCTATACAACTCTCTAGAAATAATAGCAAAATGACTCGCTCTAAGCCTGATTTTTTTGTCCTCGGCGTGATCTGGGGGCAAAGTACCTGAGGATAAATATTCCCATATGGGTGTCATCCATTCTCGGTCAGCTGGTTCATTAGCCATCACCTCTCCAAGTGTAATACTCGGTTCATTAATAGATTCCTGAATAACTGTCTTATGCTGGCCTGGCCTCTTCGTGCTGGCCAATTTTGACAGTAGATTAGCCCGAGTATTTTCTTCCCTGGGAATGTGTTCAATAGTAAATTTCTCAAAATTGGAAATTAAATGATTTACTTTACATAAATACCTGGTAAGTTGAGGTTTTTTTGTTTGGTATTCTCCAGAGATTTGACCTATGACCAGCTGTGAATCACTTTGGCATCTAACAGCTTTTGCTCCCATTTCCCTAGGCAACATTAACCCTGCTATCAAGGCTTCGTATTCAGCTTGTTTGTTTGAGGTTTTGAACTCAAACTTTAATGATTGCTCCAGGATTAGCTTTTCCGACCTCTCCAAGATACCTGACTCCACTGCCTTTGACATTCGAGGATCCATCCACATATAAATTCCACCATAAATCTTCAATAATCGGCAGCGGATTGAACTCGGCTATGAAGTCAGAGATACATTGAGCTTTCAGGGGACCTCTCAACTCGTACTTGAGTCCGAACTCGGATAATTCCACCGACCAAGCAATCATGCGGCCTGCCAACTCGGGCTTTTGGAGAATTTGCTTAATAGGGTGATCAGTTTTGACAATCACCTGGTGACTCTGGAAATACGGACGCAATCGCCAAGCTGCAATTATAAGAGCTAAAACTAGCTTTTCTATAACTTAATACCGGGTTTCAGCGTCATGAAGAACTCTGCTGATGAAATACACCGGCATTTGCGTTTTCTCTACTTCTTGCACAATGACCGCACTGATGGCGTACTCGGTGACTGACAAGTATAAATACAACTCTTTCCCTGGGATAGGTCGAGTTAATATTGCCGGTGAAGACAGAAAGGTCTTAAAGTCAACAAAGACCTTCTCTCATTCCTCAGTCCACGCGAAATTTTGAGGTTTCTTCAATAATTTAAAGAAAGGTCGAGCTTTCTCTGCAGATATGGGGAGAAACCGAGATAATGATGCTAGTCGCCCTGCAAGCCTTTGCACTTCTTTGACATTTTGTGGACTTCGCATCTCAATCATAGCTCGGCATTTGTCCGGATTGGCTTCGATCCCCCGGTGTGTCAACATAAAATCGAGGAATTTTCCGCCTTGGACACCAAAAACACATTTTTCTGGATTTAGTCTCATATTGTACTTTCTTAATTGCTGAAAAAATTTTCCAAATCCCTTGGATGATTGTTGTGGTCATCGGATTTTACAACCATATCATCAACGTAAACCTCCATGTTCTTCCCGATTTGTTTTTCAAACACTTTGTCCATGAGCCTTTGATAGGTTGCTCCAGCATTATTTAATCCGAATGGCATTACCCGGTAACAATAGTTTGAGCCTTCGGTTATAAAAGCTGTTTTTTCCTCGTCTGGGGGATACATTCGTATCTGATTGTACCCCGAGTATGCATCCAAGAAGCTCAAAATTCTGTACCCGGAAGCACCATCCACCAACCTGTCAATACCCGGTAACAATAGTTTGAGCCTTCGGTTATAAAAGCTGTTTTTTCCTCGTCTGGGGGATACATTCGTATCTGATTGTACCCCGAGTATGCATCCAAGAAGCTCAAAATTCTGTACCCGGAAGCACCATCCACCAACCTGTCAATACTTGGTAAAGGATAGGAATCCTTCAGACAAGCTTTGTTTAAGTCTATATAATTAGTGCACATTCGCCACTTGCCGTTTGCTTTTTTAACCAGAACCACGTTGGCCAGCCAAGTAGTGTATTCTATTTCTCGAATAAAGTTGGCTTTAACCAATTTTGCTGTTTCTTCTTTTACCACTTTTCTTCTTTCCTCACCAAGTCTCCTTTTCCGCTGAGCTACCGGTTTTGCCTCGGGACAGATTTCCAGTTTGTGACATAAGAAATTGGGGTCAATCCCCGGCATATCTGATGTTACCCAGGCAAACAAATCGGCGTTGCTCCAGAGTACTTCC
The DNA here is from genome assembly GCA_030762895.1 of Sophora flavescens. NCBI lineage: Eukaryota > Viridiplantae > Streptophyta > Magnoliopsida > Fabales > Fabaceae > Sophora > Sophora flavescens. Next base: position 68,154,034 of record CM061069.1, on the reverse strand, counting down.
ATTATTTTTTCTTTTAAGTTCGGCTCGAGTTGACCTCCTAGTTTGGTGCACTGATCGGGTTGTAATACAAGATGGTGGAATTTTTCCAACTCCTCGATGGGTTGTGGCCGTTGTTCTTGCATGTAAATCCTCGGGTCTAGTTCAACAGAACTAACCGAGTTCACAGACTCGTCTTTTCCTTTTTCTAGTGTTTCTTCTGGTGTAGATTTGAGTTTGCTCACACGCAAACTATCTGCATAGCACTGTCTGGCCATTTTTTGATCAGCCCGGATAGTAACTATGTCTCCCGAGTTGGAAGGGAACTTCATAGTAAGATGGGGAGTAGAGACCACGGCTCCCAACTCGTTCAAGGATGGTCTTCCAATCAAGATATTGTACGATGTTAATGCATTAACCAACACGTACCTGACCAGAATAGTTTTGGACGTTTTGCTATCTCCAAAAGTAGTTAGGAGGTCTATGTATCCTCGGGTATCCACCTGCTCTCCATCAAAACCGACGAGTTTACTGTCGTATGGCTGAATAGATTTTTCCGAGATCCCGAGCTTCTGAAATGTTGAATAATATAGGATATCAGCTGAGCTTCCCTGGTCGACGAGAGTTCTCTTGACGGAGAAGTTGGCCAATCGCACAGTGATTACCATTGGGTCGTCCTGATTAGGATCCACACCCAAGAAGTCTTCATCGGAGAAAATAATCGGTGGGGAAATTCTCGAGGGTTTGCCAACTACCGAGTTTACAGCCCGAATAGCCCTCAGGTGTTTTCTCCGGGCTGAACTCGTTGTGCCCCCTCCCGCAAATCCACCTGAAATAGTATTTATTACACCTCAAACAGTATTATCCTCCGCCCTCCTTTCATTCTGCTCTTCCCTATTTTCTCTTCTTTCATCATTTTTCCGACCACCACCCCTTCCCGGGTTTTGGCCGCCTCCTCTTCTTCTACCTCTGCTACGCCCTTCACCATTGTTGTGACTTCTCTGAACGAAATTATTCAGATGACCAGCTTGCACTAGCTCTTCAATCTTGTCACGCAAGACCCAAGCCTCCTCGGTGGTATGCCCGTGAGTTCACGATGGTACCGACAATGCTTCATCGATCAAGATTCTCGGGCGTGTGACCACCGGTTGGGGAGTGGCAAAAGTTCTGCGTTGTAGGCTTCCTCAAATACCCGAGCTCGATTGGTGTTGAGGGGGGTATAGTGCTCATACTTTGGCCCCCTATATAAATGCTCGGATGTCCTTTTGAATTTCTGCTTGTCACCTCCAGCTCTCCTCTTCTCTTTCCCCTCTCGTCTATCAGAATCATCGGTTCTTTCTCTCTTCTTAGACTCTTCTATTTCTTCCATATGGATGAATCCGGCAGCTTTTCTCCTCAACTCATCCATACTGGATGGAGGCTTCCGAGCTAGATGTCTGGCGAAAGGGCCAGGTCGTAATCCGGTCAAGATAGTATGCAGTGCGACATCGGCGCTGAGATTCCGGATCAGGACAGTCTCTTTGCTGAACCTGGCCAAAAAATCACGCAGAGACTCATTTTTTTCTTGCTTAAAATTTACCAACGAGGCCGAGGTTTTTTGATGAGCTCGGCTCGTGGCAAACTGAGCATTGAATTTAATCATAAACGTGTCAAAGGAGTCAATTGACACCGCGGTAGTCGGGTATACCGACTAACGCAGCGTCTTTCGTAGTAGTGGGGAAGACTTTACACATAACAGCATCATCATTGGTAAAGAGATATATTTGGGTGGTAAAAGCATCTAAATGACGTTCTGGATCCGTGGTGCCATCATACCTGTCAATGTTTATTAATTTGTAATTGGCTGGTAGAGGAACTTCCATGATGGCGTCAGTGAAGGGATGTCTCTGCTTCCGCGCGGCAGCCCTCTCATTGGGCCTATTTACCTGAAGTGAAAGTTCAGCGGCCTGTTTAGGAAATCCCTCCTCGTCTCTTCGGTCAACATGATGAGAAACACGGGGTTGTGAGATTCCTTCTTCTCTGCGCGTGTTCCAGGATCCTTCATTCCCAGCTATCTGGCGCTCTCTCTCATGAGGAGAAGAGGCAAATCTTTCTCTGCTTTGTTCTCGTTCACGACGGCTGTTCTGCCGACGAATCTCTTCGTTCTCCCTTCTCATCATTGCCACCTGTGCGAGAAGTTCTTGAATAATGGGATTGTCGGTCATCCCCGCTGGGTTTGTGGATCGTTCTCCATTACCCCCATTGTTGTCATTCTCCAGCCCCTCTCTCCCGCCGTTCCCGCTCCTTGTCCTCACCATTGTATGTGGTATGGGAAAATTTTGCTTCGATTCCCACAGACGGCGCCAATGTTCCGTCCAAATATCTCAAGCAAGAGATACTCGTCCGGTGGAACTCTGCGGGAGTATTTGTGGAATAGCTTGACAGAATTGATATTCTGCTCCTACGTATCCCAAGTGGGAATCAAAGCAACGTAGTTCTAAGTGAGGGGGTTGATCCCCTATTTATAAGGATTTTTAGGTATAACAGTTTTAGTTGGACTGTTATTGAGATTGTTTCTATCTGATAAGATTATGTTGTTATCGTAACTAGATAAGGATAAGGCTCCGAGTTATACGGAGAGATATTTGCATAATCGAGTAAGATGTTTGACCAAGTCAGTTGTGACTGGATTGCACGGGACCGAGATGTCTTTATCTGCGGTCTATGATTAGATAGTTCCGATTATTTATCCTCGGCTAACAAGTGTATTAACAGGTCCTCGGCTTTGGAGGAGTTTGGGCCAAGGCCCATTTACAGGAGTAAGCTTGGTCGATCCGGCCTTATATATATTTTCGGTCAGTACATATCCCTTATTATGCATTTGACTTTGTACCTATTGAAATAATCTTATCAGAGACAAACTTTAGTGAATTTTTGATTGGTAAATACTTTTATCTTTTATTATTTTTGCTGCAACTAAAAGATTTAAGTCATTCATTAACATATCTATATTTTTAATATAGATGTCATTGGTATTGTATCGAATCATGGAATGCTTGAAGATTATCAACATGAAGGCAAGATTGGACAGACTGGAATTCAGGTTTGGTGACCACAAGTTGTTAACTTGATTTATTTATATCTCAACATATTTTGTTTTTAATAACAAGACATTTACTAATGCAATCTTTTTTTTTCCCCTTCAGAAATAATAGTGTTCAAGTAACTTTATTTGGGGAACAAACATTCGAAATGTCCAACTTTTTGGTGGATGCCAATCAGACCAAAGTATATGTAGCTTTGCAACTTGCACGAATAACTGTCTATAGAGGTATTTTAATTTGAACAAAATATTTATTATCAAACTTATTCATGTAAATAGACATTTCTCAATGTCATTTTCTTAAATGATTATAGCAAAACTATTTATATTCTTTTTTCCCATCAACTTAAATATTTTTATAGTTTAAAATTTTATTCTATCAATTATGTTTTATTACTTAGATATTTTTAACCTATTTACAAGATATACTGACTTCATTTCTACATATCAAGGATAAAATTCCCTCACCACATCCTGGAATATTACAAAAGTCATGATGAATCCAAATATACCAAAAGCCACACCCTTCAATCAGATGTTTGTTTATAGATTCATTTTTGAACTTCCATTCATCATTCATTTTCACCTATGATAACTTATTAATGATGTTGTATAGCTTATGTTGTTGATGTTAAATTTTAATGTATGGATTAGCATTAATTGGTTATTAAATTATAATTAAATTATTAATATATCAGTTATAAAATTAATTCTTAATTACGTAACCAATTGGTGAAATTGTTGTTGGGTATTTACTAAAGAGTGACCCTGTGATGGGATGGGTCATTCTGATGTTAACCCGTTGAGAGGTCCCTACTCTCTGCTGGTAGGTTATAAGAATAGCCTCCCCATTAGGCATTCCCACTGAAAGAAACATAACACCAAAACCAACCGAGAAGAGAGGAGTAACCCTTTCACCTTCTCCAACACTGATCATCCTTTGTTCATCTTCTTCTCATCACCCTTTGATCTCTGTGATGGATTCTCAGGAATCTCCAAGGTATGAAATTCTTCTCTTTCCTTTTGATTAACATGAATCACATGCTATAATTTGTATCTGTATGGTATTTAGAATTATATGTTTCTTTCAATTGGTATCAGAGCCATGGATAGATACATGTTATAGCTGTTCTGAAAATTGTATGAACCCTAATTTATGTTTTTCAATCAAGATACAAAATTTGTTAGGGATTTTCATATCATGTTATATCAATATCGTAAAAATTTTGCGTGCCCAGAATTTTTTTTCCCTTCAACAACTTTCGTTTTCATGCCTTGTTCTTCAAAATTCGAAACTAAGATTCTGGCCAATGATTTCGAAAATTGTTTAAGGGCTTTCCTTCTCACATGTTATTCGAGTAACATACTCGAAAATCGTTGGATTTCATTAAATAAAACGTGAGAAATCGATGTTTTTTCGTTTCCCTTTTGCGTGAAACTGGTTCAATCGCCCCGCGAGTTTTGCTCGCCTCGCGATTCTGGGCATCAGCAACAGTTGGAATTCCAGATTCGCCTCGCGAGATTATTCTCGCCTCGCGAACCTGAAAGCCAGAAGAACAGTGAAATTGTCATCGTCTCTGGGTCGCCCCGCGATTACGTTTCTCGCCTCGCGACCCCGAAAGCTGACTGTTCTAGGAAAATGAAAGGTCTCTGGGTCGCCTCGCGAACATTCTCCTCGCCTCGCGACCCCGAAGGCTGACTGTTCTAGGAAAATGAAAGGTTTCAGGGTCGCCTCGCGAACACTTTACTCGCCTCGCGAGTACCCGCGAGAAGACCAACCGTTGCTGACTTTTCACAAGATTCGCCTCGCGAGAGACCTCTCGCCTCGCGAATATTTTATGTGAATTAAGTTGTGTGTTCTATGCTGCATTTGTTATACAATATAATTTTTCTAATGTATAATTGTAGCATGACTATTGATATTTTGTATAGTTATGAACTCACCTATCGTGGGTATAATTATACAAAATTTGTGTTGTTAAACTATTAATTATTCTAATGTGTTATATTTGTATTATATTAATAATAATTATACCCTATCGGTGTACTATTATTAATGTAATTCGTTATTATACATCGTACTATTGTCTTAAGCTTATGTCAATTATGGTTTCAAGTACCCTATCGGTATTAGAAATTTTGGTGATGTAAGTTCAGTACATTGTATTATTCTTCTTATTGTATTTCTTATTTATTATGATTCGGGACCCTTAGGCGGAATTATAATGAATAAGAAATTTGTATTATGGGCAAGATTGGCTGAACATATATATATATATATATATATATATATATATATATATATATATATATATATATATATATATATATAGGAATCATATTGCCTTCAACTCTTAATGATTCCTTATTCTCTGTTTATATCAGCCTCCTTCCCAAATTCTGCAAAACTCTGAATGGGACAAACTATGAGGACTGGAAAGAGTCTCTAGATCTCTACTTAACTATTGCTTGACTTGGATCCGGCCTTAAGGGAAGACAAGCCAGCTCTCATCGATGAATCTATCTGCAGGTCAGAAAGATTGCTTATGAGAAATGGGAACACTTTAATAGAGTGTGCCTGAAAGTGATGAAGTATACTATGGAGAAATCCATCGGGCGAGTATCACAGAGACCAATAATGCTAAAGAATATCGAAAAGTCATTGGGGAGAAATTTATGACTTTTGAGAAGGCTCGGAAAAGTCGAGTATCTTTCCTTGTTTGACAAGACCAAATATGATGGGGTCGATGGTGTGCGTGAGCATATCATGAAGCTGATGCACTATTACAACAAACTGAGATCTCTTAAAGTGGAAATTGGCGAAAGTACTTTAATCTACCGGGTTCTTGAATCTCTTCCTTCTCAATTCGATGTAATGAAGACCTCTTACAATACATAGAAGGCTGAATGGACAGTGGATGAGATGATTGCCATTGTTACACAAGAAGAAGATTCCATTAGAAAGGGTAAATCTCACAGTGCTCATTTTGCCGCATCTGATCCAAATCAAACTTCTAAGTCGGGTTCTAGATTTGTGAAGAAAGATCAAAAGGGAAAGAAGAAAAATGCAAAGCAGCATCTGCAGGCTAAGAAAAGTTTCTTCAAGGGTAACTGCAAATATTGTAAGATGTATGGACACCTGGGATAGTATTGCTATTTCTTGAAAAAGATACACGCGAAGCAAGGTATATTCCTGGCTTTAACATGCTTTGAATCCAATGTCATTGATGTTCCTCCAAATACTTGGTGGTTAGATTCAGGTGCAACCATTCATGTTGTGAATTCCTTGCAGGGGTTCACAAGCCTGAGGAAACCAAGCGATGCTGAGTCCAAGATTATTATGGGAGATGGAGCTGGAGTTTCTGTTATTGACATTGGAATTGTTTCTTTACTTTTGCCTTCGGACATAATTTGTTTTTAAGAGATGTTTGTGTATGCACCTTCTATGAGAAGGAACTTGATTTCTGTTTCTGCTTTGGATAAATGTGGTTACACTTTTAAGTTTGGTAGTGGGAAATTGATTGTTTATTCAGATTCTGTTTCAGTTGGTTCAGGAGTTTTACGTGATGTCCTTTATATGTTAGATCTACATGACATGTTCACACTGCATTTGGAAACAAACGCAGTAGGATTAATGAACATTCTTCTATGTTATGGCATCGACGTTTGGGGCATATTTCTAGGCCCCGTATTGAGAGGCTAGTCAAGGAAGGTATTCTCCATGATCTAGACTTCTCCGATTTTGATACATGTGTTGATTGCATCAAGGGCAAATTTACTGCCAAGGTTAGGAATAAAGCAGCAAATAGGTGTGACGATGTGCTACAGTTGATTCACACCGACCTGTGTGGACCTATTACACCCACTGCCATGGGTGGATATGGGTATTTCATTACCTTTATAGATGATTTCTCGAGATATGGATGGATAGATCTTCTTCAAGAAAAATCTAGTTCTCTAGATGCTTTCAAATCCTTTAAGGCTGCTGTTGAGTTAAAAACTGGTAGGAAAATAAAGTGTGTAAGATCTGACAGAGGTGGAGAATTCTATGGTAGATATAATGAGACGGGTAGAAACCCAGGACCTTTTGCCAGATTTCTTGAGGAATGCGGTATTGAAGCTCAATACACTATGCCTGGTACTCTTGAGCAAAATGGAGTTGCAGAGAGGCGTAACCGCACACTTATGGAGATGGTAAGATGTATGTTGAGCCATTCATCATTGCCAGACTTTCTTTGGGGAGATGCCTTAAAAACTGCTGTCTATATTCTAAATCAAGTACCCAGCAAGTCTGTACCAAAAACTCCATATGAGCTCATGAGTGGAAAGAAGCCGAGTTTGAAACATTTTCATGTATGGGGTTGTAAGGCAGAAGTTAGACCTTATAATCCTCAATCTAAGAAGCTTGATCTTAAGACTGTTAGTGGCTTCTTTATTGGCTATTGTGTGGGTTCCAGTGGTAGCAGATTCTATTGTCCATCTCATTCTATGCGAGTCGTCGAATCGATCGAGCGGTTTTCTTTGAGGATGACTTGGATAGTCGGAGAGATATACCACGACCGATTACTCTTAAAGAAGATCGCACCATTGTTCCTATACCAGCTGTTCCTTTTCCTACGAAGTTTTGATTCCAAATGATGATGTTGATCAGAATCTTCAACATGAAGATGGTGTGGCAGCACCGCTTGTAAATGAACAAGAACATGATCTTATTGTTGATGAAATTCCACTGAGACGATCTCAAAGAGTGCGCAGACCTTCCATACCAGATGATTATGTTGTATATCTTCAGGAACATGAGTTTGACCTCAATGATGATGATGATCCTATTACCTTTGAGGAGGCAATTTCTAGCTCTCATGCTTCTGATTGGCTGAATGCTATGCATGATGAGTTGTCTTCTATGTCTCATAATGGTGTTTGGAGTCTGGAGGAATTACCAATTGGTTGTAAACCTGTTGGATGCAAATGGGTTTTCAAAACCAAACGTACTCCAGATGGTAAAGTTGAAAGGTACAAAGCCAGACTAGTAGCTAAAGGCTATAACCAAAGAGAAGGCATTGACTATAAGGAGACCTTCTCACCAGTCTCTACAAAAGATTCATTTCGAGTTGTCATGGCCTTGGTAGCTCATTTTGATCTAGAACTTCACCAGATGGATGTGAAGACGGCTTTTCTGAATGGAGACCTTACTGAAGATGTTTACATGGTTCAGCCTGAAGGTTTTGCTGAAACAGGGAAAGAGTACTTGGTTTGCAAGCTGAATAAGTCTATTTATGGACTGAAACAGGCCTCCAGACAATGGTATTTGAAGTTTGATCAGGTTGTCACTTCTCTTGGCTTCAAAGAAAATGCCTCAGATCAGTGCGTTTACTTGAAGACTTGTGAGGGTGAATTCATCATTCTCGTTCTATATGTTGATGATATACTTCTTGCTAGCAGTTGTGTTAAAATCCTGACCGAGACAAAACTCATGTTGAGTAGCCACTTTGATATGAAAGACCTTGGTGATGCTTATGTTGTTTTAGGCATCCAGATTTATCGTGATAGGTCACGTGGTGTTCTTGGATTGTCTCAAAAAGGATATATTGAAAAGGTCCTCAAAAGGTTTAATATGCATTCTTGCTCCCCATGTGCTGCACCTGTTCAAAAGGGTGAAGAAAAATTCTCTAAATCTCAATGTCCTCAAAATGATGTAGAAATAAATGAAATGAGAAAGGTCCCATATGCTTCCGCTGTTGGCAGTTTAATGTATGCTCAAGTTTGTACTCGTCCCGACATTGCTTTTCTTTGTAAATGCTTTAGGGAGATACTTGAGCAACCCAGGTTTGGGTCATTGGAAAGCCATAAAAAGGTCATGAGATATTTGCGGGGAACCAAAGATTATATGTTGACCTATAAGAAGTCCGATCGACTTCAGGTCACCGGTTATTCTCGATTCTGATTTCGCGAGTTGCCCCGACGACCGAAAATCTACTTCGGCTTTATCTTTATGATGGCGGGAGGAGCTATTTCTTGGAAAAGCGTCAAACAGACGCTTACAGCTACTTCTACCATGGAAGCAGAGTATGTTGCTTGCTATCAGGCTACTTGTCAAGCCATGTGGCTGAAAAATTTGATTTCTGTCTTTCATATTGTGGAAAGCATATTTAGGCCACTTGTGATATATTGTGACAATATCGCTTGTCTGTGAACTTCTCTCATAACAATAGAAGCTCTTCTCGCACTAAGCATTTTGATGTGAAATATTTGTTCGTTAGAGAGAAGATTCGGGAGTTTCGGACTCGTATTGAGCATATTGATACAGAAAACATGCTTGCGATCCACTAACCAAAGGCTTAACTGTTGGAATATTCCGGAATCATGTAATTCATATGGGCTTAGTTAAGTCTTTTGATGTATTGGATTAGTGGGAGTCTGAAACCATTATTTGCCCATTATCGTTTTTTTATGAGATATGTAAATTGACGTCATTCTTGGATTCATATCTCTTATAGCATTTTAAGATGCTTGGACCATTTTTTTGAATTGCATATTTCTCTTTATTAATTATATGCAATTTTATATTCATCAATCTTTATGTGAAATATGAGTCTTTAGCATGTAAGATTTACTACCATATCGGATACTATTTCTCGCATTGTTAAAGCTTGTATTTCTTATCTTTTGGTTAACGTGTGCTTTGATCGTAACTGGTATTTCTCTTTAATAATTGATTAATGCTATCCAAGTGGGAGAATGTTAAATTTTAATGTATGGATTAGCATTAATTGGTTATTAAATTATAATTAAATTATTAATATATCAGTTATAAAATTAATTCTTAATTACGTAACCAATTGGTGAAATTGTTGTTGGGTATTTACTAAAGAGTGACCCTGTGATGGGATGGGTCATTCTGATGTTAACCCATTGAGAGGTCCTTACTCTCTGCTGGTAGGTTATAAGAATAGCCTCTCCATTAGGCATTCCCACTGAAAGAAACATAACACCAAAACCAACCAGAAAGAGAGGAGTAACCCTTTCACCTTCTCCAACACTCTGATCACTGTTCATCTTCTTCTCATCACCCTTTGATCTGCTGTGATGGATTCTGCGAATCTCCAAGGTATGAAATTCTTCTCTTTCCTTTTGATTAACATGAATCACATGCTATAATTTGTATCTGTATGGTATTTAGAATTATATGTTTCTTTCAATTGATCCTCCTCTAAAGTCCACACTATGACACAATCCACCACTCAATTTTCATTTTGAAGTCAAAATTATTCTAACAATTACCTTTCCAATCCAGACCTTAGACGATCAATCTTTGAAATACAAGATACAAAAGAGGTTATGCATTGCCACTAATACGAATCGTTCTTATAATTATAAAGTCTGTACTTCACATTGTTTATATCATTTCATTGTTACAGCCTCAAAGGGTTACAACTCTTGCCACGGTTCATGAAACAATTGAAGATTACAATTGGTTTTATCCTGCTTGCAAAAAATGCAGAAAGTTTGTTAAGAAAAAGGATGAAAACGGTGCCTTATCGTGTAACAATTGTCGTGCAGATCCTACCATTGTGATTCCAAGGTATTCAACATATCCTTATTCAGGAATATCATCTTATTTTACATCAATTTCAATTAATATTTTTTCTTTGTAGGTTCAAAATTCATGTGAGAGTCATGGATCACACGGGCAATGCTTGCTTTGTACTCTTTGACGATGATGCCTTCAAGCTCTTCCACAAAACAGCAGTTGATCTCAAAGATGATTTGATAAAGGTTCTTTACTAATTTAAATACTTTCTTAACATATTCCAAACATCGTTGTTACTAATTTCAAACTTATTCCAATGATCTCAAGTTTTAAAATAACTAACAACAAAATAGCTTTCGTATATAATCAAATAAATATGAAACTTGTGTCAATATTAAAATAACAATATTAAATACAACCAACTACAACACATTTTTAATTTTATATATGTCAAAGTAATAGTTTACTTAGTTTCTGTATTCAGTATTTCAATTATTTAGTTGCAGTTTTTTAGTTAGTTGGTTAACATTCAATTATTAATAGTATTACTTATTTCACAGTGTAAAACAATACTCTATACTATATTGGTAATCAGATTTTGAGATCAAATATTTGTTAAATATTTCATTAGTTATTTAGGTTCTTTATTCTTTATGCGGAAGCGTTAAATCTATAGACATACATCCTAGAGCACAAATACCACATAGCCTAGGATCTATATCATGTCAGATTACTAGGATTATAAGGTTATGAATATACCCGGATTCATAGGGGTTCCTGATATTAAGCGTTCTTCAAATGATGAACTTGATCACCAACCTTCATGTACAGAGAGCGGCAATCAATCACGAACAAGACAAGGGGTTGATCGTCTTCTTGTGTGTGGAATACCTTGACAATCAACATAGATGATGATGATAACAAATATATGGTTAGTTGTGGCTTTATGGTTCTTCTTCAACCTAGACTCCTTATACCTTAGTCGCTTTTCAGATGGGGAAAATAGGCGGTGTGCGTTATGTCCGATGTATTGGGGATCGCAGCCTATATATAGGGTGATGGTCAATTAGGGTTCCCATTATTACGAAATTGGTCATCGGTGACATCCACTCATATTTTGCCCATATCAGATAATTAATGATTATCAATTATCAAATCAGAAATCTGATAAGCCTTATTTCTAAATTGATCACATATCAATTAAGGCCCCCAATTGATAAATAGCTAATATAATTAAATACCGATATCTGCCCACATTATGATATTGAATAAAATATTTCAACAATCTCCCACTTGGGCAATATACCGTAATAATTATATCATAGTTCTTTAGGCACGCATCCGAATGCTATTTATCCTCAGACTTCCACTTTACAATATGGTCCACCTTATACATCAATAATGGGACCACCGCGGCTGTCACCACTAACGTGTATCGTAACTAAACCCCGACGACCACCATATCAATGCACTTGTTGACATAGATCGATATGGATGAGTGACATGGAAATTTCATGCAATGTGATCTCTAAATCATGTCTATTTCCAATTGGTCCAACTTAATTCTTTAGTTAGATCATACTGAAGTTCCAAATGTGCAAATTAAATATTTGCACATAACCAAAACTTAAAAGTTATTATAATAATAACCTCATAAACTTTATTTATGAATAAAATCAAACATAACATAAAGTCTGTACCAAATCCAAAACATAGAACATAGAACAAAATAACAAAAGGAAAACTCCCACAAATCTAAGGCTATCTCAAAGCCAACACCCATGTGAGCAACATGCTCATGAAAGACCTTAGAAGTCAATCCTTTGATTAGTGGGTTAGCTAGCATATAGTTTGTTCCTATATGTTCTATAGATAATTGGAAACTTGATATCGATAAACTTCGACTTCATTGAACTCCTGTTGTTATTGGAGTACAACTCAGCTGACTTATTGTCACAACATAACTTGAGTGGTCTTTCAATTCTTTTTATTATATGCAGCTCAGTGACAAAATTCCTCAATCATATCCTAAGGTTGGATGCCTTCTATCTTGGCACCCAACAAGATCGGAGTCAGAATACCTTATTGTGACACCCTCTACCCCGCATATTAATATAAAACATTTACTTGAAAGAGGTAATACAAAAACATGCATTTTTTCTTAAAATAAAAACTGGGTAAAAGATACCACATTGTAACATCTCAACGCGGACAGAAACATAGTTTTTAAAAAGATAAACATAACCATAAATGTAAACATAGCATAAATGTAACCCAACCCCGATGTCACATACAGAGATGGTATAACCGTTCCGAATAAAATCATTGGAATACAACTGAAACTGAAACTAAAAACAAACTATAACTACTAAAGCAACTAAACATCCTAGCTAGAGTCGCGGCTCCTCAGAGTCACTCCTCCACTAGCTGCTCGTCGTCCTCTGCATAAAGAGATACCTGCCAACAACAGAAACAAAGAAAACAGGGAGTAAGAAAACATGTAAACACATCGGCATGGAAGTAGTTAAGCAAGATGAACATACATCATAGCATGGCATAGCAATACACAACATATAACTAATCACATCAACACATCATCTCAACCAACATATGCTATGCGGTGCAACACTACTCCGCTACTCCATTATGCATGTGGATCCAAACTATCTCAGGAAGGCAACATCGGAGTTACATATCCACATTGGCCAAAAAGCACCAACGCCGGTAGTCCACCAAACCATGGGTGAACCCTTGGATAGCCAACGTATCATAACGAGGATATATGCCACCGAGACTTGGCCAGATCGTCGTACTCTAGGATGACCTCCCCTATGTTGATCTTCCCCTACTAACAACTTCAACGTATGAATGCATGAGCACATCAACAAACAAGGCAACCACCTCCTTTGCTTGGGCCAATAAGCACCCAAGACTTATCACCATTATCAACAACATCAACACCCCGACTCTTACAAGTCAAGGCCCCCTTAGCCAAAAAGAACCAAGGTTCAATGTTGTTATGGCATTGCATTGATTCTTAGGGTTGTTCTCTGTATCACCTGGGAAAGTGCCTGGGAGACGCTCATTTAGTTGCTTTGCGAGTTGGGCCATCTGTGTCTCTAGATTGTGAATTGCCGCCCCTGTATGCGTTGCCCACTTGTCAATTGTCGCATTCACCTTCTCTAAAGCTGTGCCTGTAAAGGTTGACAACTTCTCAAAAGCCAACTCCCAAGGTTGCCTTCCATCATCTGTTATTTGCAACTGATTAGGCCCCGAAAGAGCCTGCTGGGTATTGCGCTGCTGAATTCCAATGTTTGGCCTCAGACCCTGTGGAGGTTGTTGCCAATTCTGTTGAGGATGTTGCTGCCCGGATAGACCACCACTAGCATTACTCCAAGCGAAACCCGGATGGTCTCTCCTCATATACCCCCTATTCTGATTCTGACTGTAGTCATTCTGTCTGTTCCTCTGATAGTTGTTCTGGGGCACAGTGTCATAGAAGTTGTGGCATGAGTCCACATGTTCTTGGGAGAAATTCAGCGGACAACTCCGAGTGTCATGATCTCCATTATAATTGTCACAACCCGGAGGCATCCCCTCGTGTATCGCATTAACTTTCTTGTTCCCAGACAAAGCCTCAATCTGCATCTTCAACAATCCGTTTTGCTCAAGAATGGCCTCCATTGTCCCAGAACTGATTCCATTTGAGGTTTCCCTTCCACGGTTGTAATCATTATATGACATCTTCTCCAATAATGCCCATCCATCCTCAGCTGATAAGTAGGAAAAAGAGCCGCCAGCTGCGGCATCACAGTTCATCTGATAGCGTCCCCTCAACCCGTTAAAGAAATGCTGAACTTTGGAGACTGGGTCAAAGAACGCTGAAGGGCATCTTCTCAGGAGCCCATTGTACCTCTCCCAAGCTTCATTATAGGTTTCATCTTCTGTCTGCCTGAAAGATGTAACGGCTATTCTTGCTTGTGCCGCTTTCTGAGGAGGAAAATATTTGGTTAGGAACTTTTGTGCCATTTGCTCCCAAGTTCTGATGCTGTTCCTATCCAAGCTGTCAACCCAATCGCGAGCGACATCCCTAAGAGAGAGAGGGAAAAGCCGCAAGCGAAACTCATCTTGTGAGACTCCTCTTGTCTTCTGTAAGTCACAAGCTTCAAGGAAGCGAGTGATGTGTCTATGAGGGTCCTGTTTGCCACTCCCATCAAACTGATTCTCACGGATCTGGAATGTGACACATGCTTCCACTCTGAAAGAGTCTGTATTCAGGTTGCCCCTCACAATAGAAGAATCACAATCACCCAAGCTGGGTAGATCGTACTCAAAGAGAGGCTTGTAACGAGGAGGAGGAGGAGGATTTTCTTCGGCCATGTCCTCAAGATTTATTGCTTCAAGCCTCTTTCTTTCTCTGACTTCCTTCCTTAAGCGCTTCTCGGTCGTGGTGATCTCCGAATCAAATAGCAAGTCCTCTTGTGAAAGGGTACCTCGCATACAAAAACACGGCAAGACCAAGTGGAATCAAAGAAGTAGAGAGAAATAATAAGGAAATAACAGAAAAATAAAAATAAAATCAACTTAACCAATCAATCAAATTTCCTAAAAATTAGGAAAATTGGTTGTGCCAATCCCCGGCAACGGCGCCAAAAACTTGTTGTTATGGCATTGCATTGATTCTTAGGGTTGTTCTCTGTATCACCTGGGAAAGTGCCTGGGAGACGCTCATTTAGTTGCTTTGCGAGTTGGGCCATCTGTGTCTCTAGATTGTGAATTTCCGCCCCTGTATGCGTTGCCCACTTGTCAATTGTCGCATTCACCTTCTCTAAAGCTGTGCCTGTAAAGGTTGATAACTTCTCAAAAGCCAACTCCCAAGGTTGCCTTCCATCATCTGTTATTTGCAACTGATTAGGCCCCGAAAGAGCCTGCTGGGTATTGCGCTGTTGAATTCCAATGTTTGGCCTCAGACCCTGTGGAGGTTGTTGCCAATTCTGTTGAGGATGTTGCTGCCCAGATAGACCACCACTAGCATTACTCCAAGCGAAACCCGGATGGTCTCTCCTCATATACCCCCTATTCTGATTCTGACTGTAGTCATTCTGTCTGTTCCTCTGATAGTTGTTCTGGGGCACAGTGTCAGGAAGTTGAGGAAGAACTGCCACATGTTGAGGAAGAGCAACCTAAGGAAGAGGAGTTAACAAGTGACAAGGCACCGGAGCAAGGGGGTAGAGATCAAAATACAGATAAAGTGGTAGTGGACTCCATGATGCTTGCTGAGCAATCTGATTTTGCTGCGTTAAATAACTATGTTGGCTTACATGCATGTGTGGACATTGGTAAGTTAGACCCTCCCACTTGTCTGGCACACTTCCTCGTGAAAACACCATTTGACCCGAGAGGAAGTGAGTTCATAATTGAAGAGGTCAGTGGAATTTTCACACACGGGCCTGGTGGAAGTATGGATAGAGTTGTGATGCTTCTGCAATGGCCATTTCACAAACCATGGGATCCGGGTGGAGGATCTCGCATGATAAGCATCTCTTGGCCCTTGTGCCACAGGCTATGGGATCCAGGTGGATGCAACTTGAGTCAGGCTCGGGACGTTAAACAAGCGCTACTTGGGAGGCAACCCAAGCTAGGTATCCCTCTCTTCTCCTAACTTTTGTTTTGTTTTGTTTTTTTGTTTTTGTTTTTTTTTGTTTGTCACTCTTGAATAATTTGAGAAGATCAAGAGTTTGTGTATGAATGTGTGTCGGCAAGTTTGTGGGATTTTAATTATATTGAGCATAGATTGATTGCATGAATTATTTTGACCATTGATGATTTCCCCCTAGGTTCTAAAAATTAGAAAAGTTGATCCCCACTTAAAAATTGAAAACTGAACTTTGAGAATTTTATTGTGATTGCTTGATTTATGATAAGTTTGGGGTGAGGGGGTGCACACACTAGGAATCGTATCTCGGTCAAACAATTTGCAAACTGTCCAGGTGAGGATTTGAGCCTCCAACTCTGTTGTTGATTGTGTGAATCACTTTTAAGTTGCACTTTCCCGGATTTGCTTGAATCTCTTTATGGTTTGCATGATTATGTGTTGCATCAAATGATTTAGGCAATTTTCTTTGAAAAACTACTTGGCCTAAAAAGAACCATCCCGAATGCATGTTCCCTAGTTAGCCACATTGAGCCTAATTGACCTATTGTTTCTTGATGACCCTATATTACAAGCCAAAATCTGAAAAACCATGTTAACCCAATCTTAGGATTAGGAGAGCATGGAAGCGTAGCAAGAGAATGGTTGTGAGGAACTAAGTTTGGGGTGGCTACAAGGTGATGTGTCATATTGGGGGTGAGAAAAAGAAAAATAAAGGTTGAAACTCAAGGCAAAAGAAAAGAAAAAAAAAAGAGAAGAAAACAAAAAAAAAAGTTGCGAAAAGAAAAGGGGCAAGACAAAAAGATTAGCAAGGAAAAGGGTTGTAGTCACCCGAGGCAAAAGGAAAAATGGAAAAAGGAATTCGAGTGGAATATGTGTCAAATGCTCATGCTCTCTTAGTTCCTAGGGACTTAAGCCGAGTATCCTTGAATATCCTACCCTCAACCAGGCCCCATTACAACCTTTAAAAGACCTTCTGATGTTGCATACATGTTTTCGTGGGAACCATTTTTGAGATGAAAATCAAATTTATGGGAAGTGCTCTTGATATGTGAAATTGAGGGAAAAGTTGATAGCCTAGACAAATTTGAGCGAATGAGTGAAATTTTACATACCCTTGTGAGGAAGGCAGTTGTTTGAAATTGGTGATCTTCCTTTTGTGTGTGACCCTGATCCTCAACTTAGATTAATGATTGCATGAATGGTGAAGTTCTCAATTGTTTAAAGTAAATGAATGTGGGGATTACATTGATGCAAGGGGGAATTCATTGAAGGAAAACTGTTTTGTTAAGAATGCATGAAATTTGTGCGAAATTGATTAGATCCTTTAGGCTTGCCAAGTCTTGAGTTGTTTTTGAGTTTTAGCTTGCTTGGGGACAAGCAATGTTTAAGTTTGGGGTGTTTTGATAAGACTTTGGCTTATCTAGTTTTATAACTAGATGGACTATGGTTTTTGTGCAAATTATTCGAGTTCAATCTCGTTTTCGCCCAAATCTGGCCTTGTTTTGTTCCTAAGTTGGATTTTGACTCGTTTTGCGTCTTTTGTGTAGTTTTTAGCTTATTTTGGATAGAATTATGCTTTTTGTTGCTTTTGGTGTTTTCAGGTCAATAAGTGAAGCTCCGGGAGTCAAGGAAAGTCAAGAAGCAGTGGAAAAAGCACTTCTGGAGATGCTCGCCTCGCGAGTGTATGCTCACCTCGCAAGCCTGAACATCAGATAAAGCAGGAACAATCATCACTCTGGCTCGCCCCGCGAACAGTACTCTCGCCTCGCGAATCATGAAGACTTGGAAGACAGAGACCATCACGGCTTAGCCGTGATGAAGGTCACAGCTTAGAATTGAATCTCGCCCCGCGAGAGTTTGAAGACCTGGAAGACAGAGACCATCACGGCCTAGCCGTGATGAAGGCCACGACTGTGACAGATTGAAGTTGGAAGACTCGCCCCGCGAATACACTATCGCCTCGCTAGAATCCAAAATTCAAAGCACGCCAAAACTAATATTCGCGTCGCGATAGTAAGCTCGCCCCGCGAGCGGGCGAAAAACAGAATCCTTATTTAAAGGTCTTTTGATCGAGATGGAGGAAGTTTTTCCACTTGTGTAGATCGATGAGTTCGAATCCTTGTTTTCTCTTTAGAGCTGCGTCTCCCTTTTCTTTTTATTTTATCATGGTGGTTATGTCGGATTGCTTGTCTATGAGCATGAGGAACTAATTCGCTCGTCCGAAGGAACAATGAAGCCACCCATGGCGGTGTAGATCCGATGTGATGTATGTTTTTCTCTCCTTTAATTCAATTCTTGTTTTCCAATTCTGATATGATTGCGTTGATCATATGTTTTGCGTGATTAACTAGTTAAATGTGTTTGAGGCCGAACGGCGATTCGCGTTTTAGAACTTGGATTGGAATCACTAATCGAATATTGCACGAGAGTGAGTAGGAGATTAGTGCAACCTTGTAGGGAACAAGAATTAATCAAATTCGAGATTAGGATTATGATACCTAGTAAGTAATTAATCCAATCGTCGAATACGTCCTAATGAGCACGACAGTGGATTTAGGAGAATTTGGGGGTCCCGGTTGACATTGTAATTGAACTTAGGGAGGAATTCATCATCACTTGGGTATGCATATTGGGTCGGTGGATTTGTGACATTGGACATTTTAATTTCAGATTTTTAGTTAATTAGTTTATTAGATTTGTTAATTGAATTTCGATCCTATTCTCTCTTCTCTCTCTCAACCACCTTCTGTAACTTGACCAAACGTATCTGATTTCCCGCGGATTAGTCGAATTGGTAGCCCAATCTGTGAGTTCGACCTCGGTAATTACTTACCGTGTTTCTTTTATTACTTGCGACGACCCGGTACACTTGCCGGCGACATCAACAAGTTTTTGGCAAAAACTTGTTGAGTCACCGGCAAGTGTACCGGGACGTCGCAAGTAATAAAAGAAGCACGGCAAGAATTTACCGAGGTCGAACTCAGGGATTGGGCTACCAATTCGACTAATCCGCGGGAAATCCGATACGTTTGGTCAAGTTACTGAAGGTGGTTGAGAGAGAGAGAATAGGATCGAAATTCAATTAACAAATCTAATAAAATAATTAACTAAAAATCTGAAATTAAAATGTCCAAGGTCACAAATCCACCTACCCAATATGCATTCCCAAGTGATGATGAATTCCTTCCTAAGTTCAATTACAATGTCAACCGGGACCCCCAAATTCTCCTAAATCCACTGTCGTGCTCATTAGGACGTATTCGACGATTGGATTAATTACTTACTAGGTCTCATAATCCTAATCTCGAATTTGATTAATTCTTGTTCCCTACAAGGTTGCACTAATCTCCTACTCACTCTCATGCAATAGTCGATTAGTGATCCCAATTCAAGTTCTAAAACGCCAATCGCCGTTTGGCCTCAAACACGTTTAACTAGTTAATCACGCAAAACATATGATCAACGCAATCATATCAGAATTGGAAAACAAGAATTGAATTAAAGGAGAGAAAAACATACATCACATCGAATCTACACCGCCATGGGTGGCTTCATTGTTCCCTCGGACGAGGGGATTAGTTCCTCATGCTCATAGACAAGCAATCCGACATAACCACCATGATAAAATAAAAAGAAAAGGGAGACGCAGCTCCAAAGAGAAAACAAGGATTCGTAACTACTGATCTAAACAAGTGGAAAAAAACTTCCATCCAGATCTGATCTGAAACAGCCTTTAAATAAGGATTTTGATTCTTGCTCGCTCGCGGGGCGAGCACTCATTCGCGAGGCGAATTTTAGTGTTGGCGCGCTTTCAAATTTGGATTTTCGCGAGGCGAGGGTGTGTTCGCGGGGCGAGTCTTCCAACTTCAATCTGTCACAGCCGTGACATTCATCACCGCTAGGCCGTGATGGTCTCTGTCTTCCAGGGTCTTCAGGCTCTCGCGAGGCGAGCTGTCTCTCGCGGGGCGAGACTTCAAACCTAAATCTGTCACAGCCGTGACCTTCATCACGGCTATGCCGTGATGGTCTCTGTCTTGAAGGTCTTCAGACTCTCGCGGGGCGAGAAGAGTCTCGCGTGGCGAACCAGAGTGATGACTGTTGCTGCTTCAGTTGATGTTCAGGCTCGCGAGGCGAGCATCAACTAGCGAGGCGAGTATCTCCAGAAGTGCTTTTTCCACTGCTTCTTGACTTTCCTTGACTCTCAGAGCTTCACTTATTGACCTGAAACAACAAAAGGAAACAAAAAGCGTAATTCTATTCAAAATAACCTAAAAACTACTAAAAATACACAAAACGAGTCAAAGTCTAACTTAGGAACAAAACAAGGCGAAATTTGGGCGAAAACGAGATTGAACTCGACTATTTAGCACGTAAACCACCGTCTTACTAGTTATAAAACTAGATAAGCCAGAGGCTTATCATTCAACTCATCAACACATCGACCAAAAAGCATCGAGACCACTTTGGCCAAAAAGCACCAAAGCTTAGCAACGTGCGGCAACCCAATAGGTACCGGCTTAACCAACTTAATATCCTTATTTCATCTTAATTAGTCTTTTGTTAAGTTATCTAACTCTTCGTTTTTCAATTGGTGTGTTATTACATTATTGGGGACATTTGGGGTGAAACACCCCTTAATTCCTTTAATCTTAGATTCTGACTAGTAGTGGGAGCACGGGCGTGCTCACCCCATCACGGTCGTGCTCACTGCCCTGCACGACCGTGCTAAATTCGTGGCCGTCTTCCAGAATTCAACTGGGAGCACGAGCGTGCTCACTATTCAGTACGGTCGTGCTCCTGGGTCAGCCGTACAGTTCTGTGCAGATTCAACTTGTGTTCTTGGAGCCAAAACTCCCCAACACTCTCAAATCAGATCCTAGGGTCCTTTGACTAATCCAGTTGGCATCAAACCTCACCTCTCACTATCAGTTCATGTCTTATGAAACTTTAGGGGGATTAACCCATTAATTCTTCTATCAATTAAAAGTCATATTTAGTCAATTAGGGTCTTATTAACTTGTTCAACAACGACAACATGACTCAGCCAATCAACATTCAGCCAATCAATGCATATCAACAACAACATAACAGTCATATTCATATCATGAACAGATTCAACTATTTATACATCATTAGCATACAACATAGTAATTATAAACAATAGGCATACCATTAATCAACAAGCAATTATAGCAATTAACCATATAGTCAATCAGAACATGGCATACTCAACAATTAATAATAACAATTAACAACATACAACGGGGCTATGGGAACCCCTCATCTTATGCTACCCCCTTGCTTAATGCATACACTATCTTTCTACCCATACCCGGTATGAAGATTCCACAACAAAATGCTAAACGACAACCAACGAGTTCCCCTTGAGCGTCTCAGTCAGCTTCCAAGCCTTGGTCAAACAATAACATTAACCAATTAGTTCCCAAATCTAAATAATAGAAAAGGAAACTCTAAGGGGAAGGAACCATTACATATAGGGATCAACACCAATGAACTAAACTTCCCAAGAGTCTCTAAATCTCCAACAACGTAATGGGTTTAGAGAAAATAGGGAAGAAAAAGGTTGTAGCTGCAACAGGGTTTCTGTTTTGCCAAAATAGGGTTTATGAGAAAACCCTCGGTTACTGTTCTCTTTTTAAAGGCATAGACCCGAGCACAGTCGTGCTTTTCTTTAAGCACGACTTTGCTCAACTTAGCGCCTGCGAGGCGCAGTTTGCCTTTGAGCACGGGCGTGCTCACTGTTGAGCACGGGCGTGTTCACTGTTGAGCACGAGAGTGCTCAATTTAGCGTCAGCCAGACACGCTAGACCAACGAGCACGGTCGTGCTCTCTGTTGAGCACGACCGTGCTTGTGACTTAGGCAGTCACAAGACACAAGCCTAAGAAAGGGATTTTCCACCTAAAACCCCACTTAGCCCACTCTAAACCTTCCTAACAAACAAGGTATACATGAAAGCTCTTATACGAAACACGGGGTGTTACAACTCCACCCCCTTATAAAAAGTTCGTCCTCAAAATTTCTACTCACCTCGATTGAATGGGTGTGGATACAATTCCATCATCTTGCTTTCCAGTTCCCACGTAGCACTTTCCTCAGTAGCCCCACTCAAAACGACTTTGACCAAAGGAATCTCCTTGCCTCTTAGCTGCTTTACCCTCCTATCCTCGACTCGAAGGGTAATACCTCAAAAGTCAAGTTCTCTTTTAACTGTATGGTATCGGGTACTATCACGTGGCTAGGGTCATGAACGTACTTTCTGAGTTGAGATAGATGAAATACACTATGAAGATTGGACAAGAACGGTGGTAATTCTGACACCTTCTACCCCACATATTATTTATAAAATATTTACCTAAAAGAGGTAATATAAAAACATGCATTCATTTCATTAAATAAAAACTTGGATAAAATGTACCACATTGTAACAACTCAACGCGAAAATAACATAATTTTAAAAGATAAAACATAAACAAAGCAATAACATAACCTAACCCCGATGTCACATACAGAGTGGTATAACTGCTCGGAATAAAATCCTCGTAATACAATGAAACTAAAACTAAAAACAAACTATAACTACTCAAACAACTAAACATCCTAGCTAGAGTTGCGGCTCCTCAGAGTCACTCCTCCACTGGCTGCTCACCGTCCTCTGCATAAAGAGAAACATGCCAACAATAGGAAAAGAGAAACGGGGAGTAAGAAATCATGTAAACACAACGGCATGGAAGTAGTTAAGCAAGATGAACATACATCATAACATGGCATAGCAATATACAACATAACATAAACATAATATAATTATATCAACATGTCATCTCAACCAACATATGCTATGCGGTGCAACACTACTCCGCTACTCCGTTATGCATGTGGATCCAAACTATCTCAGGAAGGCAACTTCGGAGTTACATATCCACATTGGCCAAACACTACTAGAAATCCATCTTTTTGGGACAGAATTTCAAACGGATTTCGGACGAAATTTGGACAAATTTCGGACGGATTTCGGACGGAATGGCACCCGTCTGAAAAAGCCTCGTGGGAAATTATAAAATCCGTCCCAAATTCTGTCCGAAAATATTTACGGACGGATTGCGGACGGAATATGGACAACGTGGAAATCCGGATTTTGGTTATTGTTCGGACGGATTTCGGACAGATTTATTTTTGTTTTCGGACGAATTTGGGACGGATGTTGTGATTTTGTTGGTTATTGTTCGAACGGATTTCGGATAGATTTATTTTTGTTTTCCAACGGATTTGGGACGGATTTCCCAGGGAAGAATAAAAAGTCAGAATCTGTCACGACCAGGCCGTGATGCCCATCACGACCGTGACTTGTCAACTGAGCCAGACCCCTTCTAGGCAGAATCTGTCACGGTCGTGACAGACCATTTAGTGAAGTGTTCAAGGCAGAAGCTGTCACGACCAGGCCGTGATGCCCATCACGGCCGTGACAAAAACTAAAAGTAAAATACACCCAAATACACTTTTAGTGGCAATTAACCTTTAGCGGCAATTATAAAGAAAACTGGTAAAGACCCAATTAATTGCCGCTAAAAGTCAAAAGCTATAACGGCAATTATTGCCGGCAATTTTAATTGCTATTAAATATGATTCTTGAATTGCCTTATAAGCTCATTTACCCGTTCTTTTTTATTGCCACTAAAAATTCCAACACAATTTTACCAACAATTACTATTACCACTAAATGTCAAGATTATTTGTCACTAAATCAAGCATGATTTGATTAAAGTTACAATCTCGTATACTACATCTTCCTAAAGTTCCATGCCTATTTCATGACACCCAAAAATAGAAGCAGATGGCTAAAGAAAATCTAAGGAACACTCATAGCAACTCTAAGCCGAATAATTATACTTTACAGACAGAATTTCACTAACAATTCAATCTCAGTTCTAAATCCTTATAAGCTGTCAATAGGATAGTAGGAGAAGTGAAAACCATTTCAATGGATCTTTCCACATCATTTGTCAATCCTTCCATATGTTTATGCAACCCTGTAGATAGATAAATAGAAGGAAAACTTTTATAACCCTCATCGAAGTTTCTTCCCTAACAAATATCTAACATGTTTCAATTTTAAAACATCCCAACCTCAGCACATTTATAACAATATTTTTAGCATCCAATTATACTTCAAATGATTAGTTTTACAGTCACACTAACATGATTATTGATTCAATACCTCTTTGTTTGAAAAGAAAAATACATGATTATAAATGCATATAAATCTGATACCAAAGGTGACACGACACACTAGCAGTTACTGAGTAGCTGTTGCAAGAGTCAAAAGATTGAAAAGCCAGAACATACTGAAATAAATTTCATTCAATAAACCTTCAAATTGTCTTATGAGTTGTGCATTCTGGGACTTCTGCAGTGCAAGATTCAACGCTAATTCATGCATCTGCAAACCAAGGAGAAAAAATAAAGGAAAAAGCAAAGAATGAAACCATCAATTCAAAATGAATAACATAAAATACATTAAGCACATTAAGCTTTATATTGTGTGACTATGCAAGAATGGAAAAGAAAACAGTGACAATTTGAAAATAGAAGCAAAAAGCAAATGGGATAGCATCACCTTCCCCTCTGAAGCTTGATTCCCAATCTCCTCATTTTCCTCCTGTAGGGTTCTACATTTAGCCATCATATGAGAACTCTTGTAAGAACTACTAACTAAAAAGGAGTAGCCATCAATGCAAATAAAGCGCCCATAACTACTAATATATATGGTTAAGCTCAGTTCTTACTTCTCAGTGAAAGCATATAAGTAATTGTATAGACATATGACATATCAAATGAGAATAAGTCTTCACTTAAAACTTTTTATGAGTCCTAATTGCACTAAATGATAATTAATTTCACAAAAACAGAACCAAATTCAATTAAAATCAAATTGGGGTTTAGGGTTCACATTCCCAATTTCATAAAACAAGGTTTAATTTTAAGTGTAAAATCTGAAATCAAAGGGTTAGGGTTTCAAAATCAATTTGGGGATTTCTTGAAATCCAACAAGGTAAGGTGAGGAATCACTCACCCATAAGTAAGGGAGAAGAGATGGTGGCGGTCTGGCTGTCCGGCGCGGCGGCAGTGGCAGCGGAGGACGGCGGAGGGCGAAGAAGCGGCCAGGCGCGCGCAGGAAAGGGCTGGGTCGCATAGCCATCTTCTCCGTGTTGAGCAGTGGCTGAACGGCGTCCCTAGGAGGTGCGGCGCGCGGTCGGACGGTGGCTGCGGTGGAAGGACGACGCCGGCTGGGAGTGAAGGAAGAGGGTGAAGTTGGAGGGAGGAAGAAGAAGAAGAGAGAAAGAAGGAGAAAGAAGAAGAAAAAGAAAGAAAGAGAGAGGGGGGAGGGGTTACGGGTCTGATGAGGGAAGGAGAGAGTTTTTATGTTTTAAACTTAACATTTAGTGATAGGTACAAAAATGAGTGATAAAATATTAAGCCTAAAAATAAACATGTTTTTAGTTTTTGAATCTAAAAATAAAGATTGATAAATATATGATTTCAAAATTCAAATTGGAGTAAAGATTAATAGATGAACTAATCAACTAAGAAAATACTCAGTCCAAAATTTAATGTCCGATAAATGTCAAAGCAGTTTATTTTCAACTCTAAAATTAAATAGAATGAAAATATGAAAATGCTTTTCTCTTAATCTTATTATTTAAAATATTTTTCTGTACTGGTAATAATAGTGACAATAATGTAACTTATTGTCTAGTAAGCGTGCATTCACTGAAATAAGTCAGTGCTAACGCACCCAATAAAATAATTTGAAGAGAGTAATTTAATTACTCAAACTAAACCACATAACACAATTAACATAAACATCCATTCTAATTTGATCTAAACACTTAATCTTATTACCAAACAAGGTTATTTTCAAAGAAAATCATGTTTGGAGCTTATGCTTAGGTCCTAACAAGTCGATTTCGGCTCTATTAGGATCAAACAAGTCCATTTAGGCTTTATTAGGACCATAGAAGTTCAATTGGGCCGATCGGGGCAATTGGCCCAATTAGGTCCTAACAAGTCAATTTGGGCTCTATTAGGATCAAACCAATCCATTTGGGCTCCATTAGGACCAATGAAGTACAAATTGGCCTAGTTAGGTACTAAATGATCTAAAAAGTCCATTTGGGCTCTATTAGGATCAGACAAGTCCATTTAGGCTCCATTAGGACCAAAGAAGTACAATTGGGCGATCGGGGCATTTGTCCCAATTAGGTCCTAACAAGTCGATTTGGGCTCTATTAGGATCAAACAAGTCCGTTTGGGATCCATTATGCCCGAAAAAGTAAAAATTGGCCTAGTTAGGTCCTATATGACCTAAACAGTCCATTTGGGCTTTAGTAGGATCAAACAAGTCCATTTGGACTCCATTAGGACGAAAGCAGTACAAATTGACCCAGTTAGGTCGTATATGACCTAAAAAGTCCATTTGGACACTATTAGGATCAAACAAGTCCATTTGGGATCCATTAGGACCAAAGAAGTACAATTGGGCCGTACGGGGCAATTGCCCCAATTAGGTCCTACTAAGTCGATTTGGGCTCTATTAGGATCGAACAAGTCCATTGGGGCTCCTTTATGCCCTAAAAAGTACAAATTGACCTAGTTAGGTCGTATATGACCTAAACAGTTCATTTGGGTTCTATTAGGATCAAACAAGTCCATTTGGGCTGCTTTAGGACCAAATAAGTACAAATTGACCCAGTTAGGTCCTATATGACCTAAAAAGTCCATTTGGGCTCTATTTGGATCAAACAAGTCCATTTGGGCTCCATTAGGACCAAAAAAGTACAATTGGGCCGTACGGGGCAATTGGCCCAATTAGGACTTAACAAGTCGATTTGGGCTCTATTAGGATCAAACAAGTCCAATGGAGCTCCATTATGCCCGAAAAAGTACAAATTGGCCTAGTTAGGTTATATGATCCAAAAAAAAGGATCATGTAAATTTTCAGATCTATCTGATAGTGTGATTTCACATCACATTTCATGTACATTTTTGCATGCATTTTCATATAGTTTAGGCATATTTAAATTGATTTTTAGTAGTTTTTAATTGGAACGGGTAAGGCGGTTTTGTGGTGTTGTTTTGCAGAAATTAAGGTAACATGCTCAAGATTGACCATGATGGAGCTTGGATGAAGATAGGGCTTGAAAAGTGAAGAAAATGAGCCAAACAGAGCCCATCATGGCCTAGCCGTGATGATCATCACGGCCATGATCAAGTAGAGCAGAAGGCAAAAGTCAGAAGCTGTCACGACCTAGCCGTGATGCCCGTCACGGCCGTGACATGTTAGCTGATCCATACAAAACCGATCACGGCCTAGCCGTGATGAGTGCCACGGCCGTGACAGACCAAAATTTGAAAGCACGCCCAAGGAAAATATAAAAAATAACAAATCCGTCCGAAATTTTCGGACGGATTTCAGACGGATGTAAGATAAATCAAGGAAAATATAAAAAATAATATATCCGTGTGAAATCCGTCCGAAATTTTCGGACGGATTTCAGACGGACGTAAGATAAATCAAGGATAATATAAAAAATAACACAATCCGTCTGAAATCCGTCCGAAATTTTCGGACGGATTTCAGACGGATGAAGGAAAATATAAAAAATAACACAATCCGTCTGAAATCCGTCCGAAATTTTCGGACGGATTTCAGACGGATGTAAGAAATATAAAAAAATAACACAATCCATCTGAAATCCGTCCGAAATTTTCGAAATTTTCGGACGGATTTCAGACGGATCAAGGAAAATATAAAAAATAACACAATCCGTTTGAAATCCATCCGAAATATTCGGACGGATTTCAGACGGATCAAGGTAAATAAAAAAAAATAACACAATCCGTCTGAAATCCGTCCGAAATTTTTGGACGGATTTCAGACGGATCAAGGAAAATATAAAAAATAACACAATCCGTCTGATATCCGTCCGAAATTTTCTGACGGATTTCAGACGGATCAAGGAAAATATAAAAAATAACACAATCCGTCTGAAATCCGTCCGAAATTTTCGAAAAATTTTAGACGGAAACATTTCCGTCCGAAAATTCCGTCCGAAAATTACAGTTTTCTAGTAGTGAAAAAGCACCAACACCGCCAGTCCACCAAACCATGGGTGAACCCCTTGGATAGCCGACGCATCATAACGAGGACACGCCACCGCGGGGGCGCACGGTTCACCAAACCTTGGGTGAACCACCGAGTCTTGACCAGATCATCATACTCTAGGACGACCTCCTCTATGTTGAATTTCCCCCACTAACAACTTCAACGTGTGAATGCATAAGCACAACAACAAACAAGGCAACCACCTCCTTTGCTTGGGCCAATAAGCACCCAAGACTTATCACCATCATCAACGTCAACATCAACACCTTAACCCTTCTAGGTCAAGGTCCCCCTTAGCCAAAAAGAACTAAGGTTCAACTTATCAACACCTCGACCAAAAAGCATCGAGGCCATTTTGACCAAAAAGCACCAAAGCGAATCAACATGCGGTAGCCCAAAGGGCACCGACTTAACCAACTTATTATTCTTATTCGTCTTAATTGATTTTAATTAAGTTATCTAGATCTTCTTTATTCGATTGGTATCTTATTGTATATTGGGGACATCTTGGGTGAAACACCCCTTTAGAACCTTTAATTCACGTTCTGACCAGTAAGGGGAGCATGGGCATGCTCAACCCAGCACGGTCGTGCTGCCACGTAAGTGGAGCACGGTCGTGCTCACTGTCCTGCACGGCCGTGCTCAATGTTCAACCATCTTCCAGAATTAAACTTGGAGCACGAGTGTGCTCCCTGTTCAGCACGACCGTGCTCCTGGGCCAGCCGTACCATTCTAGGCAGATTTAACTTGTGTTCTTGGAGCCAAAAACTCTCTAACACTCTCAATTAAGATCCTAGGGTCCTTGACTAATCAAGTTGGCATCAATCCTCACCTCTCACTAGCAGCTCATTTCTTATGAAACATTGGGAAATTAATCCATTAACCATTACATTAATTAAGAGTCCTATTATAACAATTAGAGTCTTATTAATCGTTCAACCCGAACCAACATCATTCATTCAACTAACACTCAGTCAATCCATACATAACAACAACAGAACAACCATAATCATATCATATAAAGATTCAACCAGTTATGCAATTTTGGCATACAATATAGGATTACAACAATATGCATAATCAACTAACACTTATGACATTTAACTCATACAACCAGGCAAATCATGGCATCAACAACAGTTTAGGCATAGTCATAATCAAACATAACATGACATTAATAACGATTAACAACAACATATAACGGGGCTATGGTAACCCATCATCTTACGCTACCTCCTTGCCTAAAGAATACACTACCCTTCTCTCCATACCTGGTATGAAGAATCCAGTAGCGATAACTCAAACGGTAGACCAAACGACAACCAACGAGTTTCCCCTTGAGCGGCTCAGTCGACTTCCAAGCCTTTGTCAAACAGGAACATTAACCAATTAGTTCCCAAATCTAAATAATAGAGAGGAAACCAAAAGAGGGAAAACTGTTACCTATACCGATTTGGCACAGACAAACTAGACGTTCCCACAAGTCTCCAAAGCTCCAACAATACAATGGGTTTAGAGAAAATAGGGAGAGAACTAGTTTCAGTCGCACTAGGGTGACTGCTGTTGCCAAAATAGGGTTTATGACTAAAACCCTTGGTTACTTTTTTGTATTTAAAGGCACAAACCTGAACACGATCGTGCTCCTCCTTGAGCACGGCCTTGCTCAACTTAACACCTACGAGGCGCGGCCTACCCTTGAGCACGGGCATGCTCACTATTGAGCACGGGTGTGCTCAACTTAGCATCAGCGAGACACGCTAACCCAACGAGCACGGTCGTGCTTGTGACTTAGGCAGTCACAAGACACAAACCTAAGAAAGAGATTTTCCACCTAAAACCCCATTTAGCTCATTCTAAACCTTCCTAACAAACAAGGCATACATAAAAGAGCTTATACGAAGAACGAGGTGTTACAACTCCACCCCCTTATAAAAATTTCGTCCTCAAAATTTCTACTCACCTCGATTGAAAAGGTGCGGATATAACTCCAACATCTTGCTTTCCAGCTCCCATGTAGCAATTTCCTAATTATCCCCACTCGAAACGACTTTGACCAAATGAATCTCCTTGCCTCTTAGCTACTTCACCCTCTTATCCTCGACTCGAAGGGGTAATACCTCAAAAGTCAAGTTCTCTTTTAACTGTATGGTATCGGGGAGTATCACGTGACTAGGGTCATGGATGTACTTTTTGAGTTGAGACACATGAAAGACACTATGAAGATTGGATAAAAACGGTGGTAAGGCTATTTGGTAGGTGACTTCGCTGAATCTTTTTAGAATTTGGTAAGGACTAATGAATTTAGGAGTAAGTTTCCTCGCTTTCATCACTCTACCAACCCCAGTTGTCCGGGTAACTCTCAAGAACACATGATCACCTTCCTGGAATTCGAGCGCCTTCCTCCTTTTGTCATTGTAGCTCTTTTGCCTGCTATGTGCCACTTTCATCTTTTCCTGAATCATCCTCACTTTATCCGTGGTTTCTTGCACCACTTCCAGTCCTAACACAAGTCTATCACCAGGTTCACTCCAGCACAAGGGTGTCCTACATCTCCTCCCATAAAGAGCTTCATAAGGTGCCATCCCAGTACTGAATGGAAACTATTGTTGTAGGTAAACTCTATCAGGGGTAAAAACTTGTCCCAACTTCCCGACTGTTCTAGCACACAAGCTCTAAGCAAGTCCTACAAGGATTGGATGGTTCTCTCAGACTGACCATCGGTCTGTGGGTGATAAGCTGAACTTATCCTAAGCTTCGTTCCTAAGGCCTCTTGCAAACTATTCCAAAACCTAGAGGTAAACCTCGGGTCTCTATCAGACACTATGCTAGAAGGTACACCATGAAGTCTAACTATTTCTCTGATATACAGCTTAGCCAACTTTTCCAAAGGGTATTCCATGTTCATAGGGATGAAATGGGCGGACTTAGTCAGTCTATTCACAACAACCCATATAGCCTAAAAACCAGCTGGAGTCCTAGGGAGTCCAGACATAAAATCCATGGAGATACTATCCCACTTCCCTTATGGGATACTTAACGACTGCAACTTTCCTGAAGGCTTTTGGTATTCTATCTTGGCCTTTTGACACACTAAGCATGCATACACAAACTCAGCCACATCTTTCTTCATCTTAGGCTGCCAAAACATCCTCTTAAGATCCTGATACATCTTAGTGGCACCTGGGTGCACACTCAGTCCACTCCTATGTCCTTCTTCAAGGATCAACTTTCTAAGCCCCGGGATGTCTGGTATACAAAATCTATCTTTGAACCTCAAGACTCCATCACTTCCTTCCTTGAAGCTAAGGTTTCTACCCTGAGCGAGCAACTCTCGCTGGTCTAAGAGGAATTGATCTAACTTCTGACCTTCTCTAACCTGATCCATCAAACTGTTGGTAGCCTTCAAGGTTCCAAGCCTTATTCTCTTAGGGGTAACTTGCTAAACTCAGGTCTCTAAACTTCTCAATCAGATCAATCTCCCTAACCATCAAAGTGGAGACGTGCAAGGTTTTCCTACTTAAGGCATTTGCCACTACATTGGCCTTCCCTTGGTGGTAGGTTAGATCAAACTCGTAATCCTTTAAAAATTCCATCCACCTACGCTGCCTCATATATAACTCATTCTGATCAAAGAGATACTTCAAACTCTTATGATCACTAAAGACCTCAAACTTTGCTCCGTAAAGGTCTTGTTCATGTAGTCCATGAACACAACAGGAGCATT
The DNA here is from genome assembly GCA_030762895.1 of Sophora flavescens. NCBI lineage: Eukaryota > Viridiplantae > Streptophyta > Magnoliopsida > Fabales > Fabaceae > Sophora > Sophora flavescens. The sequence continues at coordinate 68,121,883 of CM061069.1, read as the reverse complement.
GGTCACACCAAAGGGCATAACCAAGTACTCATAGTGACCATAACGCGTCCTAAACGCTATCTTCGGGATGTCCTCAGACTTAACCCGAATCTGATGGTACCCTGACATCAAATCTATCTTCGAGAAGATGCAAGCTCCGATCAACTGATCCATAAGATCATCAATCCTAGGGAGGGGATATCGATTCTTAATGGTCACTATGTTGAGCTGTCGATAGTCGACACACAACCTCATACTGCTATCCTTCTTCTTTACTAGCAACACTGGCACAACCCAGGGGGATATGCTAGGCCTAATAAACTGCTTCTGGATCAAATCATCTATCTGTTTCTTCAACTCAGCTAGTTCTACAGGAGACGTTCTATAGGGCGCTATGGATATTGGCCCGGTTCCAGGCACTAAGTCTAAGGTGAACTCAACATCTCTCTCATGGGGCAAGTTATAAACATCCCTTGGGAACACTTCAGGAAATTCCTGCACAACAAGCAAACATACGACATCAGGAGGGCTCTCTACTTTCAGGGAAGACAACATCATAAACACTTGGGCCTCGTCTTTCATCGAAGCCTTGACTTGGTTGGCAAAGAGAAAGATTGGATCCTTAGACTCCACAGGATTTCCAAAAACTATGGTTTTATCGAAGCAATTCAAAAGGACGTGGTTGGAAGATAACCATTCCATGCCAAGAATGACATCAATGTCCTTTAGAGGTAAGCACACAAGATTTACAATAAAAGTTCTACCATTAATGGTAATATGACAGTTCTTGCATGCATGAGAAGTAAGAACAGACTTGGTTGTAGGTGTAGAAAAAACTAGATCAAACTCAAGAAAGGTAACAGACAAATTTAAACTCTTGACCCTATCATGTGATATAAACGAGTGCGTAGCACCCGAGTCATACAATACAGTTAAAGGAGTTCGATCAATCAAGCACGTACCTTGAATCAAGTCATCAGACTCGGAGGCCTTAACTCCACTAAGAGTAAAGACTCTCCCAGTGGTCTTCAGTCAATTAGCCTGAGACTGGTGACTCTTGCTAGGACTTGGAGGCTCTGACTTTGCTCCTCCATAATCCCGACTGATGTGACCAGACTTGCCACATCTAAGGTAGATGACGTCTGATTCCTTGCACTGGGTAGTGAAGTGATCTGGTGCACCGCACTTGCCGCACTTCATGGGCCTAAAGGCGTTGCAATTGCCACCCCCGGACCTATCTTGAGAAAACTGTGGCTTCCTGCCACTCTGCTTGGAATCCTGGCTGTAACACCCCCACCCCCCTTGGGTATTATCTCCTAACAACATGCGGAAATAAATTAAAAAGAAAATTTACTGGTTGTTTTCGGAAAACTACTATTATTTTCATAAATCTGAAAATATGGGGGTACAAATTTTTCTTTTTCTCTTCTGTGGAGTACTTGAAAAATAGCGCACACAACACAAAGGTACAACTATATTATGTTGTACTCACCAACATCCATAAACAAATTTTTATTCAAAACGAACTCTTCTATAATACACATATTTCTTTTGAAAATACTTCATCATTCACAAAAAAATTTCAAAAAGGTTTTAAACCACATAAACCGACTTTCTCAAAACACACAACCCAAGGAAAAATCCTAAGCTGATCGTTCTAGAAGACAACTACTGGAAAGAACTCCGTAGTTCTTACCGTAAAATTTTTGCCAACCTCTTCAAGGATCGGGAGTAATATCCTTAAGTGAGGTTAGGAACTCCTCGACACCACTTGTCCTTGTGTAGCAAAGCACCATAGCAAAGGACCGATAAAACCTGATATATTGTAAGGGTGAGATACCAATATATGGATGAATTATGACGACTAAAATGCCCAAACACAGAGCAACAAGTATAACAAATATTCATGTTCAACATATAAATTCTCACAAAATAATCACATCCATCATCAATCGTCGTCGTTTTTGAAAACATGACACTTCTATATTTCATCAGGCTATCCTAGTTTCCAGAGACCCCAACTCCATGTAGTTTTTTTGAAAAACAGTGAGCTGATCAGGCTCAATTGCCATTCAGGCACAAATAGCCAACACATGTACATGGCTTAACTTAATTCCCATAGCAACTGTCCAACTCAAGGCACAGTAATCAACACATGTGGGTTTCAGAGCACACCGTCCTACACAAGGTACAATGACCAAGGCTCATGGAAATCATGGTCCATTAAGGCACCAATGATACACCGTCGCATGAGATACATTTCCCTTCAAGGCATTCACACAAAACAATTTGGGCACGTCTGCCAAATGCATGCAAAAATATTTTATTTTCATAGCTTTTCTTTGTGTTTCATTCTTTCCCTGTCGAGGCTCAAGGCTCACGACCATCCATAGATTTTCGACGATTTAAAACTTTCATTGTCGACACAGGACGTTTTAGCCCGAGTGTCCAATCACAACAATACTAGACCTGTGCACTAGTCTTAGACTTTGTGGTCATTGAAAACAACTTTCACCTTTTTACTACTTTCACCATGTTTTATCACAACGTATCTAGGACACAGTCCACAACAACGAAAATAGAACACAGTCTACAACGGCATGTATAGGGCACATAGTCCACAACAACGTAAATAGGACACACAGTCCATAGCGTTGTGATACGGATCATGGATCCAAGTACTTTAACTCTAGTATCCCGACATCTCGGTTACTAGGTTCACTTTTCAACGTTATTTTTCATTCAGTGAAAAACAAATACAAAATTAAAACTTCCGTAACTTATCCAAGTTACCGGATATTTTCCTTTGAACAAAATCTTTTAAGTAAACTATTCTTTTGAAATCCTTTTATTTAAAACTTTGAGTTTTCGAAAATCCATTTCTATCTTCATAAAACCATTTTATTTTCAAATCTTCTTTTTCCCTAAATATTTGCAATTTCCAAATAAATCCCTTTGAAGTTCCAAAGAAATTTTTGTTTTTCTTCAAAACATTTTCAAGGAAATTAATTGTCCCTTTTGTCTAAACTCACTCAAATTTTTCCAATTGAATTTTAAAACTTGTTTTATTCTCAAAAATTTTCACCAAACCACTAAAATTATTTAACTTCCCCTTATTATCAAAACCTTGTTAAAAATAAACCTTTATTTATAATTTTATTTATAAATATTTTCTTAAAGCTTTTATCTTCACTATTTGAGCTCTAACCAATGGTTAGGCTTCGAGGCAACAATCACAACATATATACAATAGCTTCAACATATACAAGCATCATGCATATATTCATATGTCATCAATTAATACTTATAAAGCATCAAGTACATCATCAATTCATCATGACCTCAAAAAAATTCAAACAAATCAGTCATGACAATAACCACATCAATCAAATACATCAAATAAGCACACAAGACAGATAGTCATCATAACATAATTATCCCTCAGGCTTTCTCGCCTTACCTGATTCGACGGGTAGAAAAAGTTGTTGTCTTCGTGTTGCCCAAAGCGAACTTCCTTTGCCCTCATCGTGCCACATGTTTAAGAATTAAGCGAATGACTTAAATTAAAACAACAAAGTCATCTTATCTTTCTATGTATAGGTTCTGGCCATGACTGGAAAAATGATGCTAAAGATGTTCGATAATTTCTTGGATTACCTTTTGTCCGAAACTTACTTGTGTGTGTATATATATATATATACTTTAATCCCTTATTTTTATATCGTTACTTGTTTATAGTCCATTTCTACCAAAAATCTTTACTTGAACATGTAAAAAATAATATTATCATCAAAATCATATATATATATATATATATATATATATATATATATATAATTCAAAAATTATGATTAACTTTTTTATAAAAGCATTTTCAGAACAGCAGTGAGTTTAAATTGTGAATGACCACTCAAATAATCTTTAAAAAATTTGAAATTTTAATTGAATGTACCCAACTAACATATAAACACATTGAAGTTGGTCCCATATAAAAATTCAAAGGAATTAATTTATTAAAAATCAAGCAATGCCTATGTTCGCACAGGATTTTCCAGAAATCCAAGTTCACCAACATGAAACTTTATGAAATTGTTTCTCTTTATATACATATGTAAAATTTCCAAAACTTCAACAGAACTTTAGTTATACTTTATTAATAACCCAAAAAATTATATAAAATTTTTTAACCTTCAAAAACATATTTAAAATCATCATGCAACCAACTATGTACCTATTTTCGCAGACAGAATTTGGTTGTACTTTGACAGGTGTTTCGACCTAGTAAATCTTATCCAAATACTTATATATTGTATACCAAATTGAAGCCCTAGAAATATTCTTTCCAAATATGTATTTATTTTTCATAAATCTTCTCTCTTCACACTTAGAGTCCCTCACAAACAGCTGTCCCTTCTTGGTGAGACAGGTTAAGGGTAAATCTAACTTAGAGAAACCTTTTATAAACCTCCTATAGTACCCTGCTAAACCCAAGAAAATCCTAATCTCGGCCACTGACTTCGAAGCTTCCCATTGAAGCAACATCTCAACCTTAGCCCGGTCCACGACTATCCCACCTTTAGAGATGACATGTCCTAAGAAACTCAACTCCTCTAACCAAAACTCACACTTAGACAACTTAGCATACAACTGTTTTTCCTTAAGGGTCTACAAGACAACCCTCAGGTGTTCCTCATGATGTTCCTCCTTGGTCTTGGAGTACACTAAGATGTCATCTATGAAAACCACCACAAACTTATCCAAGTAAGGGTGAAAGGTCTTGTTCATGTAGTCCATGAACACAGCAGGAGCATTGGTCACACCAAAGGGCATAACCAAGTACTCATAGTGACCATAACGCGTCCTAAACGTCGTCTTTGGGATGTCCTCAGATTTAACCCGAATCTGATGGTACCCTGACCTCAAATCTATCTTAAGAAAACACACGCTCCGATCAACTGATCCATGAGAGCATCAATCCTAGGGAGGGGATACCAATTCTTAATGGTCACCTTGTTGAGCTGCCGATAGTCGACACACAACCTCATACCGCCATCCTTCTTCTTTACTAGCAACACTGGCGCACCCCAGGGGGATACGCTAGGCCTAATAAACTGCTTTTGGATCAGATCCTCTATCTGTTTCTTCAACTCAGCTAGTTCTAGAGGAGCTATTCTATAGGGCGCTATGGATATTGGCCCGGTGCCAGGCACTAACTCTATGGTGAACTCAACATCTTTCTCAAGGGGCAAGTTATAAACATCCCCCGAGAACACTTCAGGAAATTCCCTCACAACATGCGCAGTTCCGACATCAGGAGGGCTCTCTAATTCCAGGGAAGACAGTATCATGTACACTTGGGCCTCGTCTTTCATCGAAGCTTTAACTTGGTTGGCAGAGAGAAAGATTGGATCCTTAGACTCCACAAGAGTTCCAAAGACTATGGTTTTATCAAAACAATTCAGAATGACATGGTTGGAAGATAACCAGTCCATGCCAAGAATAACATCAAGGTCCTTTAAAGGTAAGCACACAAGATTTATAATAAAGTCTCTTTCATTAATGGTAATATGACAGTTCTTGCATGCATGAGAAGTAAGAACATGTTTGTTTGTAGGTGTAGAGAAAACTAAATCATACTCAAGAAATGTAACAGGAAAATTAAGACTCTTGACCTTATCATGTGATATAAACGAGTGTGTAGTACCCGAATCATACAATACAGTTAAAGGAGTTCCATTAATTAAGCACATACCTTGAATCAAGTCATCAGACTAGGAGGCCTCAGCTCCACTAAGAGTAAATACCCTTCCAGTGGTCTTCAGTCGATTAGCTTGAGACTGCTGACTCTTGCTAGCACTTGGAGGTTCTGACTTTGCTCCTCCACAATCCCGATTGATGTGGCATTCCTTGCACTGGGTAGTGAAGTGATCTGGTGTGCCGCACTTGCCGCACTTCATGGGTCTATTGGCGTTAGAGTTACCACATCTGGACCTATCACACGAAAACTGTGGCTTCCTGCCACTCTGTTTGAAATCTCGATCGACTGGAGCGTAACGCTGCTTGCCCTTGTCCTTCTGCTTTGTCTTCTTGTTACCCTGACTATCTGAATTTCTGAAACTAGCAACCCTGGACTTGTAGGTATCCTCAAAGATCATGCAGTTGTTCACTAAGGTTGGGAAGACTCTAATCTCCTGGTAATAGATCGCATGCTTGACCTTCGGATGAAGGCCATCCTCGAACTTTACACACTTTGACCGATCATCCACCATGACCTGATAAGGTGTGTAATACCTAGCCAGCTCCTCGAACTTTGCTGCATACTCACCCACTGACATAATTCCCTGCTTCAGCCCCAAGAATTCCATCTCCTTCTTGTCACGAACATCAGCAGGAAAATACTTCTCCATAAACCTATCTCTGAACACAGCCCAGGTGACTGCTGTACCCTCAGCCACCATCCTCTAACGACAGTTCTCTCACCAGTGCTCAGCCTCCTTAGTGAGTATGAACGTGGCGAAGATAACCCGCCATTAAATATAGATAACCTAAGCATGAAAAAGCGGTAGGCTCAAACTTTAAGCATCATTGTCTATAACAAGTATAGACAATTCAAACAAGAGCACACAATAGACTCACAACAGACTCATACCACGACCTGATTGGACATACCTGCTCTGATACCACTAAATGTGACACCATCTTCCCCGCCTATTAATATATAACATTTACTTGAAAGAGATATAAAAACATGCATTATTTCTTAAAATAAAAACTGGGTAAAAGATATCACATTGTAACATCTCAACACGGAAAGAAACATAGTTTTTAAAAAGATAAACATAACCATAAACGTAAACATAGCATAAACGTAACCCAACCTCGATGTCACATACAGAGCTGGTATAATCGTTTCGGAATAAAATCCTCGGAATACAACTGAAACTGAAACGAAAAACAAACTATACTACTGAAGCAACTAAACATCCTAGCTAGAGTCGCGGCTCCTCAAAGTCACTCCTCCACTGGATGCTCACCGTCCCTTGAATAAAGTGATACATGCCAACAACAAAAACAGAAAACGGGGAGTAAGAAAAGATGTAAGCACATCGGCATGGAAGTAGTTAAGCAAGATGAACATACATCATAGCATGGCATAGCAATACACAACATATAACTAATCACATCAACACATTATCTCAACCAACATAAGTTATGCGGTGCAACACTACTCCGCCACTCCATTATGCATGTGGATCCAAACTATCTCAGGAAGGCAACATCGGAGTTACATATCCACATTGGCCAAAAAGTACCAATGCCGGCGGTCCACCAAGCCATGGGAGAACCCCTTGGATAGCCAACGTATCATAATGAGGATACGCCACCGCGGGGGCGTACGGTCAACCAAACCTTGGGTGAACCACCGAGACTTGGTCAGATCGTCATACTCTAGGACGACCTCCCCTATGTTGATCTTCCCCACTAACAACTTCAACGTCTGAATACATGAGCACATCAACAAACAAGGCAACCACCTCCTTTGCTTGGGCCAATAAACACCCAAGACTTATCACCATTATCAACAACATCAACACCCTGACTCTTATGAGTCAAGACCCCTTTGGCCAAAAAGCACCAAGGTTCAACTCATCAACACCTTGATCAAAAAGCATCGAGGTCACTTTGGCCATAAAATACCAAAGCTTATAAACGTGCGGCAACCCAATGGTGAAGCTAGCACAGGCAAACACAAGAAGGGGGGTTGAATTGTGTTTGTTAATTAATTTCTCAAAAACCCTTTTTGAGAAACTTTTTCACAAGCAGAAGATAAAAAGAATAAGCACACAAGAAATATTTTTTTAAAATATTAACAAAACCAAAAACAAATCCCACAATTAGTAAAATAAATAAAACTGTAAAGGATAAGGGATAGAAAATTCACTCAGGTATTTTATCCTGGTTCACTCTTTTCCAACCAAGAGCTACGTCCAGTCCCTTCTACTTGAAGGATTTTCTCCACTATTTCCAAATAGTTTCTACAACAAGTATTCTTCACATCTCCAGGCTACAAGTATTGCTTTCTTGCCAAGCCTCTTCAGGCTCCAACTCTATCACAGATTTTTCTAAGATCTTTCTAATTCACTATATGTGAGGGTATGAAGGTTTAAGATCTACTGAATATTTTTACAAATATTCAACCTTGAGAATTACAGACTTTTACTTTACAATGAGAATATGAGATTTGAATATCTTGTAATTGTTCAAATGGCAAAAGTTGAGCTAGCAAGATTGTGCAGGTCAGAGTACTCTTTTCAGTATCTGAGGTCTTCAATTTATAGTGACCTTCTTCTACTCTTGTAGTTCTTCAACGGTTACTTTGAATAATCCCGTTTAGAGATAGCATTAAAAACTTTCTTTCCTCCTTTGTGTATAACCCAACTTTTGTCCAACAATAACGATGTCATCGTACAGATCGTTTTGCAATTCCAATTGTACTATTTACTTTTTGTATTTCCTTGATAGTACTATGAATTTTCTCAAGGGAAACAAGACATTAAATCGGATAAAAACTAATGGGAAGAACAAATATTCATTTGAAATAAATATCAATCATTTGAAATAAATTCATTGTGGACCAGATTGCATTAAATCATATTCAAGGTGGTAAAGATATAGAACATATAGAACCGTCTACTTAGTTTTAACAACGCATCTATACAAGATTTTATTCTGCTCGTCCACTGATGAGGTAGAAGCGCTCGTCCACACAAGTCTTTGGACTTGCTAAGTCCTTAGAGAAACTCCGTCCAATGACGTGGCACTATGGACTTCTACTGAATTTTAGTTAGGCACTATAGATGTATACTTGAGTTTCAAGGATAGCACTCGTCTGCTGACGTGGTAAGATGGACACGCTTATTTTCAAGTCTTTGGACTTGCTGTACCTAATAAGTTATTTAGGTATTCATTTATAGCCTCATCTACTAAAGTAAACAACAAGGTAAATTTACCACAGTTCTTGAGCAGCCCGTCTACAGGGGTGGACACGTATTTTTCAATTGAAACTTATCCCAAGTTTATTTGACTTATAAGAGCGTTCTTGCATAACTGAAAGCACTAGTTAGATCTCAACTAATACTTTGCCAAGAAAATTTAATCCTTTTGTTAGCATCAAAACTTAGAGATTATTAAATCCAAAACCACTTTGGTTCCAACAAATGGGTACCGGCTTAACCAACTTATTATCCTTATTTCATCTTAATTAGTCTTTAATTATGTTATCTAACTCTTATTTGTTCAATTGGTGTGTTATTACATTATTGGGGACATTTAGGGTGAAACACCCCTTAATTCCTTTAATCTCAGATTCTGACCAGTAGGGGGAGTACGAGCGTGCTCACCCCAGCACGGCCGTGCTACCACTTAAGTGGAGCACGGTCGTGCTCACTGTCCTGCACGGTCGTGCTCAATGCACGGCCATCTTCCAGAATTCAACTGAAAGCACGAGCTTGCTCCCTGTTCAACATGATCGTGGACCTGGGCCAGCTGTATTATTCTAGGCAGTTTCAACTTGTGTTCTTGGAGCCAAAACTCCCTAATACTCTCAAATCAAATCCTAGGGTCCTTTGACTAATCCAGTTGGCATCAAACCTCACCTCTCACTAACAGTTCATGTCTTATGAAACATTAGGAGGATTAACCCATTAATTCTTATGTCAATTAAGAGTCCTATTTAGTAAATCAGGGTCTTATTAACATGTTCAACAACGACAACATAACTCAGCCAATCAACATCAACCAATCAATGCGTATCAACAACAACATAACAGTCATATTCATATCATTAACAGATTCAACTATTTATACATCATTGGCATACAACATAGTAATTATAAACAATAGGCATACCATTAATCAACTAGCAATTATAGCAATTAACCCTATAGTCAAACAGAACATGGCATACTCAAAAATTAATAATACAATTAACAACAAACAACGGTGCTATGGGAAATCCTCATCTTATGCTACCCCCCTGCTTAATGCATACACTATCCTTCTCCACATACCTGGTATGAAGATTCCACAACAAAACACTAAACGGCAACCAACAAGTTCCCCTTGAGCTGCTCAGTCAGCTTCCAAGCCTTGGTTAAACAAGAACATTAAATAATTAGTTCCCAAATCTAAATAATAGAAAAGGAAACTCTAAGGGGAAGGAACTGTTACCTATAGGGATCAACACTGGCGAACTAAACATTCCCAAGAGTCTCTAAAGCTCCAACAACGTAATGGGTTTAGAGAAAATAGGGAAGAAAAGGGTTGTAGCCGCAACAGGGTTTCTGTTTTGCCAAAATAGGGTTTATGAGAAAACCCTCGGTTACTGTTCTCTTTTTAATGGCACAGACCCGAGCATGGCCTTGCTCAACTTAGTGCCTACAAGGCGCGGTTTTCCTTTGAGCACGGGTGTGCTCAACTTACCGTCAGCGAGACACTCTAGCCCAACGAGCACGGTTGTGCTCTCTGTTGAGCACGACCATGCTTGTGACTCAGATAGTCACAAGACACAAGCCTAAGAAAGGGATTTTCCACCTAAAACCCCACTTAGCCCACTCTAAACTTTCCTAACAAACAAGGCATACATGAAAGTGCTTATACGAAAAACAGGGTGTTACACTTATGATCTCTAAACTGTCAGATCTCCGATCCATGAGTATATGTCCTTTTGTTCTCTTTAAATACCTTATGATCATTTTGGCTGCTTTCTAATGATCCTTTTCAAGATTGCTCCAGTATCTGTCTAACATTGCATCTATGTACGCTATGTCTGGATGCGTACAAACGTAAGCATACATCAAACTTCCCACGACTGAAGCATAGGGAATCTTATGTATCTCCTGAATTTCCAGATTTTTTTTTGGGCATATATTAATCAAGACTAAAATAGTCTCCCTTAGTTATCGGGGTATTCGCTGGTTTACTATCTTTCATGTTGAACCTATCCAAAACTGTATTAATATAGCTCTTTTGTGATAATCCACGGATACCTTGAGAGTGATCTCTAAGTACCTGAATTCCTAAGACAAAAGGGTCGTCCCCAAGATCTTTCATCTTGAAAAATTTTGATTAGAAATTTCTTGGTGTCACGCAATTAGCCTATATCGCTGTTGGCTAGTAAACATGTCAACATATAACATCAGGAATATAAATTTCTCCCACTGAAATTGTGAAACCCACAGTTGTCCACGATATTTATCTCAAAACCAAATGAGGCAATCACTTGATGGGACATGTGGTACCACTAGTGAAACACCTTCTTTTGCCCATAGATAGATTCCATCAATTTGCAAACCATCTTCTCTGGGTCTTTCGACACAAAATTTTTTGGTTGCACTATATACATATGTTTCATCAATATGGTCATTGAGAAACACGGTCTTGACATCAATCTTATGAAGCTCCAAATTATAACGAGCAATGAGAGCCATGATTGTCCTTAAAAAAGTCATTCAATGGTACTGAAGAGAATGTCTCTTTACAAGCAATCCTTTCTTCTGAGTGTAGTCTTTCACAACTCGATAAGCCTTATACCTCTCCATATTACCCCTTGAAACTTTCAGGTAATAGGATAAGTTTCAAACCTTATTGTCTAGCTTGAGCTTGTACTTACTCCTTCAATCCACTTTTCCAAATGGAAACTTCATATGGTTTTATGGGAGTTGATAGAATCATCTTCCATTACACCACTTGCCTTATGTTCCTGGAGAAATACTACATAATTATCCAAAATAGTATTCATCCTTTCTTTAGTGGATCATGGTAAAATGCAATGGCTCTTGATGCTCTAGTTCTTGAGGGTGTTGCGTTTGACCTTCAGGAATAATTTCCTTTTCTTGAATGGGAAGAATAACAACAATGTCCTCACGAGGATCCAAATTTGCTACACAAATAGCATCTGTATGAATTGGTTCAGTAATTAGAACCGACTCTTCCTCAAATATAATGTTTCTAACCTTATCTCCCTCCAAACTCAATATCCTTAAAGAACTAGTCAGTTCCTGTCTCAAGGCATCTTTAACTTGGGATTAAAAAATTCATACCCTTCTAACATTTTAGAGTAACCAATAGGGTAGTCACTCACTATTTGGGACTCCAATTTCCTTCGCGAGGCTTATAAGGCATTGCCTTAGTTGGATATTCGCATACTTAAAAGTGATTTGTCTGTCACTTTAGTTGGTACTCTATCAAATATTTAAGCCGCAATCTTTAGTGTTACTCTCAAAAAGACTCTGGTAAGGTAGGATGACTAATCATATTGTTCACCATATCTTTAAGAGTCTTTATTAAGACTTAACTGTATTCTTGATAGCCATGTTCTGATCTATTCAACTTTAATTCATTTTAATACAAACAATAAAATGTATAAGGCAAATGGAATCTAAGATTCCCTAATGCAAGTCTATCAACTCTATTTATAGAGATGTGCTCTGAATGTTTGTATCATATGAGACACTCCATTGTGCCCCTTTGTGTCATTAAATTAAAACCTTATTAATTAATTATTTAATCACGCTCTTAACATTAAACGTGTATTCCAAAACACGTAAAAATTAAAACTTAACTTATAAACACATAGCGGGAGAAAAATTCAAAGCAATACACCGTATATATAACATACATACCATAGGTTTATGCATCAGAGTATTTAGAACATTGTCTAGGGTATCCCGTCAATAGGATCCCTAACAGGCATCCTTAAAAAACTATTAATAGCGGAAAACAAAATGTCTTATAAGACTCACTGGCCCTAGACACTAAACTCCATTGTTGAAACCACATCTTGTCCTCTCACATCTGGTTCATACCGAGTTCCATTCAATGCCTCAGCATCAATCTCAGCCACAAGGTCTTCTCGTACGATCCCATAAAAGATAAAATACAACACACAAAAATATAGGGGATAAGAAACATTTCTATCATCAAAAGCGGAAAAGAGTCCCAGCATATCATACAATAAATGTCACAGATAATCAACATACATAATTAACAAATCATCCTCAATTTAATGCATCACCCTCTACCCCAATCTCATACAACTAAACTTTTATACTGACGTGGCCACAAACATTTCCTTCACGCATTCCTCGTGGGGAATGTCAGTCAAATGTTAAAGCGACGGGTTCCGAATTCCTGGTGCACATTCTCTTCCATGGTGAGAATACTCACGCAAAGCAATGACACTATAGCTGCACGATGCTCCCGGTGCACACCTCTTCCACTCCCGGGGGTGCTCAATGAAATTCAATGACACTATAGCTGCACAACCTATTTCTAAGGTGGAACGGTCTAGCGAGAACTCTTGACCTCGTATAGTCCAAATATACGGTGGTGAACAACAACGTAAACACATGAATCTCACCAACCCACATCAATAACATTTTAGTTCCTTAACCTTCCATCAAAGCCTTAACACATATTCTATGTCACACTTCCTCTTTAAAATAACTCATTTAGGTTAGGCACCTCTAAGTCACCATTATCCTCACACCCAAACAAATATCTTCCAAACCACATATATCTTTGCTTAAATCCACTAAGCACAAATATTAAAAACCAGGCAGATCATGCAAAACACAATATCATAAAATATTCAAACACCAAAAATAATATGTCACATGCAGATGGAATACCTCAACCAGCATATCACAATAAATTCAATAACATAAAGTCAGACATCATCAAATTCTTAAAATCAACCTAATATCGATAAACTACAATCCCCGAATCACCATTGGTTTTACAGAAAAGGTTTCCAATGTGATTTTGGTCTTGTCGATTACTCGACTACTAGTAGGGTTTACGTCGCCTGCACAATCATTATATATAATATACTACTTATCGATTCCAACGGTAGAGTGGTTCTTTTCCCCACCTAAGTTAACACCGTAAACATGAAATCAACGATCCTCGTTATCCCGCCACAAGTTACAAAAACCACCTTCGACCAAATCAACAATAAAACCAATTAATGAAAAAAAATCTACATATGGACATATGGTACTAGTTTCGATCAACTAATCAAAATGAGGCTAGGGTTATTTTCTTAATCTAATCTTTTTTATACTAGTTCCTAGAGCATTAACTAGCATAGATTAAGTCTTAATAGTTAAAATTATGAAACAAAATCCTCTAACCAACTAGGTTAGGGTTTCGGCCATAAGGGTTAAAATAGACTAGAAATTGTTTTTAATTACAAGTTCTTGGATCTATAACCTACACACTTTAGATAGTTGATATAAATCATGACTTAATTAAAGATTGAAGGAAACATATTTTGTCCACAGGAACATCAATTCGGCCAAGCATAGAAATTAGGGTTTTGATTTCAAACTTCTAGATATCACAACTATAGGTTTCAAGGAGTTAAGATCAAATATCATATCTTAAAAATTGAACAAAACTTCCTTTACCCAAAAATACCTAGTTTGGCCTCAACAAGAAAATAGGGAAGGAAAATGTTTTCGATTGCATGCTCTTGGATAATGAAAGTAGAGATCATAACTAGATCATAGAAATTGGTTTCACATTAAAATGATTTTTCTACAATTTTCTAGAAATATTTGAAATTCTAGATCTAGGAATGAAAAACTCGTGAAAACTTGATGATCATGACTTGGAAACAAGGAAATCAATAAAGAACATGATTTTTATTTATCAAGAAGATTAAGGTATACCGCTTAGATGTTGGAAAATTGACAAGAATGGATCAAGTCCTTCACAAATTTGCTTAAAGTGTTCTTGAGAAAAGTGAGAGAAAATGAATAAATGAGTGAAGGTGGGCAAGGCTACGATTTGGAGGGTATTTATAGGGTAGATATTAGGCTTTGTTTGGTTCTTAGGATTTAAATTAATGGGTTTTGTGAATATTAAATTAATATATGATTAACTAGGGTTAATAATTAACTTAACTAAGGTTACTTTGCTAACTATGGTTAATAAACCTGTGGCTCACATTTAGTGAAGGGTGTGACTGATTCTTGGCCACAAGAACTAACCTTGGTTCTTTAACCATGGTTGAAATTTAACTCAATGTCGTTAGGTTAAGCTTAGGGGTATTTTGGTCATTTCACCTAAATTTACATTTAATGCTTCAAAATTGTTTGGTGAGTCATGGTGGTGACTCTAGTGTCCGGTTTTGTTTCTGCACCTCCATTCTTAACTCCGTCGGTTTCCCGATTAGGGTTTTATGCCCGAATAGAAGCATAATATTTTGTTTTCCATTGAAAATTTTCAAAATAACCAAACTTGTTGGAAATATGATTTAAACATAAACCATTTTGTTCACGAGTCAAAATTAGGTTTTCTGATCATTAAAATCTTATTATCAGTGAAAATATCGACCGTAACATAACATTTTATTTCTGATCAGAAATTTGGAAAATTGAATTCCTCACGGACAAAATATAAAAATTCTACAAATTTCAGTTTCGGGTTAACTTAGGGTTTTCTGTCGGTATAAAATTATACTGTCAGTAAAAACACAGACCGGTTTCCGTCTGAGTTTTAAACCCAAAATTTCATCGTGACCTTCTACCTAAGACAGAGCATGAATATGATTTTGTTTTATCCAAAATCATTTTCTTGGTCTCGAATAAAAATATAATTAAATATATTTTTACTGTTAAAACAACGTAATTAAAAAAATCAGGTTATTACATTACCACCACCCCCCCCCCCCCCCCCCTTAGAAAAAAATTCCGTCCTCGGAATTTCTTAACTCAAAAATGGGTAACGTCTTACAAATGTTTCTTAATCTAAAGATCATACATCGTATTTCTCTTCGCTGTCTTCCCTTAAATGACAGCGGTAACTTCGTAACATAATTTATTCTTATATCTTTCTATTTATCCTCGAACTTATCCATCACTACATTCTATTCATTGTCCTTAACTTCTCAACTTAATCTATCATCCTTAAAAGACATAATCAAAACTTAAGCATTTCCTCTTCTTAATGCTGATCCACAAACATCTAAGTTCCACAATTAACACCACAATCGATACTATCTTAACTTCCTACTTAATGTATCCATTCACAGTCCTAGATCCTTGTAGCGTATTCCACTATTCCAGATTATATCAAAATCACACATCTTAATCCTCAAAAGAACATTATTGCACATCTTAATGCAATTAAAACTAAAAGAAGTTATCTTTCATGCTCATATTCATCTTAGGTAAAACTACTATAGGTATTTTTCCTTTAATCTTCCAAATTCATACCATCCATACTAATTACGAGTATTTGATCATTACCTTAGATTCTCTTAGTAACACTATGCCTCAATCAACATTTGGCTCTTAATAATTATCTCACTCATTGATATTGATCTTAATCTTACCAGTCATATCTACACCTCAACAAAACTCCCATCACTTCCTATTTATCCTACTATAGGGAAACAATACTTAGGTACTACACTTACTCCCTGTCATCCATATAAGAATTACATCATTTTATTTCTTGCCCATCGAATTGAGGGTGATTAACTAAACTTAGATTATATGTTGCTCAATCGAGTCTTTATTCCAATCCCCACCCATCAGAGCTTAAAGTGAAGTCCTAAACTCATCATAAAAAAAAATAACATGCCCAGTTATAATCATTATCCTCAAATCCGATTTTAACATATCTAACAACTATTCCACATCACTCTAAACTTAACATGATCCTTCCTTACTCTATTTCTCACCACAAAACATCTTTACAACAATCTAACAACAATTACTTATGATCCTCATATCTTACTAGATTCAACTTCAAAGCCTAAATTTCCCAATCAACTCCACAACTATAACCATCACCTCAACCATAAAAGGCTACAAGCTTCAACCGATTCAATCCTATACTAGTTAAGCTCCAAACTAATTTGTTATCTCTTTATTATTTTCAAGGACTACCCACACTATCCAAATATATCAAGCACTTAAGATAAACTTCCCTTAATAACAATTATCCCACAACAATCTATCCTT
This sequence comes from Sophora flavescens, assembly GCA_030762895.1. Classification (NCBI taxonomy): domain Eukaryota; kingdom Viridiplantae; phylum Streptophyta; class Magnoliopsida; order Fabales; family Fabaceae; genus Sophora; species Sophora flavescens. The sequence goes on along the minus strand of CM061069.1, from coordinate 68,104,868 downwards.
TCACTGTAACACCCTCCTTTTTCGTTAATTGTTTTTTTTATAAGTTGTTTGGTTGGTTAAGGGCTTAGTGGGATTTTTGGTTCAAAAGTCCCTTTATGGTGCATGAGCACGCCTGTGCACATTAGCCAGCACGTCCGAGGTTAGAGGCTAAAGCGTGTTTCAGTTTTTAAGTTGAGCACGCCCATGCTCAACAGTGAACACACACGTGCTCAACAGTGAGCACGCCCGTTCTCAATGTGCGGACCGCATTTTGCTGACGCTAAGTCTAGCACGATTGTGCTCAAGGTTAAGCACGATCGTGCTCAGGTCCAGCCTATATAAGTTTGGCACAGAACTCGATGGTTAACGTGAAACCCTATTTTGTTGGTTACAGCAGCCACTGTTGCGACCTAGTGTGCCTCCTTCTCTGTTTCCTCTTCATCCATTATTATAGTGGAGTTTTGGAAGTCGGTTGGGAAGCTTGTTTAATCTGTTTCAGTTTAGAGGTAAGGTTCCCTTCCCTTGTGGTTTTCTTTCATAATTTTTGATGGGAAACTAATGGGTTTGTGTTTGGTTTGGCTAAGGTTGCGTTTGTGTTGAACCGCTTTGGGAACCGAGGGCAGTTTGTTGTTTGGAGCTTACATTGGAGCGACCTTCAATCCAGGTATGGGGAGAAGGGTAGTGAATATCATAGGCATTAGGGATAGTGTACGGTAAATGGGTTCCCATGACCCCGGTTTGTTGTGTATGTGTATCTGATTAATATGACGGTTTGTTTGATTATGATAACATGATCTTGGTTGTCAATATGTTGTTTATATGCCTATGTTCAAACTACGTTCTTGATGTTTATGTTGGTTATATGAACCTGATGATATGTTGATGCTTGCAATTGGCATAATCTTGTAGGTTAAATGGTTGATACCATGATTGCGATGATAGTGTTGTTACTATGTTGATAATGAGGTTTAGTCCTAGAATATGTTGTTAACTGGCTTAGGATTAATAGAATTAATCCCTAAACTTAATCGGCTAAAATTGATGTGAACTCTGCCCAGAACAGTACGCCCGTGTTGAACAGGGAGCACGCCCGTGCTCCCAGTTTTAATTCTAGAAAATAGTCGCGCATTCAGCACGGCCGTGCAGCTGAGCACAACCGTGCTCAAAAGGAAGCATGACCGTGCTCCACTTAAGTGGCAGCACGCTCGTGCTGGGGTCAAGCACGAACGTGCTCACCCCTCTGGACTGAATCTGAGATTAAGGACTTAAACAGGGGTTTTTAACCCCAATCTCCCTCAACGATGATGATGACATACTTAATCAATGATGAAGGTTACATCACTAAATTAAAGACTAATTAAGATGGTTAAGTCAGTAACCGTTGGGTTACCGCACGTTGATGAGTTGTACCTTGGTGCTTTTGGCCAAGGGAACCTTGACCCCGCGGTATGGGTCTAAGGTGCTGTTGATGTTGTACCTTGGTGGCTGAGATTTTACTCCAAGAGGTCCTTGACTCGGTTGGGTCTAAGGTGTTGCGGTTGATTTCGCTAAAGGTATAAGTGCTGCGGTAGATTCCGCTGTGGTCGATTCCGCTAAAGTCTTGGGGTGATTCCGTCGAAGCAAAGGAGGTGGCGGTTGCCGTTGTTTGTTGTATGCTGCATGCATCATTGGAGATGTTGTTGTTGGTGGATGTTCAACATAGGGGAGGTCGTCCTACAGTACGACGATCTAGCCATCCACGGTAGGTTACCTAAGGTTTGGTAACCGTGCACCCCCGTGACGAGGAATTCGTTGATTTGATGTGTTGGCTATCCAAGGAGTAGATTCTCCGATGTTGAGTAGATTCTCAATGTGGATATTTAACTCCGAAGTCATTCATCCCGAGTTAGTTTGGATCCACATGCATGTTGGAGTAGTGGAGTAGTGTTGCATTGCATTGCATAGCATACTTGGTTGATATGATGTTGATTGGATGTTGATTAATATGTCTATGTTGATGTATATTATGATGATGCTATGCTGTATGTTTTACCTTGCTTCCTATCTCCATGTCGTATATGTTTACATGATTCTTACTCCCCTCTTTCTGTTTGTTTGTTGGCCTAATTGACATCTTGCAGAGGATGACGAGCAGCCCGGAGAGGAGTGACTCTGAGGATCCACCACTCATAGTTAGGGCCTTTCTTGTTAGTTAGTTGTTCAGTTGTATTCCGAGGATATTTTTTGGAACGGTTGTACCAGCTCTGAATTGTGACATCAGGGTTGGGTGTTTATGTTTATGTTATCTTGATATGTTTTATTGTTTAAAACTTGTTTTATTTTCCGTGTTTTGTGAACTCGTTCATGTGGGACCTTTCTACCCATGGACAAAGTTTTTATTGATTCCAGGAAATGCGTGTTTTGTTTTAATTGCTTTTTATATTAATTGATTTATAACATGAGGGCTAGTAGGGTGTCACATTTAGTGGTATCAAAGTAGGTCTATCCTATCAGGTCGTGGTATGAGTCTATCGTGAGTCTGTTGTGTGCTCTAGTTTGAATTGTCTACACTTGTTATAGACAATGATGCTTTAAGTTAGTTGTCTGTAGCTTTTACCTGCTTAAGTTTATGTATCTAAGAGTTACGTTGGACGTGTACAAGAACTAGGGAAGGCAATTTAGACCCTACCCTATGGGTACCCGCAAAAAATACCCACAACGGGTAGGGTAATTACCCGCTCTATGGGTATGGGTAATTACCCCCAAACAAGAGAGGGTGCGGGTACGGGTACTCTAGTACCCACCCCGCCCCACACCCGTAAATATATTTTTATATATTTATTTATTTATATTAGTATATATAATTATAATTATATATCAATTTTTAAGAATAAAATTAATGTTAATGTTTTAAACCTAGGGCTCATTAGTGTTTTTCCTTTTCTGGACTTACAAGTTCATGAGTTTATTATTTTGGATGTTTATTGTGATATTTACTCGTATTGGATGTTTTAGATGTTTTTATTTTGTATAATACTTTGGTTTGTAACATTTCGTGAGTAGATTTGAAGATCTTTAGATGATTTTCGATTGAGTTATAATGTTTTTCATGATATTTATTGCTTTTTCTTACTTAAAATGTGGGAAACGGGTGTGGGCCTGGGTGCTTAGGTACCCAGAGGGTACGGGTAAGGATACTAAAGTTGTTACCCACGCGGGTATGGGTCTGAGTATGGGTAAGTTTTTCAAACGCGGGTATGGGGACGGGTACTATAATACCCTACCCAGACCCTACCCATTGCCATCCCTGACAAGAACTCATGGCAGGTAGAGGACGTAAAGATCAGGCAATTGCATATGCGTTGGCACTTCTTGCCAATGCTATCGGACAGGTCAACCATAACAACAACAATGGTGGGCCAGCTGAGTTTCAAGGATGGGACAAGTTTCAGAGGAACAACCCTCTGTCGTTCAAGGGAGCGTATAATCTGGAAGGAAATTTGTTATGGTTGAGAGAGACTGAGAAGATCTTCCGAGCTATGGATTGTAATGATCAGCAGAAGCTTATCTTTTCTACCTTCATGTTGACTGAGGAGGCTGAGCATTGGTGGGACAACTGTTGATAGAGGATGCAAGCGGAAAGCACATCGGTTACATGGGCTGTGTTCAGGCAAAGATTTCTGGAGAAGTACTTTCCAGCGGATATCAAGGACAAGAAATAGATGGAATTCTTGTTCTTGCGACAGGGTTCATTGTCAATTGGTGAGTATGCAGCCAAGTTTGAGGAGCTGGCGAGGTACTACACTACTCATCAGCATGAGATAGATGATCGCTCCAAGTGCGTCAAGTTTGAAGCTGGACTCCGACCTGAGATTAAGCAGGCCATCAGCTACCAGGAGATCAGGATCTTCCCGATTCTAGTCAACAAGTGCAGAATTTATGAGGATTCCAGTCAGTTCAGAGTTGCCAGTTCCAAGGGATCGGATAGTCAGAGTGGCAAGAGGACTGATCAGAGAGACAAGGGTAAGCAACGATATGCTCCAACCGGCTAGGATTTCAAGTAGAGTGGCAAGAAGCCACAGTTTCAGCAGGATAGGTTTAGGGGCGGGTTCTCTAATGCCCCTAGAGCTATGAAGTGCGACAAGTGCGGTGCACCGGATCACTACGCATCCCAGTGCAAGGAACCAGTTGTGACTTGCTTCAGGTGTGGCAAGTCTGGTCATATCAGCCGCGAGTGTGAAGAAGCCAAGGCCGAGCCTCCCTGTGCTAGCAGGAATCAGAAGTCCCAGGTCAATAGACTGAAGACCACTAGAAGAGTCTTTACTCTTAGTGGAGCTGAAGCCTCCGAGTCTGATGACTTGATCCAAGGTACATGTTTTATTGATGGAACTCAACTAACTGTATTGTATGATTCAGGTTCTACTCACTCTTTCATATCGCATGATAGGGTCAAGAGTCTTAAATTGCCTGTTACCTTTCTTGAGTTTGATTTGCTTGTGTCTACACCTACAAATAAACCTGTTTCCACATCTTATGTGTAACACCTTGTTTTTACTGTTTTTACCGTTTTGTTGTTTTTACTGTTTTTTAATTATCAGCAGAATTTTAATTGTTTGTAATTTTTATATCGGATCAAGAAAATGATTTTTAATAAAATAAAATCATAATTTTACTCTACATTATGGTATAAGTTTATGGTAAAAATTTAGGTTTAAAATTCAGACGAAACCCGGTCTGCGTTCTAACTGACAGTGAGATTTTACTGATCAGAAAACCTAATTTTGATCCGAGAACGAAACAGTTTAGATTTTTATTTTATTTCCAACCATAGTGGTTGTTTTGAAAATTTTCAAAATAAATAAGTTATTATACGTTATTCGGGCGAATACTCGACGATCGGGGATCGACGGAATCGAGAACGGAGTTGTAGAGACAAAACCCGACCCCGGACGGAATGAGAACAATGAGTCATAGGGGTGAGTCATAGAGGGTGAGTCATAAGGATGAGTCACCTTATGTTCAATGTGTTAGATTCAATGACTTAAAGAATTTGATATATGACAAATACAACTTAATGTGTATGCAAGTGTTTAGTGTTAAATTGTAAAGACAGGAATCAAACAATATTCAACAAGTTCAGTGAGCAACCAAAGGAGAATATTCAAGGAAGAACTTGGAGGAATCAAAGAGCAAAGACGAAGATCAAGGAATCATCAAGAGTTTAACGAAGAAATTAGTGTTAAGTCTTAGATGATTTGTAAGAGATGAAATCTCCTATTCACAAATAAGCTCAATTTGAAAAGATGCATGAAAGAAAATCATTTTTCATAACCTGCATTAAAAGGAATAAGCTCTCGTAAATGAAAATGATTTTTGAAATAAGATTTCAAAGCATTCGTCCATCACTGGAATAATATAAGCGCTCGTCCAACACTGGGAATAGTAAAAACTGGCGTCCAAGAAAGTGATAGAAGCTCACGTCTATTAAAATGACAGAAGCTCACGTCCACTAAAGTGATACAAGAGCACGTCCACTAAAGTGACACAAGTGCACGTCCACTGAAGTGTTAAAAGTGCTCGACCACTAAGGTGACAGAAGCGCTCGTCCACACAAGTCTTTGGACTTGCTAAGATGTTAATGAGAAGCTCCGTCCACTGACATGGCATATGGTGCTCGTCTACTAGTTGGAGCATGTCCAATTACTTTGTGATTAGTACTCCCATTTGCTGACGTGGCAAATGGACGCGTCTATTTTTTCAAGATAGACGCGGCTATTTTCTTCAGATGGACTCGACTATTTTTTCCAAATGGACGCGGCTATTTTTCCAAATGGCCTCGGTTATTTTATGGACGCGAATTCTACAAGAACAATCAGAATCTTATTTCAAGAACGAGAATTAAGAAAACAGATTCTGTTAATCAGATCCCAATCTGTTTTGATTGATCCCAACGACTATAACTTGTTTTCTATATAAAGAGGGATCAAAGGAACACTTTCACAACATATACGAATATCATAACATATCACAATTTTACGAAATCGTTTTGAGAAATCAATTGTGAAAATCATTCATCATATTTCTTGAGCTTACTGTGGAAAAGAGTGTTTCAATACTCAAAGTGCTTCAATTTGTTTATCTGACTATTGAGAGTTAGGAATCAACTTTTGCTTTTACTTTTGATTGTAAAGAGAGAGGGAATCTCTCTGAGTGATTAGGGTGAAGTATCCCTAAGGTTGAACATTTAGGCTCTTCACAAGAGTGTGGTATCTCGAGGTAAAGGAGTGCTATGTGGTGTGAAGGTTTTTCAAACTACCTGGTAAAGCTTGTGTGTTAGTGTGTGAAATCCCACGGGTGGAGTGGGGACTAGATGTTGGTCACAGTGGAGGTGACTGAACCAGGATAAATTCGGTTGTGTTGTATCCCTAAAACTCAAACTCCTTTACTTTCTGTTTGAGACACCCCGTTGTGCCCCGATGTTTTATTAGATTAATTACCTTCTTAAATCAATTCTTAACCGTGAGCTTATCGTGAAAATACGTAAAAATTAAAACTTATTTATTTATCATATAACTTTTGCAAATTTAAAAAAACACAACAACTTTAACATATGTAAATACACACCTAATTGTTCATTTTAATACCAAAACATTGTTGAGGGTATCCTCTCAGTAGGATCCCTCATAGGCATAAAATTAATAACAGACGTACTTAGCGGAAATATAAAAATACTCCTTAGACACATTGGCCATAATGTCTAGACTCTAATCGCCATGGATCACAGCTCGACCCCCAGTGTCTGGTTTGTAAGGAGTTCCATCCAACTCATCGGCAATCTCCGTTTCATACAGAGTTTCGTCCAGCTCCTTAGCAACGTAACCCTCCATCGGGTCTTCTAACGTAAAACAAAGTAACCCACAAAAATACAGAAACATAGGGGATAAGAAATAGTTCTATTATCAAAAAGTGGAAAAGAGTCATAGTAAATTATATAGTAACTGTCATAGACAATCAACACACATAACTAACGAATCATCCTCAGGTCAATATATATCATCCTCTACCCTTATTCTCAGGTAATCTAACACGTAACCTCTCTAATCGTGTCATCATGTCTTTACGTTATCGTGGCCACTACCACTCCTATCACCATCCCTCATTTGCATCGGGGCACACCCTCATTCCCGTTAGGATGTTCCACCTAGTGCACACCTCCATTCACATTAAGGTGTTCCACCCCCATTCCCATTAAGGTGTTTCACCCCCATTCCCTAAGGTGGAATTGGTCTTGCGAGAACTCTTGATTTTACGTGTATTATATTACCAATACACGGTGTATTATATTACTAATATTACCAATACACGGTGTATTATATTACCAATACACAGAAATGTTTTACATGTATTATATTACCAATACACGGTGTATTATATCACCAATACATAGATGTCCTTGCATATTATATTACCAATACACTTTTGTCTTTGTGTATTATATTACCAATACACTTTTGTCCTTGTGTATTATATTACCAATACACGGTTGTGGACAACAACGCCTATACTTGAATCTCACCAACCCGTTTTAACAACATCTTAGTGCCTTAACCTTCCATTAGAACTTGACACATATTCCATGCCATAACACCTCTTTAAAATTCCCCATCTAAGTTAGGCACTTCTAAATCATCATTATCCTCACACCCAAAACAATCATCTCTTAGACAACATATATATCTTTGCTTAAAATCCACTAAGAATAATAATAAAAACCAGGCAGATCATGCATAACACAATATCAATCAAAATATTCCCATATTACCAACATAGCACAAAATCAATTCAATAAAGGTAATAAAATCAAATCAACCATCAACAATATAAAGATCAACCTAATATCAATAAACCAACAATACCCGAATCGCCATTGGTTTTTCAGAAAAGGTTTCCAATGTGATTTTGGTCTTGTCGATTACTCGACTACTAGTAGGGTTTAGGTCGCCCTACACAATTATTATATAATCTACTACTTATCCATTCCGACGATAGGTTGGTTCTTCCCCCCACCTGGGTTATCACCAGACTCCCGAACTCGAAGCTCCTCGTTGTCACACCACAAAGTACTAACTCCACCTTCTGCGAAGGTAAGGAGATTAGATTCTCGAAGAGGTATACCACGAACGTCCTCGTTTCCTTCGCGATGGAAGTCTAAGGTTATGAACACAAAATCACAAGTTAAAATTAAACAAGAACACTAAACCACAAGGTATAGGTTCGGCCAAGACTAGTTCTTAGGGTTAGAGATTCCCGAAAATTATACAACTCATGGATTTATGATCCTTAAGTGTTAGGAGTTCATAAACAATGATCACTTAACAAAGTTGAATTAAAATCCCACTAAGTTATAAACTTAGGGTATTCGGCCAAGGCTAGTAAAATAGGCTAGCATTCACTAAACTTTCCAATCTATTAGCTTTAGCATCCATATGTATTAAGGAGCTCAAAACCATGATCATTTTGGAAAAATAAGAACAAAGTATCCTAAGTCCATAGCCTTCTAGGTTCGGCCTTCATAGGATTTATAGGTTAGAAATCTTTAAACTTTACAATCACTTAGACTTAGCATCCAAATATCTTACGGAGATCAAGTCCATGATCATCTTGGTAAAATGAAAGTAATACATCCTAGCTTTAATAACATAGAATAAACAAGTTAGAAATCCTTAAACTTTCCAATCTCTTAGACTTAGCATCCAAATATCTTATGGAGCTCAAGTCCATGATTATCTTGTAAAAATGAAAGTAATACATCCTAGCTTTAATAACATAGAATAAACAATTTAGAAATCCTTAAACTTTCTAATCTCTTAGAATTAGCATCCAAATATCTTATGGAGCTTAAGTCCATGATCATTTTGGAAAAATAAAAACTCAAACATCCTAGTACTTAAACACTAAGTTTCGGCCATCATATCATGATGAGGAAAAATATTCTTTGTTTAACAATAAATCTTAGGTTTAGAATCACAAGGTATTAAGAGTTCTAAATCCATGATCATACTTTGAAAGTTGAAACATAGTATCCTAGGCTTACTTATTCATATTTTCAGCCATCATAGGAACAAGCTATCAAAACTTCCAAGATTTATAGATTTAAGATCAATGGATAGTTAGAAACTCAAACACATGATCATATTCCAAAAGTTGAAACAAAAACTTCCTAGGTCACAAATGCAAGCATTCGGCCTTCATTGGAAGAGATAGGTAGAGATTTTTGTTTTACACAACCTCTTAGTATGTGAAAATATAAGTTAAGACAAGACTATAGAAAGTGGTTTCAACTCAAAAGGAGTTTTCTACCATTTTAGAGAGATTTTAGAAGTTTAAAGCATATAAAGAACACATAAAGCAAACTAAGAAATAAAATATGAAACTTGCAAAAAGATTCATATGATAGCATTACCCTTAGTATAAGGAAGAACTTTAATGAATAACTCAAGTGGAAAAGACTAATAAAAATGGAAGCGTTAAGTGTTTGAAAAAAGAAGAAATGGAAGAAGTTGAAGAAGTATGAAGATGGAGGAAGAAAATGAGAGGATGAAGATGAGTGATGATTATATAGAGGATGGAGAGGGGAGCACAAAATTTTGGAGAGAGGATGAGCTTGGAGAGCAAGTTTTGTCTTTAAGACTTGTTTGGTTGAAGAGGAAAGAGAAAAATAGGTTTTTAGAATATAATATGATATATTTCAAAATGTTCACCATGACCACTTTTTAGGAAGTAGCTTAGGCCATACCTCTAGTGAGTCACCTCACCCCCTCATCTCACCTCATGCCTTTATTGTCTCCTATTCTGCTCTATTTCGTACCCGGTTGCATTTCTGATCGTAATTCTTCCGACGTTTTCACCCCAAATAAAATATTTTATTTTATTTTTGAATGAAAATTTTCAAAATAACCAAAGTTGAAGGAAACATAATAAAAACACTAACTAAAAAAATTTCGTCCTCGGAATTTCTTAACTCAAAACTAGACCTCATCTTGTAATCGTATATTAATCTAAAGATCCCACATTATATTTCTCATCGCTGTCTTTCCCCTAGGTGACAGCAGTAACTTCATAACAGAATTCATTCTTATATTGTTCTATTTATCCTCGAAACATTCCATCACTACATTATATTCATTGTCCATAACATTTCACCTTGATCTATCATCTTTGAAGGACATAATTAAAACTTAATCATTTCCTTCTTCTTACTACTGATCCACTAGAGGACCTTGTTTCAACATCTTACTCCCGCAATTATCACCACAATCAATTCCAACATCTAACTTCTACAATTAACACCGCAATCAATACTACCCTAACTTCCTACTTAATGTATCCATTCACAGTCTTAGATCCTTGTAGCGTATTCCACTATTCCAGATTATATCAAAATCACACATCTTAATCCTCAAAAGAACATTATTACACCTCTTAATGCAATTAAAACCAAAAGAAGTTATCTTTCCTGCTCATATTCATCTTAGGTAAAACTACTATAGGTTCTTTTCCTTTAATCTTCCAAATTCATACCATCCATACTAACTACGAGTATTTGATCATTACCTTAGATTCTCTTAGTAATACTATGCCTCGATCAACATTTGATGTATAGTAATTATCTCACTCACTGATATTGATCTTAAGGGTTCACATCCTACCAGTCACAACTACACCTCAACAAAATTCTCATCACTTTCTTGTCTATCATGCTACTTAGACAAACAAACAAAGTCTACCAGATATCAAATACATACCTCGTATAAGATCCCCAGATTGAGAGGATTCAGCTCCCCTCACAGTAAACACTCTCCCAGTGGCCTGAGGTCTGGCCATCGGCAGTCCTGCTGCTGGAACTCCTTTTCCAGCTCCTCCTCTCTGAACATTGGCTCCTCTATCATCAGCTACCGACTGCTGCATACCAATGTTAGTTATCGCGTTCGGAATCACTACCTAACTTCTAAGCATAGTCAATATCCGATGTGGATTCAACTAGACATGGCCAGTAACAACATCCTAAACCTCACAGTCCTTGATTCTGATCAGACATAACCCACAGTCCGTTTTAGAACCAACCGGCTCTGATACCAAAATGAGACACCCCGTTGTGCCCCGGTGTTTTATTAGATTAATTACCTTCTTAAATCAATTCTTAACCGTGCGCTTATCGTGAAAATACCTAAAAATTAAAACTTATTTAATTATCATATAACTTCTGCAAATTTTCAAAAACACAACAATTTTAACATATGTAAATACACACCTAATTGTTCATTATAATACCAAAACACTGTTGAGGGTATCCTCTCAGTAGGATCCATCACAGGCATAAAATTAATAACAGACGTACTTAGCAGAAATATAAAAATACTCCTTAGACACACTGGCCATAATGTCTAGACTCTAATCGTCATGGATCACAGCTCGACCCCCAGCGTCTGGTTCGTAAGGAGTTCCATCCAACTCCTCAACAATCTCCGTTTCATACAGAGTTCCGTCCAGCTCCTCAGCAACGTAACCCTCCATCGGTTCTTCTAACGTAAACCAAAGTAACCCACAAAAATACAGAAACATAAGGGATAAGAAACAGTTCTATCATCAAAAAGCGGAAAAGAGTCATAGTAAATTATACAGTAATTGTCATAGACAATCAACACACATCATTCAAGTGTGCCATGACATCATTTTACCCATTTCTCCCTAGAAACCCACGGCCCCAACACCATAAGACACCTTTGGTCATTCATTTTCTCCATTTGGCTCAAGTTCTTCAACTTTCACACAAAAACTCGCAAGTTACTTACACGTGATTTTCAAAGGAAGTAGTAGATTTTGTTCATTTCTTCAAATTCCAAAGGTAGATTCTTGTGATTCATGATCATACCTTCCTTTCCTTTCACAACTTTTCTTCATATCTCATGTTTTTACAAATTTCAAATTCCTAGATCTAGAACTTCAAAAATCTCTAGAAAATCATAGAAAAATCCTTTTAATGTGATTCCAATTTCTATGATCCTCATATGACTTCTATTTTCATTATCCAAGAGCTTGAAAAATTTAGAGATCCCTAGATATTTCTTTTGGTCTGGGCCGAACCTATGTACTAGTGGGTTTTGGTGATTTTCTTCATTCTTTAACTTGATTTCTTGTTGGTTGTTCATGGCTAGGTTTGTGGGTTCAAAACCTTGTGATTTAGGTGAACAACATCCTTCTACTACTTGAGTTTCAAGTGATCTACAAGAGGTAAGGGGGGAGATTACTTCTATCCTACCTTAATGTAGATATGTGATGGTTTATTTAGTGTATATGTTTTGTAACTCATAAGTGTATATTATTTATTTGTATGTGTGTGATCCTCTTGGAGGATTTGATTTGATGTTTGGTTGTGGTATGATATGTCATATGGTTGTTTTGGTTCCAATGACCTTAAGTTGGAACCATGATTGTTGTTTGCTTGATTGTTAAGAAAAATACCTAATATGTTATTATTAAGCCATTCGGCCATGACTGTTTGAGTGGGTTCCATGGTGATTTAATTTGGTTGGATAATTTTTATAGGCATTGAATGAATATATAAGAGTATAGAAATTGGTTTGGATGGATTTGGATATGTATGTTAAAAGTTATGAATTTTTGAAGATATAGGGACCATTATGCAAATACTGAGATTTGAAGGGACTGTTCTGAAAACTATATTCTTATATGTTGGGATTGTAGCCCTTGGTAATATAAGATTAAATAAATTGGTTTGACGTTATTTGGATTAATACATAAAAAGTTATAAGATTTTTACTAACAAATGATCTTTTTGTAAATATTGCAAAGTATGGGGCAGAAACGTAATTTCTGGAAAATTTCATGGTGAAAAGTATTTTATGAGATGAAAACATAGCAATTTGTTTGAGGTCATTTGGAATTATATATAAAAAGTTATGAGCTTTTTAATTGTTAACGACTTATTTGCAAATATTGAAAAATATGAGACGCAAAAATATAAATTTTTGGAAATTTGTTGGAAATTTAAAATCATTTATAAATAAGTTGGTTTGGTGAGATTTGAAGTTGTAAATAAAAAGTTATAATGTTTTAAGTAAATAAGGACCTTTTTGCAAATAATGAAAGTTTAAGGACTAAACTGCAATTTTAGAAAATAATTATAATGGGACAGTTAAACACTCTTTTTATATCTATTAAACTGTTCTAAAACTCCAAAATGAGTTTTGGACTATTATAGTGTAAAATCGTTGAAAAAGGATTTACGCGCTTAACGACGTTCGGTCAAGTTTTGGGAATTTTGTATACATGGAAAGGAAATTGTAAAATCAGTGTTTTGAACATCTTAAAATGAGTATTATAACCTAGGTGAGCAATAGATTTGAGGTGAAGAGCCATATTTTCAAAAGTATGGCTTTTGTGCCTTAAACCAATAAAAAGCGGGAAACCGCCGTCAAACATTTCTAAGATTTTTGAAAAAACAATGACGTAGAGTTTGAAATCAGTATTTTAATACTTTAATATAAGTATGGTAACTTAGGAAAGTAAAGGATTTGAGAAAAATGATTATATGGAATTTAAGTTAAAATACAATAAAAAGCGGTAAAATAGTATTTAAAGAGTTTCAACGTTTTTCAAGAAACGGTTTGATGAATTTAGTACTTATGTACTTTGAAGGAATCTAATTTCAAAATAGGTTGGTTTTAACCAAAGGTTTTGGTTTTAAGACAAAAGAGGATTTTAGTCCTTAAGACTTGTATTTCAAGTAAATGGAAAAACCTAAGTCATGAATGACTTAGTGAAAATATGAACTTAATGATTTATGACTTTTGGTGAAGCATGACCATTTGTTGTAAAGTGTGGACAATTCAGTATCCATACCTCCATAAGATTTAATGGACTAAGAGTTATTTGATTTTCTTGAAAGCCAACAGAAAGGCTCAATTAGAAAAGTGTAAATAAATAAATGATTGGAATGTCGATCCAATTTCATAATGTGTTACGACTTGTAAGTAAATGCCTTAAAACATCTTTACACAAACATGGAAAGTTTGCTTGAGAACTGTAGCTCAGTGAAGAGCCGATGGTTTGTACCCGAGAATGTCGTTCGTCAGAGATTGACAGCAAGTGGATTCTGGTGGAATCATGAGGTTGTCAGATGGATAAACCAATTGGACGTATTCTGAAAATTTTGCCTAACTACATAGTTGATACAATATTCAGAAAGGTCGTTGTGCCAAGGAAGCTAAGATTCCCAGTAGTAGAGGTTGCATAAAGAGCCCGTTGTTCCACAGAAAGTTGAGATCACATGTGATTATGATAGTACGTACATTATGATTATGATATGAGCCTTGTGTGCCATGATAGCCACACATGGTGCCTGAAGGTGGGCGTAGATGAAACCTATACTAACCATTCCGTTCCAAAATATCATCTTAGCTCCGATGTTAGAATCGGATATTCCTTGAGGCTGTGTAGGAATGGGACTATACGGTTTTAATCAGTTTCTCTCTATTCCTGTCCTCAGATGGACAAACCGTGTCCGGTATGCTTTATAAGCTTACTGTCGAGTTTGGTATAGTATATTCTTGGAGTTTTGAGTTGCAGAATTAAAATGGGGGATAAAAGACATATAGTACTGTTGTATTATGTACCTGTGAGTCGTACCACTGCATGTCTGCCTTATGTGTAAGATAAATGGAATCTCACTTCCTTATTTTATTTTGCCTATGTCGGCTGGCTATGTGCTTTCTGTATTCTGTTGAGAAGATTGAGACGTTAAGATGACGCTTGACTGATTCATCATAGAGGATGGCAATCGAGCATGCGGACGATATGGGGAGGTTTCTAATGGACGTCTTCCAGACTGTTGATGGTTCGTCGACCATGTTTTCCTCTTGGAAGAGGAAAGGGCTTAGTTTGAGAGTTACTATTGTAGTAGCTCTAGTAGTGTCTTTTATGACGATGTCGGTACACTAGTGGAAATAATGTAATATACGGGAACATTTTACGTCAGTTGACCATATGTTTGACGTTAAAAATGAGGCGGTGACAGTTTTGTAAATATTAAATCACTATTTGCATCAATTGTGTAAAGAACTGACGTTAAAAGTGATTTTAACACTTTTAACGTCAGTTGTTTATACAACTGACGTTAAATGTGTGATTTTTACGGCAGTTAAATAAATAACTGACGTAAATAATTATGAAACTCATTTCTTTCGTTGTCATCTCCCTGTTGTCACTCTTAACGCAGATCACTCCATATAGTGCAGTTTATTTCTAAACCTTTTTTTTAAACAAGTTTATTTTTAATGTTAATTAATTAGCTTGAATTAGTAAACAAATTCTTGTGCAAATTAAAATAAATAAACACTTAACATAAAACAAGTTATATATGTATAATCAAATCGTATCTCATTGAAGTGATTCATAAGTTACAACTACATGATTAAAAGATAAAAAATTTCTGCAATATAACACTAAAATATAAAAAAGTTTCTGCTTCAACATCATTTTCTTCTCAGTCCTGTCCTCAGAAACTCCAATGGATGCATCTCCTCCCTTACTTGAATTCCAGCTTGATACTCCATCTGAAACCACGATCACTTTGGAGCCAAAGCAGAGTGAAGGGATGGGATGAAATAAGGTGAGGGAATCACATTACGTGATTCACCCAACCTTACCATCCATGTTACGTGATTTACTCAACCTCAAGTTTTTTGACCATTAAGACAGAGGCCTTTAAGTCTAGGTATAGGAAGAAATAACAAAAGTCTCAGAGCCATTTTGTGAAGGAATAGAAAACACACGAAATGTAGAGGAAAAGAAGAGGCTGTATTACAGACTGATACAGAAGAATGGTACTTTATATAGAGAAGAGAGACTAGCTGATTTTCTAGAAAACTGATCTATAAAATTAATGCTCATTAAGAGGATTATAGGTTACAATGTGCATGGGTAAGTAGTACAGCAGTCATGGGTAAGTAGCACAGTAGTCAAAGGAATGAATGTTTTTGCAGAAACTTATACACTTTTAACGTCAGTTGTTTAATACAACTGATGTTAAAAGTGTTTTTAAAATAAAAAATATTTATTTTTAACGTCAGTTTTTTATACAACTGACGTTAAAAGTGTGATTTTTTACTTCAGTTAAATAAATAGCTGACGTAAATAATCCTATATCCATATCTGAAATTCCCCGTTGTCACTCTTAACATAGGTCAATCCATATATATAGTGCAGTTTATTTCTAAACCTTTTTTTTAAACAAGTTTATTTTTAATCTTAATTAATTAGCTTGAATTAGTAAACAAATTCTTGTGCAAATTAAAATAAATAAACACTTAACATAAAACAAGTTATATATGTATAATCAAATCGTATCTCATTGAAGCGATTCATAAGTTACAATTACATGATTAAAAGATAAAAAATTTCTGCAACATAGCCCTAAAATATAAAAAAGTTTTTGCTTGAACATCATTTTCTTCTCAGTCCTGTCCTCAGAAACTCCAATGGATGGATCGATGCATCTCCTCTCTCACTTGAATTTCATGATGCATCGTGAATCCACAGTCACTAGCAGCGAAAGCAAAGTGAAAGGGATCTTTGCATCACCTCCTTCACTGGAATTCCTTGATGCATTGTCTTGAATCCACAGTCACTTGGGGCCAAAGCAGAGTGAAAGGGATGGCTGGGATGAAATAAAGTGAGTAAATCACATTACGTGATTTACACAACCTTACCATCCATGTTACGTGATTTACTCAACCTCAGAAGTTTTTGACCATTAGGACAGAGACCTTTAAGTCTAGGTATAGGAAGAAATAACAAAAGTCTCAGAGCCATTTTGTGAAGGAATAGAAAACGCATGAAATATATAGAGAGGAAAAGAAGAGGCTGTATTACAGACTGATACAGAAGAGGTACTTTATATAGAGAAGAGAGACTAGCTGATTTTCTTGAAAACTGATCTATAAACTTAATGCTCATGGGTAAGTAGCACAGTAGTCAAAGGAATAAATGTTTTTGCATAAACTTATACACTTTTAACGTCAGTTGTCTTCAACAACTGACGTTAAAATTGTTTTTAAATAAAAAATATTTATTTTTAACGTCGGTTGTTTATACAACTGACGTTAAACAATGACTTTTAACGTCAGTTTCTTAAGAGAACCGACGTTAAATAAATGATCTTTAACGTCGGTTGTTACAAACAACTGATGTAAAATGTTGTTTTATTTTTGGTTTTTGATTATAACGTTTACACCCGCGCGCCTTCTGCACTTCGCTCTGTACGTCTCTGTTCTTCTCTTTTCATCACGCTCACTCTCACTCTCACTCTGCCCTAATCGCGAGCTCATCTCCACCGTAACCACCGCGAGGGCTTCTTCGCCACCACCGTGAGGTACACTCTTAACCCCTAACTATGTCTTTCCCGCTCATTCTTTGCAATAACTTGACATCTCTCTTTTGCCCCTTCCCGTGCACTAACTCTCCTTGTCCCTCTGCTCTCAGTAACCACATCGAACGTTGGCCACCACTCGAGCTCCCCTCCCCACCACCACGCGAGCACCTATTTCTGGTGAGTCTTTAGGGCACATTTTTTTTATTTTTGGTTTTCAGTGTATGTTTAAAATGTAGTCTCAGTAGTTGAAACTTGAAACTATGAGTTTGAGTTATTTGGAATGTCTCTATTTTTGGTTTTGAGTGTATGTTGCTCTGCTGGTTGGTCTGTCACGGCCGTGATGCTCATCACGGCTAGGCCGTGATCAGTTCTGCCTGTGAGGGTCTGGTTCAGTTGGCACGTTACGGCCGTGATGGACATCACTGCCAGACCGTGACCAGTTCTTGTCAATCTTCAAAAACTAGTTTTCAATCTCCCGTATTGTCCTTATATTGGATATATGTTTTGTATATCTACAGAACCTATCTAGTTATAGCTCGTAGTTGGATGGTTTGTAAGCGCACTAGTGCTGAGTATTTGAAGGGGGTGGGAGAATTTATAGAATTTGCTCAAAGGAATGTTCCTAATAGTAATGGAATGTTCTGTTGTCCTTGTGTCAAGTGTTTGAATACGAGGAAATGGACGGTGAAGGATATACGTACTCATTTGATTTGTGAAGGGATTTGCTGGAGTTATACAAGATGGATATGGCATGGTGATGTGTTATTGAGTTATACATTTATTTTTATTTATACTTCTGTATTTATTTTGAGTTATAACCTATGATAATAAATATATATTGTTTCTGAACAGGCATACATATGGATCAGTCGGATAGCCCACATGCACGGGAGGACACTGTGGGGCCTACGCAAGACCCGATCATGCCTACGCCTGATTCTAGTGTAAGTTTACATGTTATATACTATCTTTAGTCCTTCTTTTTAATGTAAGTTTATAATGTTACAACCCTCTATTTTATCATTTTTTTTGTCCATACAGACATCACAGGCTCATAGGAAACGAGGTAGAGGAGCCACGTCGTTGAAGAAACTAGAGAAGGACAGCCAAAGCAGGCAGAAGCTTGAGGTGTCCTTCGATGCTAATCTAAATTCCCAGGGACCCCGTGCTAAAGAATTTAATAAGTGGGTGTTTCTACAAGCGAAGCAGCACATAAGCATCAACTGCAACCACTGGAATGACGTTCCACAGAACGTTAAGGATTAGATTTGGGAGGCTATCACGGTATTTTACCTTTACATTCGTTTGATTTACATTATTAGATAATTATCCGAGTTATAATCCATCCAGTTGTTATGTATTTAATGTGTAGGTAGCTTGGATTGTGCCAAATGACGAGGATCATCGTCAAAAATGTATGAAAATGGCATCAAAGCGTTGGAATGGGTTCAAGCATGATCTTACCAGGTACTATGTATCTGGGAAGAAGCGGCTTGATAAAATTTTCTCGGATTATCCCTGGATTGATCAGGATACTTGGGATATGTTTGCTAGGAGTCGACAGGATGGAGAATTTCAGGTTGGTTGATTAAGTCAATTTTGTATGCTTCTTATAGATCATTTAACTGTATTTAATTATGTGTTTTTGTTTGAATAGGCTAAGGCAGATAAGGGTCGACAGAATTAGGAGAAGAACGTCCACCGCCACACCATGTCTCAGGGTGGGTACCAGACTCGGATCGAGCAAATGATGGTGGATAGGCTGAGGGCGAAGCGGGAAGAGCACTCTGCTAGGATTGAAAGAGGAGAGGTGCCTGAGGGCACACCATTAAGTCCTCCGTCGGACATCGACCGCGAGGATGTCTGGTTAGCCGGCTGCATGACAAAGACGGGATCTTTTAAAGTTGAAGCCACTCGCGAAGTGGCAGATAAGATTGTAAGTAAATAATTAATTTGATTTCAATTGATATTTGTATAGATATTTTTAACACTTTTCACTTGCACGTTATTTCATTTTTTCATTGTAGATGGATCTTAAAGCACAATCCTCCCAGGGCTCATTCGTCCCTTCTGGACGGCGGGACGTCTTGATGACTGCTCTAGGCAAGAAAGACCATCCTGGTCGGGTTATCAGTGTTCCTGGGAACGTGACCATCAAAGAATATTATGGCAAGTCTGCTTCACGAAAGCGGGTCGTCGATGAAGCATCAATTTTGGATGACATTACTCAGCACCTCATGTTCAACCCTGCTATTACAACACATCTGATGCAAAGCTTAATATCCAACCCAGATTTCAAGCGGTGGCCGAGAGCTTTCCTCCGTCGGTTCATCCCAGGACACTGCAGGGCATGCCAACCCTTCACATGTGAGCACAAAAGAGAGTTATAGTAGGGCACATGTGGAGGACGATGAGTTGGCAGCTAGGGAGCGCGAGTTGGAAGTCCAACGCCATGAGCATAAGTTGAAAATGAAAAGGCGTGAGCTTGAGTTGGACTTCAAACAACGTGAGCTTGAAATGTTAACAAAGGTATGTATTCATTATTAATGTCCAAATTAGTCAAATAATTACTTGTGTTTTTTTTTAATTATCAACAACTTATCTATTTTATTTTTCCTAAATTGAAGGCCAAGTCGATGTCGGTGTCGCTGTCACCTGTCACTCGTTTGTTCTCACTTGGTGAGGATTATACGTTTGAGATTTTTGAGTGTCCATTGGAGCACGATGGATGGGTGGCACGCCCAGATCAATAGAGGATATTTTCCTTCTGTGGTGAAGATCTCGGGAACGCCTGCAGAAATAACGTCTGGATGGACAGCACGGTTTTTTGAGTCTCTGGTGCACGTAAGTTAATTTTAATTTTATAACATATTTATTTTTTGTATTTTTCCATTTAATAATTTATTTTAATTTCAATATATATATTATGTAATTAATATCCACACCTTTTCATATCTTAGGTATCTCCATCGTCTTCAGCTTGATAAGGGCGTTGCATCAGTTTACGGCTTCTTAGAGCCATCAGTCCTTCTGCCCCAATTCTTTGCTGGAGATGCATTTAGTAAATACATAGGGAACTTGTTGGGAGACAATCGGAAAGAATTATATCTGGCTCCCTACTGTTTGAAAAACCATTGGCAGTTGCTCGTACTTCACCCGTCTAGGCATACTGTTATATTCTTCTGCTCTCTCCACCAAAACCCGCCACATGAAGTGGTGGAAGCTGTAAATACGCAAGCAACTAATCTTAAACTTAATTTAAGTTTTAATATCATTTGTTTTTAGTTTATTACACACATGATATATGAATTTGTTGACTGACATGATTATTTGTTTATGATAGCGCGCTGAAGGCGGGTAGCATAAGTTGCGCCAACGAGAGAAGTAGGACTTCTAAGGCTAAAGCAAATCCTGAATGGACCTTCCTCAAGGTTTGGTAGTTTATTTATCAAATAATTAATATTATAATTACAAATTTATATGTATATTCAACTGACATTGAAATTAATTTTGTTTGTAGTCTCGATTTCAAATTGACGGGTGGTCGTGCGGCTATTATGTGATGCTTCATATGCTGAACATAGTCTCCATATCTATTAAGGATGGATGGACTAAGGTAATATTTAAACAACTTGTTAGATTATATATTATAGTTTTGAAGATGACTTGCATTAATGTTATTGTTATTATTTGAACATGTGTAGGCATTTAACGACCAATCGCCTCTTCAAGAAGATGAGTTTAGAGACTTGAGGATGCGCTTAGCTGAATTCTTCTTCAAGTATGTGGCTGAAAAAGGAATTGACAAGATACCTCCGCATTACTTAGATGAATAGTTTTTTTGTTAGACTTTAGAAACTAATTAATAACATGTATATATATATATATATATATATATATATATATATATATATATATATATATATATCCTTAGATTGGTAGTTTTGTTTTTAGACATTAGAGACTAAAATTTATATATATATATATATATATATATATATATATATATATATATATATATATATATATATTTTATATAAATATATATATACTTGTAGATAGTTATGTTTTTCCTATAAATGAGTTTTGGTTTTAAGACCCCCATTTTTCCTTATTATATTTCTGTTATGTTTTTTAATATTGAAATTTAAGGGTAGTGTTTGCAATTCTGTAATGTGTGTGATATTCTGTGTTACTGGGATATTTACTGAATGCAGGGATAGCTGAGGGGAGTGAAATTTTAAAACTAAATTTAAAAAAAAAAATTAACGTCAGTTGTATCAAACAACTGACGTTAGTAGCATTTTATAAAATATACAGTAAACTATTAACGTCAGTTGAAATAAACAACTGACGTTAAAAATAAAACCTTTAACGTCAGTTCTTTAACACAACTGACGTTAGTTTTAACAAAATTAACGTCAGTTATGTTAAAGAACTGACGTTGATAGTTTTATTTTTAACGTCAGTTGTTTAAACAACTGACGTTAAAATATTAACTATTAACGTCAGCTGTATTTATGTCAGACAATATTCTGACGTATAAAATCAATTTTAACTGACGTAAAAACCACTTATTGTACTAGTGGTAGTGCACTCAAATAGAGTTTCCACTAGATTTCATCATTTGGGTTTCTCCTTCTCACGGCATTTGAGTCAGTATATCCTATGATTTATGTTTATGAGTCTGGTTGGGTATCCTGTAAATTATTTTTGAACTTATGATCCTAATTGTGATAATGGAAAATTGCATTGTCCATTAATTTAATCAAAGTAGTTATACTTATGACTAATTAAAAATAAAAAGAAAATTATCCCATTCTTTTATAGCCAATATTTAATTAATCTATTTTTGGGCCTTAAAATATCACTTACGATATAGCGCAAGAGAAGGGTGTTACAATTTTGGTATCAGAGGTGGCCGAGTCTTTTGGGCTTGGGGTTTGAGTCTGTCGTCGTTTGTGTTGTGTTTTCTCTGGCTGTGTCTTGTGTTGTTTTGTGTTCTTGGTTCTAGGATGAACCAATGTTTGAAAGGATAATGACTTTAGTCTATCCATTGTTGTGTTTATGTTTTTCATGACGTTGTTCCGAAAGGATACAGCATTATTTGTTGATCTTTTCATTATTATTCCTAAGGAGGAATAATATTGGACAAATTTTGTTATAATGTTTTCTTCCTAGTTCGACTACCGTGCTTTTATAGAAAATCATGGTTAGTCTGGGAACGAGTAGACCTGATTCAGCAAACAAGGATCCTGAAGATTTGAGTATAACTGTACAAGTCTTGAGGGAGCTAGCAACAACTGTGGCCCGACAGAATGAGGAGATTGATGAGTGGCGAGGACTAGCTGAGTTATGCCGTAGTAACCTACCTCAATTTGATGGTGAGCTTAATCCGGAGAAAGCTGAGCTTTGGATTACAAAAATAGAAGGGAACTTGAAAACTATGGAGTACCCTGATCATTGGAAGGTAGCTTGTGTGACATTTCTGTTGATAGGAGATGCTGAAGTTTGGTGGACAGAAACTTGCTAGCTGTTAGTGGCAAGACAGGAAATGATCACCTGGAATGTGTTTCGAAGCAGATTTCTGGAGAAGTATGCTTCCACTGAAGTGAGTCGTGCGGAAGAGATTGAGTTCCCGCAGCAGCACGGACAAGAGGACATGACAATCACTGCATATGCCGCTGAATTGGAAGAGTTGATTCAGTTTAAAGAGTTATATTTGAAGGATACCGAGGAAGGACGGACTTGTAGGAAGTAAGAGGAAAATCTGAAAGTTGAAATGATGAAGACAATCTTGTCATTTAAACTACAGCAGTTTCCGGTCCTGATGGATGAGTGTCGAGTTCCTCGAGATCTGGAGAAGGGTAAAAATAGAAAGGGGAGTTGTGGACCTTTTGACTATACTGTTGATTCAGTGGAAAATCATTTTAATTTTCTATGAATGTGTAAAATACTCTGGGTATTTATCTATGTATTGTCTATGTTTGTCGTCAACATGTTTCCGAAACTGGTTTAGTTTCATAGTCGTATTTTCTATTGTCTAAATTTTATGCATACAATCAAAATTGCATTCCTTTGTTATTTGGTATTGAAAATATCTTTACCATTCCTTAATAATTTATTCTTGTTGGAGACAATTGTTTGAATGCTCCTTCATTGTTGAGGATTGAGTGTTGTAAATTTAACCATTTGCTTTTTTCCGTAAATGAGTGCAATTAAGAAACGGAGTGATCTATTGTAGTTACTTCAAGTGAGGAAACCCATAAATTCTTTTACTGTGGTTTTCTTAAAAACCAAGAGTAAGTTTGACTTGAGTCTTAGACTATTGGAAAGAAAGAGAATCACTGCCTTCAAATATTTTTCCTTCGAAGGGAGTTCTTGAGGGAAGAATAGCTTTATTAGAGTCATGTTTGTAAAACTGTACCAGCAGGGCACTTTACATTCAAGAATCTATTAAAGAACTTTTCAACATATGAGAATATTCTTTGTTTTTCTATTCATTCTACTTTATTCTTTCTTGTGAGAGTAAAATTTGGAGAATTATTTTCTCTCTCTGAAAAATTCTTGTTTGAATTCTGAGTTCTTATTTACCATCGGTGTGTTAGAATCGCCACCGTAAATGGGAGTCAACGTTTGGTATCAATTAAATTTCCAAATCTATCGGAAGTTCGTATTTTTATTCTATTGACATTTGAGTCATTCGAGTGTGCTTCGAGTCTTGAGAGTTTAAATAGGGGTTTGCCTGAATTGTTATATCAGGAATTTTAGCGAATATAGTATAAGTCACAGTAACGGTCTAATCTCGGAAATAATTCACGTCACGTTTTAAGAAACAATGTTCGTGTTTGTTTTCCTTAGACGAGTTAATTTCGCGGACGAAATTCTTTTTAGAGGGGTAGTATTGTAACACCTTGTTTTTACTGTTTTTACCATTTTGCTGTTTTTACATTTTTTTCAATTATTAGTAGAATTTTAATTGTTTGTAATTTTTATATCAGATCTAGAAAATGATTTTTAATAAAATAAAATCATAATTTTACTCTACCTTATGGTATAAGGTTACTGTAAAAATTTAGGTTTAAAATTCAGATGAAACCCGCATTTTAATTGACAGTAAGATTTTACTGATCAGAAAACCTAATTTTGACCCGAGAATGAAACAGTTTAGATTTTTATTTTATTTCCAACCATAGTGATTATTTTGAAAATTTTCAAAATAAATAAGTTATTATACGTTATTCGGGTGAATACCCGATGATCGGGGATCGACGGAATCGAGAACGAAGGTGCAGAGACAAAACCCGACCCCGAACGGATGAGAACAATAAATCATAGGGGTGAGTCATAGGGGGTGAGTCATAAGGATGAGTCACCTTATGTTCAATATATGTAATGATGGCTTTTTAAGTGAAAAGTCCAAAATACCCTTAATTCCTCATTGTAATTTCAAGTGTGCCATGACATCATTTTACCCATTTCTCCCTAGAAACCCACGGCCCCAACACCACCATAAGACACCTTTGGTCATTCATTTTCTCCATTTAACTCAAGATCTTCAACTTTCACACATAAACTCCCAAGTTACTTACACTTGATTTTCAAAGGAAGTAGTAGATTTTGATCATTTCTTCAAATTCCAAAGGTAGGTTCTTGTGATTCATGATCATACCTTCCTTTCCTTTCACAACTTTTCTTCATATCTCATGTTTTTACAAATTTCAAATTCCTAGATCTAGAACTTCAAAAATCTCTAGAAAATCATAGAAAAATCCTTTTAATGTGATTCCAATTTCTATGATCTTCATATGACTTCTATTTTCATTATCCAAGAGCTTGAAATATTTACTTCTATCCTACCTTAATGTAGATATGTGATGGTTTATTTAGTGTATATGTTTTGTAACTCATAAGTGTATATTATTGATTTGTATGTGTGCGATCCTCTTGGGGGATTTGATTTGATGTTTGGTACCGTTTTGGTTCCAATGACCTTAAGTTGGAACCATGATTGTTGTTTGCTTGATTGTTAAGAAAAATACCTAATATGTTATTATTAAGCCATTCGGCCATGACTGTTTGAGTGGGTTCCATGGTGATTTAATTTGGTTGGATAATTTTTACAGGGATTGAATGAGTATATAAGAGTATAGAAATTGGTTTGGATGGATTTGGATATGTATGTTAAAAGTTATGAATTTTTGAAGATATAGGGACCATTATGCAAATACTGAGATTTACAGGGACTGTTCTGAAAACTATATTATTATATCTTGGTATTGTAGCCCTTGGTAATATAAGATTAAAGAAATTGGTTTGACGTTATTTGGATTAATACATAAAAAGTTATAAGCTTTTTACTAACAAATGGCCTTTTTGTAAATATTGCAAAGTATGGGTCAGAAACGTAATTTCTGAAAAATTTCATGGTGAAAATTATTTTATGAGATGAAAGCACAACAATTGGTTTGAGGTCATTTGGAATTATATATAAAAAGTTATGAGCTTTTTAATTGTTAAGGACTTATTTGCAAATATTGAAAAATATAAGACCCAAAAATATAAATTTTTGGAAATTTATTGGAATCTGAAAATCATTTCTAAAGAAGTCGGTTTGGTGAGATTTGAAGTTGTAAATAAAAAGTTATAATTTTTTAAGTAAATAAGGACCTTTTTGATAATAATGAAAGTTTAGGGACTAAACTGTAATTTTAAAAAATAATTATAATAGGACAGTTAAACATTGTTGTTATATCTATTAAACTGTTCTAAAACTCCAAAATGAGTTTTGGACTATTAGAGTGTAAAATCGTTGAAAATGGATTTACGCGTTTTACAAATTTAACGACGTTCGGTCAAGTTTTAGGAATTTTGTATACATGGAAAGGAAGTTGTAAAATCAGTGTTTTGAACATCTTAAAATGAGTATTATAACCTAAGTGAGTAATAGATTTGAGGTGAAGAACCAAATTTTCAAAAGTATGGCTTTTGGGCCTAAAACCAATAAAAAGCGGCGAAACCGTCGTCAAACATTTTTAAGATTTTTGAGAAAACAATTATGTAGAGTTTGAAATCAGTATTTTAATACCTTAATATAAGTATGGTAACTTAGGAAAGTAAAGGATTTGAGAAAAATGATTATATGAAATTTAAGTTGAAATACAGTAAAAAGCGGTAAAATGGTATTTTAAGAGTTTCAACGTTTTTCAAGAAACGGGGTGATGAATTTTGTACTTATGTACTTTGATGGAATCTAATTTCAAAATGGGTTGGTTTTAACCAAATGATTTGGTTTTAAGACAAAAGAGGATTTTAGTCCTTAAGACTAGTATTTCAAGTAAATGGAAAAACCTAAGTCATGAATGACTTAGAGAAAATATGAACTTAATGATTTATGACTTATGGTGAAGCAAGACCATTTGTTGTAAGGTGTGGATAATTCATTATCCATACCTCCATAAGATTTAATGGACTAAGTGTTATTTGATTTTCTTGAAAGCCAAGAGAAAGGCTCAATTAGAGATGTGTAAATAAATAAATGATTGGACTGTCGATCCAATTTCATAATGTGTTAGGACTTGTAAGTAAGTGCCTTAAAATATCTTTACATAAACATGGAAAGTTTGCTTGAGAACTGTAGCTCAGTGAAGAGCCGATGGTTTGTACCCGAGAATATCGTTCGTCAGAGATTGACAGCAAGTGGATTCTGGTGGAATCACGAGGTTATCTGATGGATAGACCAATTGGACGTATTACGGCAATTTTTCCCAACTACATAGTTGATACTATATTCAAAAAGGTCGTTGTGCCAAGGAAGCTAAGCTTCCCAGTAGTAGAGGCTTCATAAAGAGCCCGTTGTTCCACAGAAAGTTGAGATCACATGTGATTATGATAGTACGTACATTATGATTATGATATGAGCCTTGTATGCCATGATAGCCACACATGGTGCCTGAAGGTGGGCGTAGATGAAACCTATACTAACCATTCCTTTCCAAAATATCATCTTAGCTCCGATGTTAGAATCAGATATTCATTGAGGATGTGCAGGAATAGGACTATACGGTTTCAATCAGTTTCTCTCTATTCTCTTCCTCCGATGGACAAACCGTGTCATGTATGCTTGATAAGCTTACTGTCGAGTTTGGTATAGTATATTCTTGGAGTTTTGAGTTGTAGACTTAAAATGGGAGATAAAAGAAATATAGTACTGTTGTATTATGTACGTGTGAGTCGTACCACTGCATGTCTGCCTTATGTGTAAGATAAATGGAATCTCACCTCCTTATTTTATTTTGCCTATGTCGGTTGGCTATGTGCTTTGTGTATTCTGTTGACAAGATTGAGACGTCAAGATGACATTTAACTGATTCATCATGGAGGATGGGATTCGAGCAAGCGGATGATATGGTGAGGTTTCTAATGGACGTCTTCCAGACTGTCGATGGTTCGTCGACCATGTTTTCCTCTTGGAAGAGGAAAGGGCTTAGTTTGAGAGTTACTATTGTAGTAGCTCTAGTAGTGTCTTTTGTGAAGACGTCGGTAGTGGACTCAAATAGAGCTTCCACTAGATTTCGTCATCTGGGTTTGTCCTTCTCACGGTGTTTGAGAAAGGATTGTCTTTTCTATTTTAGTTTGGCCAGCTGGGTATGTTTGGGAGTTAATGTAACTGTGTATGGAGCTGTGACTCCAAGTATCTTGTATTTTAGGAGCTGCGTCTCCACATCTTTATATTGAGTCTGTACATTCTATGATTTATGTTTATGAGTCGGATTGGGTATCCTGTAAATGATTTTTGAACTTATGATCCTAATTGTGATAATGGAAAATTTCATTGTCCATTAATTGAATCAAAGTATTTATACTTATGACTAATGAAAAAGAAGAAGAAAATTACCCCATTCTTTTATAGCCAATATTTAATTAATCTATTTTTCGGCCTTAAAATGTCACTTACGATGTAGCACCCGAGAAGGGTGTTACATTATGCATGCAAGAACTGTCATATTGTCATTGATGGTAAAACCTTTGTTGTCGGTCTTGTATGTTTACCCCTGAAAGATCTTCATATCATTCTTGGCATGGACTGGTTATCTTCCAACCACGTCCTTCTGAATTGTTTTGATAAAACCTTGGTTTTCGGAACATCAATGGAGTCTAAGAATCCAGACATTCTCTCTGCCAGCCAATTTCAAGCTTCGATGAAAGACGATGCCCAAGTGTACATGATGATAGCTTTCCTGGAAGTAGAGAGTAGCCCTCCTGATGCCACCAACTTGCCTATTGTGCAGGAATTTCCTGAAGTGTTCCGGGGGATGTTTATAACTTACCCCCAGAGAGAGATATTGAGTTCACCATAGACTTAGTGCCTGGCACCGGGACGATCTCCATAGCACCCTATAGAATGTCTCCTCTAGAGCTAGCTAAGTTGAAGGAACAATTGGAGGACCTGATGGAGAAGAAGTTCATTAGGCCGAGTGTGCCCCCATGGTGAGCACCTGTGTTGTTGGTGAAGAAGAAGGATGGTAGTATGAGGTTGTGTGTCGACTATCGGCAGCTCAACAAGGTGACCATAAAGAATCGGTATCTCATCCCTAGGATTGATGATCTCATGGACCAGTTGATGGGCGCTTGCGTCTTTTCTAAGATAGATTTGAGGTCAGGGTACCATCAGATTCGGGTTAAGTCTGATGGCATCCCGAAGACAGCGTTCAAAACGTGATATGGTCACTACGAGTACTTGGTTATGCCCTTCGGTGTGACCAATGCTTCTGCAGTGTTCATGAACTACATGAACAAGACCTTTCACCCTTACTTGGATAAGTTTGTGGTGGTGTTCATAGATGACATCTTAATGTACTCCAAGAGCAAGGAGGAACATGAGGAACACCTGAGGGTTATCTTGCAGATCCTTAAGGAAAATCAGTTGTACGCTAAGTTGTCCAAGTGTGAGTTCTGGCTAGAGGAAGTGAGCTTCTTAGGACATGTCATCTCTAAGGGTGGCATAGCAGTGGACCCAGCTAAAGTAAAGACGGGGCTCCAGTGGGAAGCGCCAAAGTCTGTAACTGATATTAGGAGTTTCTTGGGGTTAGTCGGGTACTATAGGCGGTTAATAGAAGGTTTCTCTAAGATAGCTTTACCCTTAACTCGTATCACCAAGAAGGGACAGTTGTTTGTGTGGGACTTTAAGTATGAAGAGAATTTCCAAACCCTTAAGAATAGGTTGACATCAGCACCAGTGTTAGTTTTGCCAGATCCTAGTGAACCCTTCGTAGTTTACTGCGATGCTTCTAAGCAAGGGTTAGGTGGTTTGTTGATGCATAATGGTAAGGTAGTTGCTTATGCTTCTAGGCAGTTGAAACCCCAGGAGAAGAACTACCCTACCCATGACCTAGAGATAGGAGTTGTAGTTTTTTCCTTAAAGATCTGGAGGCATTACCTTTACGGGGCGAGGTTTGAGGTCTTTAGTGATCACAAGATTTTGAGGTATCTCTTTGATCAAAAGGAGTTGAATATGAGGCAGCGTAGGTGGGTGGAGTTCTTAAAGGATTATGACTTCGAGCTGACCTATCACCCAGGGAAGGCCAATATGGTGGCCGATGCCTTGAGTAGGAAAACCTTGCACATCTCCGCTTTGATGATTAGGGAGACGGATCTAATTGAGGATTTTAGAGACCTTAGTCTATCTTGTGAGTTTACCCCTAAGAGTATTAGGCTTGGTACCTTGAAGGTTACCAACAGCTTGATGGATCAGATTAGAGAGGGTCAGAAGTTAGACAAGTTTCTCTTAGACCAGCGAGAATTGCTCGCTCAGGGTAGAGACCTTAGTTTCAAGGATGGAAGTGATGGTGGGGTTTAAGGATAGAGTGTGCGTACCAAATGTTCCTGAGCTTAGGAAGGTGATACTTGAAGAAGGACACAAGAGTGGGTTGAGTGTGCACCCAGGTGCCACCAAGATGTATCAGGACCTTAATAGGATGTTTTGGTGGCCTAGGATGAAAAAGGAAGTGGCTGAATTTGTGTATGCGTGCCTAGTTTGTCAGAAGGCCAAAATAAAACACCAAAAGCCTTCAGGTAAGTTGCAACCTTTGAGTATCCCAGAATGGAAATGAGTTAATATCTCCATGGTTTTTGTGTCTTGACTCCCTAGGACTCCAGCTGGTTTTGAGGCTATATGGGTTGTTGTGGATAGATTGACTAAGTCTACCCATTTCATCCCAATGAACATGGAGTATCCTTTTGAGAAGTTAGCGAAGTTGTACATCAAGGAGATAGTTAGGCTTCATGGTGTACCCTCTAGCATAGTATCATATAGAGACCCGAGGCTTACCTCTAAGTTCTGGGAGAGTTTGCAGCATGCTTTAGGGACAAAGCTTAGGCTTAGTTCAGCTTACCACCCACAGACTGATGGGCAGTCTGAGAGGACCATCCAGTCCTTAGAGGACTTGTTGATGGCTTGTGTGTTAGAGCATTCTGGTGGTTGGGACAACTTTTTGCCCCTGATAGAGTTCACCTACAAAAACAGCTTCCATTCCAGCATTGGGATGGCACATTTTGAGGCTTTTAAGGGAGGAGATGTAGGACACCTTTGTGTTAGAGTGAACCTAGTGATAGTGTGGTGCTAGGGCCATAGATAGTCCAGGAAACAACAGAAAAGATCAGGTTGGTTTAAGAAAAGATGAGAGTTGCACAGAGTAGGCAAAAGAGCTATCATGATAAAATGAGAAAGGCGCTCGAATTTCAGGAAGGCGATCATGTATTCTTGAGAGTTACCCCGACGACTGGGGTTGGTAGAGTGATGAAGGTGAGGAAACTTACTTCGAGGTTCATTGGTCCTTACCAAATCCTTAAAAGAGTCAGCGAAGTCGCCTATCAAATAGCCTTGTCACCATTCTTGTCAAATCTCCATAATGTTTTCCATGTGTCACAACTCAAAGTGTATCCAGGACCCTAGTCACGTGATAGTACCCGACACTATACAGTTGAAAGAGAACTTGACATTAGAGGTGTTGCCCCTTCGAGTCGAGGATAGGAGGGTGAAGCAACTAAGAGGCAAGGAGATTCCTTTGGTCAAGGTGGTTTGGAGTGGGGCAACTAAGGAAAGTGCTAGTTGGGAGCTAGAGAGCAAGATGATGGAGGCGTACCCGCATCTTTTCGTTTGAGGTACGTAGAAATTTAGAGGATGAAATTTTTATAAGGAGGTGGGATTGTAACACCCTGCATTTTCGTTAAGTGTTTTTTTTATAAGTTGTTTGGTTGGTTAAGGGCTTAGTGGGATTTTTGGTTCAAAAGTCCCTTTCTGGTGCATGAGCATGCCCGTGCTTAAAGACTGAAGCCTGTTTCAGTTTTTAAGTTGAGCATGCCCATGCTCAACAATGAGCATGCCCGTGCTCAATGTACGGACCGCGTTTCCCTGACGCTAAGTCCATCACGACCGTGCTCAAGGTTAAGCATGGTCGTGCTCAGGTCCAGCCTATATAAGTTTGACACAGAACCCGAGGGTTAATGTGAAACCCTATTTTGTTGGTTACAGCAGCCACTGTTGCGACCTAGTGTGCCTCCTTCCCTATTTCCTCTTCATCCATTACTATAGTGGAGTTTTGGAAGCCGGTTGGGAAGCTTGTTTGATCTGTTTCAGTTTAGAGGCAAGGTTCCCTTCCCTTGTGGTTTCCATTCATAATTTTTGAATGGGAAACAAATGGGTTTGTGTTTGGTTTGGCTAAGGTTGAGTTTGTGTTGAGCCGCTTTGGGAACCGAGGGTAGTTTGCTGCTTAGAGCTTACGTTGGAGCGACCTTCAATCCAAGTATGGGGAGAAGGGTAGTGTATATCTAGGCATTGGGGGTAGTGTAAGGTAAAGGGGTTCCCATGACCCCGGTTTGTTGTGTATGTGTATATGATTAATATGATTGTTTGTTTGATTATGATAACATGATCTTGGTTGTCAATATGTTGTTTATATGCCTATGTTCATACTACGTTCTTGATGTTTATATTGGTTATATGAACCTGATGATATGTTGATGGTTGCTATTGGCATAATGTTGTTGGTTGAATGGTTGATACCATGATTGCGATGATAGTGTTGTTACTATGTTGATAACGACGTTTATTCCTAGAGTATGTTGTTAACTGACTTAGGATTAATAGAATTAATCCCTAAAATTAATTGGCTAAAATTGATGTGAACTCTGCCTAGAACAGTGTTGTCGTGCATTGAGCACGCCCGTGCTCCCAGTTTGAATTCTGGAAAATCGCCGCACATTCAGCACGGCCATGCAGCAGAGGGGCACACCCATGCAGCTGAGAACGACCGTGCTCCACTTAAGTGGCAGCACGCCCATGCTGGGGTCAAGCACGACCGTACTCACACCTCTAGACAGAATCTGAGATTAAGGACTTAAACAGGGGTTTTTAACCCCCAATCTCCCCCAACGATGATGATGACATAGTTAATCAATGATAAAGGTTAGATCACTTAATTAAAGACTAATTAATATGGTTAAGTCGGTAACCGTTGGGTTACTGCACGTTGATGAGTTATGCCTTGGTGCTTTTGGCCAAGGAAACCTTGACCTCGCGGTTTGGGTCTAAGGTGCTGTTGATGTTGTACCTTGGTGGTCGAGAGTTTGTTTCAAAGGGGCCTTGACCCGGTTGGGTCTAAGGTGTTGCGGTTGATTCCGCTAAAGGTTTCAGTGTTGCAATAGATTCCGCTGAAGTCTTCGAGTGATTCCGTCGAAGCAAAGGAGGTGGCGATTGTCGTTGTTTGTTGTATGTTGCATGCATCATTGGAGATGTTGTTGGTGGTGGATGTTCAACATAGGGGAGGTCGTCCTAGAGTACGACGATCTGGACATCCACGGTAGGTTACCCAAGGTTTGGTAACCGTGTGCCCCTGTGACGAGGCATTCATTGGTTTGATGCGTTGGCTATCCGATGAGTAGATTCTTTGGCGATGAGTAGATTCTCAATGTGGATATTTAACTCCAAAGTCGTTCATCCTAAGTTAGTTTGGATCCACATGCATGTTGGAGTAGTGGAGTAGTGTTGCATTGCACTGCATAGCATACTTGGTTGATATGATGTTGATTGGATGTTGATATATTTGTCTATGTTGATGTATGTTATGATGATTCTATGTTGTATGTTTTACCTTGCTTCCTATCTCCATGCTGTATATGTTTACATGATTCTTACTCCCCTCTTTCTGTTTGTTTGTTGGCCTGATTGGCATCTTGCAGAGGATGACAATCAACCAGGAGAGGAGTGACTTTGAGGAGCCACCACTCATAGTTAGGGCCTTTCTTGTTAGTTAGTTGTTCAATTTTATTCCGAGGATATTTTCCGGAACGGTTGTACCAGCTCTGAATTGTGACATCTGGGTTGGGTGTTTATGTTTATGCTATCTTGATATGTTTTATTGTTTAAAACTTGTTTTATTTTCCGTGTTTTGTGAACTCGTTCATGTGGGACCTTTCTACCCATGGACAAAGTTTTTATTGATTCCAGGAAATGCATCTTTTGTTTTAATTGCTTTTATATTAATAGCTTTATAAGATGCGGGGTAGCAGGGTGTCACATTCACTGTACTCGATTTTAAACAAGCATGAAAACCATAACCGACTAACTAACAAAACTTACGGATTTCTGTCACAATCTTCAGACTTTCCCACCATGAACACAGTTTCCACTTCCGTAAGATCAACTACAAGCGTTTCGTTCGAAAACACATCCTCCAAGCACTTCACCTTATCAAACCCAACTCACACTTAAGTAACTTTGTGACAACTTTTCTCGCGTAGGATCCGTAACACTTGACACAGATACTACTCATGCTCCTTGTGACTCTTAGAGTAAACAAGAACATCATCGATGAAAATGATTAGATCTTAAAAAAACAATCTACCACCACATGGTTAACTAGAAGCTAAACCATGCAAAAGATAATGTCTCTCTGTGGTATAGACAGTCAAACAAGGTCTACAATAAATGTCCTATGCTTAACAAATATAGGACACTGATGTCAAACACATACCTTAAATGAGATCCGCACAGTGAGAGGATTCAACTGCCCTCACTGTAAACACTCTCCTAGTGACCCACTGTCCGCAATCTCGAGCTATATGACCAGGTTTCCCACAGTGGAAACAACTAGGTTTCTCCTTGCAATTTCTAACATGATGAGGTCCTCCGCATCTGAAACAAGCTTAGCCTTGTTGTTGTTGATCTGATCTAACCACTGGTGTTGGTGCAGCTGTCTGCACTGGTTTAGTATATGGTTCCCATCTCCATTGAGAACCACTATCTGCCCTCCTTGGAGAACCTGGTCGAATAGGGCATCCACTTCTTTGTTGTTTCAGCTCAGCAGCTTGCGTCTGGTCTATGCTTTCTATAGCACTGCAACTATCAACCAGCTCCGGGAAACTTTGAATATCAAGATACACTACAGCTCTCTTTAGCTCATGTCGCAATCCCTCTTCAAACCTTCTACACCGCCAATACTCGTTTGGGGATCTCTTATAGAATTATGAAAACTTAATCAGAGTTTGAAAGCGTAATATAATCCCCAACAGTCATGTTTCCCTGTCGAAGATTAGCAAAGTCTCTCTTCTTCTCAAGTCGGACTAAAAGTGGGATATACTTCTCGAAGAAGCGTTCAATAAACAACTGCCATGTAATCATTCTGCCCTCGGTCTCCAATAATCTTCTCTTGCCTCTCCACCAGAAGTCTGCTCCTTCGATTAACATGAAGGCAGCATAAGTCACTTTCAAATCATCTTTGCAGCGCACAGTATCAAATATCTTCTCTATCTCTTGTACCACCATTCAACCTTCTCTATGTCATAATCTCCTCGGAATCGTGGTAGCTTCTCTTTGAGTAATGTCATTATCCTTATCTCTTCAGTTTCAACAGCTCTTCTTTGATTCTGCAGTTCCTACTGCTCTTTGTTCATTCGCAACATCTCCGTATTTTACTGTGTTTGCAGTAACAAGGTAGCAGATATAACTTCCATGATATTGCGAGTCTCGGATGACACTCCTTGACTACCAGTATGATTAGCCTCACTGTTGCTACCTCCAATAATTCTCTCGGGAATCCTATCAGCACTATTGGTATTACGTCCTCTTTCTTGAGCCATGATCCTGTTTAAGGAAACCATCAGCTCCCATCCGTATGACATATAATACTACATAAACAAGTATATAAATATCATATGACATACCAATGTTAGTTATCGCATCGAGTTCGGACACACTACCCAACTTCTAAGCATAGTTAAAATCCGATGTGGATTCAACTAGACACGGTCAGTAACAACATCCTAAACCTCGCAGTCCGATCAGAATCAAACTGCTCTGATACCAAATGAGACACCCTGTTGTGCCCCTTTGTGCCATTAAATTAAAACCTTATTAATTAATTATTTAATGGTGCTCTTAACGTTAAACATGTATTCCGAAACACGTACAAATTAAAACTTAACTTATAAACACACAGTGGAAGAAAAATTCAAAGCAACACACCGTATATATAACATACATACCATAGGTTTACGCATCAAAGTATTTAAAACGCTGTCTAGGGTATCCATCAATAGGATCCCTAACAGGCATCTTAAAACAACTATTAATAGACGAAAACAAAACGTCTTATAAGACTCACTGGCCCTAGACACTAAACTACATTGCTGAAAACCACATCTCATCCTCTCGCATTATGTTCATACTGAGTTCCATTCAACGCCTCAGCATCAAGCTCAGTCACATGGTCTTCTCGTACGATCCCATAAAAGATAAAATACAACACACAAAGATAAAGGGGATAAGAAACATTTCTATCATCAAAAGCGAAAAAGTGTCATAGCATATCATACAATAAATGTCACAGACAATCAACATACATAACTAATAAATCATCCTCTACCCCAATCTCATACAACTAAAATTTTATACTAACATGGCCACTACCATTTCCTTCACGCATTCCTCGTGGGGAATGTCAGTCAAATGTTCAAGCGACGGGTTCCAAACTCCCGGTGCACATTCTCTTCCATGGTAAGAATGCTCACGCAAAGCAATGACACTATAGCTGCACGATGCTCCTGGTGCACACCTCTTCCACTTTCGGGGATGCTCAATGAAATTCAATGACACTATAGCTACACAACCTATTTCTATGGTGGAACGGTCTAGCGAGAACTCTTGACCTCGTATAGTCCAAATATACGGTGGTGAATAACAACGCAAATACATGAATCTCACCAACCCACATTAATAACATCCTAGCGCCTTAACCTTCCATCAAAGCCTTAACACATATTCTATGTCACACTTCCTCTTTAAAATAACTCATTTAGGTTAGGCACCTCTAAGTCACCATTATCCTCACACCCAAACAAATATCTTCCAAACCACATATATCTTTGCGTAAATCCACTAAGCACAAATATTAAAAATCAGGAAGATCATGCATATCACAATATCAGAAAATATTCAAACACCAAAAATAATACGTCACATGCAGGTGGAATACCTCAACCAGTGTATCACAGTAAATTCAATAACATGAAGTCAGACATCATCAAATACGTAAAATCAACCTAATATCGATAAACCTACAATCCCCGAATCACCATTGGTTTTACAGAAAAGATTTCCAATGTGATTTTTGTCTTGTCGATTACTCGACTACTAGTAGGGTTTAGGTCGCCCTACACAATCATTATATAATATACTACTTATCGATTCCGACGGTAGATTGGTTCTTTCCCCCACCTAAGTTAACACCGGAAACACGAAATCAACGATCCTCGTTATTCCGCCATGAGTTACCAAAACCACCTTCAACCAAATCAACAATAAAACCAATTAATCAAATAAATCTACATATGGACATATGGTACTAGTTTCGGTCAACTAATCAAAATGATGCTAGGGTTATTTTCTTAATCTAATCTTTTTTATACTAGTTCCTAGAGAATTAACTAGCATAGATTAAGTGTTAATAGTTAAAATTATGAAACAAAATCCTCTAACCAACAAGGTTAGGGTTTCGGTCATAAGGGTTAAAATAGGCTACAAATTGTTTTTGATTACAAGCTCTTGGATCTATAACCTACACCCTTTAGATAGTTGATATAAATCGTGACTTAATTAAAGATTGAAGGAAACTTATTTTGTCCACATGAACATCAATTCGGCCAAGAGTAGAAATTAGGGTTAGGAAATTATTTTGATTTCAAGCTTCTAGATATAAAAACTATAGGTTTCAAGGAGTTAAGATCAAATATCATATCTTAAAAATTGAACAAAACTTCCTTTATCCAAAAATACCTAGTTTCGGCCTCAACAAGAAAATAGGGAAGGAAAATGTTTTTGATTACATGCTCTTGCATAATGAAAGTAGAGATCATAACTAGATCATAGAAATTGGTTTCACATTAAAATGATTTTTCTTCAATTTTCTAGAAATATTTGAAATTCTAGATCTAGGAATGAAAAACTCATAAAAACTTGATGATCATGACTTGGAAACAAGGAAATCAATGAAGAACGTGATGTTTATTTATCAAGAAGAGTAAGGTATACCTCTTAGATGTTAGAAAATTGACAAGAATGGATCAAGTCCTTCACAAATTTGCTTAAAGTGTTGTTGAGAAAAGTGAGAGAAAATGAAGAAATGAGTGAAGGGGGGCAAGGCTGCGGATTGGGGGGTATTTATAGGATAGATCTTAGGCTTTGTTTGGTTCTTAGGATTTAAATTAATGGGTTTTGTGAATATTAAATTAATATATGATTAACTATGGATAATAATTAACTTAACTAAGGTTACTTTGCTAACTATGGTTAATAAACATGTGGCTCACATTTAGTGAAGGGTGTGGTTGATTCTTGGCCACAAGAATTAACCTTGGTTCCTTAACCATGGTTGAAATTTAACTCAACGTCGATTAGGTTAAGCTTAGGGATATTTTGGTCAGTTCCTCTAAATTTACATTTAATGCTTCATAATTGCTTGGTGAGTCATGGTGGTGACTCACCCCATGACTCAGCTCCTCCAGTGTCTGGTTTTGTCTCTGCACCTCCATTCTCGACTCTGTCGGTTTCCCGATTAGGGTTTTACGCTCGAATAGAAGCATAATATTTCGTTTTCAGTTGAAAATTTTCAAAACAACCAAAATCGTTGGAAATATGATTGAAACATAAACCATTTCGTTCACGAGTCAAAATTAGGTTTTCTAATTATTAAAATCTTATTGTCAGTAAAAATACCGATTGTTTTCCGTTCGAACTTTCACCAAAATTTGTCCGAATAAACATGACATTTTATTTCTGATCAGAAATTTGTAAAATAGAATTCCTAATGAACAAAATATAAAAAATCTACAAATTTCAGTTTCGAGTCAAATTAGGGTTTTCTGCCGGGATAAAATGATACTGTCAGTAAAAACGCAAACCGATTTCCGACTGAGTTTTAAACCCAAAAACCTTCTACCATAAGATAGAGAAAGAATATGATTTTGTTTTATACAAAATCATTTTCTTGGTCTCGAATAAAAATATAATTAAATATATTTTTACTGTTAAAACAGCATAATTAAAAAAATCAGGCTGTTACATCATAATGCTCCTTAATTTTTATTGTCAACTTTATGCTTAGTGCCATATGATTCCTCACTCAATGTTTTACCACAAGAGGTTTCAATACCAAGCAATTATAGATTGTCACAATCCATAGCTTAACTGTTTCCAACAATATTTGAATTTAAAAGACAAATTGAATCCATCGTTTCTAAATGAACAAAAATTATTCTTGATTTGTTCAATAAGAAACCAAAACCAAATTTCATCTAAATGATGACTAAACCAAAATGTCTTTAAATTCCAAATATTTACCAGTAACAATAATCTGAAACGTTAATAACCTTATCCTTTACTAACATATAGATGCATCTTTCAGTACCACTTAGCCTTCATCAGTTCTGACAAATCTTTATAGGTATGCCAAACATGATGTTTGGGATATTTCTTCTTTAGATGCCCGATGTCTTTATAAAAGAAACAATTGCGACCTTAGTTGTTTCTTTTAAGATGGGCCCTTAGCAGCTTCATCCTTAATTTTTTTTTGTTTGCCCTTATCTTTAGAGGTATTTGTCAAATGAGTATCATTTGTCTTCTCTTTCTTCATTCTTTCCTTTCTTGCACACCTTATGAAATTAATTCATTAAGATATCATTTCTCATTTCGTTAGCTATGAGCAGACTTGAATTGACTGAATTGTGCATAAAAGAATACCAAATGTTAAATGCATGCACAAGCAAGTCGTTAGACAGCCCAAGCTTTAACGGCTTCAGTTTATGAGCAAGATTGAACATTCTCATAAAGTGCTCCTTAAATTTACTTTGCCTTTATACATAATAATAATAAATAAATAAATAAAACTAGCTCTCCAATGAGTGCTTGTTTTGGCCTTTATTGCTTTTAGAAAGCACTTTTCAACTTTAGCAAGGGAATCTGGCATTAATTATGGCATCCGAAATAACACCCCTAAAGATTTTCTGGAATATTATGCTTTATCATCTTAAGACCCAAGCGATTGGAGCGGTTCCACTTCCTATACTTGATTCTCTCTTCAGAGGTACTGGTTTGACTGAGAGAATATGGATTTCTCCATCTTTATGCCAGGTCTAGATAAAAAAATTAACTTTATTGTTTTCCTTTCAATCCTAAAAGTCAGATCTTTTGAGGATTAAATAAGCAGATACATAAGCAATATTAACTTTAAAGAGAACAAAAGTATCGTAAAGATACTCACTAAAATACCAGATGCATCATTAATATCAAGTCTTCGGACAGTAACATTAATTGCTAGTGGTATTTTGTTTTAATGATCAAACACTAACAATTAATCTTGTCAAATAATAAATCCCCTTATTTTTATTGATTTATTATTGACATGTTAACCTTATAATCGTCAAGTGTTTACCATCACATGTGTGAATGTTATCCGGCCAGATATTAACATTATTTTGGACCAATTAATACCCGTATGGATATACACCCACACAACATTCAATATCTCTTATGAGCAATTTCCACAACTGAGGTCACCTTGGTGACGTCATACTTTAATTTGCTCACTCGAAATCCAAATTGGCAAATTAAAGACCCAAACAAGATGCCTATCACAACATTAATCCCCAATCTTTGGACTAGTAAGGATTTACCGTAAGTGGCCATCTCACGCAATGATCAAACGTTGGTGATAAGTCCTGTCAAATAATGGTCACATTCGGGCATCCCATTATCCACATGGAAAATACCTTTATAATCACCACACATTTATCATCGTATGCACTCCATTATTCGACCAAACTGTCCTTTATCTTTGGGTCAAGTTCAATCCGCATAAATAACTTCATGCACATCATAGTTAATTCAATTAAATCAATCTACATAATAGAGATTATTTTGACAACATATTGCTTCAACCAATCCAACCAAAAATTACCAGAGAAATTCAATAATAAAATAGGGGAGAGTCCAAATTTGTCCTTTTCACGGTAAAACGTGAAACTTTCAATGGCAATCTTAAAACCATCATAATATATAATGCCATGAATGCAATCAATCTGGAAGCCACGTACTACAGGAATTGATATAATTCAATTCACTCTTTCACCAAATTCACAAAAGCATTCACCGTTTTGAAATTGAAAAAATCAATTCAATGTACAGTAGCCATTCTTTCACGTTAATTTTGAATTTTTCATATATATATATATATATATATGGGGCTAATTTGACACACTTTTTCTACAATATACGCGAAAATGCTACAGTAGTGCTACTGTAGCATCAATTTTTTTTTTAAATTTTGACATTTTTAAAAAAAATAAAAATTTTATTTCTAAAAATACTCATTCATTAGATAATGAATCGAATTCACCAGATATTTGTACATGATTCACCAGATATTTGCACATACTTAACCAAAAAATTTATTTATCAAAAAAACTCATTCACTAGATATTTACACATACTTAACCAAAAAAATTATTTATAAAAAAAACACATTCACCAAATAATGAACTGAATTCACCACCTGATTCACCATATATTTGCATATACTTAACCAAAAAATTTATTTCTCAAAAAAACATATTCACCAGATATTTATACCTGATTCACCAGATATTTGCACATACTTAACCAAAAAAATTATTTCTCAAAAAAACTCATTCACCAGATAATTAACTGAATTCACCAAATATTTGTACATGATTCACCAGATATTTGCACATACTTAACCACAAAATTTATTTATCAAAAAAACCCATTCACCAGATATTTACACATACTTAACCAAAAATTTATTTATCTCAAAAAAACACATTCTCCACATAATGAACTGAATTCACCAGATATTTATACCTGATTCACCATATATTTGCACATACTTAACCAAAAAATTTATTTCTCAAAAAAACATATTCACCAGATAATGAACTGAATTCACCAGATATTTATATCCGATTCACCAGATATTTGCACATACTTAACCAAAAAAATTATTTCTCAAAAAAATCCATTCACCAGATGATGAACTGAATTCACCAGATATTTGTATCCGATTCACCAGATATTTATACATACTTAATCAAAAAAAATAATTTATAAAAAAAATAATTTTTTTTTTTAAAAAAGACTCGTTACAGTGCTGCCCAGTATAGCTACCGTACCACATTGTGTAGCACTATTCATACGATGTCACCAGATGTGTGTCCCAAAATTGTGTTCAATTAGCTTTTCTTTTATTTATATATATATATATATATATGGATCAATTTACACTCCTCTAAGTTTACAACTCTTACACTCATTATTAACCATTAATCATGTGAAGATCCAATGGCTCTAATATATTCATAATTAGTAAGTCACATGATTTCTTCTCACTCCACAAGTGCAATGCCACAGCAATTGTTCACTCCAGGGACGACATCTGTGTTCCTCAACCCATTAAGGAGAATTGCATTCCGCACCTTATTCACATTGAAAAACAATAAAGATGAATTTTTGTTTCCAATTAAAAAAGGGAAGAAA
Source organism: Sophora flavescens (assembly GCA_030762895.1). Taxonomy (NCBI): domain Eukaryota; kingdom Viridiplantae; phylum Streptophyta; class Magnoliopsida; order Fabales; family Fabaceae; genus Sophora; species Sophora flavescens. Next base: position 68,062,353 of record CM061069.1, on the reverse strand, counting down.
AAAAAAAAGGAATCGAAGAAGAGGTTGGGAGAGGGGCGCAGCGGAGAACATTGACGTTACTGCCATGGATTGGATGAAGAACAAAGTGTTGGTGGGGGGAGTATGTGCAGGTTGAGGTAGCAGCAAATTATGTAGTTTGGATTACAAGATTTGGTTTTCTTGTTTGGTATTTGTTGGTTAAGTACTTTAATATCACAAAGAACGATCAGTCAGTGGAGGACGATTCAGCTCTCTTCCGTCCCGCCGCTCCGACTCAATGTTGCCGTAACCACCGTTCTGGTTCCGTGTTCGCCGCATCTCCGCCGAATGTGAGGGAAAGCAAATATGGACGGAGTGATGTCACGTGATTTACTAATCATAATATATTAGAGTCATTAGATTAAAATATGATTAATAATGAGTGTAAGAGTTGTAAACACAGAGGAGTGTATACATATTTGATTAGTGACTTAGCGTCAGATACGATCACCAGAAAAAAGAAAGAAAAAAAAAACACTTCAATCTGGAAGGCATCGCCAATTTCACATTAAACTACAAGAATTCAACTTATGAATAAAGGGGATCAGTATGTCACTTTTATTTTTCTTTATCAAATAGCCTTCAGGTATAGGAATGCAAAAAATTCCATCACTTCTAATATATAATATATATAATAGTCAATTGAAAACCAAAGCACCAGAGGCTTCACCCACGTACTGGATCAAGTTCTTTCACAATAATATATATAAATATACTCGCTGGAAGCAAAACTCAGCCATGACATGCTACACTTGGCCGTATATAGCTTTTGAAATCATTTAAGTTTAAACTCAAAGCAAAGATTTTGAAAGACTTCTAACAAATACTGGATCCAAAATACGATAACCACATTAATTTCGAAAACCAATTTTGAAAGCCGTATCATCATCACAAATTGAAAATCATGTTCATAATATAGAAAATTTCTCGATGAAAACCCAGTCCACAAATCCTATCAATCTAACAATGATGTCTCCTTTGATACCATTTGTTAAATATTTCTTTAACTATTTAGGTTCTTTATTCTTTATACGGAAGCATTAAATCTATAGACATACATCCAGATTACTATGATTATAAGGTTGTGAATATAACAATCTTAAGAGCGGGCAACTTGGGCACCTTATGCCTTAGTCGCTTTTAGATTGGGAGAAAATGTGGTGTGCGTTATGTTTGGTGTATTGCGGACCATATAGCCTATATATAGGGTGATTGTCAATTAGGGTTCCCATTATTATGAAATTGGTCATCGGTGACATCCACTCATATTTTGCCCATATTAGATAATTAATGATAATTAATTATCGAATCAGAAATCTGATAAGCCTTATCTCTAAATTGATCATATATCAATTAAGACCCCTAATTGATAAATAACTAATATAATTAACTACCGATATCTGCCCACCTTATGATGTTTAAATAAAATATTCCTAAACAATATTTTCTCTCATTTTCTCATATTTCTGTTTGGCTTTATTATTCAACAATTTTTCATAGTGGAAATGAGTACGGATTTGCTGATATTCTTTATACCTTGGTTGGAAAGCAATCTGTCTTGATGACTGACATAAAGAAAGAATTCAATATTGACAAATAGAAAGATAACTATACAATTGTCTAACTAAGTGATGTCACTGAACTCATCCAAAAGTTTGCTGCAAGAAATGCACTTACACAGGCAAGTTTTCAGTCACATTATTGATTTACACTATCCCAATCTTTACATCTTCTATTAGCTAACATTTTTTTACATACTTTAGGAAGGAGACGGAATTGATGTATCAAACATCTTGAATGATTATCCTCTATCACACACACTCTTAAGTGACAATGTAAATCAAATTCTTCGTAATACATTTTATTTTATTCATGTATTTCAATTCATAATTATTTCAAGGATACTGATTATTAGGAAACCGTTCAGTCATAGGTGATGATGAGACAGATCATTATACTACTCCAATCATTTCAGCGAGCAAGAAGAAAAAACCTATCATCAACTCTGTCTATGATTCCGTCGGTATAACTGAAATTCCATCACCACAACTTTCCACATCCAAGTCTTCAATGCGAAAAATACCTAATCGTGTCAAAATGGAGAAACTTGACTCTTGATAATGATAGGTAATGAAATTATTATTTTTTGCTTCCTATACATAAATTATTACTCTTATCATTTTACTTTATAATATTCGAATTGACTCACAACTAATCATCGACTTCTAACGTGTATTCCTTTGTATATGTATCCTAATCCTAATCCTAACTATAAGGTTTGCCAAAGCTAAAAAGATGAAATCTTGCACTAGCAGTTGGAGATTTCAGTAATGTAACTACCACTTCATCCACAAGCTGCTCACTAAGTGAAGTCCTACAAACAAAATATGGTTGAACTTGATTTCAATGACTCCGATGTCAAAGTTCTTTAAACAGTCTTTTGTTACATATGATTTGTTAGATTCCAATCTAAAACCAATTGCTATTAAGTGGATTGTCCAACATGTATTTAAACCGCACCCAACGATTTGAGGCAGGAAATGTGGGACTTCCAATACTCCTCCTCCACACATGTCTTCTGGAACAGGTGTAACACCCCGATTTTCACTGCTTTTTAATAGCGATATATAAATATATAAATGTTTATATTTTATCCGAGACTTAGAAAATTATTTTGGATAAACCAAAGTCATATTTGTACTCTATTTTATCGTAGAGAGTTACGGTTAAATTTTGGGTTGAAAATTCAGAAGAAACACGTTCTGTGTTTTCACTGACAGAAAAATTTTACTGATCAGAAAACTTAATTTTGACTCGTGAATGAAACGGTTAGGTTTTATATCAATTTTCCAACGACTTTAGTTATTTTGAAATTTTTCACTTAAAAGTGAAATAAAATATATTATTCGGGTGATATATTTAATCGGGTGAACGACGGAGCTGAATACGAGATTTCCGGGACCCGCTAACGGATACATAGCAAATAATTCAAGATGACTCATTTAGGTGAGTCATGTAACTGACTCACCATTGTCATCATGACTATAGAGGTAGAAAGACCTTTATTTCCTTAGTCTTTTCTTGAATGCCAATTTAGTCCCTAAGCACAATTACTCCTTTGTCCTCATATGAAAAAAAAATTGGACCCCTTAGTCCCTTGAGGTTCACGGCCAAGACCCCCACACATAGTCCATTTCATTCATTTTTCTTTAACTTCATCTTCTTCACCAAGCTTTCTCTTATTTTCTCCAAGTAACCTATAAGCAAATTTGGGAAGCAACCACTTGATTTCTTGCCATTTTTCAACTTCGAAGAGGTATACCTTGCTCATCTCAATCAATAAACTCTATGTTCTTCATTCATTTTCTTGATTCAAGGCCATTATCATCATGTTTTATTCTAGGGATTTTATGTTTAAAAATCTCTAGAAAATCATAGAAAAATCCTATGATCATGAAACCAACACTAGTGCAAATAAGACTTTTAACATATGTTAAAAATGACTTTTAACATCGCTTAAGTAGGCGATCTTGAAACAGGATATGTTGAAAGTATGACTTTTAACATCAGCTGTAAAATTGATGTCAAAAGTGTCATTTTAACATCCGTTCTAATAGAAACTAGTGTTAAACATGCACTTGGAACGTCCGATTTGAAGTGAACAAAGAACTTTTCACATCGGCTATACGCATAACTGATGTTAAAATGGAACATTTAACATCCGTTTAGACAATAACTGATGTTAAATGTCCCCTTTTAACATCAATTATGGTCATAACCGATTTAAAAGTGTTTTTTTTAATTATGGTTTCTTTCTATTTCCTCTTCCCTGTTTTCATTCAGTACTCAATTTTACAACCTAATCTAGTAATTCAACATCAATTCCCTTGAAATAACATTGACTCAAGTGCCATACACCACATTACAAGTAAAGAACTATATATTATCATTTCTAGGATAAAATGAACTCATTACCATCTTAACTCTCACCATTAATATCATTAAGTGCCAAATAGTTGATATAGACAAATTTAGCTATTTTCAAGAAAATACATTCCCCTAATAATTTAGATAACACATTGATCACATATACTTTGCTCATATGATATGAAGAAGCTTTAGCAATTTTCTCACGATTGGATAAATGACTAGAGATCAACCAAATCAACCTTTACACCAGAAACCATACATCATAATTAGCAAAAGAAATGTCCACCATCTCCAAGTCAATGGCAAAGCATAAATAAGAAACATTGATCAAGATTCAAGGCCTACAACTACTATGGTTTTTTAGAACATCCATAATCAACATTTTCTTCTTTTCATAAAAACTACAACTGAAACTCAAAAGCAATGAAGATCTAATAAAAACTACAACTGAAACTCAAAAACAATGAAGATCTAATGTAAATAAACTTTACTATACTGAAGAAAGAAGTTTGTCCAACGCTCCTTCATGTCCTCAATGTCCTTTATATAGAGTGAGGCTGGGTTGTCGAAAGTCTGCAAGTTCAAATAACATAAGATAAACAGAAACATTAGCTCATCAAGTAGTAAAACAAAACATATATAGTTTAACTAACTAATTAAAAATTCTATTTATTAATTACCTCATTCCAATGATCGGTAATACTCACAGAGACAATGTTCAACATATGTTTCATTACATAATATCCACACTCCCAATTGCCACTTTGCCGATGAGACTACGAATGAAAACGAATTTGAATATAATGAGTAAACGCGCGCGCACGCGCGCACACACACACCCACATATATATGATATTGATAATAATAATAATAATAATAACTATTATAAATTGCAATTGAATATCGAAATCTAATAAACTACTTACACGGGGACAAATTCATTGTGGCTTTCTTTTACTTGCCTTGGGCCTACTTTTACCCTCAATGATAATATGTGCTTGCATAGCTCTATGATAAAAAAAATTCATGTAAATTATGTTGAACACAATAATAATACTTAGATATCACTAAGAAAATGTGTTACAAATTAAATAAAAACTTACGTATCAATTATATCCTTGAATGATGCATCTGGTACCTTATGCAACAAACACAAGAAGAAGACGGCACACTGGCGAGGACAAAGGATCAGCAATTGCCAATAACGCTTTTTGTAACATCCCTGGCTGCTTTATGGATTGACGACTGTCCCCACAAACCAACACGGGTCTTTTCAACGTGCTTTGTCCTCACTCACACGCTTCTTGGGAAAACTTCCCAGGAGGTCACCCATCCCAGAATTGCTCCAAGTCAAGCACGCTTAACTGTGGAGTTCTTAAGTGATGGGCTACCGAAAAGAAGATGCATCTTGTTAGTATAGGTAGTACCAATCAATTCATATAAGCCTTCCCCAACTGTATAGTCCCATACCTACACAGTCTCAGGATCCCTCTCATTCGGGTGTGTTATCGGTTCATTCATGTGTCCCTCCGTCTAGAAGCCTGCCAGGAGCCGCTCCTTGTCTGTGCCTTCTTGCACCGGCGACCACTCCCCGTCCTCGTTGGCACCCGAGTGTTACACTTTTCGAGGTACATTGCTAGATAATACTCTCTTTTGCTTGCATTAAGCATCTTTTGGATGTATGCCTTGACTGTAACAGCATTAGAACGGGTCTTCATTATGAGGTTGGGGTCTAAATATCCATACAATTCTAGGGTACCCTTTTGGATACTTAGGTTTTGCAGATACCTAACATATTGAAATATAAGGATGTTAATTATAATTGTTTGATACTAATCAATCAGTTAACTGAATTACAAATAAAATGTACTTACGTGCACCATAATTGTAGTTGTGACAACCATGCTTCCTGACTAGGAGTGCATATGTCCATAATTTGGTGATAGTGTGATACCAAGATAAAACAAGGAAGGAGAAATAGGAAGTACCTGTTGAGGACGAAGAGCTCACAAAAATACAGAAACTATAACCATGGTCTAAGGCCTTTCTTTTGCAGGGTCAGAGAGGGAAGCTTCCATAATGTTCACCATAAGCCAAAAAATTACAAGGAAATTAAGGGTCAGAGAGGGTGTATTCTAATGAATCAGCAGTGATGATCAACCTCAAGTTGCATCCCAAGTAACAAATAATAATGAATACACTTGTGAGAACCACACAAAGCTTTTCTTCCCAACACATACCATGTTCTCCACTCAACAAATATAACTCAGTATATCAAGACACAACTTGAAGACACAGCTTGCCTCCTTATCTCTTTCTGTGTATTGTTTTTCTCACAATTCAAACATGGTTATGCTCCATGTATCTAATGTTTACTAAAAATTAAAAAACCAGCATATACACGATTCAAGCAATAATTTACTGTTTCCATGCCTAAAGAAGTCTAACATTAGACAAATTATTAAGTTTGCCACTGTCATAAGGATGTGTATTGAATGAGTATTGTTCATAAGACCTAAAACAATAACATACATACCAAATAAATAAAAAATCACAGAACTAACATATTAAACGTATTCCAAGAACTTACCAGGATGGACATCAATGGTTTCAAAATCAAGTGTGTAAACATGGTCTTGAAGAAATTTCACACACCTTGAAGAAACATGGTCATATTTCTGACTTTTCAATCAAGTTAGAGAAAGGAAGACTTAAGAAATTTGTTCTCGTCTTAAGGGGTCTGTATGGTTTCAGTAAAAAATAAAAAAGAAAAAAAATAGTTTTTGTGTGGCATATATCGTTACCCCAATTATGCCTACTACTTATAGTACAACAAGAAAACAGTTAGTTTAAAACTGAGCAAACATTCGTTCAATGAAGAGACTCAATTTGAGATCACTGAGCAAACATTAATTCAATGAAGAGCATTAATTTGCGATCAATAGTTTGTTCCTTGGCTAAGCAGAAACTCCGCAAGTAATTGACCATGCAAGACAAAGGCAGCATATAGTCTAGATTAGTAAGAGAGACATGAATCATTGATGGAGGAGTTCAATGACAACAAGGGATGAGCAATACATAATGTATTGCAGGGCATCAATAGCAAAAACACTAAAAAGTAATGCAAATATGATATATATCCAAAGGCATGTGTAAAATAGTTTGACAAAGCTATAATTAACCAACTAAACTACAATATAACGAGGCTTACAAAAAAAAATGCAACACAATGAGACATTCAAATTGATATAATAACTAAGAGACATTTTTCAGTAAGCTAGAATCACCACAAGTTTGAAGTTCAACACAACATAACACTAAAAACTAACATGTCTATAACACATCTTTATCAAAGCTTCCATCTGAAATCACTAATGTAACATAAAAACAATTGAGGAAACAAAACCCGAGCATAACCCAAAATAACTCAACACATGAAATCAAATATACAAATCAGATAGAAAAGCATGATCCTTACTCCTCCTCCCAACCTTGAAAACCTCATCACTCAAATCCATCCCACGCAAGACCCCATTTCACAACCCACCCTTCAACAACGACGCAATAGAATCATCAAATTGAGGCCAGGAAAGAAACAAGCTCGCCCTTACATTCAAAATCAGCAATGTCATAACCAGAAAACAAATTTTTAGGCCTGGAAAGATGAACATACATGTGGCTTGGTGACGACGACAGCAAAGTCCAAACACTGAGACGCGACAGCAAGAGTTAGGGCGAACGTCGAGGCGGTGGCGTCACGGAGGCTCAACACATGGAACGTGATTGAGAAGGGAGAAGAGAACACGGAGGTGTGGTGGTGGCAAACGGAGGTACGGTGGCGGTAGACGAAGGTGCAAAGATTGAGGAGCCAGAAGGGTTTTGAGAGAAGCGTCGGGAGGGTTTTGAGAGAAGGGAATGTATATGAAAGAGAGGGAACGAGCACAGGTTTAACAAAATGATGGAGACATTTAACATCCGTTCATACAGGAACCGATCTTACAGTGCTAAATTTGTTTTCCTGAAATGCACGTTTAAGATCGGTTGTCACAAGAATCGATCTTAAATGTCTTAATCTCTTTTAAAAACACGTTTTTAAGATCAGTTAAGTAGCAACCGATGTTAAAAAACTTCAATTAATTCAAAAATGTCACCGCCTCGTTTTTAATATCAGTTAAAATACAATTGATGTTAAATCCTATTCTTGAATCCATTATTTGCACTAGTGCAATTTCTATGAACTTGTCATCATCTCTATGTTTAGCATTCAAGAGCATGAATCAAACAAAATTTTCTTTCCTATTCTTCTTCATAAGGCCGAAACCCTAGCTTTTGAGGGTGGAGGAATTTTGTTCAATTTTTTAGAAAGTGACAATGGATTTCATCTTTCTATTACCTATATGTATTGAATCTAAGAGATTGAAACAAAATAAAATCCCTAGCCTGTTTATTCATTGATGGCCGAATCCTTGCTCTTGGGGAGTTGGATGATTTTGTTTCATTTTTCAACTTATGATAATTTTCCTTAACTCAATAATACTTATGATCATTGATTTAAGAGTATGTGAAATTTTGAGATCTCTAGCCAATTTTGCTAGTCATGACCGAACCTACACCATTAGGAGTTAGTAGGTTTTTCTTCAAAGTTTAACTTGTATTATGTTTCTTTGTGAAGGATTTGTTGAGTAATTGTGGTTTGGTGTTTTGTGGAGTAAGATGAGTTTCGGAAGATCATTTTCAGACAGAAAATCCGTACTCTGAGGTAATGAGAGTTTACCTGAGGGATTTTCCCGATAGCTATGTGCTATTAGTAAGTGGTTTGTAAAATTGGCTTGAGCTTCGTTGTGGTTGTTTAATTTTATTTTGAGCTGCTATTTTATTTGTTATTAATTATCTGCTTTTAATTGATTATCTGTAGTTATGTGATATAGTATTTTAATGCATGATATAAGTTGTATTATCTGTTATGACGTTGATGTAGAATTTTATTGATGTTGATTGTTGATTGAGAAGCCTGACAGTGGCCAATGCTAAATTAATTAACAAGATAAAAGCTTTACCAAGTTTCATGAGGAAAATCAAATATTTAAATGAGAAATAGTTGAAAATACTATTATTTTAATGATTTATCGGTGTAAGAGTGATCTATGAGTCACAGTGAGGGCATAATCGTGAAAAATTTTAGTGATGCTAATTGTTATGTAAGAAATTACAAATAATATGAAAGGTTATTATAAAAAGGTAATTTTCACAAATAACTTAATTATTATGTTGAGAAAATTATTTTAAGAGAAAAAGTCAAATTTTGACTTAAAACGTTTTTAAAATGCTAAATGACGGATAATTTCGAAAATATTTACGGAAAGTATTTTTAAAAACAACAGTATTTATTTGAACAAAGAGTTAGTCTCAAATGATTTTTTTTAAGAACTAAGGTTTCAAAGATTTTCAGAGGAAAATGAATTTCTTGGTGATTTGACGGTTTTATAAATGAATTTCAAAGGGAAAGAATTTTATGTAAATGAGTTTTACTCAACGGTGTTATTCCCGACAACTTGGATAAGTTGCGGAGATTTTGTTTTGGATTTGTGTTTCATAGAACGAAAAAGATGTAAACGTTAAAACGTGAACCTAGTAACCGAGACATCGTGATACTAGTGTTATGTAATAAAAGCACGTAGATCTTTGATCCGTGTTACGGTGTTATGGATTTGTGTCCTATTTACGGTGTAATGAATGTTGTTTTCTATCACCACGAACCTAAGATTGGTGCATCGGTCTAGGGCTTCGTGATTGAGCACTCGGACTTCACGTCCTGTGTTGACGATGAAAAATCTTAAAACGTTGAAAACTACAAATGGTCGTGAGCCTTTGAGCTTCAACGAGGAAAGAAAGAACAAAAAGAAAAGTAACAAGAACAAAATATTTTACATGCATTTTGGCAGACGTGCCTACGGTGTTAATCATGGTATCTTGGTGGACAAGGTATTCATGTTACGGCATATCATTGTGCCTTGATGGACAATGAAAAACCATATACGGTGATCACCGTGCCTTGTGTTAGACAGTGCTATGGTAAATACGGCGTGCCTTATTTGGAAATGGAGCTTGATCTGCTCCTTAATACGATGTTGGAATCTCTGGAGATTAAGAAAAAAGTTAGACATTGAATGTTGAAGTGTCATGCATTTTTATAAACGACGTTGACTATCGGGTATGAAACCCATGGATAAACTACTTGTTTATTTCTGAGAATTTTACGTTGTTATGACTATATATGCCTATATGCTATTTTGTGTGTCGCGCATGTAGTTATCGTGTTTAAATTCATATATTGGTATCTCACCCTTGCGCGTTTCCTTGTTGGTTTCTCTTCTGTGTGGCATATATTTATATCTGAGTACAGATGGAGACGGGGGTGCCATTGGCTCATACGGGGATACGTTCCCTTACATTTGAGCATGCTGCGAATGGTGGTGCATGGGTGATAAACCCAGGGGCACATAGTGCCACCTATACTGGCCCCATACGCACGATCGAAGGTACGCTAGCGATGGGACCTCAGCGAGAGACCCATACGGTGGAGACTATCGAGGTATCATTTCCTCCGATGTGAATTTTACTACAGCATCTAGTGGACCAGGGAGAGCTGGAGATTCATCCTCCAATAGTGCAGTCTTTGCATGCGGCAGCACCCGCATCACCTCCTGCGCCAATTGTTTTGATTCACGAGGACGAGGAGGACCCTGAGGAGTTCATAGAGGAGGAGCCTGAGTATCATCCGCTCGATGATGATGAGGATTCTCCCGATGAGGGAGTGGGGGCAATAGTGTCTTCACCAGACACTCCTGCTGAGGGTGGGGATGATCATCACGCTCTCCCCAATGGTTATCATTAGCTCTGACCAGCTGTAGGATGAGTTCATTTTTGGGGTAGTTTTTCGTCAGTCTGTTTCTGACTACTGAGAGCCATGATTTTTTAGATGTGGTTCCGGATGATTCGCTACGTGTTAGTTATGTTTTTATTTTTTTTACTTTGTTGCTTTGAGAATGACCTGTCTTGATAAATGCCCTGTGTAAAAATGAGTGGTGACGTAGTATGTATAAAACCTTTTATGCATATATATGTATGTATATATATATATGTGTGTGTGTGTGTGTGTTTGACTATGTTGCTTGTATGGAAAGGAAAAGGAAAAAATCTTATCACTATTTTCGAGATAAGATAACTACTTAAAAGGTATTATTTTCCGAAAGTAACCAGCAATTTAAAGTTTTATTTTCCGCAACGGGTTATCATGTGATGTCCCAAGAAAGGGTGTCGCAAGAGGCTCTACACAGGAATATTGCCATAACTGGAAGTACACTGGAAGATGGGCTTCTGGCTCTGATACCATGTTAGATTCCAACCTAAAACCAATTGGTATTAAGTGGAGTTGTCCAACAGTTATTTAAACCGCACCCCAAAATTTGAGGCAGATGATGTGAGACTTCCAACATAATTTATGATGTACTTTTTTATTTGCTGGAACTTATGATGTAGTTGAAAACTGCTTTATAGTAAAAACAACTCTTAATTATCTTATGTAAGTAATCTATCAAAGTTTAATGTTTACTATTGGTAACCTAGTACTAAGAGGATGTTTGGGAAAGATTGTTTTGTGAGTTTCAACTGTTTTGTTTTGAAAAAAAGCTGTTTTGTAAGAGATGGTCATGTTTGGGTCATTTGCTTAAGTTTGAAAAAAGCTTTTCTTTCTTTACTTACGCTGTTTTGGAACCAGCTACCACAGAGGACTGCATTTGGAAACGTGTTTTTTTCTTCATGTTATCTTTGTGATTTACCACACGTGTCCTTCTTTCTTATACTGTCCTTGCTTTCATGCTTTCTTCCTGCGATGGTGTCATCTGTTTTGTCTTTTTCTATTTCTTTTTTCTTTTTTCTTATTTTTTCTTCTTTTTCTATGTGTTGATTCTTTCAAATTGTGAATTTTGGAAACACACCTTTATTTTGATGACAAGATATAAAAAAATCTAATATTAAAAAATAATATTGTAAACAAATATTTTCATACCTTTTTTCGTAATTTATTATGTAAAAGTGATTATTGTTGCACCATCCAAATGAAATAAATTATCTTAAAATCACTTTTCAGCAAACATACCCAAATAAAAACAGATTCTGATTATAATCGATTATTACAATAATCGATTATACCAAAATCGATTATCAGCATAATCTTTTTTTTCAGCTTTCCCAAACGCACTCAAAGTTTTGATTTATGATGCCTATTTTTTAAAAAAATTTTCTTAAATAACATATTAACAACTTCATTCTGAAGTTTTTATCCAAAAAAAAAAAAAAACTTCATTCTGAAGTTAATTACCTCCTAAGTTGTCCACCCATAACTTTTGTTTGCCCTTATTTTGTTTGCCTCCTAGTTGTCCACCCTTAACTTTTGTTTGCCCTTATTTTATGAATCTTAACTGAGTGTAGCAAACATTATCTCTTTCTTACTTCTTCAAATCATCAGTCATTGAATATAATATTTTATATGTATAGTTTTTCATTCTCCAATTATATTTTAAACATTATAAATTATTTTTTCTCATCAATATTTCCTTTTATAATTTTTTATTAATTATGATATTAATAAAATTTCTCCTTAATATTTTTTAATTTTTTAATAACTAATATTTATTTCTTTTTACTACATAATGTACCTTTGCATTGGTGTTACAACAAACAATCCTTCCCAATCTCATTTATTATTTTTTCAAAACATCAAATTTTTCAAATATGTATTACACAATAAATATAAATAGTAAATCGTTGTACATCATCTCTTCAAAAAAAAAAAATTAACATCATTATTACATAAAATTAAAATATAATTATTTACACTTTTAAAATAAATAAAGTAATCTAATATACACCAACATGTGGTTGGTCCAAGTGATAAGAGACTTGGGCACCTTAAGCAAGTGATTAGGGGTTTGAATCCTGCAAGTTCTTGTATATGGAGAAAACCTCGGGAGGAGAGAATCCATCTTGTATGTCCAACAGGTTCCTCGACGAAGATTAGTCACTACTAACGATGATGGATACTTCATATCGATATCATGATTAAAAAAAAATCTAATATACTACTTAACTTCATCAGACCCGTGCTAAGCAGGCGATCATTAGTGGAAGTCTGAGAAATTTAAAAAACTATTTTTACCAGTGCCTTGTAATCAATTATTATCTTCCCTTTCAACCTACAAAAACATATTGAAAAAGAAACAAATAAAGCTTTACGGCAAAAGATCTTCAATTTCACTACAGATTGACTTTACTTTTTCGTCACTTGAATCACTTGTATAAAGTTGTGAATCTTTTTTTTTTTTTTTACAATATAGAGTTGTATTTTATTATGATAGATAGTTTATTAATTTTTTTCTTTCTTAAACAATAAGTGACGTTTTTATATACACGGTAAGGAAGACACAAATAAAGGTGAGATTTGATTTCAAGTTCTTACATTCACTTTTAAAAAAACTTTATTAAATAAGTTAGCTTCACTTCTTTTTTTTTATACATAAGTTAGCATAACTTATATAAAGAAGTATTACGATTAATTATATTACAAATATTATTTAGGTTTAATTATTGAGTTGGTCCCTGAACTATTTAAGAATTTTTATTAAGTCCCCGAACTAAAAAAAAATCTAATTAGGATTCCGAACTTATATAAAATTTTCAATTAGGACCCTAAAGTAAAAGGTGAATATATAAACTAAAAAAGTAATAAAATGATAGATGATGAAATTTAGAATAAAAAATATTTTTTGACATAATAATAAAATGACAAAAGATGAATATGAGAGAAAAACTCACTATTTAAAATAATAATAAAAATAAAATGAAAAATAAAACTTATTGAGAAAATTAATTGTTTAGCATAATAATTAAATAAAAATAAATAAAATTGAGAGACAAAATTTAGTTCATGAAATGATAATAACAAAATAATGAAATATGAAATTGCGAAAGAAAATCCATGTTTCATAACAAAATATTAAGAGATTAAACCGATAAACTCAATTAAAAAAATATAAAAAAATTAAAATAAACCTCAATTAACAACAAAATTATTGTTTAAAATAATAAATAAAATAAAGAATCTAGTTAAATATCACATCTTAGTTTGATTGTTAATTTTATTTTGAGTTATTTATTTTATTATATTATTTATTATGTTATTTTATACTTTAATTGAGATTTTTCTTAAATTATTTTAATATTTCTTAAATAATATTTTTGCTTGTTATGTCTATTGTTATTATTTTGATATTATTTCAAATATTAAATATTTGACTCAGTTTAATAACTTGATATATTGTTATAAAACATGAATATTTTAGCATAATTTTATATTTCATTATTTTGTTATTATCATTTCAAGAACTAAATTTGGTCTCTCAAATTTATTTATTTTTATTTAATTATTATCTTAAACAATAGTTTTTCACACTAAGCTATATTTTTTATCATTATTATTTTAAATAGTGAGTTTTTTTTTTTTCTCATATTCATCTTTTGTCATTTTATTTTTATGTCAAACAATATTATTTTTTTAAATTTCATCATATATTATTATTATTTTTTATATTCACCTTTTTACTTTAGGGACCTAATTGAAAATTTGATATAAGTTCAGGGACCTAATTATAATTTTTTTAGTTCAGGGACCCAATTGAAAATGTTATATATGTTCAAGGACCTAATTGAAAATTCCCAAATAGTTTAGGCACCAACTCAATAATTAAACCTATTATTTATATGTATAAACTTATGCTTCTTTTTTTTTAAGAGGTATAAACTTATGCTTTAATTTCTATTAAATTATTTTTAGGTATCCACAAAAACCACTTTTTTATGGGTCCTATAATATTATTTCACCACTTTTTACTTAATATATTACTTTAAGATACTCTAAATTCCAACTGATATAACTCTTAATAGTTCACCAAATGGAGAGCTGCCTCTCTCTCTCAACCTTCCCTCTACTCATCTTTTTCTTCTTCTTCATCCACCGGAAGGGGGTGATTTTGGGCCATTTTTTGACCTGGAGTCACTCATCTACATCATTTTTTCTCTCCTTTTGTTTGTCGTCTTGTTGTGGCGTCGTTTGGTTTCCCGTCTTGTTGCGGTGTTCGTTTGGTTCAGATTGACAGATCATCTTCGATCGATTACAAATTCAATCAAGACTTGAGCGTCAACGTTACAGATCCGGAGGCATGGGTATTCCGGTCACTTTGATTTTGTCACATTTGTAGGCATTTTGTCGTGTTATGCTATTAACCTGGGTGCTGTGAGTTTGTTCGCAGATTCATCATTTTCAGTTTTTAGCGATGTTGAATTTGTGTTGTTCTCGATATATTTTACCAATTTAAATGAATGAATATCTTTTTTAGTCAAAAAAATAGTTCACCAAATGGGTCTCATAAATTACCACACATTTTTATTTATATTTTTTTATTTTAAAATATTAACTTATTTGTATTTCAATTTTGAAATAATAAATAAATAAAAAATTTAAATATACCAAATTTATTTCAACTAAGTTTTTTTTATTAATTTATTATTTGTTACTTAATTTTAACTGTTTAGATGCGATTTGGCTTGTTATTGTGGTTGATTCCTCTCCTAGTGGGTTGATTGTGTTCTTCATATACAGATATAGGCTCAATCCTCTTAACATTCAATAAGATTTTCTTATTTTTTTTTTTTAATTTCCTATTATTTTTCTGTCTTCTTTTCATTGGTTGTCCTTATTTACAAGTAATCTAATATGACATCTACATCACTCAACTCCAAGAGTGTAATCCATGAAAGGTTTGGTAAGCAACCCCATTAGAATTGGTATATTATGAACTAATTTGGCTCACCTATTATGAATTACTATGCCTATCAGATCGACCTATTTAAGACACACACACACATTATTATTAGATGCTTACAAGCCTATTAACAAATGAAGGCCTGTGACCCATTTATAGGTGGATGCATATATTTAAACATTTGAGGAGAGTTCAACTCAAAATATTAGTCCATTAGGTGTGTTGGTAATGGCTACAATCTCAAGAGGGGTGGGTGAATTGAGATATTGAAAACTTTTTGTTGTGGAGTTCTAGGTGCAGAAAAATTGTGTTTTATACCATGTTCATCACAAAAGTTATCAAACTCCTCATTTTGGAATTCTCCTCCATGGTCACTCCTAATTGAAACAACTTTCACGTCTTTCTCATTTTGAACAACCTTAGTCATTTTCTTAAAAGCTTTAAAAGCTTCATTCTTTTGTGCTAAAAAATAGGTCCAAGTAAATCTAGAGAAGTCATCAACAATTACAAGAGCATAAAGATTTCCACCAAAGCTTTTTGTCCTAGAAGGTCCAAAAAGGTCTGTTCCTACCGAGATTCGGCTTGCCGGAATCTCGTCGTAGAACGTTAAACCAAGAGTGAACAATGGGGGTTGTTTTAGATTATGGCTTGACAGAATGTTGGATTCCGGTCCTACGTATCCCGATGGGAATCAAAGACAGATGTAGTTCTAGGTTCAACCCTTGATCATACGGTGATCTCGATCCCCTAATTTTGTATCCGAGCAATACCAGCGAGCAAGGACTCTTCAATAGTCTCTTGGTCGAGCTAGTTTCTCTAATACGCTTAAGGGAGAGTCACCGGGATTCAGTGAAAAGGTGAGTATCTCTCATGGGTTCTCCTCCTTTTATAATAGGATTTCCATATCTTTTAGGGATCTGGATATATCTCCTTTTATCTCTTAAATCTCCTTTGAGATGTGATTTCCTTAATTTAAGGGATATTATCTCTTTTAACCAGATAAGGTTATTTCAGATAATATCAGGATTTATTTAAGGATAATATTAATATCTTATCCCTTAATTTAGGGGATATTATCTCTTTTAACCGGATGCGGTTATTTCAGATAATATCAGGATAATTAAAGGTGATTTAATTCTTAATTTCTGGATTGGGCCGGGTATTCAAGCTCGTGGCCAGGTTTCACTCTTCGGCCAGTACACAAGCCCCCCAAGCTTTGAGCTAGTAAAGCGTAGAAGGTTTCATGACATTAGCCGAGCTTAGGATCCCGGTTTCATCTTTTGGTCTTTCAGCTCGGCGGGGTGATTAGCCGAGCTTCATACTTCATATATATATATATACATAGTCGACCGAGATTGATGCTTCGAAGTAACGAACTCTATGTCTCGGCTTATACACAAGCCCCCCCCCCCCCCACCCCCAAGTGCAATAAGAGCTTTTTACGTCAGTTAAAATTGATTTTTTATGTCAGAATACTGACTGACGTAAATACAGCTGACGTTAATAGTTAATATTTTAACGTCGGTTGAGAACGGACGTTAAATATAAAACTATTAACGTCAGTTCCTTAACAAAACCGACGTTAATTTTGTAAAAATTAACGTTGGTTTTTTAAACAACCGACGTTAAACATAAAACTATTAACGTTAGTTCTTTAAGACAACGGACGTTAATTTTGTTAAAACTAACGTCAGTGGTTATAAAGAACTGACGTTAAAGGTTTAATTTTAACGTCAATTTTAATAAACAACTGACGTTAATAGTGTACTTTATATTTTATAAAATACTATTAACGTCAGTTGTTTGATACAACTGACGTTAATAGGGTTTTTTATTTTTAAATTCAGTTTTAAAATATTACTCCCCTAAGCTATCCCTGCATTCAGTAAATATCCCAGTAACACAGAATATCACACACATTACAGAATTGCAAAGGAAAAATGGAACAATGGGGGGACTTAAAACCAAAACCCATGTATATATATAAATAAATTTTAGTTCCAATGTCTAAAAAACAAAACTACCAATCTAAGGATATATATATATACATGTTATTAATTAGTTTCTAAAGTCTAACAAAAAAACTATTTATCTAAGTATTGCGGAGGTATCTTGTCAATTCCTTTTTCAGTCGCATACTTCAAGAAGAATTCAGCGAAGCGCATCCTCAAGTCTCTAACTCATCTTCTTGAATAGGCGATTGGTCGTTAAATGCCTACACACGTTCAAATAATAACAATAACATCAATGCAAGTCATCTTCAAAACTATAATATATAATTTAACAAGTTGTTTAAATATTACCGTAATCCATCCATCCGTAATAGATGTGGAGACTATGTTCAGCATATGAAGCATCACATAATAGCCGCACGACCACCCGTCAATTTGAAATCGAGACTACCAACAAAATTAATTTCAACTTCAGTTGAATATACATATAAATTAGTAATTATAATATTAATTATTTGATAAATAAACTACCAAACCTTGATGATGTTCCATACAGGATTTGCTTTAGCCTTAGAAGTCCTACTTCTCCCGTTGGCGCAACTTATGCTACTCGCCTTCAGCGCGCTATCATAAACAAATAATCATGTCGATCAATTAACAAATTCATATATCATGTGAGTAATAAAATAAAAACAACTGATATTAAAAATTAAATTAAATTTAAGATTAGTTACTTACTTATTTACAACTTCCACCACCTTCAGTGGCGGATCTTGGTGGAGAGAGCAGAAGAATATGACTCTATGCCTAGACGGGTGAAGTACGAACAACTGCCAATGGCTTTTCATACAGTAGGGAGCCAGATATAATTCTTTTGGATTGTCTCCCAACAAGTTCCCTAAGTATTTACTCAATGCATCGCCAGCAAAGAAATCGGGCAGAAGGATTGACGGATCTAAGAAACCGTAAACTGATGCAACGCCCTTATCAAGCTGAAGACGATGGAGATACCTAAGATATGAAAAGGTGTGGATGTTAATTACATAATATATATTTTGAAATTAAAATAAATTATTAAATGGAAAAATACCAAAAATAAATAAGTTATAAAATTAAAATTAACTTACGTGCACCAGAGACTGAAAACATTGTTGTTCATCCAGACGCTATTTCTGCAGGCGTTCCCGAGATCATCACCGCAGAAGGTAAATATCCTCCGTTGATCTGGGCGTGCCACCCATACATAGTGCTCCAATGGACATTCAAAAATCTTAAACGCATAATCCTCACCAAGTGAGAACAAACGAGTGATAGGTGACAACGACACTGACGTCGACTTGGCCTTCAGTTTAGGAAAAATAAAATAGATAAGTTTTTGATAATTAAAAAAAACACAAGTAATTATTTGACTAATTTGGACATTAATAATGAATAAATACCTTTGCTAACATTTTGAGCTCACGTCGTTTGGAGTCCAACTCAAGCTCACGCCTTTTCATTTCCAACTCATGCTCATGGCGCTGGACTTCCAACTCTCGCTCCCTAGCTGCCAACTCATCGTCCTCCACATGTGCCCTACTAAAACTCTCTTTTGTGCTCACATGTGAAGGGTTGGCAAGCCCTGCGGTGTCCTGGGATGTACCCACAGAGGAAAGCTCTCTGGAAAGCGCCTGCTTGAATTCTGAGTTGGATATTAAGTCTTGCATCAGATGTGTTGTAATAGTTGGGTTGGACATGAGGTGCTGAGTAATGTCAGCCAAAATTGATGCTTCATTGACCACCCGCTTTCGTGAAGCAGACTTGCCATAATATTCTTTGATGGTCACGTTCCCAGGAACACCGAGAACCCGACCAGGATGGTCTTTCTTGCCTAAAGCAGTCATCAAGACGTCCTGCGTCCAGAAGGGACGAATGCGCCTTGGGAGGATTTTGCTTTAAGATCCATCTACAATGAAAAAAAATGAAAAAACGTGCAAGTGAAAAGTGTTGCAAATATCAATACAAATATCAATTGAAATCAAGTGAATTATTTACTTACAATCTTATCTGCCACTTCGCGAGTGGCATCAACTTTAAAAGATCCCGTCTTTGTCATGCGGCCGGCTAACCAGACATCCTCGCGGTCAATGTCCGACGGAGGACTTGATGGTGTGCCCTCAGGAACCTCTCCTCTTTCAATCCTAGCAGAGTGCTCTTCCTGCTTCGCCATCAGCCTATCCGCCATCATCTGCTCGATCCGAGTCTGGTACCCACCCTGAGACATGGTGTGGCGGTGGACGTTCTTCGCCTGATTCTGCCAACCCTTATTTGCCTTAGCCTATTCAAACAAAAACACATAATTAAATACAGTTAAATGATCTATAATAAGCATACAAAATTAACTTAATCAACCAACCCGAAATTCTCCATCC
Source organism: Sophora flavescens (assembly GCA_030762895.1). Taxonomy (NCBI): domain Eukaryota; kingdom Viridiplantae; phylum Streptophyta; class Magnoliopsida; order Fabales; family Fabaceae; genus Sophora; species Sophora flavescens. The sequence continues at coordinate 68,042,163 of CM061069.1, read as the reverse complement.
TGTCGACTCCTGGCAAACATATCCCAAGTATCCTGATCAATCCAGGGATAATCCGAGAACATTTTATCAAGCCGCTTCTTCCCAGATACATAGTACCTGGTAAGATCATGCTTGAACCCATTCCAACGCTTTGATGCCATTTTCATACATTTATGACGATGATCCTCGTCATTTGGCACAGTCCAAGCTACCTACACATTAGATACATATATAACAACTGGATGGATTATAACTCGGATAATTATCTAATAATGTAAATCAAACGAATGTAAAGGTAAAATACCATGATAGCCTCCCAAATCTGATCCTTAACGTTCTGTGGAACGTCATTCCAGTGGTTGTAGTTGATGCTTACGTGCTACTTCGCTTGTAGAACACCCACTTATTAAATTCTTTAGCACGGGGTCCCTGGGAATTTAGATTAGCATCGAAGGACACCTCAAGCTTCTGTCCGCTCTGCCTGTCCTTCTCTAGTATCTTCAACGAGGTGGCTCCTCTACCCCGTTTCCTATGAGCCTGTGATGTCTGTATGGACAAAAAAATTGATAAAATAGAGGGTTGTAACATTATAAACTTACATTAAAAAGAAGGACTAAAGGTAGTATATAACATGTAAACTTGCACTAGAATCAGGCATAGGCGTGATCGGGTCCTGCGAAACCCCCACAGTGTCCTCCCGTGCATGTGGACTATCCGACTGATCCATATGTTTGCCTTTTCAGAAACAATATATATGTATTAACATAGGTTATAACTCAAAATAAATACAGAAGTATAAATAAAAATAACTAGATAGGTCCTGTAGATATACAAAACATCTATATATCCAATATAAGGACAATACGGGAGATTGAAAACTATAGTTTTTGAAGATTGCCAAGCATTGGTCATGGCCTGGCCGTGATGTCCATCACGGCCGTAACGTGCCAACTGAACCAGAACCTCATAGGCAGAACCGATCACGGCCTAGTCGTGATGAGCATCACGGCCTTGACAGATCAACCAGCATAGCAACATGCACTCAAAACCAAAAATAGAGACATTCCAAACAACTCAAACTCACGGTTTAAAGTTACAACTACTGAGACTACAGTTTCAACATACACTCAAAACCAAAAATAGAGACATTCCAAACAACTCAAACTCACAGTTTCAAGTTTCAACTACTGAGACTACAGTTTCAACCAGCAGAGCAACATGCATGCACTCAAAACCAAAAATAAAAAAATGTGCCCTAAAGACTCACCAGAAATAGGCGCTCGCGTGGTGGAAGGGGGGAAGCTCGAGTGGTGGCCAACGTTTGATGTGGTTACTGAGAGCAGAGGGACAAGGAGAGTTAGTGCGCGGGAAGGGGAAAGAGAGATGTCAAGTTATTGCAAAGAATGAGCGGGAAAGACAGAGTTAGGGGTTAAGAGTGTACCTCACGGTGGTGGCGAAGAAGCCCTCGCGGTGGTTGCGGTGGAGATGAGCTCGCGATTAGGGCAAAGTGAGAGCGAGAGTGAGGGTTGAGAGTGAGGGTTGAGCGTGATGAAAAGAGAAAAGAGACGTACAGAGAAGTGGAGAAGGCACGCGGGGGTAAACGTTATAATTAAAATAAAACAACATTTTACGTCAGTTTTTAGTAAAACCTGATGTTAAAGATCATATATTTAACGTCAGTTGTATTAAGAAACTGATGTTAAAAACTCTCACACTTATTACGTCAGTTGTTAGTAAAAACTGACGTTAAAGGTCATATATTTAACGTCAATTGTATTAAGAAACTGACGTTAAAAACACTCACACTTCTTACCTCTGTTGTATTACACAATGGACGTTAAAAGTTTATTAGTTTCTGCAAAAACATTCATTCCTTTGACTACTGTGCTACTTACCCATTCACCTTGTACCTAATCCTCTTAATGAGCATTAAGTTTATAAATAAGTTTTCAAGAAAATCATAATAGCTTAGTAACTTCATCCACTGCTCCTATAAATAGCTTCCTTCCATCCTTTTAATTTTTCTGCTTCACAATATGGCTCTGCCATGGAGACTAACTTCATCACTCTTTCTTCCTATTCCTAGACTCAAAGATCTTTGTCTTAATGGTCAAACAATTTGAGTTTGTGTAAATCACATTACATGGATATTAAGGTTGGGTGAATCACGTAATGTGATTCTCTCACTTTATTTCATCCCCGTCATCCCTTTCACTTTGCTTTGGAAGCAAGTGATTGTGGATTCAAGATGATGCATCAAGGAATTCCACTGAAGAAGAAAGATGCAAAGATCCATTTCACTTTGCTTTCACTGCTAGTGACTGAGGATTTACTTTGCATCATGGAATTCAAGTGAGGGAGGTGATGCATCCATTGGAGTTTCTGATGACAGGACTGAGAAGAAAATGATGTTGATGCAGAAACTTTTTTATATTTTAGGGCTATGTTGCTAAAAAATTTTATCTTTTAATCATGTAATTTTAACTTATGAATCGCTTCAATGACATACGATTTGATTATACATATAACTTGTTTTATGTTAAGTGTTTATTTATTTTAATTTGCACAAGAATTTGTTTACTAATTCAAGCTAATTAATAAAAATTAAAAATAAACTTGTATAAAAAAAGGTTTAGAAATAAACTGCAGTACTATATGAAGTGGTCTGCGTTAAGAGGGACAACAGGGACATGACCACCAATGAAATGAGTTTCATAATTATTTACGTCAGTTATTTATAGAACTGACGCAAATAGTGATTTAATATTTACAAACTGCCACCACCTTATTTTTAACGTCAACTTAATTTATGACTGCCAAGTTCCCGTATATTAATTATATTATTTCCAATATTCATTCTGCACGTTTATAATATATAGGATTATTTACGTCAGCTATTTATTTAACTGAAGTAAAAATCAAACTTTTAACGTCAGTTGTATAAAAAATTGACGTTAACAATAAATATTTTTTATTTTAAAAACACTTTTAATGTCAGTTTTTTTAAACAACTGACGTTAAAAGTGTATAGATATCTGCAAAAACATTTATTCCTTTGACTACTGTGCTACTTACCCATGCACCTTGTAACTTAATCCTCTTAATGAGCATAAAGTTTATAGATAAGTTTTCAAGAAAATCAGAATAGCTTAGTAACTTCATCCCCTGCTCCTATAAATAGCTTCCTTCCATCCTTTTAATTTTCTGCTTCATAATATGGCTTTGCCGTGGAGATTAACTTCATGACTCTTTCTTCCTATTCCTAGACTCAAAGGTCTTTGTCTTAATGGTCAACCAACTTCTGAGTTTGAGTAAATCATATTACATGGGTGATAAGTTTGAGTAAACCACATTATGTGAGTTGCTCACCTTATCATCCTTCCGGAGAATCAGCTGCTGGAGGGCAAATCAGGTGCTCGGGCGTCACAGTTCCAAAACCTCAGCTTTGGCAGCAAGTGACCCTCATGGAAGTCTCTGGAACCACTGCCTTTGCTTGAAACAGATCTAGTGCACCTATTTTTGTCTCTCTTGAGCTCTCTCATGCCCCCCAGTTTTCTGAGGTCTTCGGAGTATAGTTTTCCTTTTGGCATATTTCATAAAACTCTCTGATGGGATGTAGCTTTAATGTTTAGGATTTTAAACCCTTTCAATGTAACTTTTTATAGGATTTTAAACCCTTTCAATCTTCTGTATCAGTCTGTATTACACTTCATGAATGAGATCCGGTTTGGGTTATTGATTCAACTTATACTTCGCACATATATTTTAGTTTTCAAAACAGAAACACAAAACATCAAAGCAATTCATGTGAAACTGAAACTTTGAGGAAGGCAATGCGGAAGGGATCGTATACTAGATAAAAAAAAATTATTAAAATAACCTTTAACGTCTGTTGATGTAAGGACTGACGTTAAAAGTGAAGTGACTTACTTTTAACGTCAGTTCTTTATCGAACTGACGTTAAAATGTTCATTGTTAACGTCAGTTTTTTATTGAACTGACGTTAAAAGTGAGTCACTTCACTTTTAACGTCAGTCATTAAAACAACTGACGTTAAAATTGAATTAATGAAGTCTGATATTTACAAAACTGCCACCGCCCCCTTTTTAACGTCTATCTTTTGGTTAACTGACGTAAACCTTTACCGTCTAATGTATATTTTCCACTAGTGCCCCCCCCCCCCCCCCCAACCAAAAGCTTTGAGCTGAATGCGTGGAAGCTTTATTCGAAGGAGCCGGGGCTAGACGAGGTGGAGGTGATCACCTGAGTTTCGTGCTGGGGTCATACTTTCTCGGTTCCCGAGATGGAAAAGAGACGTTACTCTGTGTGACGCGTGGCCATTATGGCACCATTTCCGAGACTTGTGCTGTAGTTGCGTGCTCATATTTTCCCTTGATGGCAGTGTACATTCTGACATTTCTGCCACGTGTTTCCTTTCCATTAGTTGGCGAATTCGGTCAGACTTGAAGGGACGTTTTCCTGCTTTCGCCTGCCAACAACCATCATTAATTCGCTGAGAGGACGTTGCACTTTTTTCTATAAATTTGGACGAGCCCCTGGCACGGGATTTCACCTTCTTTGAGCCCTAGACTTTCCTTCTTCTCGGAGCCCTAGACTTTTCTTCTTCTCGAGTCCTTTCTGGTCCAAGCTTTGGTACTCCCTTCCCATTCGAGGTACGTCCTTCTCATCCCTTTGACATTCCCTGGTTTGTATTCCAGTTTGATTTCTGGCATTTTTATCCATGGAGACTTCATTTGAGGTATCCCAGAATGCCTCTTCCTGGGTTCAGATCTTAGAGCCCGAAATCAACTTGGGAATTCTCCTTATCACTCCCCTTCTCCTTCTCCTGGTGATAGAGGTGACAAGGGTTCCTTTTCTTCTTCTGAAGGGGGGAGCTCTGCCACTCCATACGCTATCGTTGCCCCCAAGCGCCGCAAACGTACTTCTAGGATGCCCACGGTTCCCTACCCAGAGATTACCATTCCTGGGTATTTCTGGGTAAAACCCGATGTTGCTGGATTTCATTCTAATTTCAGGGATTTTAACTCCCTTGAAGCTATAAAAAACAAGGTTACTGCGAAACAAGGCATCGTAGAATGACTTCCTTGTACCGAGGATGACCATGTCTTTCTTTGCCCTCCTTCATCCGAGCCACACTTTACATATGTATACAAGACCTTTTTTGAGCAAATTTGGGTTTCCATTCCCTTTACCCCGTTCGAATGCGAGGTCTTGCGAGTTATGAATGTTGCTCCTACCCAGCTTCACCCGAATAGCTGGGCATTTCTGAGAGCCTTCCAAATTCAGTGTGGCCAGATAGGGATAGAAGCTACTGCTCCTAAGTTTCTTTATTTTTACCGAGTTCGGTTCGGGGACCGAGTTGGCTGGATCTCTCTGAGTGGGATTGAGCAGAAGGGATTCATTGGGATCTATAAGAGCTCATATAAGCTTTTCCAATCCGATTTTTTCAAAGTCCGGACTCTAAAGGGTAATGAGTCTGTTTTTTTCGACTCGGCCGGGAACCCTGAATTTCCACTTATTGGCAACCACACCCTGTCAAATTTTCTGGCTATGACCTCGATTCTATGACCTCTCAGGAGCGAGCCGATGTCGAGGTCCTGAAATTGTATCCTCGGCCATTGCCGTGTGGAAGGCTTTTAAAGCTTAATGCCTCTTCCACTCGATAAGCTAATTTTGAATGTAAGTAACTTTTTGTTGACAAGTGGTAATTTATCCTGCAGCATACTTAATTTATTTGACCGATTTCCTTTTTGTAGTGATAATGGGGAAGTTCAACTACAAGGCTCTAATGCAGAAGTCAGCTAATCAAGCAGCGGGCGGATCAGCTATAGCTTCAAATGTCAAAGGAAAGAAAAAGAAGGCTGCTGAAGCTTCTGAGCCGAACACCCGGCCTCCGAAGAGGACTCGGGAAGACATGATGTCCGAGGTCCCGATTAGAAGTCCTTCTCCCCTGATGATGATTGAGGAAACTCCTGTTGCTGCTAAGAGGTTAGGCAATGCTCCCATGGTGACCGATCTTACTTCAGACACCAAATGGTACAATGGGAACTGCAACTCGGGGATTAGCTCGCTCTGGGGGAATGAATTCAACCCTACAAGCCTGATTGATAGCCAAGTGCTGAAACCTTCTGATGCTCGGCTTTTGCTGGAGCAAGGGCCTGAGGAGAGTATGGAGGTTGTCGCTGCCTATGCCCTCCGGATTGCCTCCATCACTCGCTTCTGGAGCCAACAGGTTATCGACAATGTCAAGAAGATGGAGGTAATGAGGGTCGATTTTAGCTCGGACATCCTCTTTAGGTTTTTAGATGCTTTTTACCTTTATAGGCTCGGCATTTCGACCTCAACTCGATCGATTTTAGCTCGGACAACCTCTTTAGGTTTTTAGATGCTTTTTACCTTTATAGGCTCGGCATTTCGACCTCAACTCGGTCGATTTTAGCTCGGACAGCCTCTTTAGGTTTTTTAGCTGTTTTAATTAACACAACATTCTAGCGTAATTGAAAATGATTCTATTTATTTATTTTTCCGGGTGTGCCTCATTAAAACCCTCTCGGCCAAAACCTCGTGGGAAAAAGACCGAGATAGGAAAAAGAGTGCATCACCTATAACCTTAACTAAAATAAAACTTAAGGTGGGAAGTGTTCCATGTTCTTGGAACAGCCTTTCCTGACAATTCTTCTAGCTTGTAGGCACCATTTCCCAGATTTTCAACTATCCTGAATGGGCCAGACCAGTTCGCTGCGAGCTTACCCTCTCTGGGGTCTTTTCTCACGTCGTTTTGCAGTCTCAGCACTAAGTCACCTTGCACAAATTTCCTTGGCTGCAACCTCGAGTTGTACTTCCGAGTTACTTTTTGCTTGCACAGCTCGTCTCTGATTTTCGCCGCATCTCGGACTTCTTCAACCATGTCAAGCTCAATGATAAGCCTTTGGCTTATCTAGTTTTATAACTAGATGGACTGTGGTTTTTGTGCAAATTATTCGAGTTCAATCTCGTTTTCGCCCAAATTTGGCCTTGTTTTGTTCCTAAGTAGACTTTTACTCGTTCTAGGCATTTTTAGTAGTTTTCAGTCTATTTTGAATAGAATTACGCTTTTTGTGTCTTTTTTACTGTTTCAGGTTAGAAGTGAAGCTCCGGGAGTCAAGGAAAGTCAAGAAATAGTGGAAATTGCCATTCTGGAGATGATCGCCCCGCGAGTGGATGTTCGCCTCGCGAGTATGAAGATCAGCTAAGCAGCAACATCATCAATTCTGTCTCGCCGCGCGAGAATATTCTCGCCACGTGAATCATGAAGACCTGCAAGACAGAGACCATCACGGCTAAGCCGTGATGAAGGTCACGGCTGTGACAGATTAAGGTTTGAAGTCTCGCCCCGCGAGAGGAGGCTCGCCCCCCGAGAGTTTGAAGACCCTGGAAGATAGAGACCATCACGGCCTAGCCGTGATGAATGTCACGGCTGTGACAGATTGAAGTTGGAAGACTCGCCTCACGAATACAGTATCGCCATGCGAGAATCCAAATTGAAAGCGCGCCAAAACTAATGTTCGTCTCGCGAAAGCGTGTTCGCCCCCCGAGCGACCGAGAACCAGAATCCTTATTTATAGGCTGTTTCAAATCCGAATCAGGGATCCAAGTTTTTCCACTTGTTTAGATCAGTTTAGTTACGAATCCTTGTTTTCTCTAGAGCTGCGTCTCCCTTTATCTTATTTTATTTTATTATGGAGATTATGTCGGATTGTTTGTGCGTCGTCACGGGCATGAGGAACTAATCCCCTCGTCCGAGGGATCAATGAAGTCGTCCATGGCGGTATAGTGTTCATGTGATGTATGTTTTTCTCCCCTTCTCTCAATGAATGTTTTCCAATTCTAAATTGAATGCGTTGATCATATGTATTGCGTGATTAACTAGTTAAACGTGTTGAGACTGATCGGCGATTCGCGTTTTAGAACTTGAATTGGGATCACTAATCGAATATTGCACGAGAGTGAGCAGGAGATTAGTGCAACCTTATAGGGAACAAGAATTGATAGAATTCGAGATTAGGGTTATGAGACCTAGTAAGTAATTAATCCAATCATCGAATACGTCCTATTGAGCACGACAGTGAATATAGGAGAAATTGGGGGTCCCGGTTGACATTGTAATTGAACTTAGGGAGGAATTCATCATCACTTGGGTATTACACATGATTGGGTAGGTGGATTTGAGACCTTGGATATTTTAATTTCTGATTTTAAAACCTTATCTTTATTTGATTGATAATTGAATTGCGATATTAATCTCTCTCTCTCAACCACCTTCTTTTACTTGACCAAACGCATCGGATTTCCCACGGATTAGTCGAATTGGTAGCCCAATCCTTGTGTTCGACCTCGGTAAATTCTTACCGTGTTTATTTTATTACTTGCGACGACCCGGTACACTTGCCGGTGACTCAACAAGTTTTTGGCACCGTTGCCGGGGATTGGCACAACCAATTTTCCTAATTTTTAGGAAATTTGATTGATTGGTTAAGTTGATTTTATTTTTATTTTTCTGTTATTTCTTTATTATTTCTCTCTACTTCTTTGATTCCACTTGGTCTTGCCGTGTTTTTGTATGCGAGGTACCCTTTCACAAGAGGACCTGCTATTTGATTCGGAGATCACCAAGACTGAGAAGCGTTTAAGGAAGGAAGTCAGAGAAAGAAAGAGGCTTGAAGCGATTAATCTTGAGGACATGGCCGAAGAAAACCCTCCTCCTCCTCCTCGTTACAAGCCTCTCTTCGAGTACGGTCTACCCGGCTTGGGTGATTGTGATTCTTCTATTGTGAGGGGCAACCTGAATACAGACTCCTTCAAAGTGGAGGGATGCGTCACATTCCAGATCCGTGAGAATCAGTTTGATGGTAGTGGCAAACAGGACCCTCATAGACACATCACTCGCTTCCTTGAAGCTTGTGACCTACAGAAGACAAGAGGAGTCTCACAAGATGAGTTTCGCTTGCGGCTTTTCCCTCTCTCTCTTAGGGATGTCGCTCGCGATTGGGTTGACAGCTTGGATAGGAACAAAGATCGTAACTTGGGAGCAAATGGCACAAAAGTTCCTAACCAAATATTTTCCCCCTCAGAAAGCGGCACAAGCAAGAATTGCCGTCACATCCTTCAGGCAGACAGAAGATGAAACCTATAATGAGGCCTGGGAGAGGTACAACGGGCTCCTGAGAAGATGCCCTTCAGCGTTCTTTGACCCGGTCTCCAAAGTTCAGCATTTCTTCAATGGGTTAAGGGGACGATACCAGATGAATTGTGATGCCGCAGCTGGCGGTTCTTTTTCCTATTTATCAACTGAGGATGGATGGGCATTATTGGAGAAGATGTCATATAATGATTACAACCGTGGAAGGGAAACCTCAAGTGGAATCAGTTATGGGACAATGGAAGCCATTCTTGAGCAAAACAGATTGTTAAAGATGCAGATTGAGGCTTTGTCTGGGAACAAGAAAGTTAATGCGATACACAAGGGAATGCCTCCAGGTTGTGAAAATTGTAATGGATATCATGACACTCGGAGCTGCCCGTTCAACTTCTCTCAGGAACATGTGGACTCATGCCACAACTTCTATGACACTGTGCCCCAGAACAACTATCAGAGGAACAGACAGAATGACTACAGTCAGAATCAGAATAGGGGATATATGAGGAGAGACCATCCGGGTTTCGCTTGGAGTGATGCTAGTGGTGGTCTAATCGGGCAACAACAACCTCCACAGGGTCTGAGGCCAAACATTGGAATCCAGTAGCGCAATACTCAGCAGGCTCTTCAGGGGCCTAATCAGTTGCAAATAACAGATGGTGGAAGGCAGCCTTGGGAATTGGCTTTTGAGAAGATGAATGCGGCAATGGAAAAGATGGTAATCAACACAGAGAAGGTGAATACGACAGTTGACAAGTTGACAACACATACAGGGGCGACAATTCACAATCTAGAGATGCAGATAGCTCAGCTCGCAAAGCAACTGAATGAGCGTCTCCCAGGCACTTTCCCAAGTGATACCGAGAACAACCCTAAGAACCATTGTAATGCCATAACAATCAGGAGCAGTAAAGTGTTGGAATCTAACAGGGGTGCAACTAGTTCTCAGGAAGACAAGGCCCCGGAACAACCACATGTTGAGGAAGAGCAACCTGAGAAAGAGAAGTTGGCAAGTGACAAGGCAGCAGAGCAAGGGGGAAGGCTGAAGCTTGTGGATGAAGAGTTCCGAAAGAAGAAGTGGGTTGAACCCCAAGACCTCCCGCCCTACATGAAGGTACCATATCCTGAAAGATTGAAGAAGCCTCAACAGGATAAGCAGTTCAACAAATTCCTTGATGTCTTCCGCAAACTTCAGATTAACATTCCATTTGCGGAAGCCTTGGAACAGATGCCATCATATGCCCGGTTTATGAAGGAACTTCTCACCAAGAAGCGGAGAATAGTGGATGAGGAAACGGTTGCTTTGACCGAGGAGTGTAGTGCCATTCTTCAAAGAAAACTGCCTCCAAAGTTGAAGGATCCCGGTTCTTTTTCGATACCATGCACCATTGGGGGAATGATTGTAGGGAAGGCATTATGTGATCTAGGGGCAAGCATCAACTTGATGCCCCTCTCTATGATGAAGAGGTTGGGGATTAAAGAATTCAAGGATACACGGATGTCGCTCCAACTAGCCGATCTCTCTATAAAATATCCTTATGGGGTGGTCGAAGACTTGTTAGTAAAAGTGGACAAGCTCATATTTCCGGCGGACTTTGTAGTGCTTGATATGGATGAAGATGCCGAGGTCCCTCTCATATTGGGTAGGCCCTTCTTGGCCACTGGGGGTGCCTTGATAGATGTGCGGCAAGGGAAACTCACTCTAAGGGTGCAAGATGATGAGGTAGTCTTCAATCTCTTTGAAGCAATGAAGCACCCTGCAGAGAGGTCGGAAGTGTATCGAGTGGATATGGTGGATCCAACTGTCAAGGCAAAGGCAACTAGAGAAGCCCATGGTTCTTCACTTGCTCAAGTGTTGGTAAAATCCCATGATGATGATAGTGAGAAAAAAGACCCTTTGGGGGATGAGGTCTATCTCGAGTGGTTGAAAGACATGGAAGCCGTATCGAGTTCCCCAAGGGATGAATGTGCAAGGGAAGAGCGCAACAACAAGGGCATGGAAAAAGAGGATAAAGCACCGAAGTTGAAAGGTGGCACACCCGTGGTGGTCAATGAAAACAACCAGTTGATCCCAAAAGGGACCATCACGGAGTGGAGAGTGCGTGCTGATTATAGAAGGATGCTGGACTTAAAGGAGTTGTCCGGGAACAGCAAGCGAGCATATGAAAGGGCAAGAGCATACAGAAAATGGACTGAGGCATGGCATGGCAAGCAAGATCTTCGTCTGGATTAACCCTTAGGGGGTGACTTGAGTCAGGCTCGGGACGTTAAACAAGCGCTACTTGGGAGGCAACCCAAGATAGGTTTCCTTTGGTTTTAGTTCTGTGATTTTCATTTATATTATTATAAAAAAAAAGACCTTGATTCGCCACGCGAATCCACAGTGGCCGCGCGAGACAGAAGCCCTGAATCTCAGAGGCATGCTCACTTTTATGTCTCGCGCCGCGAGGTACACCGTCGCCTCGTGATTCTGGGCATCATCATCTATTGGAATTCTAGATTCGCCTCGTGAGATACTACTCGCCTCGCTATTCTGGAAAGTGTGAATAACAATTTTCCAGATTAGCCTCGCGAGTTGTCTCTCGCCTCGCGAATCTGCACTTAAGGTTTTAATTTGCAGGAGTTCTTCCAGGATGCTATGCAACAGAAGGGAGCCCGTGAGACCAATTGAATGAGGAGGCAACCATAGAAACTTGATCAGGGAGCACCCTCTCCTTTTCCTCACTCTCACTTTTGTTTTTGTTTTTGTTTTCGTTTGTTTTTGTTTGTCACTCTTGAATAATTTGAGAAGATCAAGAGTTTGTGTATGAATAGTGTGTCGGCAAGCTTGTTGGATTTTGATTAAATTGAGCATAGATTGATTGCATGAATTATTCTGACCATTGATGATTTCCCCCTAGGTTCTGAAATTAGAAAAATTGATCCCCATGTGAAAAATTGAAAACTGAACTTTGAGAATTTTATTGTGATTACTTGATTTATGATAAGATTGGGGTGAGGGGGTGCACACACTAGGAATTGTATCTGTCGAACAATTTGAAAAAATGTCCAGGTAAGGATTTGAGCCTCCAACTTTGTTTTTGATTGTGTGAATCACTGTTAAGTTGCATTTTCCCGGATTTGCTTGAATCTCTTCATGGTTTGCATGTTTATGTGTTGCATCAAATGATTTAGGAAATTTTCTTTGAATAACTACTTGGCCTAAAAAAGAACCATCCCTAATGCATGTTCCCTAGTTAGCCCCGTTGAGCCTGATTTGCCTATTGTTTCTTGATGACCCTATATTATAAGCCAAAAATCTGAAAAACCATGTTAGCCCAATCTTAGGATTAGGAGAGCATGGACTCTAGCAAGAGAAGGGTTGTGAGGAACTAAGTTTGGGGTGGCTACAAGGTGGTGTGTCATTTTGGGTTGAGAAAAATAAAGGTTGAAACCCAAGGCAATGAAAAAAAAAATTTTGCCAAAGGAAAAGGGGCAAAACAGAAAAAAAAAAAAAATAGCAAGGAAAAGGCTGTAGTCACCCGAGGCAAAAAGAAAAATGGAAAAAGGAATTTGAGTGGAAGGTGTGTCAAATGCTCATGCTCTCTTAGTTCCTAGGGACTTAAGCCTAGTATCCTTGAATATCCTACCCTCAGGCAGGCCCCATTACAACCTTTATAAGACCTTCTGATGTTGCATGCATGTTTTCGTGGGAACCATTTTTGAGATGAAAATCAAATTCATGGGAAGTGCTCTTGATATGTGAAATTGAGGGAAAAGTTGATAGCCTAGACGCATTTGAGCGAATGAGTGAAATTTTACATACCCTTGTGAGGAAGGCAGTTGTTTGAAATTGGTGATCTTCCTTTTGTGTGTGACCCTGATCCTCAACTTAGATTAATGATTGCATGAATGATGAAGTTCTCAATTGTTTAAAGTAAATGAATGTGGGGATTACGTTAATGTAGGGGGGAAATCATTGGAGAAAAACTGTTTTGAGTGCATGAAATTTGTGCGAAATCGATTGATTCCCTTAAGCTTGCCAAGTCTTGAGTCGTTTTGGAGTTTTAGCTTGCCTGGGGACAAGCAAGGTTTAAGTTTGGGGTGTTTTGATAAGCCTTTGGCTTATCTAGTTTTATAACTAGATGGACTGTGGTTTTTGTGCAAATTATTCGAGTTCAATCTCGTTGTCGCCCAAATTTGGCCTTGTTTTGTTCCTAAGTAGACTTTTACTCGTTCTAGGCATTTTTAGTAGTTTTTAGTCTATTTTGAATAGAATTACGCTTTTTGTGTCTTTTTTATTGTTTCAGGTTAGAAGTGAAGCTCCGAGAGTCAAGGAAAGTCAAGAAATGGTGGAAATTGCCATTCTGGAGATGCTCGCCCCGCGAGTGGATGCTCGCCTCGCGAGTATGAAGATCAGCTAAGCAGCAACGTCATCAATTCTATCTCGCCGCGCGAGAATATTCTCGCCACGCGAATCATTAAGACCTGCAAGACAGAGACTGATAAGCCTCTGGCTTATCTAGTTTTAAGACTAGATAAACTAGGGTTTATGTGCCAATTTATTCGAGTTTACTCTCGTTTTCGCCCAAATTTGCCTTGTTTTGTTCCTAAGTTGGACTTTGACTCGTTTTGCGTCTTTTGTGTAGTTTTTAGGTTATTTTGGAGAGAATTACGCTTGTGGTTGCTTGTGTTGTTTTCAGGTCCATAAGTGAGGCTCTAAGAATTAAGGAAAGTCAACAAATAGTGGAGATTGCCATTCTGGGGATTCTCGCCCCGCGAGAGGAGGCTCGCCCCGCGATAGCTTGAAGATCTGGGAAGACAGAGACCATCACGGCCTAGCCGTGATTGACATCACGGGCCGTGACAGGAAGGTTCGCGTCGCGAGACGTTCTTCGCGTCGCGAGTGTATGAACTCCAGAAAAGTACCAGAATCAGAGACCATCACGGCCTAGCCGTGATGTATATCACGGCCGTGACCTAAAAGCCATACAAATCAGAGACCATCACGGCCTAGCCGTGATGTATATCACGGCCGTGACCTAAAATCCACACAAGGCAGAGAACATCACGGCCTGGCCGTGATTGACATCACGGGCCGTGACAAGAAGACTCGCGTCGCGAGACATCCTTCGCGTCGCGAATGTTCAAATCCCGTGTGCGCGCTGAAGCGAGAAGCCGTCACGGCCTGGCCGTGATGGCCATCACGGCCGTGACGCGTGGCCTCCTTATAAATAGAGCAGATCAGAACAGAAAAGAGGACTTTTTGGATCAGAATTTTCAGAGACTTTTTGTAACCCTTGTTCTGGGATTTCTTCTTCTCTTCTTTTCTCTTAATTCATAGGCTTAGGATGAATTCCGATTGTACGTGCGTTGTTGTTACGGACATGAGGAACTAATCCTCTTGTCTAGGGGATCGATGAAGCCACCCATGGCGGCATAGTGTTCATGTAATGTAACTCTCTCTCCTTTAATTCAATTATGATTTTCCAATTCTGTTTTCATTGTGTCGATTATATGCTAGCGTGATCGACTAGTTAAGCGTGTTGAGGCCTAGCGGCGATTCGCGTTTTAGAACTTGAATTGGGAACATCGGTCGAGTATTGCACGAGAGTGAGTAGGAGATCGATGCAACCTATAGGGAACAAGAATTAATAGAATTCGAGATTAGGGTTAAGAGACCTAGCAAGTAATTAACTCAAATCATCGAATACGTCCTAATGAGCACGGAAGTGGATTTAGGAGAATTTAGGGGTCCCGGTTGACATTAAAATTGAACTTAGGGAGGAGAATATCATCACTTGGGTACTTGCATGATTGGGTAGGTGGATTCGAAACCTTAGATGCTTTTATTTCTGAATTTAATCACCGTAGCGTTATTTGAATCGATTCTTGAATTCGCAATCTCAATCGCTTTCTCTCAACCACCTTCTATTGCTTAACCAACGTATCGGATTTCTTGACAATTTAGTCGAATTGGTAACCCAATCCTTGTGTTCGACCTCGGTAGAATCTTACCGTGTTTTTATTACTTGCGACGACCCGGTACACTTGCCGGCGTCACAACAAGTTTTTGGCGCCGTTGCCGGGGATTGGCACAACCAATTTTCCTAATTTTTAGGAAATTCGGCTGTTTGGTTAAGCTGACCTTTAGTTTTATTTTCTTTTATTTAATTGTTATTATTTTTCTCTGCTTCTTTGATTCCACTTGGTCTTTGCCCGTTTTTGTATGCGAGGTACCCTCCTACAAGAGGACTTGCTATTTGATTCCGAGATCACCAGGACCGAGCGGCAGTTAAGAAAAGAGGCCAGAGAAAGGAAGAGGTTGGAAGCAATTAAAATAGAGGGCATGGCTGAAGAAAATCCTCCTCCTCCTCCTCGTTACAAGCCTCTCTTTGAGTACGATCTACCAAGCTTGGTGGATTGTGACTCTTCTATTGTAAGAGGCAACCTGAACACAGACTCCTTCAGAGTTGAAGCATGTGTCACATTCCACTCCGGAGAATCGGTTTGATGGGAGTGGAAAGCAAGACCCGCATAGACACATCACTCGCTTCCTTGAGGCGTGTGACTTACGAGAAGACAAGAGGAGTCTCACAAGATGAGTTTCGCTTGCGCTCTCTTCCCTCTCTCTCTTAGGGATGTCGCTCGCGATTGGGTTGATAGTTTGGATAGGAACAAAGATCGTAACTTGGGAGCAAATGGCACGAAGTTCCTAACCAAATACTTCCCTCCTCGTAAGGCGGCACAAGCAAGAATAGCCGTCACTTCATTCAGGCAAACGGAGGATGAAACATACAATGAAGCGTGGGAGAGGTACAATGGTTTGTTGAGAAGATGTCCCTCTCGTTTCTTTGACCCGGTTTCCAAAGTGCAGCATTTCTTTAATGGGTTGAGGGGACGCTATCAGATGAATTGTGATGCCGCAGCTGGCGGTTCTTTTGTATATTTATCGGCTGAGGACGGATGGGCACTGTTAGAGAAGATGTCATATAATGATTACAACCGTGGTAGGGAGACCTCGAGTGGAATCGGTTCGGGGACAATGGAAGCCATTTTAGAGCAAAACAGACTTTTGAAGATGCGAGAATGAGGCTTTGTCTGGGAACAAGAGGGTTAATGCAATACACGAGGGAATGCCTCCTGGTTGTGCAAATTGCAATGGAAATCATGACACTCAGAATTGCCCGCTAAATTTCCCTCAAGAACATGTGGACTCTTGCCACAACTTCTATGACACTGTGCCCTTAACAATTATCGGAGGAACAATCGAAATCGAAATAGGGGCTACATGAGAAGAGACCATCCGGGATTTGCTTGGAGTGATGTTAATGGTGGTCTAGCCGGTCAACAACACCCTCAACAGAATTGGCAACAACCTCAACAGGGTCTCGAGACCGAACATTGGAATTCAGCAGAAATAGAATACTCAGCAGGCTCCTCCGGGCCTAATCGATTGCAAATATCGATGGTGGAAGACAACAAGTGGGAGCTGGCCTTTGAAAAGATGACCGGGACAGTTGAGAAGCTGTCAACCTATACATACACATCTTTTGAGAAGGTGAACACTGCCATTGACAAGTTGGCGACTCATACAGGATCGCGAATTCGAAACTGAGACACAAATAGCACAACTCGCGACGCAACTTAATGAGCGTCTTCCAGGCACTCTTCCGTAGTAGTATCGAGAACAACCCCAAGGGACAATGCAATGTCATATCTACTAGAAGCGGAAGGGTGTTGGAACCTAGCAGGGGTACCACTAGTTCTCGTGGATGACAAGGGCCCTAACAACTACCGGTTGAGGAAGAGCAACCAGGGAAAGAAGGGGTTGGCAAGTGACAAGGGACCGGAGCAAGGGGGAAGGCTGAAACTTGTGGATGAAGAGTTCCGAAGGAAGAAGTGGGTTGAACCCCAAGACCTTCCACCCTACATGAAGGTTCCGTATCCGGAAAGATTGAAGAAGCCTCAACAGGATAAGCAATTCAATAAGTTCCTTGATGTCTTCCGAAAACTTCAGATTAACATTCCATTTGCGGAAGCCTTGGAACAAATGCCATCATATGCTCGGTTTATGAAGGAACTTCTCACTAAGAAGCGGAAGATTGTGGATGAAGAAACAGTTGCTTTGACCGAGGAGTGTAGTGCCATTCTTCAACGGAAACTGCCTCCGAAGTTGAAGGATCCCTTCCTTCTCGATACCATGCACCATTGGGGGAATTACCTTCGAAAGGCATTATGTGATCTAGGGGCAAGCATCAACTTGATGCCCCTCTCGATGATGAAGAGGCTAGGGATCAAAGAGGTAAAGGATACGCGAATGTCACTCCAACTGGCCGATCGTTCTATCAAATATCCCTATGGAGTAGTCGAAGATTTGCTCGTGAAAGTTGACAAGTTCATATTCCCAGTGGACTTCGTGGTGCTCGACATGGATGAAGATGCTGAGATCCCTCTCATATTGGGTAGACCCTTCTTGGCCACTGGGGATGCCTTGATAGATGTGCGGCAAGGGAAACTCACTTTAAGGGTGAATGATGATAAGGTGGTCTTCAATGTCTTTGAAACGATTAAGCACCCGGAAGAGAAGTCAGCAGTGTATCGAGTGGATTTGGTGGACCCAACTGAAAAGGTAAATGCAACTCGAGAAGACCATGATCCTTCACTCGCAACAATATCGATAGAATCTCATGAGGAAGACAGTGAGGAAAAAGGTCCTTCGGGGGATGAAGTTTACCTTGAGTGGCTACGAGACATGGAACCCATACCAAGTCTCCCAAGGAAAGAATGTGCAAGGGAAGAACTCAGCTGCAAAGGAATGAAAAAGAAGGGCAAAGCACCAAGGTTGAAGGGTGGCACAACCGTAGTGGTCAGTACAGACAAAGAATTGATCTCAAAAAGGATCACCACGGAGTGGAGAGTTCGTGCTGATTATAGAAGGATGCTGGACTTAAATGAGCTGTCCGGGAACAGCTTGCGAGCATGTAAAGGGGGCACAAACCTACAAAGAACGGGCCAAGGAATGGCATGGCAAGAAGGATCTTCCTCCGAATTAACCCTTAGGGGTGACTTGAGTCAGGCTCGGGATGTTAAACAAGCGCTACTTGGGAGGCAACCCAAGCAAGGTATCTATCTCTTCTCTTAACTTTTGTTTTATTGTTTTTGCTTTTTGTTTTGTTTTTGTTGTCACTCTTGAATAATTTGAGAAGATCAAGAGTTGTTGTATGAATGTCGTGTCGGCAAGCTTGTTGGATGTTAATTGAATTGAGCATGATTGATTGCATGAATTACTTGATCATTGATGATTTCCCCCTAGGTTCTGAAAATAGAAAAGTTTATCCCCACTAAAAAATTGAAAATTGAACTTTGAGATTTATTATGATTGCTTGATTTATGATAAGTTTGGGGTGAGGGGGTGCACACACTAGGAATCGTATCTCGGTCAAACAGTTTGCAAAATGTCCAGGTGAGGATTTGAGCCTCCAACTCTGTTTGTGAATGTGTGAATCACTGTAAGTTGCACTTTCCCGAATTTGCTTGAATCTCTATATGGTTTGCATGTTTATGTGTTGCATCAAATGATTTAGGCAATTTTCTTTGAATTAACTACTTGGCCTGAAATGAACCATCCCTAATGCATGTTCCCTAGTTAGCCAAATTGAGCCCAATTGACCTATTATTTCTTGATGACCCTACATTACGAGCCAAAATATGAAAAACCATGTTAACCCAATCTTAGGATTAGGAGAGCATGGAAATGAGCAAGAGAAAGGTTGTGAGAAACTAAGTTTGGGGTGGCTACAAGGTATGTGTCATATTGGGATGAGAAAAAGAAAATAAAGGTTGACCCAAGGCAAAAAGAAAAGAAAAGAAAAGAAGAAAACAAAAATTGCCAAAAGAAAAGGGGCAAAACAAAAATAATATCAAGGAAAAGGTTGTAGTCACCCGAGCCCAAATGAAAAATGGAAAGAAAGGAATTTGAGTGGAAAAATGTGTTTAATGCTCATGCTCTCTTAGTTCCTAGGGACTTAAGCCTAAATATCCTTGATTATCCTACCCTCACCAGGCCCCATTACAACCTTTTAAAAGACCTTTTGATGTTGCATGCATGTTTTCGTGGGAACTATGTTTGAGATGAAAATCAAATTCATGGGAAGTGCTCTTGATAAGTGAAATTGAGTGAAAAAGTTGAAAGCCTAGACAAACTTGAGCGAATGAGTGAAATACTAAATGCCCTTGTGAGGAAGGCAATTGTTTGAAATAGGTGATCTTCCTTTCTGTGTATCTTTGAGCCTCAACTTAGAGTAATGATGGCATGAATGATAATTTCTCAATTGTTTAAAGTAGATGAATGTGGGGACTACATTGATAAAAAAAAAGGGGGGGAATCAAAGAAGAAAAATTGTTTTGTAAAGTTGCATGAAATGTGTGCGAAATTGATTAGATCTTTCAAGCTTGCCAAGTCTTGAGTCGTTTTTGAGTTTTAAGCTTGCTTGGGGACAAGCAAGGTTTAAGTTTGGGGTATTTTGATAAGCCTCTGGCTTATCTAGTTTTAAGACTAGATAAACTAGGGTTTATGTGCCAATTTATTCGAGTTTACTCTCGTTTTCGCCCAAATTTGCCTTGTTTTGTTCCTAAGTTGGACTTTGACTCGTTTTGCGTCTTTTGTGTAGTTTTTAGGTTATTTTGGAGAGAATTACGCTTGTGGTTGCTTGTGTTGTTTTCAGGTCCATAAGTGAGGCTCTAAGAATTAAGGAAAGTCAACAAATAGTGGAGATTGCCATTCTGGGGATTCTCGCCCGCGAGAGGAGGCTCGCCCCGCGATAGCTTGAAGATCTGGGAAGACAGAGACCATCACGGCCTAGCCGTGATTGACATCACGGGCCGTGACAGGAAGGTTCGCGTCGCGAGACGTTCTTCGCGTCGCGAGTGTATGAACTCCAGAAAAGTACCAGAATCAGAGACCATCACGGCCTAGCCGTGATGTATATCACGGCCGTGACCTAAAAGCCATACAAATCAGAGACCATCACGGCCTAGCCGTGATGTATATCACGGCCGTGACCTAAAATCCACACAAGGCAGAGAACATCACGGCCTGGCCGTGATTGACATCACGGGCCGTGACAAGAAGACTCGCGTCGCGAGACATCCTTCGCGTCGCGAATGTTCAAATCCCGTGCGCGCTGTAAGGTGGTGTCCACGGCCTGGCCGTGATGGCCATCACGGCCGTGACGCGTGGCCTCCTTATAAATAGAGCAGATCGTAATGAAAAAAGAGGACTTTTTGGATCAGAATTTTCGGAGACTTTTGTAACCCTTATTCTGGGATTTCTTCTTCTCTTCTTTTCTCTTAATTCATAGGCTTAGGATGAATTCCGATTGTACGTGCGTTGTTGTTACGGACATGAGGAACTAATCCTCTTGTCTAGGGGATCGATGAAGCCACCCATGGCGGCATAGTGTTCATGTAATGTAACTCTCTCTCCTTTAATTCAATTATGATTTTCCAATTCTGTTTTCATTGTGTCGATTATATGCTAGCGTGATCGACTAGTTAAGCGTGTTGAGGCCTAGCGGCGATTCGCGTTTTAAAACTTGAATTGGGAACATCGGTCGAGTATTGCACGAGAGTGAGTAGGAGATCGATGCAACCTATAGGGAACAAGAATTAATAGAATTCGAGATTAGGATTAAGAGACCTAGCAAGTAATTAACTCAAATCATCGAATACGTCCTAATGAGCACGGAAGTGGATTTAGGAGAATTTAGGGGTCCCGGTTGACATTAAAATTGAACTTAGGGAGGAGAATATCATCACTTGGGTACTTGCATGATTGGGTAGGTGGATTCGAAACTTTAGATGCTTTTATTTCTGAATTTAATCACCGTAGCGTTATTTGAATCGATTCTTGAATTCGCAATCTCAATCTCTTTCTCTCAACCACCTTCTATTGCTTAACCAACGTATCGGATTTCTTGACAATTTAGTCGAATTGGTAACCCAATCCTTGTGTTCGACCTCGGTAGAATCTTACCGTGTTTTTATTACTTGCGACGACCCGGTACACTTGCCGGCGTCACAACAGAGACCATCACGGCTAACCCGTGATGAAGGTCACGGCTGTGACAGATTAAGGTTTGAAGTCTCACCCCGCGAGAGGAGGCTCGCCCCGCGAGAGTTTGAAGACCCTGGAAGACAGAGACCATCACGGCCTAGCCATGATGAATGTCACGGCTGTGATAGATTGAAGTTGGAAGACTCGCCTCGCGAATACACTATCGCCACGCGAGAATCCAAATTGAAAGCATGCCAAAACTAATGTTCGCCTCACGAAAGTGTGTTCGCCCCGCGAGCGGCCGAGAACCAGAATCCTTATTTATAGGCTGTTTCAGATCCGAATCAGGGATCCAAGTTTTTCCACTTGTTTAGATCAGTTTAGTTACGAATCCTTGTTTTCTCTGGAGCTGCGTCTCCCTTTTTCTTATTTTATTTTATTATGGAGATTATGTCGGATTGTTTGTGCGTCGTCACGGGCATGAGGAACTAATCCCCTCGTCCGAGGGATCAATGAAGCCGTCCATGGCGGTATAGTGTTCATGTGATGTATGTTTTTCTCCCCTTCTCTCAATGAATGTTTTCCAATTCTGAATTGAATGCGTTGATCATATGTATTGCGTGATTAACTAGTTAAATGTGTTGAGGCTGATCGACGATTTGCGTTTTAGAACTTGAATTGGGATCACTAATCGAATATTGCACGAGAGTGAGTAGGAGATTAGTGCAACCTTATAGGGAACAAGAATTAATAGAATTCGAGATTACGGTTATGAGACCTAGTAAGTAATTAATCCAATCGTCGAATACGTCCTATTGAGCACGACAGTGAATATAGGAGAAATTGGGGGTCCCGGTTGACATTGTAATTGAACTTAGGGAGGAATTCATCATCACTTGGGTACTATACATGATTGGGTAGGTGGATTTGAGACCTTGGATATTTTAATTTCTGATTTTAAAACCTTAGCTTTATTTGATTGATAATTGAATTGCGATATTAATCTCTCTCTCTCAACCACCTTCTTTTACTTGACCAAACGCATCGGATTTCCCACGGATTAGTCGAATTGGTAGCCCAATCCTTGTGTTCGACCTCGGTAAATTCTTACCGTGTTTATTTTATTACTTGCGACGACCCGGTACACTTGCCGGTGACTCAACACTCAACTCGGAGTTCTTCTTCGTTTTTATTTTGATCGTGATGCTTCCTTCGGAAAGAGAGTTCGCTGAGCTCAACTGGAATCATTGCATCGGTTCCATAGGTTAGTTTGAATGGTGTTTCACCCATTGAAGACTGTGGTGAGCAATGGTAAGCCCATAGGATGCTTGGTAATTGTTCAACCCAAGCCCCTTTTGATTGGCCTAACCTTCTTTTGAGCTCGTTTAAAATAACCTTATTGACTGCCTCTGCTTGGCCATTTGTTTGTGGATGCTCAACCGAGGTCACTTTATGTTTAATTCCGAGGTTGGAGTAAAACTCTCTAAGCTCTTTATCGGTGAATTGCTTTCCATTGTCCGTGACAACTGCATAAGGGAGGCTGTGCCTGCATATGATGTTTTTCCATACAAAATTCTGAACCTTTTTGGCAGTTATCGTAGCTAATGGGTTTGCTTCAATCCACTTGGTGAAGTAGTCTACACCTACCAGCAGGAACTTGACTTGACCTTTGGCAACTGGGAAAGGACCGACTATATCCATCCCCCACATAGTAAAGGGCCACGGCAAGAACATGGAGTGGAGTTCTTCTCCTGGAACACGTGCTACGCTGGCGAACTTCTGACAGGGCTCACACCTATTAGTCCAAGTAGCACAATCCAGTCTCATAGTTGGCCAGTAAAACCCTGCTCGCAGGACCCGAGCTGCCAGAGATCGGCCACCTGAATGCATTCCACAGATTCCTCGGTGCATCTCATCCATTACGTACTCGGACTGCTCCTTTGTTAGGCACTTCAGCAATGGCCTGGAGAATCCTCTTCTGTACAGCTCACCGTCTAAGATGGTATAATGGCAAGATTTTAGACGAATTCGCCTCGCCTCCTTAGGATCATCGGGGAGTTTGTCCGAGGTTAGATACTCCCAAATCGGTGTCATCCAGCCACGATCATAGTGCTAGGTCATTGTTACTTCGGCACTTTTTATGCTCGGTTCGAGAAGGTTTTCCTGAATGAAAGTTCTTAGCTGGCCAGCTTTCTTGGTGCTAGCCAATTTGGACAACAGATCTGCCCTGGAATTTTCTTCCAGAGGTATATGCTCAATAGAGAAATGATCAAATTCAGAAACTAGGCTATTAACCTTGCAGAGATATCTGGTTAGTTGGGGGTTCTTTGTTTGATAATTACCCGAGACTTGTCCTGTTAGAAGCTGTGAGTCACTTCGGCATTTTAATTCTTGGACCCCAACTTCTTTAGCTAACATTAGTCCTGCAATAAGGGCTTCATATTCTGCTTGGTTGTTTGAAGCAGTAAACCCAAACTTTAAAGATTGCTCCAGGATTAGGTCATCGGGCCCCTCGAGAATTATTCTAGCCCCGTTTCCCTTCAAGTTAGATGATCCGTCAACATATAGGAGCCAGATGAAGGATTTCGACCTCGGTTTAGAAGAGAGCTCGGTAATGAAGTCGGAGAGGCATTGTGCTTTCATCGGCCCCCTCGGCTCATATTGTAAACCGAATTCCGAAAATTCTACTGACCAAGCTATCATTCGTCCGGCTAGATCGGGTTTCCTGAGTACCTGCTTTATGGGATGATCAGTTTTGACTATGGCTTGGTGCGACTGGAAATAGGGTCGTAACCTCCGAGCTGCCATGACTAAGGCGAGGACCCACTTTTCAATTACTTTATACCGCGTCTCTGCGTCTTTCAGGATCCTACTCACATAGTACACCGGCATCTGTTGCTCTTCCTCTTCCTGGATAATCACTGCACTGATTGCACAATCGTTGACAGATAGGTACAAGTACAGATCCTTGCCGAGCTGAGGCCGAGTGAGGATTGGGGGAGATGCTAGGAAGAGTTTCAGATCTTCAAAGGCCTTCTCACATTCTTCAGTCCAGATGAAATCCTTTGGTTTTTTCAAGAGCTGGAAGAAAGGTCTTACCTTTTCTGCAGACATCGGGAGAAAGTGGGATAAAGAGGCTAATCGACCGGCTAGCCTTTGAATTTCTTTCACATTCCGAAGACTCCGCATTTCCATAACGGCTTTGCACTTATCCGGATTAGCTTCGATCCCCCGGTGTGTTAGCATATATCCTAACAACTTTCCTCCTTGTACACCAAAGGAGCACTTTTCTGGATTTAACTTCATGTTGTATTTTCTGAGCTGACTGAAAATTTCTTCGAGGTCGGCTGGGTGTTGGCTTGGGTCATCGGATTTTACCACCATATCATCAACATATACTTCTAAGTTCTTTCCGATTTGGTTGACGAAAACCTTATCCATAAGCCTTTGATATGTTGCACTAGCATTTTTTAAGCCGAAAGGCATCACCCGATAGCAGTAGTTTGCTCCATCAGTCATAAATGTCATTTTTTCTTCATCGGGTGGATACATCCTGATCTGGTTATAGCCTGAGTATGCGTCCAAAAAGGACAAAACTTTGTATCCTGAGGCCCCGTCCACCAGCCTGTCAATGTTGGGAAGAGGATAAGAATCTTTTGGGCATGCCTTGTTGAGATCGGTGTAGTTAGTGCACATTCGCCATTTACCGTTGGCCTTTCTAACTAACACCACGTTGGCTAGCCAAGTAGTGTATTTCACCTCTCCGATGAAATTTGCTTTGACCAGTTTGGAAATCTTCTCGGCTACTGCTCGGCGCCTTTCCTCGGCAAGTTTCCTTTTTCTTTGAGCTACAGGCTTGGCTTCGGCACATACGGACAGCTTATGGCACATAAAATTGGGGTCTATACCAGGCATATCCGATGTCTTCCAAGCAAACAGATCGACATTCTTTCTTAGGACCGCATGAAGCCTTTGTTTGAGCGAGGGGTCAAGTTGACTACCGATTTGGGTGCATTGATCAGCTTTGGCTCCCAACTGGAACCTTTCTAAAGACTCTGTTGGTTCGGCTTTGGACTCGTACATCTCCGTCCTTGGGTCTAGTTCAAACATGCTGACCGAGCTGGCTGAAGTCTCCGTCCTGGTGGCGGGTAACCTTTAGTGCACATTCGCCATTTACCGTTGGCCTTTCTAACTAACACCACGTTGGCTAGCCAAGTAGTGTATTTCACCTCTCCGATGAAATTTGCTTTGACCAGTTTGGAAATCTTCTCGGCTACTGCTCGGCGCCTTTCCTCGGCAAGTTTCCTTTTTCTTTGAGCTACAGGCTTGGCTTCGGCACATACGGACAGCTTATGGCACATAAAATTGGGGTCTATACCAGGCATATCCGATGTCTTCCAAGCAAACAGATCGACATTCTTTCTTAGGACCGCATGAAGCCTTTGTTTGAGCGAGGGGTCAAGTTGACTACCGATTTGGGTGCATTGATCAGCTTTGGCTCCCAACTGGAACCTTTCTAAAGACTCTGTTGGTTCGGCTTTGGACTCGTACATCTCCGTCCTTGGGTCTAGTTCAAACATGCTGACCGAGCTGGCTGAAGTCTCCGTCCTGGTGGCGGGTAACCTTTAGGCTATCAACATAGCATTGCCTGGCTAGCCTTTGGTCAGCCCGGACTGCGACTATCTCTCCAGATTCGGTTGGGAATTTCATTGTCAGGTGTGGGATAGAGACAATCGCCCCGAGTTCATTCAACGTCGGTCTTCCAATAAGGATGTTGTACGACGTGCTGGCATCTACAATGACGTACCTGACTGATACGGATTTGGAGAGTCTTCCTTCTCCAAACGTTGTTAAGAGGTCTATGTAACCTCGCGTTTTGACTTGCTCCTCGGCGAACCCTACTAGCTTGTCTTCCTGCTCTTTTATTAGCTTTTCTGGAATTCCGAGCTTCTTGAAGGTTGCCAAGTACAGGATGTCGGCCGAGCTCCCCTGGTCAATAAGTGTTCGTTTGACCGAGAAGTTGGCTAGTTCGACCGTTATCACCATTGGGTCGTCTTGATTTGGATCCACCCCTCGGAAATCATCATCAGTGAACGTTATTGGAGGTCTTGCTCTTGTAGGATTTCCAGACACTGCGTTGACAGATCGGAGGGCTTTTACATGACGCCACCGAGCTGAGCTCGTCGTTCCTCCTCCTGTGAATCCTCCCGAGATTGTGTTGATGATCCCTCTGATTCCTCCTTCCGATTCTTCATTAGGATCTCTTTGGTTATTTAACCGGTCTCCGCCCTGATTGTTTCCTTGCAGGTTTGCATCTCGGTTACGATTGTTGTAACCGTGTCTTCGTCGTCTTCGACCGGGTCGTCCGCCTCCATTATCATCTCGGCGAACGAATCGATCAAGACGGCCTGCTTGTACCAAGTCCTCAATTTTTCTCTAGGTTGTTCTACAGTCTTCAGTGCAGTGTGTTGGACGATTCTGGGAAAGTATACCCAGTCGTGCAAGTAATATGGTGGTAAGACCAGTTATCGTATCCACAGGGATTGGATGACAACTACCAGTTCACAAACTCAGCAACTATCTAGATTATGAAAAGAGAATTCAAAACAAACAAAACAAAGGAATAAAATCTTTTTGTATTTTTGTCGAGCACTTGGAATACGAAAAGGATATGTTGGAACTAGACTTCACCAAACCTCTACCTCATGCAATACCAGGACTAGATACCTCCCATTCATGCTTCAAATATTAAAATCAATCCACTAAATTACTCAAGCCCCGATCTCTCGGATGGCAAGAGCCTAAATCCACTAATAGACCCTAATTCCTTAGGTGGCCTAGATTAATGAATTTGCATTAGGATTAGGGATTACGCAATTACTAGTAAACCAAACTCCATTTCTAGACGCAAGGGTTACTAGGTGGTTAAATTCAGTTCCGGTTCTAATACGAATTTCTCAATTGCATACCAAAACACTAATCGAGTCATGGGGGTGCTAGCCACAACAAGCATTAAGCATGGAAAATCAATCACTAATATGAAGGCATGAACACAGAATAATCAGTCAAGGCGCATACATAATAATCAGTTTGATTACATCTAATCCCAACAAACGGGATTTAGCTACTCATATAAAAGAGAAAACAAAAACCATAGAAATAAGAGAAGAGGAGAGAAGAAACTCCATGGGAGCTTTCCACTATCGTCACAGCGACCCCTCTCAGCAGCTCCGTTCTAGGGTTCCAATCCTTCCTCAGTGGCAACCTCCAAGGTCTCTATTTTTAGGTCTGAAAGTCTGTGTCAGAGACCCCCAAAATCCCTTCTCCAGATCAGGTATGGATCCCTTTTTCAGTCTGTCTGCGTTCTTATTTATAGAGAGGCCACGCGTCACGGTCGTGATGGAAATCACGGCCAGGCCGTGACACATTCTGTCAAAGGCGCGCTTTCAAATTTGGACTGTCACGGTCGTGACACTCATCACGGGCAGGCCGTGATCGCTTCTGTCTTCATCAATTGGTCTGTCACGGCCGTGATGGGCATCACGGCTAGGCCGTGACAGCTTCTGACTTTTGCCTACAATCTTCTCAGTTTTCTTGATCATGGTCGTGATGGTCATCACGGCCAGGCCGTGATGGGCTCTGCTTGGCTCATTTTCTTCACTTTTCAAGCTCTATTTCATCCAAGCTCCATCAAGGCTAATTCTGAGCATTGTTCCTTAAATTCCTGCAAAACAACACCAAGAAACCGCTTCACCCGTTCCAAGGGAAAAACTAACTAAAATCAAATAAAGAATGGCTAATCTATATGAAAATTGCATGCAAAAGTGTGCAGAAAACATGATGTAAAATCACACTATCAAATCACCCCAAGCTTATTCAATTGCTTGTCCTCAAGCAATCACTAAGGCCAGAAGATATAGACAATCAAAGCGTGGATAGTGAACCAAGAACCCGAGTAAATACTAATCCAAGTAATAGGAATTTCAAACAATTCAGCAAGAGACAATCAATTCAAGTCCAATTAGATGCTTAGGTTTCTTAGACTCATATTCTCACTGATTTGGGCACTCTTTCTCACCTGAAGCTCACCCCAAGCTTGTTCATTTGCTTGGCTCTCTTTCTCACCTCACTCAAGTGTTTAGGGATATATGACAATTCGCTCCACTTTCCTCAAGGAATGAATTCTACCATAGGCTTGACTATCAACCAAATCTCTACTTTATTAATGAAAACAATTAAGAATCAAGAGGTCTTTGCTTTGGTTGTAACGGGGCCATGGGATTAATCGTTAGGTGGGGAATTCAAGAAAAGGAAATTTCAAAAGGCTAAACAAAACATCAAGCATTGCAAATCATGACACCTTCTAAAATACCTTTTTGGGTTTCGATTCACTTTTGCCACCTTTCTTTCTTTCTCTTTCTTTTATTTCTCATTTCTTTTTGTCATCCCCTTCTCTATATATTTTTCTTTTTCTTTGTTTTTCTTTTGCTTGGAGAAGGGGAGATTTTTCAACTCAAGAGAAATATTTTTGATCCCAAACTTTTTTCAACTACTTTTTTTACCCTTTTTGTAATACTTTAGAAGGTATCCTACCAAGCATATTTCATCAAAGTAATTTCAGGGTACCAAGAAAAGTATTTTATTCTTTCAGGCTCAAAATTGGGCAACTAAGGGTAGCATTTAGTCATTCAAAGCTCAGAAGGCCAGAAAAATACCTAGTGCCTCAATCATTTTCAAAAATGTTTTCAAAAATTTTTAAGCTTCAAAACGGTTTCAAGTCAAGTTCTAGAGAAATACATCCAAGAGGAATAACACTCTAACACAAAGAATGGGGTAGATATAGTGAGTACCCCTTTATGGCTCAAAATCTCACATTTTAGTAGTTCAAAAATCAGCGAGCAACATAAATCTATGAAACCACATGCTAATTATCAATTATCCAAGATTATCTCAAACATTTTTATTTGCAGCCTTATCACAAGAATAAAAAATTGGGTTCAACAATTCACTATCTCAATTTAATTGGCACTTAGTTCTCACAATTGGATACAAAATCTAAGCAAGGGCAATCTGATCATGCGATCATACAAAACTATCATGCAAAACTATATGAATGCAACATGAAAAATGCAAATGCAAAATACCCCTACCCCAAGCTTAAAAATTTACATTGTCCCCAATGTAAACAATCAAGTTAGAGAGAGGAGAAAAAAAAATTGGAACAGCTTACCGAGGTGGTAGCGGGTGTTGGCTCTCATTCCAGTCAGAAACTTGTTGGGCGATGCATCACGGCCGTGAGCCTCATCACGGGCAGGCCATGATCAATTCTGGTTCTCAGGGCTGGGCTGTCACGGCCGTGACCTCCATCACGGCTAGGTCGTGATGCTCTCTGACTTCGGGGTCCTTTCCATCACGCCCGTGATGGGGATCACGGCCTTTCTGATCTTCAATTCTGGCTCATCACGGCCGTGACCAGTGTCACGGCCTGGGCGTGATGGTTGCTGCCTTTGCTCTTTTCCTTGTCTTCTTGCTCTCCCTTCCTTCTTTCCCTAAAATCACTTGCAATTTTATTAGTAAAAGAGAACTCTTGATCTTCTCAAATTATTCAAGAGTTAAAATCAAAAACAAAAACTAACTAAAAAGAAGGGTTAAGAAAAGTTGGGTTGCCTACCAATAAGTGCTTCTTTAACGTCACTAGCTTGACTCATTAAGAAGCATCCACCTGGATCCCAAAGCCTGCGGTATAAAGACCAAGGGATGCTCAAGATGTGAGATCCTCCACCCGGATCCCATGGTTTATTGAGTGGCGACTGCAGCAGTAATATGACTCTGGCCACAATCCCACCTAGCCAGTGTGTGAAAACTCCATTGACCTCTGCAATTATGAACTCACCTACGCTCGGGTCAAGTGGAATTTTCAAGAGGAAGTTCGCCAGACAAGTGGAAGGGACTAATTTAGCAGTGTCCACACATGCATGTAAGCTGACATATTTGTCCAATGCAGAAAATTCAAGTTGCTCATCAAGCATAGTGGAGTCCACTACCACTTCGTCTTCATTTTGAACTATCCCCCAAACCAGATTCTGCTCAAGCAATGCTTCATCTGACTCTTGTACTAACTGTCTGCAAATCTCCTCAACTTGCGTTTTGAAGTTCTGCTTCACAGCTTCAATACTGGATAGTTCTTGGGAATACTGTTCTAGAGCAGCTTTCAACGGTGTTTGTTCCTTCCATTCCCATTCCTCTTCTTGTTGCTCTTCTACCACCACCACTTCATCTTCATTCATGTCCATGCTAGCCAATAGATTCTCTTAAATTTGAATTCCATGTGGCTTTTCTGCTAGTAATTTAAAGAATTCACTGCCTTGTTCTTCCAACTTCTGAAAGATGTCGCTTAGTGACGCCATTATATTACTAACATTTTTCCCTGCTCGCATCTCAACCCTCTGAATCATGGAACCAATTTCCTCCTAGCTACGCTCTATGCTCAAGCTCAGAGGATAAGCATCTATATCCCAAAGAATCTCTAGCAACTCAGAATCCAGCTCGAAGTGTGGTGGTGGTTGCAAGGATGACAAATAGGACTTCCATTCCTCCTTGGAGTATATCTTTATGTGCTTAGTGGTGATACCATCAAACACAATCGAATCAAGTTGATCTTCCCAACTTGGACAGTAATGATAGTCCATGTGTTGTCTTAATCTTGCACAAACAAACACTCAAAAGAGAAAATAAAATCTGTACAGAGAAAAAGTCAAATAAATACAGAAAAATAAAAGACAAAAATGTCTAAATTAGTTGCATCCTTTGTTACTAATGATATTGGCAAAACCAATCCCCGGCAACGGCGCCAAAAACTTGTTGGACGATTCTGGGCAAGTATACCCAGTCGCGCAAGTAATACGATGGTAAGACCGGTTATCGTATCCACGGGGATTGGATGTCAACTACCAGTTCACAAACTCAGCAACTATCTAGACTATGAAAAGAGAATTCAAAACAAACAAAACAAAGGAATAAAATCTTTTTGTATTT
This sequence comes from Sophora flavescens, assembly GCA_030762895.1. Taxonomy (NCBI): domain Eukaryota; kingdom Viridiplantae; phylum Streptophyta; class Magnoliopsida; order Fabales; family Fabaceae; genus Sophora; species Sophora flavescens. Next base: position 68,010,916 of record CM061069.1, on the reverse strand, counting down.
TTGTCGAGCACTTGGAATGCGAAAAGGATATGTTGGAACTAGACTTCACCAAACCTCTACCTCATGCAATACCAGGACTAGATACCTCTCATTCATGCTTCAAATATTAAAATCAATTCACTAAATTACTCAAGCCCCGATCTCTCGGATGGCGAGAGCCTAAATCCACTAATAGACCCTAATTCCTTAGGTGGCCTAGATTAATGAATTTGCATTAGGATTAGGGATTACGCAATTACTAGTAAACCAAACTCCATTTCTAGACGCAAGGGTTACTAGGTGGTTAAATTCAGTTCCGGTTCTAATACGAATTTCTCAATTGCATACCAAAACACTAATCGAGTCATGGGGGTGCTAGCCACAACAAGAATTAAGCATGGAAAATCAATCACTAATATGAAGGCATGAACACAGAATAATCAGTCAAGGCGCATACATAATAATCAGTTTGATTACATCTAATCCCAACAAACGGGATTTAGCTACTCATATAAAAGAGAAAGCAAAAACCAGAGAAATAAGAGAAGAGGAGAGAAGAAACTCCATGGGAGCTTTCCACTATCGTCACAGCGACCCCTCTCAGCAGCTCCGTTCTAGGGTTCCAATCCTTCCTCAGTCGCAACCTCCAAGGTCTCTATTTTTAGGTCTGAAAGTCTGTGTCAGAGACCCCCAGAATCCCTTCTCCAGATCAGGTATGGATCCCTTTTTCAGTCTGTCTGCGTTCTTATTTATAGAGAGGCCACGCGTCACAGCCGTGATGGACATCACGGCCAGGCCGTGGTGACGCATTCTGTCAAAGGCGCGCTTTCAAATTTGGACTGTCACGGCCGTGACACTCATCACGGGCAGGCCCTGATCGCTTCTGTCTTCATCAATTGGTCTGTCACGGCCGTGATGGGCATCACGGCTAGGCCGTGACAGCTTCTGACTTTTGCCTTCAATCTTCTCAGTTTTCTTGATCATGGCCGTGATGGGCTTTGCTTGGCTCATTTTCTTCACTTTTCAAGCTCTATTTCATCCAAGCTCCATCAAGGCTAATTCTGAGCATTTTTCCTTAAATTCCTGCAAAACAACACCAAGAAACCGCTTCACCCGTTCCAAGGGAAAAACTAACTAAAATCAAATAAAGAATGCCTAATCTATATGAAAAATGCATGCAAAAGTGTGCAGAAAACATGATGTAAAATCACACTATCAGAGTGACCATAGTTTTGATGCCACATGCATTCTTTTCTTCTGTCAGCATTGGCCGGTGTTTTGGACGGTCAAGGTAAGGTGAGTAACTCGGCGTTGCACACTTCCTAGAGGATGGTTGCCCGAGATCGGTTTAACGGAGTATAAGACTGGTACTTGGGTCGCCTCTCCGAGAATTCCCTTTCATTGGTCTTTTGGGCCCTTTGTGAATCAGGCCCCCTGTTTCTCTCTTTGTTCGAGACCGAGCTCTTGTCTTCAAAACCTCTTTCTCTTCTTTTGAAATCCACCATCTCTTCCGAGTTCATGAAACCTGTAGCTTTTTCCTGCAACTCTTCAAAATTTCTCGGTGTTTTCCGGGATAAATACTCGAAGAATGGCCCTGGCTTCAGACTGCCCATGACGGTGTGAAGGCAGAGTTCCGAGCTCATGTTGGGAATTAAGATTTGTTTAGCATTAAAACGAGCCATATAATCTCTGAGTGATTCATTCCTTTCTTGTTTAAAATTAACCAGCGAGACCGAGTGCCTTTTATGCCTTCGACTTGCTGCGAATTGTGCGGTGAACTTAGTTACAAGCGCATCAAAGGAATCAATTGATCGAGGTGGTAGATTCGTTAGCCAGGTTAAGGCAGGGCCTTGCAAAGTGGTTGGGAAAACTTTGCACATGATGGCTTCCGAATCGGTCACCAAGTAAATAGAAGAAATAAAGGATTCCACGTGCTCGGTTGGGTCAGTGGTGCCATTGAATCTATCGATGTTAAGGGGCTTAAAATGTTTAGGCACGGTTACCTCATCAATGTCATCCGTGAACGGAAACCTCGGGCGTCGGTCCGTTATCCTTCCTTTTTGGCTAGTCCTTTCTGCACGAGACTTAGCTTCTGAAGCTTCCAGGGGAGGTTTGGTTTTGGATGGTCGGTTAGTTTCCCGAGGAGAGGGTGCGTAGGATGGATCCTTTTGGCCGGTCTCGGGTGAGGATTGCTCTTCGTCAGCAGGTGTCAGGGACCTTTCTCTTTTCCGAGTTCTTAAAAGCCTCTGATTCTACGCATGTATCTCCTCGTTCTGCTTCCGCAGCTGCTTTAGCTGTTCCATAACTTATCCCAGCCGAGGGTTATCTTCATTGATGGGAGAGGAAGGACGATTGCCGTGATTTTGGCTCGTGTTCGAGGCCTCATGATCTCCATGGTTCATGCTGTTCGCCCCTCCCCTCGGACCATTCCGTGTAGTCACCATCAAGCTTTCTTGTGGAACCGGGGAAGGTTTTTCCTCGGCCCCACGGTAGGCGGCAAATGTTCCTACCGAGATCCGGCTTGCCGGAATCTCGCCGTAGAACGTTAAACCAAGAGTGAACAATGGGGGTTGTTTTAGATTATGGCTTGACAGAATGTTGGATTCCGGTCCTACGTATCCCGATGGGAATCAAAGCCAAATGTAGTTCTAGGTTCAACCCTTGATCATACGGTGATCTCGATCCCCTAATTTTGTATCCGAGGAATGCCAGCGAGCAAGGACTCTTCAATAGTCTCTTGGTCGAGCTAGTTTCTCTAATACGCTTAAGGGAGAGTCACCGGGATTCAGTGAAAAGGTGAGTCTCTATATGGGTTCTCCTCCTTTTATAATAGGATTCCCATATCTTTTAGGGATCTGGATATATCTCCTTTTATCTCTTAAATCTCCTTTGAGATGTGATTTCCTTAATTTAAGGGATATTATCTCTTTTAACCAGATAAGGTTATTTCAGATAATATCAGGATTTATTTAAGGATAATATTAATATCCTATCCCTTAATTTAGGGGATATTATCTCTTTTAACCGGATGCGGTTATTTCAGATAATATCAGAATAATTAAAGGTGATTTAATTCTTAATTTCCAGATTGGGCCGGGTATTCAAGCTCGGTGACCGGGTTTCACTCTTCAGCCAGTACAAGGTCCATGTGCAACAATTGTAAGAGTCTACTAGTTGAAACATTGTTTTTAGCCTTAAATGAGGTTTTCACTTGTTTACCTTTTTGGCATGCATCACATAAGCCCTCTTTAACAAATTTCTTATTTGGTAAACCAATTACAAGTTCTTTGGAAATCAATTTATTCAAGTGATCCACATGAATGTGAGCTATTCTTCTATGCCAAAGCCAATTTTCATCTTCTTTGGAAATTAAGTAACATGCATCATTGGAAGTTAAATTGTCTAAGTCTAGCATATAGATGTTATTGATTCTATTTTCAATCAATTTTATGTTATTATCATGAATAGATTCAATCATACACAAATTTGAGTTAAAGTTTACCTTGTAGCCTTTATCACATAATTGGCTTATACTTATTAAATTGTGTTTGAGCCCTTCCACATAGAGAACATCCTCAATCTTGATTGCTGGACTTTTTCCTATTGTTCCAACACCAAGAATTATTCCTTTGTTGTTGTCTCCATAGGTGACATTTCCACCTTCTTTGGGAGTGAAAGATGTAAATTTTGTGATGTCTCCGGTCATGTGTTTGTGGCAGCCACTATCTAAAAACAAGCTTGAGCTTTTGGCCTTCAAACACACCTACACAAATAGATTTTTATATTTTCCTTTAGGTACCCAAATCTGGTTGGGTCCTTTGGTGTTAGTAACAACATAATTTCCTTTTGGAACCCAAATTTGTTTAATGCCAACATGTATGTTCTAAGTCTACAAGTAGCAGCTGTATGACCTTTCTTTAAACAATAATAACATTTCACAAAAGGACTAGTTGAAGAACTAGGTGCAACAAAAAGCTTCTTGAAAGATTTTTCATATACCATTGGCTTATATCCAATTCCAGCTTTATCATAAACACCCTTTTTCTATCCTAATATGGCATTCAAGTTATCTCTGCCCATAGTGAACTTAGATAGAACTACATTCAGTTTTTCAACTTCATTTTCAAGTGTAGTGCATTTGGTGCAAGTTGAACTAGATGCAAGTAATTGTGAATTTTTAGCTTCTAGTTCTTTAAGCTTTATTTGTAAAGATACATAGTCACTATATTGTTTTGGATGATCTTCCTAGAAGATATAAGTTGTTTACCAATTTTAACATATTCTTCATGCAATTCATCAAAAGCATATTGTAACTCATCATAGGTAGGAGAAGAATCATTTACCTCGGTTTCACTATCACTTTGTTGATTTGCCATGAGACATAGGTTGCCTTCTTCATTTTCAGATTCACTACTAGTGGAATCCATATCATTTTCTTCCCAAGCTATGTATGCTTTTCTAGGCTTTCTTCCTTTCTTCTCTTTGTTGTCATTCTTCTCATACTTTTCTTTCTTTTGTAGCTTTGGACATTCATTTTTGTAGTGTCCAAGCTTTCCACATTCAAAGCATTTGATTGTTGAGGAAGAGCTTTCACCTTTGTTCGTGTTCTTTTTGGTAGGAAAACTGAATTGCTTCTTGTTTCTATTCTTTTTGATGAATCTTCTAAATTTCCTCACAAGCAATCCCATGCCTTCTTCTTCGGATTCTTCACTTTCATCAAGGTCATCATCATCATCACTTTCTTTTGGTTCTTTAGAGACATGGGCCTTAAGTGAGATTCCTTTCTTCATTTTCTCCTTATCTTCATGGCTTTTCAATCTATTAAGCTCCAATTCGTGTTCTTTCAACTTGCCAAATAAAGTAGCAATCTGCATGGTGTCTAGATCCTTTGCTTCGGTAATTGCAGTAATTTTTGGCTGTCATTCATGACTCAAACATCTCATTATCTTGTTAATCTTTTTCTCATCTGTGATTGTATGTCCGAGTCCTTTTAGCTTGTTCATAATGTCTGTAAACCTCTTTTGCAGTTCATCTATCTCCTCACCATTCTTCATATGAAAGAGTTCATAGTCATGGACTAGTGCATTCATTCTTGCTCTTTTCACATTGTTGGTTCCTTCATGAGTGAGTTGAAGAGTATCCCACATTTGCTTTGCCGTTTTACAATTAGAGACCCTGAAAAACTCATCATAATTCAAAGCAGCTGTTATAATATTTTTTGCCTTAGCATTATAACCAACTCTTCTTTTATCATCATCATTCCAATCATCTTTTGGTTTAGTTTGTTTATTTCCCTTAGCATCAAGAACAAATGGAACATAGGGACCATTTTCAGCAGCATCTAATACATCTAAACCTGCAGCCTCAAGAAATATAAGCATTCTCTCTTTCCAATACATGTATTGGGAGCCATTAAAGGCAGGGGGCCTAGTGAGTGAAGCCCCATCACCCAGGATATCATTTGTAGCCATCTCTTGAAGCTATTAAGCTTTGTAACAAGAGTTTTAGCCCTGATGCCACTTGTTGGTAATGGCTACAATCTCAGGATGGGGGGGGGGGGTGGATTGAGATATTGAAATTTTTTTCAACAATTTAAAGCAAAACAGAGTTTTCTTAAAGAAATTTGGTTTTCACTCAATTTTAATTCCCAAGAATCAGGTTATGTAACAAGTAATGATGTTAAGAAGAATTATAAGAAGGAACAACAAGTTTAACACAGATTGCAGATCAAAGATTCAAGTTAACAAGCATTCTTAAAACTCATCCACAACACACAAGTGCATATAATAAGTATATGGAGTTTAGAGATGAGAAGAACACACAAACCGATTTATCCTGGTTCGGCTACCTCCTCTGGTAAGCCTACATCCAGTCCCACACCTCTGTGGTTTTCTCCACTATAACCAGAAATTACAATATCCAATTACAGCATTCACAAGGATAACCTCCTTGCTCACGAACACACCAAAAAAGCACACTTGCTTTTCTATACCCAATGATCCCTTCTATCCTTGTTCAATCCTAAGAGATACCCTCTCTTAATCACACTAATTCACAGAAATAATTGAGTAGAAGAAAAACTCTAAAAGTCTGATTATACAAATTGAAGTTCTAAGAAATATCACACTTTTCTCTCAAACATGCGAAAATTGAACCAAGTCCTGATAGCAAGCTTGCTTTTGTTTACTTCAGTGGCCGAATTACAAACTGTCCCGAGGGCGTCAAGTTCCACTGCTATTACCCAAGGTGCATTAGTATCAACGAGGACATATCTCTGAAGGATTTGAAATAGATGGTGCATCCCAAGCTCCAAGCTGGTAGCAAAATTATTGCTGATCTTTACTACCGCTGCCCTGAGATAACACCGAAATGGGGTTTCCACTTCAGTCAAATGACACTCGGAAGGGATGCTGACATACGTCGCATGTTTTGTGTTTAATGAACACAGGAGGGCGGGCCCTATTGAGTTGTACGCTAGGTTGGGACGGTTGATGAGTGTGATTTCACCTCATTTTACATGTACATTTCTGCATGCATTTGCATATAGTTAGGCCAATTTAGTGTTGATTTTGTATAGTTTTTCCTTTGGAACGGATGAGGTGGTTTGTGTGTTGTTTTGCAGGATTTAATGAAAAAATGCTCAGAAATTAGCCTTGATGGAGCTTGGATGAAAAAGAGCCTAAAAAGAGAAGAAATTGAGCCAAGCATAATTCTGGTGATTCGCCCCGCGAGCCTGGGATTCGCCCGCGACCACGAAAGCTGATCGTTGGAGAAAATGCTAGCCTTTCTGGTTCGCCTCGCGAACCCATTTCTCGCCTCGCGAGTCTGCAAACAGAAACCATCACGCCCAGGCCCTGATGCTCCTCACGGGCGTATTGAAGAAAAACCTTTCGGTCTCGCGTCGCGAAGAAACTCTCGCCTCACGAGAGTTCAATTCTCTCATGAGAGATTTTTAATATTCGCCTCGCGAGACATGTCTCGCCTCGCGAATGCGCGCAAAGACTGACTGGTATAAGTGGCTGTTTTTTAGCGAGAAAAGAGAGCTTTTGGTGGAGAGAGCACTTGGGGACTTGGAGGCTGCGGCTGAGATAGGGTTCCAGCCCTAGAAGGGGAGATTTCCTTGCTCTGGGAATCGAGGAAGCTTGTCTATGAGTGTTCTCTATCCCTTTTCTCATTCTCTTTTGTATTTCCTTTTATCATGAGTAGTTAAATCCCCATTGTTGGGGCTAGATGTAGCTTTTCTGAACTTGTTGTATTTGATTTGGTGTTTTAATGCAAGTTTCTATTTCCTTATGAGTATGTGATTCTGTTCTTAATGCTTTCCTTGGATTAGCTACCCATAGGAATGATATGTTGCTTTGATAGATGACTGAAAGGTTGGTGTTAAGGCATGCTCATGAATCATATGCCAAGTAGTTCAAGAATCTAGACATAGGTGTTGAATGCTTGCAATCTTATAAGTCTTGACTTAATGCAAAATCACAGATTAATCCACCTAAGACATTAGGGTTTGATTTGTGGTTTTAGGCTCAATGCACCTAAGACATTAGGCTTGAGTACTTTAGAAAAGGCTTGATTGTCATAATTGAAGTAGTGCTTGTGTTGATTACCATTTCATTGCAATTAAGGGAGGATTGGTGTAGTCTAACCCTAACAATCTTAGCCACATCTCTGTTTGCCTTCCAAGTGTTCGATATAATTCCCAAAAGACTAAAATTATTGTTTTGCTTTCTTTATTTTCTGTTTTAATCTCTCATACCCTAGTTTAGTCTAGATAGTTGTTAAGTTTGTGAATTGGTAATTGACAACCAATCCCTGTGGATACGATAACCGGTCTCACCACCGTATTACTTGATTGCGACGAGGTGCACTTGCCTTTATCTTTATATTCTAAAAATCCACGCATCAAGTTTTTGGCGCCGTTGCCGGGGATTGGCTTTGTCAATATCAGTAGTAACAAATGAGACAACTAGTTTAGACTTTTTTTTTTTAATTTCCTGTGTATATTTGATATTTTTTGTATATATTTGATCTTTTTGTTTTGAGTTCTGTTTTGTAAGGTGGACAAAAGTCATGGAAAATTTTTATTGTCCACCTGATAAGGAAGCCTCCAGTCATGTTTTGGAGGACAACTTGTGGTGGGATGGCGATATAAATTTGGGAGAATTCTTCGAGGAGTTTTCTCTATCTCATAACATCCCATCACGAGTCGATCCTATGACTGGTGAGCTTATATATATATATACCGAGGAGGATTGGGAAACCTTTTGTTCTTATTTACCACCTCCACCACCATGTATGATTCCCATAGAGCCACATGAAGTGGAAGTTGAGAAAAATCTGGTTATGGGAATGGACCAAATTGAAAACGAAGTGGTGGTGGTTAGCGAATCACAACAAGAGGAATTACCTTCCACAAATCCTTGGGAAACAACAAGTGAGAAGGCGGTGCATTTGGAAAGCAATCCCTCCACCATGCATGTTGAGCAATCTGATTTTACTGCATTAAATAATTATGTTGGCCTGCATGCATGTGTGGATACTTGTAAGTTAGCCCCTTCCACTTGTATGTCACACTTCCTCTTGTTAATTCCACTTGACCCGAGAGGAAGTGAGTTTATAATTTTAAAGGTCAATGGAATTTCCACCCAATGGCTGGGTGGAATTGAAAATAAAGTTATTTTACTGTTACAATCACCATCCCAATTTCCATTTGATCCGGGAGGAGGATCCAGGTGATGCTTTTCAATAAGTCAAGCTAGTGACATTAAAGAAGCGCTTATTGGGAGGCAACCCAATTTTTCTTTTCCTTTTTTTTTTCCTTTTTGTGTAGTTAGAATTGATTTTTGATTTCAAACTCTTGAATAATTTGAGAAGCTCAAGAGTTTTCTTTTACTAATAAAATTGCCAAGTGATTTCAGGGAAAGAAGGAAGGAAGGGAGAGCAAGAAGACAAGGAGAAGAGCAAAAGGGGCAAAGAAAAAGCAAAGTCAGCACCCGCTACCGCCTCGGTAAGCCGTTCCATTTTTCTTTTGTTTTATTTTATTTTTCTTTCCTCTCTCCAACTTGATTGTTTACATTGGGGACAATGTAAATCTTTAAGCTTGGGGTAGGGGTAATCTTTTTGCTTGCATTGTAAATATTGCATTCATATAGGCTTAAGTTTGCATGATCGCATGATTCGGTTACCCCTGCTTAGATTGAGCATCTGATTGTGAGAACTAAGTGCCAATTAAATTGTGATAGTGGATTTTTGAACCCAATTTATTTCATTCTTGTGATATGGCTTCATTAAATATGCTTGAGATGGTCTTGGATAGTTGATGATTAGCATATGTTTCTTTAGACTTGTGTTTCTCACTGGTTCTTGAACTGATAAATGTGAGCTTTTGAGCCATTAGGGGGTACTCACTAAATCTGCCCCCATTCTTTGTGTTGAGTGTTGCTCCTCTTTGATGAATTTCTCTAGAACTTGACTTGAAACCATTTTAAAGCTTAAAATTTTTTAAAAACATTTTTGAAAATGATTGAGGCAATAGGTATTTTTCTGGCCTTCTGAGTTTTGAATGATGAAATGCTACCCCTTAGTTGCCCAATTTTGAGCCTGAATGAATAAAATGCTTTTCTTGGTATCCTGAAAAATTTTGATACATATACTTGATAAGGGACCTTCTAAAGTATTACAAAAAGGGTGAAAAAGGTAGTTGAAAGTTTGGGATAAGAATCAGAAAAAAAAAAAATAATTCTTTTGAGTTGAAAAATCTCCCCTCTCCAATTGTTAAAAAAAAAAAGAAAAGAAAAGAAAAGAAAAGAAAAATATAAAGAGATGGGGATGAAAAAAAAAAAAAAAGAGAAGTGAGAAATAAAAGAAAAAGAAAGAAAAGAAAGGTGGAAAAATGTATTGAAAACCCAAGAAGGTATTTTAGAAGGTGTCTTGTGTTGAAATGTTTGATACTTGGTTTAGCCTTTTTAAATATCCCTTTCTTGTTATCCCCACCTAAAGATTAATCCCATGGCCACGTTACAACCAAATAAAGACCTCTTGATTCTTAGGTGTTTTCATAAATAAAGTGGAGATTTGGTTGATAGTCAAGCATATGGTAGGAATCATTCCTTGAGGAAAATGGAGCGAATTGTTATATATACTTGAACACTTGAGTGAGTGAGGCAAGAAAGAGAGCCAAGCAAATAAACAAGCTTGGGGTGAGCTTCAAGTGAGCAAGAGTGCCCGAATCAGTGAGAATGTGAGTTTAGGAAACTTAAGCCCCTAATTGGACTTGAATTGATTGTCTCTTGCTGAATTGTTTGAATTGCCTATTGCTTGGATCATTTACTCGGGTTCTTGGTTCACTATCCATGCTTTGACTGTTTATCTCTTCTGGCCTTAGTTTTTGCTTGAGGACAAGCAAAGTCTTAAGCTTGGGGTGATTTGATGAGTGTGATTTCACCTCATTTTACATGTACATTTCTGCATGCATTTGCATATAGTTAGGCCAATTTAGTGTTGATTTTGTATAGTTTTTCCTTTGGAACGGATGAGGTGGTTTCTGTGTGTTGTTTTGCAGGATTTAATGAAAAAATGCTCAGAAATTAGCCTTGATGGAGCTTGGATGAAAAAGAGCCTAAAAAGAAAGAAATTGAGCCAAGCATAATTCTCGGTGATTCGCCCACGACCACGAAAGTCGATTGTTGGAGAAAATGCTAGCCTTTCTGGTTCGCCTCGCGAACCCATTTCTCGCCTCTCGAGTCTGCAAACAGAAACCATCACGCCCAGGCCCTGATGCTCCTCACGGGCGTATTGAAGAAAAACCTTTCGGTCTCGCGTCGCGAAGAAACTCTCGCCTCGCGAGAGTTCAATTCTCTGTAGCAGATTTTTAATATTCGCCTCGCGAGACATGTCTCGCCTCGCGAATGCGCGTAGCACTGACTGGTATAAGTGGCTGTTTTAGGGCAGAAAAGAGAGAGCTTTTGGTGGAGAGAGCACTTGGGGACTTGGAGGCTGCGGCTGAGATAGGGTTCCAGCCCTAGAAGGGGAGATTTCCTTGCTCTGGGAATCGAGGAAGCTTGTCTATGAGTGTTCTCTATCCCTTTTCTCATTCTCTTTTGTATTTCCTTTTATCATGAGTAGTTAAATCCCCATTGTTGGGGCTAGATGTAGCTTTTCTGAACTTGTTGTATTTGATTTGGTGTTTTAATGCAAGTTTCTATTTCCTTATGAGTATGTGATTCTGTTCTTAATGCTTTCCTTGGATTAGCTACCCATAGGAATGATATGTTGCTTTGATAGATGACTGAAAGGTTGGTGTTAAGGCATGCTCATGAATCATATGCCAAGTAGTTCAAGAATCTAGACATAGGTGTTGAATGCTTGCAATCTTATAAGTCTTGACTTAATGCAAAATCACAGATTAATCCACCTAAGACATTAGGGTTTGATTTGTGGTTTTAGGCTCAATGCACCTAAGACATTAGGCTTGAGTACTTTAGAAAAGGCTTGATTGTCATAATTGAAGTAGTGCTTGTGTTGATTACCATTTCATTGCAATTAAGGGAGGATTGGTGTAGTCTAACCCTAACAATCTTAGCCACATCTCTGTTTGCCTTCCAAGTGTTCGATATAATTCCCAAAAGACTAAAATTATTGTTTTGCTTTCTTTATTTTCTGTTTTAATCTCTCATACCCTAGTTTAGTCTAGATAGTTGTTAAGTTTGCGAATTGGTAATTGACAACCAATCCCTGTGGATACGATAACCGGTCTCACCACCGTATTACTTGCGACGAGAGCCAAGCAAATGAACAAGCTTGGGGTGAGCTTCAAGTAAGAAAGAGTGCCCAAATCAGTGAGAACATGAGTCTAAAGAACCTAAGCCTCTAATTGGACTTGAATTGATTGTCTCTTGCTGAATTGTTTGGATTGCCTATTGCTTGGATCATTTACTCGGGTTCTTAGTTCACTATCAATGCTCTGTTTATTCTTCTGGTCTTAGTGATTGCTTGAGGACAAGCAATTGAATAAGCTTGGGGTGATTTGATAGTGTGATTTTACATCATGTTTTCTATATACTTTTGCATGCATTTTGCATATAGTTTAGGCATTTTTAGTTTGTTTTTATTAGTATTTACCTTGGAACGGGTGAAGCGGTCTCTTGGTGTTGTTTTGCAGGAATTCAATGTAAAAATGATCAAAATCAGCCATGGTGGAGCTTGGATGAAAAAGAGCTTGAAAAGTGAAGAATATGAGCCAAACAGAGCCCATCACGGCCTGGTCGTGATGACCATCACGGCCGTGATCAAGCAGAGCAGAAGGCAAAAGTCAGAGACTGTCACGGCCTGCCCGTGATATGCATCACGGCCGTGACCTACCAGAAATTCAGGATTCGCGTCGCGAATAAAGGGCTCGCCTCGCGAGAACCCATTTTGTGCAAATTCGCCCACTCCAGAAGCCGTCACGGCCTGGCCGTGATGGCCATCACGGCCGTGACGCGCGACTGATCTATAAATAAAGCTGCGCTGAACAGAAAAGGGGACTGACTTCTAACCTAAAAAAGGGTCCAGAGGGAGGCATTTGGAGGCACTTGGAGGCTATGGCTGGGCTAGGGTTTCAACCCTAGAAGGGAGCCAAGAGAGGTTGCTTTGAAGAAGAAGGAAAGCTCACATGGAGCCTCTCCTCTCCTCTTCTCCTATTTCTCTGGTTTGGTTTTCGTTGTATATGAGTAGTTAAATTCCCCCATTGTTCGGGTTAGATGTATACTTTTCTGAACTTGCTTGTAAATTGATTTGGTTTTAATGCAAGTCTCTATTTCTTTATGAGTATGTGATTCTGTGCTTAATGCTTTCCTTGGATTAGCTACCCATATGAATGATATGTTGCTTTGATAGATGACTGAAGGGTTGGTGTTAAGGCATGCTCATGAATCATATGCCAAGTAGTTCAAGAATCTAGACATAGGTGTTGAATGCTTGCAATCTTATAAGTCTTGACTTAATGCAAAATCACAGATTAATCCACCTAAGACATTAGGGTTTGATTTGGGGTTTTAGGCTCAATGCACCTAAGACATTAGGCTTGAGTATTTTAGAAAAGGCTTGATTGTCATAATTGAATTAGGACTTGTGTTGATTACCATTTCATTACAATTAAGGGAGGATTAGTGTAGTCTAACCCTAACAATCTTAGCCATATCTCTGTTTGCCTTCCAAGTGTTCGATATAATTCCCAAAAGACCAAAAATATGTTATTTCTTTATTTTCTGTTTTAATCTCTCCTACTTTATTTTAGTCTAAATAGTTGTTAAGTTTGTGAATTGGTAATTGACATCCGATCCCTGTGGATACGATAACCGGTCTTACCACCGTATTACTTGATTGCGACGAGGTGCACTTGCCTTTAATTCTGAAAATCAGGCATCAACGGTCGACTAACGAGATATTGGCCTTGTTTAGGGGGCCATCTGGATCTGGTGGGTCTGAATGACTCAACAGACACTTTGTTCCTGTCGGAGTTATCTAGTTTTTTGTTGGTGTGTGTTTCAATTTTGTAACTCCATTTTCTATGTAATCAATAAAACGTTTCATGGACATATTAATGTCTCCCTTAAGAAATTTATGGATTATGAATCTTGGTTTTTTTTTAAAAAAACTGAAGTACTCAACCAAAATAAGTTAATATCATGGACGTATGTCTTTAGTTTGTCAACAGAGTATTACAACAAAATGCACAATGACGAAGAGTAGATAAATAGCGGTGACACTGACTAGTCGAAGACATGTGGGGCCTGCCTCGTTTTAAGAGTGCTGGCGTGTAGCATTGACACTGACTAGCCGATAACGTGTGGGGCCCACTCTCGGTTTAGGCGTGCTAGCTCATAGTGGTGACGCTGACTCAACGATGACACGTTAGGCCCGCTCTCGGTTTATGCATGCTAGCGCGTTGTGGTGACACTGACTCGTCAATGACATATGGAGCCCGCTTTCGTTTTCTGCAGATAGACGAAATGAACGGCCCAAATCGGTCCCGTCTCCTCTATAAAACCGCCATGGCTCATTCGATCCGAAACAAACCATTCGCCTAAGAGAAAGTGATATTCAGTAGCTAGTCCAAACTTCTTCGTCCTCCCCATTACCAGAAGTCATCTCAATGGAGCCTCAACCATTGCTCAGGCTACAACACGTTCACTGATCGGGCACCATCAACAAAGAGGTAACATTAGCTATAATATATATTACACAACACACGTTATTCAGTAGTCCAATTAACTTTTTTTAAGAACCGTCAAGATGTCCTTATCCGATCCTACCTCCATACCATGTCCCCTCCGAACTGGCAAATTGAACCGTTGTTGCAGGAAGCTGGGTTATTGATGACTACGAAAGTCGGTCACTGCAGGATTGACCATGCCTTGATAACTACAATGGTTGAAAGGTAGAGGCCTGAAACACACACGTTTCATCTTCTTGTGGGTGAATGCATAATAACCATGGAGGATGTTGCGCATCAATTGGGCCTGGGTGTGAGGGGCTTACCTGTTATTGGCCCTAGTTACTTTGACTGGGAAGAACTCTGTGCTGAACTGTTGGGTGTGGTGCCTCTAGAAGATCAAATGAAGGAGTCTAGCATAAAGGTTAAATGGTTGAAGAAACCTTTGCAACTCTTCTAGATGGAGCATCACCTTATTGTAGAGCGTACATCTTGCGCTTGATCGAGGTTGGGGGGGGGGGGGGGGTGCTAATGCCTGTCAAATCAACCAACAGAGTCCACCTTATGTACCTGCCTTTGCTGCGAGATTTTTAGCATGCTGGCCGTGATAGTTGGGGATCTGCATGTTTGGCATGCCTTTACAGAGAAATATGCCGCGCAACCTTACCTGGTGCCATTTCTATGGGTGACTGTGTTCTACTGCTACAGTCCTGGATATGGTATCACATGCCCTTCATTGCACCATGATGCGACATGGTCGTTAGCACAAAGGTTAATAAACAAATATCCTACGTTAAATTTACTTTATTTCCTAAATATCAGACTGACTTAAAAATGTTTTTTTACAAGTTGGTCCGGGAGGAGGCTGCAGTTTACCGGAACTCCTCACAGCTCAGTTTCCGGTTACAGAACAGTTATTGATCACATGAGACCTAACCAGGTTGAAAAATGTCATTGTTAAAAATATTAACTTGTACTTGGTGCAATCATGCTTAATTTTATTGACCATGCTTAATCTTTTAGTTTTTGTGGACACCGTATGCAAGTTATGAGAACGTCCTGCTAGCCAGAGCATTTCGGGACAGAGGATCATGGAGTGCCTGTACGGTGTTGATTTGTTTCTCTATGATTGAATGGCACCAAACGGATAGGGTAAAGCTCTAGTTTGGCATACAACAAGACATACCCGGACCTCCTATAGATTTGGCACGAAGGGTATCTGCCATTCTGGAGGGATCGTAGAGAGCACGTGGTGCAAAAGCAACCTATTCAGGGTCCACTGTCTCAAACAGCAGAGTATATGACGTGGTTTAGGCAAAATTCCAAGCCTTACTTGTCAACTCACCAACAACTACGAGACCCATGTAATATCCTAAAATTCTAACATAATTAATTTGAAATAAATAATAATAATAATAATAAGTTATTAAAAAGGGTAGTGCAAATAAAATATAAATGGGGGATTTAGTGTGAAGAAGTGATGATATAAGGATTTATTGAAATTTATTAACTATTATAAAGAATGCAAAACTATATATATATATATATATATATATATATATATATATATATATATATATATATATATATATATATATATATATAATAAAAAAAAAGAAGAAGAAGAAGGGAGGACGCTTGGGCGTTAAGCCCAAGCAGCTGCTAAAGAAAATTAAAAAAAAAAAAAGAAACCAAAAGAAACGTCGCCTGCTACCCTATATACATATATTAAAACCTAATTGTCTCGTTAAGGAACGTGCGTAGTAGATTTTGAATGTTCCTCGCGCCGTACAGTGAACTTCGAAAGGCTGCACGGTGAGCTTAGAGAGGGGAGGTTCCTGAGACGTGTTTCTTTTCTTTGGTAGTGCAATCGTGACGCTGAAGGGAAGAAGATTTTTTTTTTAAGAGACAACAGTTTTATCATACATATTTTTTTGAGCACTTTGGAGGTCTTCGAGAGGTGAGTAACAGTATCTTTTGATAACCCTTTCCATGGTACATGTGTTTGTTGTGTTGAGAGATTTACCTATAATTTTCGAGAGATTTTAACTGAATGATGCGTGTTATTAATAAAATAATTTTTTGGGGTTTTGAATTAAAATAAAAAGGATTATTAAATTGGGTATTTATTCTTGTTACTGATGGCATGAAATACATGATTGATATTCGTATTAGTTGAATGACGTGCTTATTGGTGTGTGCTATGCCATGTGAGTTTATTTGACATGCATGATAAAATCAAATATTTAATTTTTGGCAAATGAATTGTTACACGTATGAGACATGAAATTGTGCCTTATGATGAATTGTATGATGTTTGCTGTAATACCACCTATGATATGGGTATCGAAAAGTAATACTACCGTAATGGGGTATCGAAAATAACATCCCCATATAGTTGGGATGTCGAAAATGAGTAATACTACCTAAAAAGGAGTATCGAAAGTAACACCGTCACAGGTTGGGGTGTCGAAAAAGGAGAAATACCACCATGTTTACATGGGAGGTATCGAAATGGAAATGTCCCCGACAGGAGGGTGACATCGAAACACTCCTCGTGAGTAGGGGTGGGCAATGGGACGCCATTGTCGTGTGATGTGTGAAATTATGGCATGTCGGCAAGAGGCCAATTTAATTAGGAGGTCTTCGGACCGCTTGGATTAAACTTGAATTTATCTGGTATATGGAATGTGATGTATTGAGATGAGATTATTATTAATGTTAAAAGTATTTTCTTTACATATATTATTTTGAAAAATTAGCGGGTGCCATGGACAGTTTTTACGGTTACCGCACCGGCTGAGAACAATGCTATTTTCGAAAATGTTTCTATAAAACTGTATTGTTGATCACTGGGATTTTATATCTCATTATTAAGCATTGTTTTCAGAGCACGAGGAGGACGTCGTTAAGGCTGAAGAGGCGTGAAGACTTAGTGGACTCCATTAGATAATCTTTCTAGTTTGGTTAGTCTGTTCTTAAATAAGGAGCCGTATGTGGCTAGACGCAATTATTTATCGTTGGGATTGTAATTAGACGCTCGGTTTTGAGGCTTTTGAATTTTTATTTATTTATTTATATCCATATTCATTACATGGATAATTTAATAC
This sequence comes from Sophora flavescens, assembly GCA_030762895.1. Classification (NCBI taxonomy): domain Eukaryota; kingdom Viridiplantae; phylum Streptophyta; class Magnoliopsida; order Fabales; family Fabaceae; genus Sophora; species Sophora flavescens. The sequence continues at coordinate 67,993,630 of CM061069.1, read as the reverse complement.
TATATTATCTAATATGAGGCATTTTCAGACATTAATGTTTTTCTAATTTTTCTTTATGAGATATATGTTTTAAAGGATATTTTATTGATTTTATCTTGGGATCACTAATGTAACAAAGGGCGTTACAATTTAGGCAAAATTCCAAGCCTTACTTGTCAACTCACCAACAACTGCGAGACCCATGGTGAGGTGGACGAGGTGGATGTCACCCTGACGTTGGTGAAACCTCAGCTGCAATCCACCAAGTGCCTACACAACGACGTGCAAGGCAAACAACACCACAACAACCAAGCCCCCCGATACCAAAACAGTGTAGTTTGAAGCCCAACAACCTCCAACTCAAGCTTTTGCTAACCCTATCCTAGACTAAGAGCCTCCTCCAACTCTCCTACACCTCTAGTGACGACGAATTTGTCAGCAATTTATTAAGTGCAGACCTCAGTGCACCAACGTCGGGACAAAGATACATAGACAACATGTACTCCTTTGGCGAGCCAGCATTCCCCCACATGAATGGGTTTGGTAGTTCTTCGATGTCGTATATCGGCGAACAATTTTATAACTCGTCGCTGCCAGCATTAAACTTAAATCTCAATGAGCCTGTGCAGCAAGACGAGCCAACTGCCGGTGGCGATGATCAAGAAGATGTCCCGCAACGCAGACAACTTCCACCACGTATCAGACGCCGAACACATTGTGGAACTGAACACCACCTTAATGATTAGTTTTTTGTATTGATGGCGTTAGGGTTTTAATTTATGGTTTATGTTTTTAATATTAATGATTAACGTGTTTAATTCTTAAATTTATGTTTTTAATTATATATTTTATTTCTAAACATGATAATTAACACACTAATTAACTAAATACAACTAACTAATCAAAAAACTTAAAACTAACTAATTAATTAATATTTAATATATTTAATTAATGTTTTTTATTCATAATATTATTCTTTAGTTATAAAATTAACTTCTTAATATCCTAATTAACACAATAATTAACTTAACTAACCTAATTAATTAAACTAAAAAAATTAAAACTACTATTTCATAATTAAAAAAAAAGCATGTTGAGATTATAAAGGAAAAAAAATTGTATTGAGAAGTGGTTGATTCAATGAACGACTTGTCACTTGAATCCAAAAATAGGATATTAATTCAATGTATTGTGGAAATTAATTTATAAAATAAGGTTATTGAAAAGAAAAAACTCAAGTTACAATTCACTAAAATAAAATATTGAAACAAATGAGAAGAGTATATTTGAAATGACTCGGCAGGCTTGTTGCCGTGGTTGGTTTCAATTCAAGTTTATGTTGAGAGCAAACTTTACTTACTTTTTACCTATAAAGAGTAATTAGAATGACATTTGAAATGACCGATACTATAATTAGCAGTTTAGCACTTAGCTTTTTTTTTTTTTTTTTTAAAGTAATATTTTGGTCCCTATATAAGATACAAATTCTCGATTTGGTCCCTATACATAAAAAATTATTAAAATGGTCCTCATACATACAGAAAGTCTCCATTTGGTCCCTGTACGTTACCCGTTTGGTCCCTACACTAGTCAAAAATTATCAAATCAGTCCCTAAAATTTTATACGGCAGGGACCAAATGGAGACTTTTTGTACGTATAGGGACCATTTTAATAATTTTTTATGTATAGGGACCAAATCGAGAATTCGTGTCATGTATAGGGACCAAAATATTTCTTTAACCTTTTTTTTATAAGATTTTTGGTTGAACCCGGATATCCTCAGGTTGAGAGTCAAAGATTAATCCCTCGAGGTACTGAGATTTTTTAAGGGATTGATCTCTTCTAACAGATGTTTTTTCATATACATGAGTCATGAATCGAATCATCGACCACAAGTTTAAGAGATATTCTCGCTCCTTTGGTTAAATATTAATCTAATTAAAGATATTCTTTTTATGATGGCCTGCTGGTGCTTTTCAGTTTTCCCTATCCCTATGCCGAATAAAAGACAACACAACCTTGACAGTTGATATATCACCTCCAGCTCCAAACCTCCTTTTCCTAAAATAGTAGTCGAATATCATATATTGATTAATATTTTAGCAGTTTGCAGAGCTTATCGTTCCATTTGGCACAAAATAATATCACCATTACGTTATCGAAACAAAATAAACTAATATTTAACTAAAACGGGTGCGTTACTAAATTACTAATTCAATTCATTCAGTCAATTAATTATCATTGTTAAACAAAAAACATTTCTAGTTTCCCACTAAGCGTTATATATGCGTTGGAAAAGTGAGTAAATGCAAATTCGCATCTCATTGTAATTCGTGAGAACTTGCTTCTCTCTCTCTCTCTGGTACGGTTTGGTTGTGCCCACTGACCACTGCCTTATTATTTCAGTTTCTTTTCTTTTCCTCTTCTATAATCAATTCAATCCTTCACCATTCATTCAATTCCCACCCATCCTTCGGTTTCAGGCTTTTGCCCAAAAAAAAAAAAAAAAAAATCAAAACTTCGTTTAAAACAGCCCCTAAGATTTCGCCCCAAAATCTCGATCCTTTAACCTTTTCATTTAAACATTACCTTCCTTCCTTCATCTTCTTCATCTTTCTTATTGTTTCATTTCCGTCTTTTTTTCCTTTTTAGTGGGTTCTCGTTCTTTCCTTTTTGAAATGGCGTCGAGTATTGGCATGATGGACAGTGCATACTTTGTTGGGAGGAACGAGATTCTCACTTGGATCAATAATCGTCTTCACCTTAACCTCTCCCGCATTGAAGAGGTAACCCTCCTTGCTCCCTTCATATTTCATCTTTTCGGTATTATCGTGTTCTTGCCAACATTCAATGAAACAAAACGCTTTTTTTTTCTTCTTTTTCTTCGTCAGTGAATACTCAATTTTACGCCTCTCAATGTAGTATGCTAGAAATGGAAAATCACCAAAAAAAATCCCAACTTGATAGTCCAGAATCTCAAATGTCGGTGGTTTTTTTTGGGACAAATTTTAGGGCCTATTTAGTTTGGTAAAACTTTTTTATATATATATATATTTTTAAAAATGTCACACATTAGTGCCTTTCGGATACTATTATGACAACTTTTGAGAAATGGGGTTTCTTTTCTTTATTCTGTTTCTCATCTCCGTTGCTACATTGCGTGGGTCTTTCATCCCATAATCTGAATCCTTTTGCTTCTTTCTTTGTGGGTGCGTAATGCTTACATTTGTAATGCATTTAATTATTTATCTCTTTCATATATATTAGAATATTATTGCTAAAGCTATTTGATCCTTGTAATCTTCATTGGAAATATACCTTTTGGTTCTAATGCTTATGCCTTTTGCTCTTTGCTAGGCTGCATCAGGTGCTGTACAATGCCAGATGATGGACATGACATATCCAGGGGTTGTTCCAATGCACAAGGTAGGAAAATGACTTTACTTTAAGTTTTCTTTATGCTCTTGATATTTTATTTATATTGAAGAGTAATGTTTGAAACCTGGGGTTTATTCTAGGTGAATTTTGATGCCAAGACAGAGTATGATATGATCCAGAACTATAAAGTTCTGCAGGATGTTTTCAACAAGTTGAAAATTGCAAAGGTATCTGTTTATTCCAAACTTAAAATGGAATGATTTACCACCACTAAAATTTTAGCATATGGGTAGATAGCATGTTTATTAAGGCCTATAAGTTCTGAGGATGGCTAAATTTAATGGTGTGGTTCATTCAGATCCATATTAGAGAGATTTACTACTTCATTTATGTTTCCTTCTCCCCTTCCTCTTTGCCCCAGTTTATCCTTATGCTTACATCATTGATGGACTTGAATTTTGTGGGGTTTTCACTTTAGGCAGATTGACTAAGCCTATATGAGAGATTTTTTTATGATGGACAGACTTGGTGTGCATTGTGGTTTTGATGGTCAATCCAAGTTTATCTTTTTTATGCCAGGGACCCTGGGTGTGGGATATTCCTCAAGATTTAATAATGAATTTATTTTTAGATTATAACTTCTCTCGAGGTTGCAAACTAGCAGAAACCAATACTTTGGTATTATCAATAGTATATGTTTGCATTTATTGGTCTAACATGGGTACCCTGTGGCAGCATATTGAAGTTAACAGGCTTGTTAAAGGCAGACCCTTGGACAACTTAGAGTTCCTACAATGGCTGAAACGTTACTGTGACTCTGTGAATGGCGGCATTACGAATGAGTATGCTACTTGCTTCAAATTCCTTGTGATTCTTTACAGCTTTGATTATGGATGTTTCTATATTATTTTTAGGAATACTCAATTCTATATGTATGATACATGTTCAATTCATATTTTTACTTATAATATTTGGACGTGCAGTATTGTGCTCATTTGTTACAGATTAAAAAAAAATGATTTTCATATAAAATAATGTAGAGGTTTTTGAGGAAAGTAGAAGCTAATTTATGTTTGTTTACAATCAAGATCATTTTTGAAAACTCTCTTCTATGGAATCAGATTTTAACGAGAAGCTAAAAAAAATAGCTTGAGATTTTTTCCAAACAACTAGTTTCACAAAATTATTGATTAATTTTTTAAAAAAAAATGATTTTTCAACAAAAAATGGCTGAAACAAACAGGCTCATTATGCCATGCATTTTTGTTTCTAATATTCATACAGTATATTTAATCAAATCTTTTCCTTTTTCTTAGGAACTATAATCCTGTGGAGCGTAGAATCAAGGGTGGAAAGGACCGAAGTTTTAAGAGTCTGAAGAGCTCAAAATCAATGCCAGCAAATACTATAACCAATTCTGGTTCAGGCGATCCACACACACTCAGTCCAAATAGAGCCTCTGGTTGGTTTCTTGGTTCTTTGATCCTAAATTATTCTACATTTTTTCTGCTGCTTTTTCCATATTACTAGTTCTGTTTTTCTTTTGGGTTGATATCTTTTTGCATGTAGTGCCAAAGCAATTGAGGTCTAGTGGAGGAGCAGGTGTGGCTAATTCTTCAGCAGAGATTCAGGCTTTGTCCAAGCAGGTACACACTGTAGGTAGAAATGTCATGCAAGATGCTTCTCCTCTCAGCGTTTGAGCATAACTAGATATGATACATATTGCATACCCAATAAAGTCATTGTACTTATAATCTAGGAAATACTAAGTGTGTAATTGAGTTAGGTTGTGGATGGGTTATGAAGAGAAAAAAACACTTGAACCAATCAAATGGATTGGTTTGGGTTGGTTTCGTCAACTTCAAGGTGCCAAACCTAAACAATAATGGGTTGGTTTCGGCGGGTCATTGGGTTGCTCTTGATTTTTTATTTTTCAAAATATGGCTTAAAGCTTCTATCATCGTCATAAGCATGTTATGACAAAGTGGGAAAAAATAAACAATTACACAATTAATAAAAGAGAAAGGCAACAAATTTTAAGTATAGATTATGTTAGTATCATGCTTCAGTTTCATCTAAGTAGCATAAACTTTGATATTAAGTTAGTACATAAGACAACAATAATACATAACTGTAAGAATTCACGTTAGTCGCAACTCCAAATGAAGATAAACACAAATGCACAATGAACATAGCAATTAACAAATTGTCAAGTTTCATCAAGTCAACACAAAATAGCAGTCTAAGTTGTCAGAGGTGCAATAAGGAATAACGGTGGACTATGATTGAGGGCAGTCTAATGTAAGGGAGGACAAAGATAGAAGAAAAGTCAGGAAGAATGCCCTAATTTAATTGGTTTGGTTTGGTTTGCTTTTTTAGGTTGGTTAAGTCAATCCGAACTCTTAGACCCCTACAGGAGTTATCAATCCCGGGTAGCAAAGCAAAGCGGCTGACCCCGAAAACGCTATAGCAAGATGGCGCATAGTGGGACGGCCGCTATTTTTGGCAGTGGTGAGAACTAAGAAGGGAGAAGAGGCGGAAGAATAAGAAGGGGAGTGGCAAAGAAGAAGAGGAAGGAACCAGCAAAAAACAAAAGAACGTGAGAGGGGGGAGAGAATGGGAGGAAGAATCAGTAAAAAAATGAGGGTAAAATAGATATTTAGTAAGGATAAATAAGACATGTACAAAGATAAAAAGATGGCAAAATAATGATTGATGAGTTAAAGAGCGTAAAAGTGTTAAAAGGAGGGTAAAATAGGAAGAAAGAATAAAGGGCTTTACAGAAATGCTGAAAACCCTAGATTTGAATGTGGTGGCACCGCAGGAGAGTATGAGCTGCACGTCCAACAGTGACGCCAATGACTGGGTATGGCTGGAAGAGGCTCGTCGAAGGGCTCTGATGACGAAACTTCTATCTAGGAAGCAAGAGCGTTCTAGGAGCGCCCGCGCCACCGCTTTTCGATGCCATTTCCTCCGCAAATGCGACCGCTACCACCAAGACTAGAAAATGCTCCGCCACGCCGTCCTAGTGGCGGTCACCGGCCGCTCTGCTCTGCCCCGCCGCTATAACGTGCTATTGACTACCTTGATGACAATATGACAAACTTAAAAAATATAAGACATGATACAACTATTGTACAATATATCAAATTAGTATAAGATTAACATAAAAGCACAAACATTAAGTTAAAAGAGAAATAATGTTTTAAAAGTTAACACGAATCATTATAAACATCAAGGTTGTCAAACTCGAGATCCTACATAGGATCGTTTGAAGGATGAAAGATCGTAACTCGTGGGATCGTAACACGGATCGTAAGATCCCACCAGAAAGGCAAAATTATATTTAATATATATTATATATTATTCATATAACATAAATAAGAAAAAGTATCCTTAAAAACCAAAATAACCTTAATATAAAAATGTCATACATGAATCATAAGTCACAATCTTCACATATGAAAGATCAAAACATCAAACTAAAAACATCAAAACATCACAAAAACACCACAACACCACCAAAACACTGTACCATAAAAACAGAGACCACAACACCACAAAAACATCAAAATAAAAGAGAAGAGAGAAGCAGAGAAGAACTCAGTAACTTGAGAAGAGAGAAGCAGAGAAGAACTTAGTAACTCACACAACAAGAAGCAGAGAACGACAAAGCCGCTCAATTCCAGTGAAGAATGAAGAACTTAGTCTCGGACTCCCAGCTACTGTTTCTCAGTGAAGAACGAAGGAACGGAAATAGTCAAAAGTGAAGAATGACAGTAGAATAGTCAAAAGCGAAATAAGGGTGAAATCGGGTCAAACCCGAAAACGGGTCGAAACATGCAGATCGAGAACGCGTGTAGAGATCGACGCTCCCACCACTTTTCCGCTTTTCCTCGACGATCTCACCGCGCCGGCCGCCTTCCGAGCTTTGACGCCGATCTGCCTCGCTGTAGGAAGTAAAACGCGTAGGATCGTACGATCCTACGATCTGACGCGCGCGTTTGACAACCATGATAAACATAATTAAATTCTATTATTTATCTAATTATTGTGATATTTTCAGTTATATTGCTATAAAAATTCAAATAATGAAAGTAAAAAGTTATAGAATATAGCTATGAATATCCAAAACCAAAAGTATAGAGGTTGTTTGGGAATGATGGATTGTTATGTTTTCAGCTGTTTTCTTTGAAAAAAAGCTATTTCATAAAAAATTATTATGTTTGGGTGTTTAGATTAATGTGTAGAAAAGCTTTTATTTTATTAAAAAGCTGTTTTCTAACAATCTCAAAGAATGGACTGTTTTGATGGATTATTTTTAAAGATGGTCATGAGTGCTTCATATTTCCCCCAAGTTGCTCATGTAAAAGTGATTTTTTGCACCACCCAAACGAAATAGATTATCTTAAAATCGTTTTTTAGTAAACATACCCAGATAAAAACAAATTCTAATGATAATCGATTATTACAATAATCGATTATCTGATAATCTGTTTTCAGATAATCGATTATAATCAGAATCAGTTTTTGTTTGGGTATGTTTGCTGAAAAGCTATTTTAAGATAATCTATTTTGTTTGGGTGGTACAAAAATAATCACTTTTACATAGTAAATTACGAAAAAGGATATGAAGTTATTTGAATAATGTCTCTTTTTTTTTTTAAATTATTATTTCTTGCTAATATATTTTTTACTCATTTTAATCACTTAACTTTAAATAAACATTCTAACATAATTTTATATTTTGTTATTATTATTATTATTAGTAAGTATTAATATTTTAATCTTTAATTTTTTGACAAATTTCATTTGGTGAAAAGTACCGTTTTGACAAATTTCAAGTTTGTACCATTTGGTACTTTGGGGGAAAAGTAGCAAGCGTACAATGATGAACAGTACAGTGGAAACAGCTTTTTTTGAAAACAGTCCTAACTTGGAGATGTTTTGAAAACAGCTTTTTTAAACATGATGGATTAATCATAAAACAACTTTTAGTGTAAAAACAGCTGAAATGGGCAAAATAAAAAAGCTGTCCCAAACATGCTCTAAGCATCCGGTATATGAATAGGAGCTTCATCCTTTAGCAAGGAAATTGCTACATATATGTATTGTGTAGACATTGTTGATTTTCCCTGATGCTAGCCCCTGATGGTATATTGTATGGCCGTGCTCTCACAGTCTCAGTCACCTAATTCTATTTGTTCTTATATGGGTGTTGCCTTTGAGGGTTTGTCACTTGATAATTTAATTGGAAAAAATTATTCTCCTTAATAATATGTTCATTTTTCAATTTATTATTCTTTTTTCTGTTTTTCAGGTTACTGATCTCAAACTCTCAGTGGAACTATTGGAAAAAGAAAGAGACTTTTACTTTGCCAAACTAAGGGACATAGAAATCCTTTGTCAGGCTACAGAACTGGAGAATGAACCTGTAAGATAAGAATTCTAATGAAGGCTCGCATTGCAGTTTAGTTATTTTTATTTGTAATGGATTTCGTTCTTTTTCGTTGTGCTTGTGATGTGACCATGTCTAACTTTTATGCAATTCAGCTTATTGGTCATATTCTATTTTCATGATTTAGTCAATGATTTTATCTAGATTTCCTAATTCCTTTGGTGAGGAAATTGGGGAAATAAGATATGGGGTCTCCCTTGATTTCTTAAATTCTGTGTTTCTTTAGTCAAATCGAAGTGTGATTCATTATAGGGTTTGGAAAACTAATAAATTTTGTTTTCTATGTCTATCTGTTCCAACTTGATTTTTTTGCTTCTTCTGCAAGCATGACAAGGATTGTAACTCCTCTTTAACTTTCTCAAACTGTATATGTTCGCTTTGGTATGATACAGATGGATGATGGTGTTATGTAATTGTGGCCGGTAATAAAATATTTGAACATCAGGGGATGTTAAAAAAGTGAACTTTCATTCTTTTAAAATGAATTAAATAAACCTAAGCATTACATGTTTTTTGTGCAGATGTCTGTAGCAATTAAGAAGATTTTGTATGCCGCTGATGCAAAGGAATCAGCATTGGATGAAGCTCAGGATTACCTTAACGAAACTTTGAATGCTCTTGAAGGTGAAGAAGAAACGGAAGACTGATTACTCCTAAAAGTAGCTCCTGGCTGATATGTGTAAGATACTTGCCAATGTCTTTGTTAAACTCAATGTCATCTGTAATGACGAGACTGGTAATCCTTACCCATGCCATGGCCATAAAGTGCCATTTAATGACATAGTTGTAGGCATGTAGCTGTATGGTGCTATTTTCTTCTTTTAATCCTGGATGGATAATCAGAGGATATTTTGACTGATTTCCCAATAAATAGAGCTCACCTTGTCTTCCTTAAATCTACTCAAAGAAGAACTATTATGAATGTTGCTTTAGAATTTAGAAATGGAAGATGCTATAGCCATAGTATTTAGTGTATAGTGTTATGTTTTTTCTAAGAAAGCATTTGAAGCCGCCTTCCCATGTTACACGAAAATTGATGCAAATATGAAAGGCTGGTTCAACACTTCTAGTTTATCAGGTTATTGTTAGAGATTGTTAAATAATATAGTTGCAAGTTGGTTAGGATATTAGTTATCTTGTTAGGATTAGTTAGCTTGATTAGGATTACTATATAAACGGTATCCTACACTCATTGTAATCACTTGTACTCGTTCTATCCATTTCAGATTTTATTCTTCTCAAAATTTTCTCTCTATTGGGTTTTGCCATGTTTTTCAGCATGGTATCAGAGCTCCCATGGTATTCACCATGAGGAGAAAACTTCCGCTGCAATTTCCTTTTCTTTCTTTTTCATTTTCTCTTTTCTTTTCTTTCTCTTTTCCTTTTCATTTTCTCAAGAAACTTAAAGATTGTTCGTTCTCTTTTTCTCCGTTAGTTGCATTCCTTTTCTACTCTCTCTGCTGCGTTTCATCATTGTTCGATCTGATTTTAGCATCTTCTTCTCCGTTCTAGGGTTCTTCTCCGCAGCTTCGCCCACCTGTTTTGATGGATTCGTTGCCGCCGTCGTCGCCTTTGAGCTCCGACTCTGTTTCTCAGAGATCGGTACTGGAGAATCGGCGATTCCTTTTTAGATCTGCGAATGGCGTTCTTATTGCCTCTTCCTCGTGCGGAAATCGATGGAGATCGTTCTTGGCGGAGTGTTTCGTCCGAATCTGGTTTCATCTCCATTTCGATTCATCTCTGGTTTGTTCATTTGTTGCTGCTTGTTCTGCCTCCATTTTCACTTGTGACAACGTCGTCAGGAACTTGTTTCTTTCAAGCATTGGTGCACCGAAATTGGAATTTCCAGCATGTCATTTGGCATCACTTTAGCAAGACCTATTTGATAATTTTTAGTCCGTGACTTCATTTGGTGTCTAATGGACTTATACCTTGATATGGCTATCTTTTGGAAAGTGGAAATGGAGAGCAAGTGGACCTCACATGGGTTGTTGCTATATCATCATTTGGAAGACGCTGCTAGAATTTTTTCATATTTCTTTTCACTTCATTGAGTGACTGGTGTAGTATTTTGATGGTTGAGAGTTGGGAGGGCGAGAAGTCAAAAAGGACGTGGAAAGGGGGGAGGGGAAAGAGTGTCGGAGGTTAATATTCCGTTGTTTGGTTGCTTGAAAGAAATGAGTGGAAGGTTTTAATATATGGGAGGAAAAAGGAGAACTCATTATTATAATTTGGATAACTCTAGAGGAGTATAAACATCGAAATCAGCGAAAGCAATTTTTAAATTTAACCTCATAATTTTCCCTTCCCTCTTCCTTATTTATTTCCTTTCGATTCCTTCCCGTACTAACATACAGTAAAATTTTCATAAAATTTAATGAAGGTCGTGGGGAATTACATGATAATCTTCCCTTTATTTTTAAAAATCTTCCGAAGGTTGTTTTATCCATGCAGTAATAGAATTCCTTTCATCCTCAAGAGACGAAGTTAGGGAAAAAAAATCACACTAATTTATAAGTATACTCGGGATAAATCATATAAGCTATGTTGGCCACTGTTTGAGTTTTTTCTTAATCCTAATTTTTTTTTTGTTCCGTATAGAAAATAAACCATTTTACAAGTCTTTGATGTTGAAGGGAGAAATGAGGATTGTTTAACAACTTTTTTTTGTCTTGGTCATGAATTATTATATAGGAATATAACATAAAATCGTGTACAGTCCACAATGATGCATCCGAAAGCTTACGTTTCAGTAATTTTTCCCATCATGACAAAGCACAGCAATGTTATCTTTCACGCGAACATCTTCCTAAACGTGTGGCATCCATTCACTTGACGACCTTCACATTCATGTTCATCATCTCTTTTCACTTGCACTCTTTTTCCAACTTGGCTTGTTATGTTATTCTTTGGCTTAATTGCACTTTTTATCTTCCATTATTTGTCATGTGTGATTTTGGTACCTCAAGTTTTCTTTGAGCACATCTGATCTCCTTATTTTTTTAATATTGCAAATTCGATCATTCTGTCTAATGTTCATCAATTTTTCAATAATCAATCGAGAGGAACCGTTGCTTTATGCACAAGAACCTCTGATTTAGCTTCTATGCTAAATGACCATGTGATGGAACCATAAAGAGGTCCCATAAAGAAGGGACGAAACCAACAAATGTCATAGAGGAACCTTTGTATCATGTTAAAATAGAGAAGCAGAGGAGAGAGATAGAGTACCTCTCCATCAACCATGTCAAATTGTCAATCATAAAAAAAAAATGACGCATTGGACCTGAAAGACCATATTTGCAATGCTAAAAAAATATGGGGATCAAATGTGCTAAAAAAAAATCGGGCCAAAGTTTCACATGACCAATAAAAGAGGGATTAAAAGTACAATTAAACCTTATTCCTTTTAAATGTCCAACCTTGTAAAAACCCAATCTTGCTTGTACACAACAGTGACATCCCATGCATCAAAAACGGTGAGGAATTTTCATAGGTCACTGAAAAAGTCATTGCTGTTAATGCTGGTAAGAAGAAAAATTCCGTACATACATTAACCACATAAAACGTTGATCCGGGATTATACATAATATTACAGCCACCTATGATATCATTTATACTCAACCATAACACATCAAGCAAAAAAATACGTCGTATACTACCACGTGGTTATTAATTATTAATTATTATACATATTTGTGCGTTTTCATTGCATTCAGTAAACTTAATATGGGTGTCTGGACTTCATGCTCTTGCGCCCCCAAGTTCGAATTTTCGAATGTTCATTCTTCCATTTAGTGCCAGGGCAAGAACATCATATTCCTCCACGTACCAGAGTTCTGATACCACTGCCTGGAAATATTTTTAGAATAAAATCAAAGCATGTAAATTATAAGATATGGGTGTTTTATAAAAAGTAAGCATTTGAATTGATAAAGTAGATTGAGATCTCACTCCAAAAGTTGATATACCCTTAATTAGATACAGCAAATCTTTTCTTTCTTTCTTTTTTCTTTTTGATTCAAGAGGGGGCTCAAAGGGGGCCTTAAAAGGGGAGGGGGAGGGGGAGGGGGAGGGAACAAGGGAATGATAAAGAGACGAACCACATTACCGAGATTTGAACCGACACTCATAATTCACATTCCACAACTTAATTGATTGATTTGAATCTTCTAAAAAAAAAAAAAACACTTAAACTAATCTTAAAATATTTGTTGTCTAATGTTTTTGTCCAAAAATCAAGCTATTAAATTTCTTTAATTTTGAGTAACGTAATTAAATAAATTACATTCTCACTTCATTAATATTCTTTATCATCGTGTTTAATGATTTTTCTAATCTATGCATCAAAAAACCTGTGTTTGATAGTCCTCCCAACTAACATAATTCTTTGAAAATTTCAGCTAATTAAGACTCGATCAAAAGTCCCTCTCTCCTCTTTATTTCTCTATATTAAAAGAGTGATGTCTACAACACACTCTTTACTGCTCTTCCTACTACACATTCTCTATGAATTTTATGTGGGACCCATTGAAGAGTATGGACCCACGTGTTAGTGGATCCCAGATGAAATTCATCCAATAATAAAAAAAGTGTGTTGGAGGGAATATGTTAAATAATTTGTTAGCATTTCTATTAAAAAAATCAAGTAATTAAGACTATTAAAAACTCATTGATTGTTTTTTTGGTTTCCCAGGGTATCCTCCGCACGCGATGCAAGAGCTAGAGATCGAACCCCTGACCACTTGCTTAAGGGGCCCAAGCTCGTTACCACTTGAGCAAACCACATGTTGGTCATTGATTGTTTGATTTTTTTTTTCTACAAAAAAATTGATTTTTTTTTTAGAATCATATTTCTAACAATTACAGCCTTTTTTTTTAATCACAATTACACCTTTTTTTTTTAACAACGAAATTAAAAGACAAAGCAAAGAGAAAAACAAAGGCAGAACAACTCCTAACCCTTGTCCACTACACCAGAGGCATCTTTCAGGAGCCAAACCTTAACAGAAGTAGGGGCTTCATTCCAAAGGTTGTATCCATCACCAAGGGTTATTCCTAACTTAACCAAACTGTCAGTGCATGAGTTAGCCTCTCTGAAAATGTGGCTAATATTCACACACCAATGATGATTGGGAGGGTCCAAAGTCTCCTTAACAACTGAAGCATGCACATGACATTGCATGAATATCCTTAGGATGTTCGCGGATTGGATTGGATCGATTTTGAGCTAAAAAGTCATCTGATCCAATGATAAAAACATCGTGCGATTTGGATTGAATCGGTTTGCTTCCTTAAAAAAATCTGATTCGATCCAATCCAATCAAATACGGTTTGGATAATTCCGTTTTTGTCGTTTTTTTTTTCTAACGTCAAGTGCAAGTGTCCTTTCTACTTATTTAATAGTGGATAAAAGATAATCTTCATTTTAATTTGGGAGTTTGAGAAGAAAAAAATTATTGATATTTTTTAACACGTTCTTTTATATTAATTCTCTATATCTACTCATACTTATCCTATTTTTTTCCTTGAATCGGCTACAAATAAATTGTAGCTAATTATTTTTCAAATTTACTTAGTTGTTTTCTTATTTTTCATGATTACTCAATCATATATATATATGCTATGCACCAAAACTTTTAGTAAAATATAACTTCAAGACATTAATATTTATTCTAAATAGTCTTATATATGTCATTCCAACAAAAATATTAAAAAGAACAAGGGATATAAGTGTATGAAGAGTAATGTTTAAATATGAGTAATACTATAATTTCAAAAATAATAGTATATGTATATAATAGATCGGTTTGGATTGGATTTCATTATAGGATCCAAAATCCGATCAAATCCAATAAAAAATTGCGGTTTTTTTGGTTTTCGGTTCGGTTTTTTGCGGTTTGAATCGGTTTGGATCGGTTGATGAACACCCCTAGATATCCTATTCTAAAGTAAGGAAGCTACTTCATGAACCCCCTATCCCAAGCAAGCGACAACCCACGTTTCGCTGCTAAAAGCTCAGCAAGAAAACAATCTCCTCTCCCTTCAAATCTAGAGAAGTCAGAGACCCATTTCCCCTTGGATCAACGAATCAGATCATCTGCTCCCATAAAGGAGGAAGACTCCATAAAATTACCATCCACATTAACTTTGACAAAATCCTTGGGAGGAGGAGAACAGGAAACAAAAAGCCTGTCCATATGACCATGATGAGAAAGAAATATGTAGAATTCATCATGGGAACTCCACACACGCCTCACCACTAAATGAACATCCCAAGCATCCTCACTGAACATCATGTTATTGCGCCATCTCGAGAGCGAGGGCAGTAAAGAAAGATGAGTGCTGTAAGAGACCAATTCTAAGCCAAACTTCTCGAGAGTGAGGGCAGTCACGGAGTCAATGGAAAGTGAACTCCACAGCAGCAGAACAATGAAAACAAGCACTGATGGAAGCCAAACCTCTAGATTGCGTAACTCCATCGTAGGTAAAGCATGATGAAGGATTAACCAAACAAAAAACTGAAACTTAGCTGGAACCTTAAGCTTCCAAAGCCAACTCCAATCTTGGTTAGTGTTCCAATCAGTGTCTGCTCAAAAGCCAAGAATACCCCAATTACACTGTTTTTGAATTAATGTTGTTTTCGTATGGAATATTTTAGGGCAAGATGTATTATCTTGCAATTGCAAAAAAAAACTCATTACTGTTACAGTACCCAAAATTCAGGAGAGGAAAAGGCAAGGAATTGGGAAGAAGGAGAGGAACAAGACGAAGGGCACTCTCGCTACTCTTGCTCCTAAGGTCGTTTTGATGTTCGGTTCCAAAGTTGTGAAATCTGTTTATTTTTTTCTTTTTTTCTTTATTGCTATATGCAGCACACCAGATTACATAACCCCTAATAATCAGCACATTTCGAATGGCTTAGAATCCAACAAGGTAATGCAAACTAGATAACTTGGAGATGCTAGACACATATTTCTGGAGTTTGAGGAGACCAGGATGACCCAATTGAGCATGTATGGTAAGAGGGGAATCTGTGGCAAAGCAAACCCGGGAGGGGGTGGAGAGCTGGTAACGGCTATGAGACTCACTTCCGGTGCAATCATCCGTCTCAAACTCCGGTCTTGCAAGATAACAATGTCTTTAGTAAAGGTAATCAACCAATCATGAGAACAGGTTAAACGACTAACAGATACTAAATTAAAGGGACACCCAGGGACATAAAGGATAAAATCAACATACAAGGAAGGAAGTGGATGGCCAGTTCCAATACCTTGGGATTGGGTTTGAGAACCACTAGCTAAAGTGACAATAGGTAAAAAAACCTGATGTAGAAAGAGGAAAAATGAGCCTTATTACCAAAGATATGGTCAGACGCACCAGAGTCAAGAACCCAAGGACCATGGGAGGGTGACTGAGATATGCAAGCAGATGAATTACCCGTATGTGCAACCAAAGCAATGGATCCAGAGTACTTTCTATGCTCAAACCACTGGAAAAAATCTTTATTATTAGCCGGAGAGGCCTTAGGAGGATCGATAGAACCAGAGAAAGCCATATATCAGATATAAAAAGACCAAGAAACAGAACCACAAGGTGCCTGAAAACCCGTAACGGCGTGCACACGCAATGCGTCAGTAGCAAATGTGCGTCAGTGGTATTGGAATCGTCGGAGGAAGTCAACCGTCGCACCAGAAAAGTCGTCCGCAACGAAGCCACTACATGCCGACAAAACGAGCTGCTCGCTGATGCTTCTGGACGCTCGTGTGGGTGCGTGAGGAGGCGGTTGGGGCTAGGTATTGGGGGTTGGGCTGCACAAGACAATGCAGTTTTGATGGTGGGGTGGTTGGTTGGAAAGGTCGCCGGAAAAGGTGGCGCTGACGGTGGCATGGGACAAAAAGACCAAAGAAGACACTAGAACGAAGACACGACAGTGGAGAAGGGGCAGGCCGGAGGAGGAACACGGTTTGCCAAGAAAATTTTTCATTGGAGGATAGTGGGTCCACTGGGTAAGCGTGGTTTTAGGGTTACCTCTGTCTGGCTCTAGCTACCATGTTGAAAGAGAGACAACAGAGGCATGAAGGCATGAAACCATGGGTCTTAACTACACAACGGAGTCTGTTTTATATATGTTTAATGAAATAATTACACAACGAATATAAGAGATTCTATTCCTATTTACAAGAGATGATATGATATGCCTAAACCTATACATTAATTACAACGATTATAAACATATTTTAAACACGTTGCATTTTCATAGCAATTCAAAAAATATATTGATATTTTGAAATAAATAAATTTTCTTACTAAAAGGGAGAATGTAAAGAATCGGAGAGTATTGTTCGATTTTTTCCCACATGAGATGCAGCAAGTAGGAAGAAGAGGAAAATAGTTTCTAAGGTGAGCTTGTCTCTGAAGTGAACAAATATGTATATCCATCCTTCATTAGCTAAAGTGCATCGAAATCTCAACTCAAACTCAAAGGTGAATATATTCTTACTTGCCTACTTTACACAGCTTTACTATGGGAGAAAATATCACTATCGCAAACCCCTTCCCCATCATTTTCCTTTTCCATACTCTCTGAATAAATATCAATTATTACTACACTAAAGTGCAAGAGGTGCTTCTGCCTGTTTTGCATACCATATGCAAATGCATAGAGTGAATTTCAATTTCCAAAATGATTCATATCCACATCTAATCAGGTTTAGGTCACAAGTTTACTATAAAAACTCCAGATTTCAACTTTTTAACTGAGATTCCAATTCTGAATTCTCACTGCCCACACAAAATTACTAATTATATAACCACAAACCTTGAATTCACGGATCTGATTGTTAAGTCGATTAACCATCTCATGGAAAAATTGGACATGATCCGACGTTTTGGGCAGCTCCTGCGTATAACAAGATTTGACAATAAATAATAGAATGAAGGGGGAATGGGGTTAAGTGTTAACAATATACTGCTATCTATCTGCCAAATAAGAAATCAGAGACATTTTTTGGACCATTGATCAGCCATGGAGAAATCAAAATGCAAAAGTATTTGGGACAAAGACAGTTCTCTATTGGAGTATCATAAAGTCAACCTTCTTGTGAATTGTGACTATATCCCATTTCAAGTTATGTTATTCCTTGTTATATTTCCTGTCCAATTCATATTCATTTCATTATTATTTTTTGTCAATACCACTTGGCACTTTAACCTTATCTGAAATAAACAAGTTCTAAAATTTTACACAGTGAAACTACACTTGCTTTCAATTTGAACTTTATAGTCTTATAAAGCCATACAAGTTAACAACTTACTACCTAACTACAGGTTGACAATTGTGCCACCAATGTCCAAGTCAGTAGCAAATGCAACTTTAAAATGCATGATAATGCCACTTAAATAAATTTCAAGAGATACTGTAGAATGTAGATGCATATTACCATAGGCAATGCTCTAGGTGGACCCAAAAGCCTTGCAAAAGTCGTGTGAAGAATTGCAGCATCATACTGCAGACGAAAATAATGGAGATCATCAAGCATCACAAAGCTAAACAATTTTAGTGTAAAAATGATATCAAATCACCAATTAGTTAAAGAAAAATAAAGGATTGGTGCCATAGAGAAATCTGTTATAGCATAAAAGAATGCTAAATAGGACATCTCAAGCCATAGATAGTAAACACATTTTTCTAGCACAGACATTATAACAAAACTGAGTATTCAAATGGTGCTTACAAGTTGCTTCTCTGGTGCATGTGGAAGGGCATCCTTCAACTTGGCACGAATGGTTATGGGATCTGTCCCTGAGGTAACCTATAGAATAAGCATAAAATGATTACCATAGGCTTGTGAATGCTGTCTGAAATTCTAACAAAGAAACGATTCAACATAATGACTTAGAGATAAAGAGATGATTTCAATTTTTTTTATATACTTGTTGGAAAGTCTCACATAAGTAGGAAATGAGAGAAATAAAGTGAATATAAAGTTTGGAGTGCACAAGACCAAATAGCATTTTGGACAAAGTTGCAACTCTGAAGCACAATTTTACATGTTAAAGACCATCTCACTCACCCACACTTCACGACAGGGCCCACTCATAAATTTCAACATAGTATTAGAGCCCATATGGCCATGCAGCCTATTAACAATCCAAGTACAAAGTCAATTTTTTTTATAAAAAAAAAAAAAGAAAGAAAGAAGAAGAACCAAGCAAATGTTGCAAACCTGTGGCCTTTAAGATTCAAGTCTGGAAAAGGAGAACAAGTCTAGACAATAAAATGAAGATGGACATGCACCCTCTAAGACTCAAAACTTGAAGTATAAGCCCAGCCTGACGATTAAAGCCAAGTCACAACTGGGTCAAGCTAGTTGGTCTTTTGGGGGTGGTGGTGGTGGACGTGTTACAAAATAAAGAAGTCTCACATAAGTTGGAAATGAGAGAAGCAAAGTGAATATAAAGCTTGGAGTTCACATGTCCAAATAGCATGAGGCATTTTGAACAAAGTTGCAACACTCAAGAACAAACCCACATGTTGAAGACCAACTCACTCACCCACACTTGGATGGGGCCCACTTATAAATTTCAACAATACTACAACCACAGCATGACTACGTTGCAAGGATACGGGTACGATACCGATACCCGGTGCGGTTATAGGTATTTTCCAAAAATCCAAGATACGGTACATCAATGTGTGAGGGCTGAGATGTGAGGATGAGAGACTGATTATGCGATTCACAAGTTCAGCATCCAGGTGTAGCTGGGAAGAAAAAAGAAACAACCCTAATTTTCTAGCCCAAAACGATGTAGATTTGGTACGTACCCAGGTGTACCCAATCTGTATCGATACTCGATACGTTCTCAGTATGGGTATGATAAGGACCTAAAGCCCAAAGGCCCAATGGGGCCAGAATTACTTAGTTTGACACAAGGGTGCATGATGCACTTGATCCAGGCCAGCATAACTAACTTTGCTGATCTGGCAGGAGAATGAAAGAGGGTGAGAGAGGCGTGTTTCAGCAGCAGGGAATATATTGTAATGGGGGAGGGTCATAACAGTTTAGGCGAGAATTGGGACTAGACTTGGGAGAGAGAGGCACTCTCGGATTGCCTTAGGTTACCATTTTCATTGCTCTGTATTTTCTTATTCATCCCAGCACTGTAATTCCTCATTATAGGCTAGGGATTATCAATAACACACTACTTTCTTCTATATTTCTGCTTTAAATCCTTGGTTCCCATCAATGGTATCAAAGCTCTCGATTCCTGGAGCTTTTGATTCTCACTATACAAACTGCAAAATGGAGTTTAGAGTGGAGAATGTGGAGAGAAGCTTGCTGGAATGGAGGACTGTAAACCCAACCCGATTGGAAGAGATCCAGCAACTCTGGAAAAGGAGGAAGGGAGACTACTCCGGACGTAGATCTCGACGTGATCATGCTCCGAGTCGACGTCGACGAACTCCCAACGAACCAGAATCTATATCCAAGCGGATAGATCGGGCCTTGCTGTTAATAGAGAAGAACTATGCCCTGCTTAGTTGTGGAACTGGTTCGCGATCACAGCAAAAGGAGGAAGGTCGATTTCCGTCATATGACGTCGGAGGAGGGAAACTTGAGATGCCAGTGTTCACAGAAGGGAAGAAGGACCTTGAGAAGGAAGATGATGGTAGATAAAGTGATCGATCCATTAGCAGTAATTTCTGTATTGTTACAGAAATTGAGAAGCATGTGGAGGGGGAGTTGAAGGCCAGCAAAGTATCTTCAAGGGAAGAGGAGGAACTTCAAGCGGCGCTTGTGAAGGAGATCGAGGTGGAAGGTGACAGTGGTGATGCCTCAGATCTTTCTGAGATGATAATGAAAAATCAAAGGGGTGGCTGCAGCAGAAACGACGGCGATCACTGTGTTGATAGTGGCGGAGGAAGAGTGGTGGAGATAATGAGCGGTGGTGGGCGTGTAACTCCGCCGCCGGATCTAGGCGTACCCAAGGTGGTGGTGGAGTCGTCTTTGGGTGTTAATGAGCTGCCGCCGCCAGCACCGCCGGACCACTATCCTTGTTTAGCGGCTGAGAAGACAGATTTCGTGAAGGTAGGAATGGTGGTGCTGCCGCCGTCGGAACCGCCTGATCTTGCAATGTACATGGAGGCAGGTGGGTCACTTGAACCAGCGGAGGGTGGGTCGTCACTTTCAGTCGTCAAGTGGTCGTCCCTACCTGTTGATGAGATAACCGACGCATCTGTGAGAGAAGGGGGCTAGGGCAGCAGTGGAGAAATTGGGTCAAACTTTTGGCCAATTGGGCCAGGCCCAAAACTGTTATGTTAATAGAGTTTATGCTGAAGGAGGACCAAGTGTTTACCTGAAATATTCTAGTGGATCTCAGAAAGTGTTTCAAAACAAGATAGTGGGCCAACTTAGTAAAAAAAGGAAATGGGCCCTAGAGGAATATAAGGAGCTAATAACCACTGATACAAAAAATGAGGAATTGGTTTGGGCCTCCACGTTCCATGGTTAGCTCAATTTCGTGTATGACCGAGGAAGGAGTTGCAGGGAAATTGGTGGGTCATTAGAAGGGGAATCTACTGTAGGCAATAACAAAAATACTTTGCATGACTGCCTGGGAAAGAAATGAAAGCAGGGAAAGGCGTTGGCATAGACATATGCAGTGCTGGTCCATGTGGGATTGAATCAGAATTGTCACTTGGTGATCAAGAGCTTAGCCTGACTTCCTATCCTGGTAGTGATTTTGAGACAGCGACAGGAAACAGTGTGATTGAAGGCTTCTTTTGGGGCCATATTGGACAACGTGCCGCATATGGAAAGTTGAAGGCTTCTCTTGGGGCCTTTGGAGAGGCTATGCTTACAGGTGTTTTGGGAGACTCTGTTAAGGTCACGTTTGCCATGGATGACAATGTTTCTGCTTCAGAGTTCCAAACTTTTAAAATTAACCTACAAGGGTTGGCTGATTGTGTAGCATCTCGTGGAGGAGGTTTACTGGAGTTGAAAGCAAACATAAATGTTATTCTTGTTCTAGCACTCCTTGCATCATCAGGAAAACCTAGTTTTGAAATTCTCTTTGGTCATAGGCTCTCTGGAGGAGTAAACTCTCTTGCAACTACTGGTATTTTCAAATTTTCGGCAAAGGATTATTGTGGTGATTCTCTAGGCTCTATGATACCCAAGAGTCCTGTTTTTTATGATGAGGGAAGCATTATTATTGATTTCATCACAGATCAAGAAACTGCTACAGTCAGCAAGTGCCCTGCATGGGTTGGCTCTATTTTTGTTCCTAGAGGAAATTTTAGCCAAATCCAGTTGACATGCTTGCTGTTTCTTAGGGTGAAAATTGAACACATTCATTGGGACCCAGGCGGGGACTATTATTCTTCAAGCACCACTGGGTCATTAGGTTTCAAGCAATGGGACCCCGGTGGATGTTGCTCTTCTTGCCCAATCCTCCACATGGAAGTACTTGATGCAAGAAAAGATGTGCAGGGAAGTGTGGAGATGTTAGTCAAAGGGAAGGAATTGCCCACTTGTGAGAATCCATGGGAGTCGCTAGCTGAGTTCACGAGGACATTTCCTAAATCTCACCTTGAGGACAAGGTGAATTTTGAAGGCGAAAGAATTGATAGGGACCTAAAGCCCAAAGGCCCGATGGGGCCAGAATTACTAAGTTTGACACAAGGGTGCATGATGCACTTGATCCAGGCCAGCATAACTAACTTTGCTGATCTGGCAGGAGAGTGAAAGAGGGTGAGAGAGGCGTGTTTCAGCAGCAGGGAATATATTGTAATGGGGGAGGGTCATAACAGTTTAGGCGAGAATTGGGACTAGACTTGGGAGAGAGAGGCACTCTCGAATTGCCTTAGGTTACCATTTTCATTGCTCTATATTTTCTTATTCATCCCAACACTGTAATTCCTCATTATAGGCTAGGGATTATCAATAACACACTACTTTCTTCTATATTTCTGCTTTAAATCCTCGGTTCCCATCAGTTGTTAGGAACCCAGCAATTTAGAGATAGAAAATAAGTAAAAGAGTACTGTATTATTGAAGTTGCTAGCCTGTAACAAGTGGTTACAATGCTGGATGAAGAAGAAACAAATGAATACAATGTGTTCTAGGCAATTCGAGAGTGCCTAGTCTCTCCCAAGTCCAATCCTAATTCCATCCTGTTCAATTCTACCTTCCTCTCCTCATGTTATACCCTCTCTCATGACCTCAGCACATGAGCATTCCCCTCTCTCTCTCTGCCAGCTAGGCAGAGTTAGTTACAACATTCCCTCCCTTGCTTACAACATTCTCTCCCTTGCTCTGATCAGGTGCATTGCACCTCTTGGGTCTCCTCACATAGACTTCAGTGGGCCTTGGAGGTCTTGGGTTCGCATCAATTCTTCCCCCTTCGGAACTCACCTTGTCCTCAAGGTGAACAAGTGAGTGGCTTCTTGAGCACACTTTTCCGGGGTCCCACTGTTTGAATCCTGATAGCTGAGAACCATGTCTCCTTAAACTCATTTTGGTGCTGCTAAGTTCAGCTCCATAATGCTTGCAGCAAGCAACAATGATCTCCCCTATCTCATCACAAATTGGTGGGATGCAAACCCTATGCACCAAGAAAGAAACCACAGGCATTGTCTTGGAAGTTAGTAGCACTGATTTGGCTCTTTAGAAAGTTGTTCTGGAAATTCACTCCAACTCCAATAGTATAGTTGACTTCAGCCACAAGAGGAGTTGGGTCCATGATAATTGGGCCTGAATTCACAATAGCAGCACAACCACCCTCAAATTCTGCATATGTTCCACCTGGGTCAAATAAGAAGAAATCCAGGTCTATCTCAGTGTCTTGTGTCTTCTTTCTGTTATTCCCGGAGAAAGCCATTGACTCAGAAGCCCAGAACCATTTTTTGTGACACTGTTCTGTGTGCAGATGGTTGGCTTCTGCCATGGGACTCATTCCAAGGTTTGCGATTGAAATACAACACTCCTTGGCTATTAAAAACAAAATACCTTCTTTTCCAGTCACCCCTCAAATTGGAGGATGGTTCTGGTGGAGGATATCCTTGTCGAACTATTTGAACCCTTCCATTTGCAGCAGATTCCATTACTACATCTATCCCCTCATTTGCTATCTTATAAAAAGGATGTGCAGTGTCCCCACTAGGAGAACCATAAGGACCATTCAAGGACAGCCTACCTTCTTCGAAAATTTGTCTTTTATAGTCTTCCATTCTTGCATAAAGAGAAATCTGCTCCTCATTGTAACTTCCTCTTGACTGTTGTACATAATCCAAAACTTCACCACTGAGAGGTTCCACCTGATGTAATAGCTTATATCCACTTACAGCCTCTAATAACTCAAATCTCTTCTTGGCCTCAATGTTATTTAGAGCACTGAGCAGATTGAAATGGGTTTCCTCCAAAGAGGGTTTTGCATTATGCAATTCCACTTCTATGACAGTGGCAATAAGAATCTTGGTGCTCTTTCCCGGTAATATAAATTTTACATGTTTCTGGTCATGCACAACGAAAGCTTTGGCATCCCCAAAAACTGATAGAACAAAGGAAAACACAGCAGAATTTTCCCAACTGCCCATCAAATCTGCTTCGTCTAATTTAGGAGAGTTCTCAGAAGAAAACTCTGATTTACTTGTAAGGGGACTGACTCCATCCTCTGTTTTTAATTCAATTTGAGAAATAGGATTTGGCCCGCATGCCCCCAGGCCCATTCCTCTTCTTGCAACATTTTATGTTCATCATTAATTTGGGTAGCTTCTAGCACAGGCCCAATTTGTTGTTTCAAGCTGGATCTCAGCCCCTCTTTATCATAACCCCAATTAATAAGAGATATTTGGGCCTGGCCCATTAGGTTAAGAAAATGACCTAATTTCTGTAATTCCATCTCTGTCCCTCCTTCCTTATGCTTCCTCTTCATGATACTTCTTGCAGCAGCCATGTCTTTATGCTCCGGAGCTGCAATCGTCCCAAGGGCAGCCGCACAAGGCCACGGGTCTGGTGGCTCTGGCGACTCCGTAGGTGCCGACGTCGAAAGCTCATCCACGCCAGGCGACGACCCACCTTCTGCCGTGACGAGTGACCCACCCGTCTCCTTGTACATGACAAGATCAGTCGGTTCCGGCGGCGGTAAGCGAAAGGTCGGCGACGACCCTCCCTTCTCCATGGAAACGTCCCGATACGGCAGTTCCGATGGTTCCGGCGGCCGTACACGTCCACCACCGATTGTTGTCTCTACCCAACTGCCCCGGCCACCGCCCTCATATCTTCCGTCGTCTCCCTTGCTTATGTCGCTACCAATACCACCCACACAGCGGCCGTTTTCGCTTCTGCTGCCGCCGCCACCTTGATGACGATCTTCCTCCCTTTCCCTCTTCATCTCAAAAATATTGGAGACATCCGTCTTCATCTCAGAAATATTGAAGACAGCACCACCGTCATCTTCCACCTCGATCTCCTTCACCTGCACATCTAGAAGTTTCTCTTCTTCATCCTTCATCTCTTCTGCAATTTCAAAGGGAATTTGACTAATCGGAGCTATTCCCCATTGTTGATGGTTAGAGGAGCCTTGAACCTGCAAGGACCCTGAGTCCATTTCCAATTTCGATTCTTCATCTTCTACAGCCGGTCCACCTCCCCAGAAGGCATAGTTCCTCTCTACCAACAGCAAGGCCCGGTCCAACAGTTCATATACAGAATCATGTCCACTCGAAGTTCGTTGATGTCGCCGATCCCGTTTTTCCTCATCAAGTTCTTTTTCAGTTTGCCATTTAAATTCTGCACCCCTTCTATCAGCGCGGCGACTTGGTGCATGACCACGTCGAGATCGTCGTCTGGAGCAGTCTCCCTTCCTCCTTTCCCATAGTCGCTTGATCTCTTCCAGTCGGGTTCCATTTACTTTCCTCCCTTCCAGCAAGCTTCTCTCCCGATTCTCTAATCTAGACTCCATTTTGTAGTTCCTATGGGGATAATCAAAAGCTCCAGGAATCGAGAGCTTTGATACCATTGTTAGGAACCCAGCAATTTAGAGATAGAAAATAAGTAAAAGAGTACTGTATTATTGAAGTTGCTAGCCTGTAACAAGTGGTTACAGTGCTGGATGAAGAAGAAACAAATGAATACAATGTGTTCTAGGCAATTTGAGAGTGCCTAGCTATGAAGCACAGACACCTCTTCGAAAGTGCCGTGTCACGTGTCGGACACGCCTCGGACACCGACACTTCACGGACACGCCTCCGACACGTGTCGGACACCCCTCTGCGGTGTCTCAATTAAAAATTAATTTTTTTCCGCTCGGACACCTCTCAGACACTTCTCGGGCACGACTTGGACACTTCTCAGACACTCCTATCATAAAAAAAATATTTTTTTAAAAAAAGTCAACTTATAATTTTGAGATCATGGGTCACAAACCTAAATATTTTTTAAACAAATATTTACTAAAATTAGATCTTTTACTTTTTTAGACATAAAACAAAATGATACCTCTTAGCATTTTTTGTGAGGCTCATTATCATAGAACCTAACTAGTTGTTTTATAAAACATAATTCATTTTCTTATCTTGATATTATTTTTGTAAAAATTGCATTGTGAAATGACCCCTTAGTCTTAGTATTCTGTGTGAGGGTTATTATGAAAATTGTAAAGCTTAACAATATATATATATATATAAGCGATGTCCCGGTGTCCTATGTTTTTGACGTTAGCCGCTTCCCGGTGTCGGTGTCGTGTCGTGTCGCGGTGGCCGTGTCAGAGTCGGTGCTTCATAGGTGCCTAGTCTCTCCCAAGTCCAATCCTAATTCCAGCCTGTTCAATTCTACCTTCCTCTCCTCATGTTATACCCTCTCTCATGACCTCAACACATGAGCATTCCCCTCTCTCTCTCTGCCAGCTAGGCAGAGTTAGTTACAACATTCCCTCCCTTGCTTACAACATTCTCTCCCTTGCTCTGGTCAGGTGCATTGCACCTCTTGGGTCTCCTCATATAGACTTCAGTGGGCCTTGGAGGTCTTGGGTTCGCATCAAGGTACATCACCATTTTTCGAGTACCCATACTTTAGAGGTTGTAAATTAGAAAATTTAGAAAACAGAAACCACTTAAGTCCAAAAGGTAATACTTTTATACACAGGTCAAGCTTCACCATTCCAACTTTTCACTTAACAGGACTAAGTATATCACACTGCTATATGTGTGTATAAGAGAAAGAGAGAGAGCAGGAAGGTGGGGAGAATGAAGGAATCACGTCCCGTGTGTGCATCTCATAGTCTATAATACGTGTATCATGGATAAGGGGACAAAATACACGATTCTTTAGATGATGAAAAGAAACCTGCCAGCAACCAAGGAGCACACCAGTTGAAGTCAAAACCACCCTATCCAAAACAATTTTCAAAGGGCAGAGCGTCGCAGCAACAGCTTGCACAGAAGATGCTTCAACTTCTATCTAAACAAAAATGATTGTCGTGAGTTAGAACAGCGAACTGCAGGAAAGAAAATGGAGACATCCAAAATGGAAGCATACCTCTTCTTTGGTGGCAGGAACAGGTACAATATGGTGAGAGGCATGGAACATGCTAAAATGGTACAAATTAGAGTCCTGAAACCAGATTGCTAATTGACACACATGTAAGAATGCCAGTAAAATAAAAACAAGATACAGAGAAGGTTAAAGCAACTCAGGTATATGTTTAAACACAGAGACTGGTTCAGTGAATGAATCCGAATTAAGTTGATCCAACTACAGCTTACCTTTATCGAAGTATGGATTAAAAATACTTTTGACAGCCTCCCTGAGTCATGCAAACCATGCATGTGTTATATGAATATCAAATTACTAGACTTGGTAATAAAAAAATTCAAACTAAAAAAGATAAATATAATGATAAAGAAGGATATTTGAAGGAGAAGATATAATTATCATTATAATTTATATAAGTGGCAAGCTATGCCCCTTTCTACCAGGAAAGCTGTTAGGACCCAAAATTAAAAGCAAAAGAAAAAAGAGGGTAAATCAAACTGCATGTTCTGTGGTTAAATTGTATATAAAAGAGGAGTGGGATACAATATTGTTAAATATAATTAATATATATGGATGGTGAATTTATGTGGACGGTGGAGTCTCATCCATTGTATCCTCATGTTCATTGTATATTTCTCCTAGGACTTGGTATAGATAGTTATTGTTCTCTAGGAACCGGGTTTCCTATCTCATTGTCAAGTGTATATATATTGTCATATTGGAATGGAAATATATAGAACAAATATTCAGTTCATATATTTGAGTTGGTACCAGACCTCTCTTCGTTCCTGGTTAGTGTTGTTTGGGGTTCAGCTACAGTGCTGACCCATCGTGTTGTTTGGGGTTTCAGCTACAGTGCTGACCCATTGTTTTTTAGTTGTCCGGTGACCGGAGTAACACCGGCAACCACCTCAGAAGTCGCCGACTGGAAGTCTCACCGAGCGCCGCCTCCATATTCGCCTCCACGCACCCTCATCCGCCACCGCCAAAATCTCCACTCTCCGGTGCGTGTGATCCATGCGCCACCTTCCCGGCCGACTTTTTCGCCGCCGATTGCACCACCGTGTTTGTCGTCTTCTCCCGGTTCTGTTTTGCCCTTGTTTGGTGTCTGGGTCTACTATTGTGCCCCTATTTTGCCCCTGTTTGGTGTCTTTTTCAGTTTTTCAGTGAGTATTTTTGTGTTCGTTTGGTTTGTTCACAGAAGCTCTTCCATGGCAGCAAAGAAAAGTTTGGTTTCCTTTGCTTTTTCTGGGTCCCCCACCATTACTTCCGAGAAGTTAAATGGTAAGAATTATGTGAGTTGGCGTGATGCTGTTGAAGTATGGTTTCTGGGTCAGGGTTTGTTTGATCATCTCACCAAAAAGGTTGCTGATATTCCTACAACTGAGAAAAAAGAATCGCAACGGGCTGATTATCAACTTGTATCATTGTTGTGGCAGTCCATTGAACCAAGGTTAATGGTGCATTTCCGTCCATACAAAACATGTTGCGAGATCTGGAAGAAGGCTCAAACTGTTTATGCTAATGACATACAACGGCTATATGAGACAATTCATAATTTGGCAACAATACAGATGTCTGATCTTGACTTGCCCTCCTATCTGAACAAGGCACAATCCATTTGTGAGGAAGTCAAATTGATGCTAGTGAATGATGATGCAAAAAAGATGTCGGATAAGCTGGATAACATGCTTATGGTTTTTGTTCTTCATGGCCTTCACAAAGACTTTGTATCTGTTCGGAATCAAACTTTGACCAATCCAGATATTCTTACTGTGGAGGACCTCATTGATCGATTGCTTCAAGTTCCTTCTCCAGTAGCTTCCATTGGAGTTGATTCTCACACAGGATCAAAGTCTTTGATTTTTATCTCAAACTCAACCAACCGAGGGGGCCGGAGTCATACTCATGGCCGTAGAGGTGGTGGTCGTGGCAGAGGTGGCCGAGGTAACCTTTATTGTTCGTATTGTAAGCGAGATGGACACACTCAAGATCGGTGCTACTCCCTACATGGATTCCCAAATAAAACCGCTAATATAGCTCAGTCTCATGAGCCTGTTGTTGAACACAAGATTGAGCCCAAGAAGGATCACCTTTTGACTGCCAATGAGTATCAGGAGTACCTTCAGTTTAAAGCCACTCAACAGCCTTCTTTTTCAGTCACCATTGCTCACACTGGTAATTCTACAGTTTGTCTCTCTCAATCTGCATCTGTTGGATCCTGGATTCTTGACTCTGGTGCTTCTGATCACTTAGCTGGTAATCCTGCTCTTTTCTCTAAACTGTCATTCCCTAAAACTGCTCACCATATTACCCTTGCCGATGGGTCTAAGACCCAGGCCGCTGGTATTGGACAAGCCTCACCTCATCCTTCCTTACCTTTAAATTCAGTCATGTTTGTGCCCGACTGTCCTTTTAACTTAATTTCTATTAGCAAAATTACTCCCACTTTAAACTGTTCCATTCTTTAATTCGGATTCCTTTCTTATACAGGACCGGAGCACGGGAGAGACGATTGGAGCTAGATCTGAATCACGAGGTCTCTACTACCTCCAACCTTCCTCTTCCACCATATGCGTTGTTTCAGGTTCTGCTGATCTCCTTCATCGTCGTCTAGGTCATCCAAGTTTGGACAAGTTAAAACAGATGGTCCATCATCTCTCACATTTGAAAACCATGAACTGCGAGTCATGTCAGCTTGGAAAACTTGTTAGAGCCTCTTTTCCTAGTAGTGTCAATAATCGAACTAGGGCCCCTTTTGATCTTATCCATTTTGATGTTTGGGGTCCCAGTCGTGTTACTTCTGTTTCAGGATATAGGTACTATGTTACTTTCATTGATGATTTTTCAAGATGTACCTGGTTATTTTTAATGAAAGATCGTTCTCAGTTATTTGATAGTTTTCAAACCTTTTGTTCCACAATAAAGAATCAGTTTGGAAAAACAATTCATATTTTGCGCAGTGATAATGCAAAAGAATATTTCTCTACATCTTTTAAATCCTTTCTGAGTTCTCATGGCATCATACATCAGTCTAGTTATCCTCACACACCACAACAAAATGGTGTCAGCTGAACGCAAACATCGTCATCTTGTTGATACAGCCCGAACTCTTTTAATAAATGCCAATGCACCCTTGAAGTTTTAGGGAGATGCTGTTCTTACTGCCTGTTATTTGATAAATCGCATGCCATCCTCTGTTTTGGGTAATAAAATTCCTCACTCTCTTTTATTTCCTAAAGATCCCCTTTATACTGTTCCCCCTCATGTGTTTGGTTCCACCTGTTTTGTCCATGACCTCTCTCCAGATCTTTCTTGGGTATTCTCGAGTGCAGAAGGGATATCGATGTTATTCTCCTTCTACACATCGCTTTTATGTATCAGCAGATGTTACATTCTTTGAGGATACTTTCTTCTTTGACACCTTAGCTACATCTGACTCCACTCCATCTCAGGTCCTGCCCCTTCCTCTTTGTGATGCTCCATCACCACAGGATGATCGTCCATTGCGACGATATGGTAAATTTTATGAGCGTCGAGTTCCAACAGCTCCGGAGGACATACCTACTACTGATCCTCATGATTTAGCTCATACTCCAAACACTTCTCCCACTACAGTCCAACCTTACACTTCCGCTGACTTACCTATCGCCCTTCGTAAAGGTACACGCTCTACTCTTAATCCTCATCCCATTTACAATTTTCTGAGTTACCATCGATTATCTCCTTCCCATTTTGCTTTTGTATCTGCCTTGTCATCTGTTACCATTCCTAAGAATGTTCAGGAAGCACTATCTCATCCAGGTTGGCGAGAGGCAATGATTGATGAGATGATGGCTTTGGAATCTAATCATACATGGACCCTTGTTTCCCCTCCTGTTGGGAAATCAGTCATTGGTTGTCGATGGGTGTTTACTGTTAAAGTTGGTCCTAATGGGCAGGTGGATCGCTTGAAAGCCCGACTGGTAGCAAAGGGGTACACTCAGATCTATGGTCTGGATTATGGTGATACTTTTTCTCCCGTTGCTAAGATGGCATCTGTTCGTTTGTTCTTGTCTATGGCTGCCATGAGACACTGGCCTTGATATCAGCTGGATATTAAAAATGCATTCTTACATGGTGATCTGGATGAGGAGATCTATATGGCGCAACCATCTGGGTTTCTTGCTCAGGGGGAGTCAGATCTTGTTTGCAGATTACAAAAGTCCTTGTATGGCTTAAAACAGTCACCTCGCCCTTGGTTTGGGAAGTTCAGTAAAGTTATCCAGCAATTTGGCATGATTCGTTGCGAGGCTGATCATTCTGTATTCTTTAAATGCTCATCCTTGTATAAACGTATTTGTCTTGTGGTGTATGTGGATGATATTGTTATTACAGGTGATGATGAAGAAGCCATTAAGGAATTGAAGCAACATTTATTCAAACATTTTCAAACCAAAGATCTTGGATGATTACGTTACTTTCTTGGGATTGAAGTAGTCCAATCAAGAACATATGTTGCTATTTCTCAGAGGAAATATGTCCTTGACATTCTAGAAGAAACAGGGATGCTAGATTGTAAACCTGTTGATACTCCTATGGACCCAAATGTAAAGCTTCTACCTATTGAGGGGGAGCCCTATCCTGACCCAGGCAGATATATAAGATTAGTTGGGAAGTTAAATTATCTCACCATGACTCGACCAGACCTTGCTTTTCCGGTCAGTGTTGTAAGTTAGTTTCTCAACTCACCATGTGATAGTCATTGGAATGAAGTTGTCCGGATCCTAAGATAAATCAAGGGATCACCTAGAAAAGGGATTGTTTATATGGACAGGGGTCATACTAATATCATTGGGTATACAGATGCAGATTGGGCAGGCGATGCTGTTGATAGGAGGTCCACTTCAGGCTACTGTGTGCTTATTGGAGGTAACCTGATTTCATGGAAAAGTAAGAAGCAAACTGTTGTTGCAAGATCAAGCACAGAAGCAGAGTATTGTGCTATGGCTAATACTACTTGCGAACTCCTATGGCTAAAATATTTGCTCCAAGAATTGAAGTTGTCAGAAAGGTCCTATGGAACTTGCTTGTGATAACCAATCAGCTTTATATCTTTCTTCGAATCCTATCTTTCATGAAAGGACCAAGCATATAGAAGTTGATTGTCACTTCATACGGGAAAAGATCCTCTCGGGCATCATTAAGACTTCCTTTGTGGGTACTAGAGATCAACTTGCAGATATAATGACTAAGTCTTTACGGGGTCCTAGAATAGCATATATATGTGACAAGCTGGTTGCATCAGACATATATGCTCCAGCTTGAGGGGGAGTGTTAAATATAATTAATATATATGGACGGTGAATTTATGTGGACGGTGGAGTCTCATCCATTGTATCCTCATGTTCATTGTATATTTCTCCTAGGACTTGGTATAGATAGTTATTGTTCTCTAGGAATCAAGTTTCCTATCTCATTGTCAAGTGTATGTATATTGTCATATTGGAATGGAAATATACAGAACAAATATTCAGTTCATCTATTTGAGTAATATAAATCCTGGTATAAAACAGTAGAAGTCAGAAAATACAGGAAAGGCAGTGTACTCTGTTGACTGATTTTCCGGAAAGAAAAAGATTGTATATTTGTTGGCGCAGCAGATGGCCTCTCTATTGTCACCCTTAAGTCCTTAACTAAATAATTAACGGTTGTAGATTCTGAAACCTCAAGGGAGTTCAAAGGGGGTGAAGTGTATATTTCTAAAACACGAAGAGGATAAAATGTAAGATTTTAAACTTGGTGTACTGAAATTGACTTAGGCAACAACTTTACATAATATAGACGAAAATTGTAATTTGCTCAAAAAGGAAGGAACCAAAATGTCAGATATAATGAGACTTGTGACACTGTAAACAATGGTAATTTTGTCCTAGCAAGATATAAGGTATTATAAAAAGCACAATTATTTGCAATAAAATATATAACAATCTTTGAATGCAAAAAAAAAAAAAAAAATGAATATAATGGTGAAAGTGTAGAGGCAGTAGAGCACATAATGGTAATAGAAATTTACAAAAATAGCAGCTAAAGTGATGGAAAGAAAAGAACCAGTAATGTAAGGATAAACAGATCAAGCAGCAAGTGTATTATTGCTTCGGTACAATGCAATGGTATACACGAGCCTATGAACACACATCATATCTTTTAGCCTGAATTTACCAAGTAATTTTATGCAATAATTTTGTTAAAATTTATTCCAAATCTTTATTTCCTTTGATGTTTGCCAGAAGCATGAATCTCTAGCGTGATCCATTTCGTAAGTAAGATCCGAGCTCAGTAAGATATTCTATACTTAAGATATAATATAACAAAGCTTTCAATTTACCAAAGAACACTAAATCTTATTCCCGTGACAAACAAGAGTTCTATCCTATCAATATATCAACACAAAAGAATTTTCTAGAGACCATAAGATGATGCAGCATATATCAGATAAAGGAAGGAGAATTTTTAAATGACTATGGTATTTAAATATGATCATCTAATTCAAAACCAATGTCAAAGTCAGAAAATTATGACATCTTAAGCATAGATGCATGAAATCACCAATCATGGAATCCAGGAGTTAGATTATTAATGCTTACGCGATTGGGACAGAGAACTCCGTGCCCATATACAATACATTAGCTCGCACTGGAGGATTTGCAGGCTGCATATGGAAAATAATCATCAACTGCTGCTCAAACAATTCCATGAAACACGGAAGAAATATGTTACCTTTAGTACAGGGGTTACAGATCCATCCTTCACGGTGAAGATATCAGAAAGAGATAACGACTGAGTGGTTTCACCATGCTTCAGGAAAGCAGCTCCATGCTCATCAAGATCTCTCGCCATCTTCTCATATAACTTAGATCTTCTCTCAGTGTTTAAATTTGGAGAATCTGAAACAGACCCTTTTAAACTTAGTACCACAATTGCATATATCTTCCATCAAAATCAGATTTTGAATAAAAACTACAACCAAGAAAACTTCTTCACATAAAATCAGTAAATTGAGCCCCCCAAAAAAAATTTATACTGTAAAAATTCTGAATTTGTCTTGAGAGAGCCAAATAATAAAAGAATTCATAAAATTTAATGACCCGAATTGAAGAAACTCTCACCAGCTGATACAGAAGTAAAATCTACCTTACCTGGAAAAACACACAAAAGAAAGGAAAAAAAAAACCCTAACTAAACCTCGTATATGCTAAATCACCAAAGCAAAGTTTGAAAATTGATTGTTAAATGAAGAGAATAATGAAAAATTACCTAAAGAAGATGATGAAAGTGTGTCTGATGAGTTATGGAGGGCCATTTGGAACAAAGTGAAAAAGAGGAAAACAGATATGAGCCAAATCAAAGCTACCGTTTTGGAATGACTCCACCAACTCCAGTTCTCATTCCTTCCCATCATATCATAATATTGTACAGCACTGAGGATCAAACGGTAACTCGGTGAGTAGAGTCCCAATCAAGATGGTCTCACAACCACTCATTTGATTAGTCCATATTCTCAATTGTCGTAGACTTTTTTTTGCTGCCGTGAAATTGAATATCAGATTAGCAACCAAAAAATAAAAATAAAATCGAATATACATCAGTTAGAAAGTTTGGCGTGGCAACATGTTATGAATACTACACCAGCATGGAACCGTGAATTCGCAAGGGTGAATTTCGTTTTTACGTATGTTCTAAACAGATTTGTATAAGCAGGCCAGTTCCCCCTTGAAAACCATAATTAACATAATAATAACAAAAGTGTAATAGAATCAACTCTACAATATTTTATTAAATCATTTAATTGAAATAATTTATATTCTGAGACTAATTTAAATAGGCTACGTTACCAGACATGATGAAAAAAAATTAATATAAATCAATTATGTAATAAATGATTAAATCATTTAATTTTAGTAAGTTACTAATTTAAATAGCCGTTCATAATTTAGGAAAGTTTATCTTAATTTAATTGAAATAATTTAAATAGCCATTCAACGGCTCGAGAGAAAAATCATAATTTTTTCAAGTGCTTAAAAATGCTTGTTCTTACACTAGCTTATTAAATTTAGGAATTTTAGTTGATTTAAATATTCCAGGTATTATGATAATTAAACATAAAGAATTTTAAGTGATTTAAATGTTTGAGGTATTTACAATATTTAATCATAGAGCCATGCTAAACGGACACAAAATTTCGACACAAATACGACACCTGCTACAGTAGCGCTACTGTAGCACCAATTTTTTTTTAATTTTAATTTTGACTTTTTTTAAAAAAAAAAAATTTATTTCTAAAAAAACTCATTCTCCAGATAATGAACTGAATTCACCAGATATTTGCACATGATTCATCAGATATTTGCACATACTTAACCAAAAATTTTATTTATCAAAAAAACCCATTCACCAAATATTTATACATACTTAACCAAAAAAAAATTTATAAAAAAAAACACATTCACCAAATAATGAACTGAACTCACCAGATATTTATACCTGATTCACCATATATTTTCACATACTTAACAAAAATTTATTTCTCAAAAAAATCCATTCACCAGATAATGAACTGAATCCCCCAGATATTTATACCCGATTCACCAGATATTTGCACATATTTAACCAAAAAAATTATTTCTCAAAAAAACTTATTCACCATATAATGAATTGAACTCACCAGATATTTGTACCCGATTCACCAGATATTTACACATACTTAACCAACAAAATTTATTTATAAAAAAAAAACACATTCACCAGATAATGAACTGAATTCACCATATATTTATACCTGATTCACCATATATTTACACATACTTAACCACAATTTATTTCTCAAAAAAACCTATTCACCATATATTTATACCGGATTCACCATTTATTTGCACATACTTAATCAAAAAAATTATTTCTCAAAAAAATCCATTCACCAGATAATGAACTGAATTCACCATATATTTGTACCTGATTCACCAGATATTGACACATACTTAATCAAAAAAATTATTTATAAAAAAAATTTAAATTTAAAAAAAAAAATCCGCTACAGTGCAGCACAGTGTAGCTACAGTGTCGCACTGTGCGACACTGTTCATACGGTGTCACCGTAAATGTCCCCCAAAATCGTGTCCGTTTAGCTTTGCTGTTAATCATGTAGAAGGTTAAATGTATTTATATTCTATCTTTGTGATCTGTGTACTTTTTTACTTGTATATATTAACATGGAGTTTTGAGTTAATCAAATAGACAAAAAAAATTAATAATGAAACTAACAAAATGAAAATATTTTTGAGTTTTGTCACTTGAAGGAAAACATTATTTATTTATAGAATAAAAGAAAATATGGACGATATCAAATTTTATAATATATTGATACAATATGTCTTTTTCATATCGTGAATGACACAATATGTGTCATAGAAAATGGAAAGAGATAATTAAAAATGAAAAATAGAGTGCATAATTGATCTAAAGGTGAAATGACAATGTATTAGACTTAAAAGTTAAAAGCTAAACTATTGCATGTACTCCCATCATTAGCTGCATGTTGCTTGTAGGTACTCCAGATTATGTTGGCCGGATATCATAATTGTATCGTGCGTAATTTTGGTCGCTAAATATATTAGCGATCGAATTTGTGACCCAACATTGTCGATTACTAAAACTCTAATCGCTAATTGATTTAGCGATCGAATTTGAAATAGGTCGCAATTAGCGACCGAATTATGAAGATAACATTCATGAACTTAAATTAATGTTGAATATCAATATATGATGACATGCTCAAATGGTTGGAGGTCATCCTTACAAAGTATGAAATGGGCTTGAGGGTGAATCTAGTTGCTTTGAGATTTGTCTATTCACATCAAGAGTTCAAGGCTACAAGTAATAAATTCTAAAAATGATGGAGAAGAGGGTGAGAACACAAATCCTTAACCATTGAAGATTTCATCATTTTTTGATATTTTTTTTGGATAAACCAAAGATACATTGATGTAGATACAAGGTGTACCCAAACTATATGCAAAGACCCCAAAAAAGGAGCCACCTAGTGTTTAATTACAGCCATGTATCATGAACATAAAAAATTCAACCTTGTCATGAGCACCAAATAATCAGCCCTGTACATGTAAACTAATTAATAACCCACCAATGTAAGCTTGCCCAAGATTCTCGCTGGCCCAGCAGACAAAATTGTAATAAAACACCTCAACCATGGTAAACCACATCCAGCATATTGAAAGCAAGTCAGTCGTAAAAAAATATATAGTGTCACAGGACAACACAAAGACTTCAAGTAGCATATTATCAGCTGCAGCCAAAAATCCAGCACATTAGATAACCAACTTCAAACTATTAGATATGTTTCACGGCTGAAAATACAGCACCGATAAAAAGAGCAAAATGTTGACCAAAAGAAGGAGCAAGTATGAAAGTCACCTATGGAGAAGTGCTGCTTTGAAGGCATGTGTTATGGATTAGTGTAGACACCCATCAAATATAAACCCATTACTCATCTGCAGGTTCTGTAACCCATACCTCAAGCATAAGTCTAAAAGATCTTTAGCAAAATAAGTTTGGCATTTTACCAAATAGTAAATGTACAAACCAACTAAAACTAATTCAACCTCAAAATTATGAATTGGGAAAATCCTAATTTATTAACAAAGCAAAACACTGAAGTTATCTTTTGTTTTATTCGTACCTCATGGGCTCTCATGTTTAGTAATTAGGTTTAGTAAGCCTGAATCTTGAAGCATCTGCACACATGCATATATAGCAAATACCAAATATATGTTAATTATGTGGATATGTAACATGCACTATAGAGGCAAATCAACATGCATAGATCTCAGGTAACCTTGTATATAACAAAATCAAGCATAAGGAGTTAAGGACTAAAAAAAACATAGGGCCCGTTTGATTCGCGTTCCAGTACAGTACAAGACAAAACAAAGAGAACAATACAGAACTACTAGTTGAGTCACAGCACAATTTTTTGTACTATATGACGTTTGTTAGTCGATGCACAGTACAAGTAATTTTGTACTGTACGTTGTATGATATGCTTACATACTGGTCAGAACAACATGAAATTTCCTAAAATACCATTTGAATAATATAATGTTTGATTTACATTACGAAAATACTAAGAACAAGATTTTAATATTTTAATTTATTTTTTGTTATTTATCATTAAATTTGTATCATGTTATACTCTTATTTAATTTATTATGTTAATATATTTTTAAGTATTATTTTTATTTTTAACATTTTATAATTTATTAATAATGGAAATGATATTTTTGTAATACCCGTCAAAAATGACTTATTTAATTTTAAAATGACATCAGATATAATTAATACAAATAGGAAATATGTCAAATTTGATTTGCATATTATAATAGTAGGATAAAGTTTGATTATTTAAATTAATAACTGCGTCAACTTGTTCGACAGGTTATAAACAAATTTAAAATAAGAATATTAGGAATATTTACATAATAAATATTAATGGGATGAAGGAAAATTAAAATGAAAACAAATAAATAATTATGTATTAATTAATTAATGGATTTTATCTTTTCACCCTCTAGCACCAGGTTAAGAGGAAAGTTAATGCTAGGATCCTATAGTAAAAATAAAGGGGTATAAATAGCAAGTGTTAGAGGTCCATTGCCGCAGAGAACCCTTACTTCTAATATCAGTTTTCTCTGGAGAAAAGGGGAAGAAGACCAATGACCATAGAGACGTGCTCTTGGCGCAAGGAATCAAATTCCGGGATCTCCTATTCCTTTCTTTTTCGTCGATTCAGGTGAGGGGAGGTAGGTTTTATGATAGAATTTAATTGGGTCTAATTGTGGATAATGGTAGCATGTGATAGATTGCAAGATTTGATGAAATAATGTTGATTATAGTTGATGAATCTTTATTTTGAAATATTAAATTATGTAATGGTTTTGTTTGATTTCTCGTGATCATTATCATATCTTTAATGCCTTTTGAACCCTTTTTGGGTGAATATCTGTTGGCTTTGGGTAGCGTCGCCTCAATTGTTGTCTCTGCAGATTCTGGGCTTCGTGCCTGAAGAGTTTATTTGCTTGAGTCATGTTAATTCATTTTTTCCCCTTGATTATTCGATCCAAGCTTTATTATATTTGTGTGTTTGAATTGCTGGGCAAAGAGCCAATCTTTACTGACATGGAACTTGAGTTGCATCAATTTCTTAGCTTTTGGTTGGTCATAGGCTTACACAAGTCACATATAGGTAGCACACCGTCACCAGCATGGTGATGTGCTTCCAATAATATAGTAAACTATAGAATATAATAATAGTAAAACTTTGTCTTTTTTTTAAATAAAATAAAGATAGAAATTGTCTTTTATATTATAATAACTAGTGTAGTATATATATATATATAAAAGTATAATTGGTGAGTTGTTCTAATGCATGTTACGTTTATATACATATATAGACATCTATTGAAGTATTTGATTTATTTTTATTTTTATAAAATCAAGGTGTGAATGGATAATTATGTATTAGTAAATGTATGAAAAATATACGTTCATTCTACGTTTACGATCTTATTTTGTGATGTTGAACACATTGAGTAAGACTTGATATTCGATCGGTTAGCAGATTCGACCGATATATAAATGTGAACGTCGGAGATAGGGGACTCTAGTGAAAGAACCTCGGAGTTTTGAGGGTAGTTATGCAGTGACTGAGATCACTTACCGGTCAGCGGATCTGACCGGGATATAAACGTGGTTGTCGAAGTGGGAGACTTTAGTGAACAACTCCAAATGGTATACAAGCATCTTACTCAATGGTGGAATGATTGTAATGTAACTTGAGAGTTGCAATGATGGTTTGAGTATGTGGTATGTTACGCAGTTTGGCAGACGTTATATATTTATATATATGATATATGATATACCTGGTTGTGTTTGTACACCCTCACCGAGTTCTGGAACTCACCCCCGCTTTTTTTTTTGTTCAGCTTCAATACTTCACGAGGGAGCCATCTCACGGAGCCCACGCACAAGAGTAGTATGGGCAGTAGCTGCAGTTTGGTTATCTTTGATTTTTTGTTTAGTCATATGAGATACCTCTTCAGTTGTTTGAATTTTGGAACTCTTTCCCTTTTGGTTTTAAACCGTTTCATTCCATTTAAACTCTGGATGTAGACTCAAGGCCACATTGGCTTACTATTTGGAACAATCATTTACTCTGATATTTACTTTGATATTATAAAATTCCTTATGTTGTGATGTGACTTATACGTAGTTGATAGGTCTTGGGAATGAGACACCATGGTCTCATTCTGGCCGGTCATGGATGCCTAAGTTGGGTCCTAACAAAGTGGTATCAGAGCCAATGGTTATAGGTCCTGAGTAGGATTAGAGGCTGATGAGTTCTGTGATAATTCTCGAACCCAGGCAGGAGTTGTTCTAGAAGTCATGTGTAGCTAATCTGGTTTGTTTTTAAAGTAAGTCACTAAAAAAGAGTATTTCATATGACAACCATAAGCAGCAACCTGAGATGGATAGTATTTTGTTGGTGGGTTTTGTGATATATATATATATATATATATATATATATATATATATATATATATATATATATATATATATGTTGTTTGAAATTATTTGTTTGAGTTTCGATTTGAGAAAATGATAGGTGTGTATAATTATGTTAAGATGAAAATTTGTTTATGGTTTTTTTAATATATTAATGAATTTTGGTATGAATCCATGTACATGAATATGATTTTGCGCTGGGTTCATTGGGAGTGGGAATCATATACTTGTATATTGTCTTTTTTTTTATTTGTACCGTACCAATTTTGCAATGAGGAACAATTGCCTTGTTACTATTGGACTGATTTTATCATGATGAACTTTTGCCTATTTTTTTTCACTTGTCAAAGTTGGACATTGACTTGCAATGGGTAGTAGTAGACCTATATATTTTTCTTACGGGTGTAGTGATCTACGTTTGAAACCTTAGATGCAGGGGCAGCAAATAAACTTAGAGGTGTGTTGTATGTGGCTTTTGTAATATATAGTTGTTGGTGAACATTGTGCACCTGATTTATGTTTTGGTTATCAAAGTAATTGCATCTTCATTTTATGGTAAAGGCTGGGCGATGCTGCCATACATATATAACTGTTTAACTGTGCTTCCTGGTGTTGGATTTGGGGGGAAATTATTTGTTGCAGCCTCTCTTTTAGACTTCTTGTTGGGCAGTGAACCACTGAAAGAAATTATCCCTTTCATTTTCATTTTTTTATTCTTACGAGAAGCAACCCAGTTGCATAGCTAATGCCTTTTGATAAATATATATTATATTATATTATGTAATAAAGAAGGAAAGTTTGCACTAATCATTTGTTGGTTGTGAATTTTAACAGAATATATAGTTAGTGTGGTTAATTGGTTAGGAGTTAGTTACATATGGTTAGCCTAATCTAGCCTAGCCTATAAATAAGACACCAATGTACACAATTAATCATCTTTTTTCAATATGATTCCTTTTGAGAATTCTTTCTCACTTGCAAGCTTTCATGCTTCCAAGAACTACTTCTCCTATGAAGCTAATCTTCATCTCTTTGATCCTGTGATCGGTAATATGGTATCAGAGCG
This sequence comes from Sophora flavescens, assembly GCA_030762895.1. NCBI lineage: Eukaryota > Viridiplantae > Streptophyta > Magnoliopsida > Fabales > Fabaceae > Sophora > Sophora flavescens. The sequence continues at coordinate 67,951,595 of CM061069.1, read as the reverse complement.
ATACCGTGCTTCCGCCGCAGACGAGAGTGATGAAGATTATGGCTACTCTGATTCAGAGGAGGAAGTTTTAGAGGAGGAAGAAGCAAGCCTCACCTCTGTTCTTGAATCTGGATTCTTGGAGTTCGGAAGTTTCCACTCCAACGCTGTTCCGATCAAGCCATTGAAGCCAATCAAGCCAGAGATCGAAGGTTCCACCATCAAGATTGGGGAAATCACTTGCTTCCTTGTTCAAGATCCAGTGTTGAGTCAGGAAATCCCTAACTGCATCGATGGTTTGCTTTCTGCACCGCCAGAGGCCACCGAAGAGGTTCTTTTCGAGATTCCCGGCGTCATCCCCAACCTCTTGGACAAGGATTTGCAGCGTGTAGTAATCGGCTCCTCAATGGTTCAAAGCTTCTCCATCAATTCCTTTTGCGATTTTGGATCTGAAAGTTCTTGTTTCGCTCTGAATGTGGCTCCGATAAACCACGGTTCTATCACCATAGATCGGCCCACACCGGCACCACCCTGGTTCTCCACCAGCGAGCAGAGAAGAGGTATTGACGTTCTTAACGAGGTGCTGAAACGACAGGTCGTGACCGCCGTGTTCGCCGTTGGAAGTTGCGTTTGGCTCTCCGATCTAACCGGCGTCCGCACCGTTGTCTTCGATCCCGACGGAACTCTCGCGGCCGCCTCTGGAACCGCCAAGAAATCCGAACTTGTCACTGATCTTCATTCTTCTGGTTCTGGTGGTTGCAAGATCGAGATCGATCTTGATGCGATTTGTATCACTACCTTCGATCCCGGCGGAACTCTCAACGTTGTCTCCATCTCCGCAACGCCGCCACACCACTCAGTGTTCGAGGTCGATCCCGGTGGAGCAGCTTCTGAGATTTCGCCGTCCGCCGCCTCGCAACATCGCGTCTTCGATCCCGGTGGAAATCGCCGCCAATCTCGCTGTCGTTCTCTCTGCCTTGCATTGTTAGGGTTCAACTTGAAAGGGAAGAATGGAATTGGCTGAGTTTGGAACAATGCCCTCATCTTCATGTTCTTTGTTTTAGGGTTTGTTTTTTTTTTAAACCTCAGAAAGAAGTGGAACAACAACAGAAGCGAACCCAAATGGCTACTGTTTCAGCTTCCAATTGTTGGGCCTCCTTTCTTTTTAGCTACTGCATTCTGTTTGGGCTGAATAGTTGGGCCTACTCTTTTGTTTAGCCACTGCTTAGGTCTGTTTGGACTTTATATTTGCACTGATACATTTTTGTTGTAAATTGATCTCTTGTAATATAGGAAGCATTTTATTTTTCTTTTCACTTCAAGCTACCTATGGTTACCACCATTGTCAGCTTGCGGGAGGGTAACATAATATATAGTTAGTGTGGTTAATTGGTTAGGAGTTAGTTACATATGGTTAGCCTAATCTAGCCTAGCCTATAAATAAGACACCAATGTACACAATTAATCATCTTTTTTCAATATGATTCCTTTTGAGAATTCTTTCTCACTTGCAAGCTTTCATGCTTCCAAGAACTACTTCTCCTATGAAGCTAATCTTCATCTCTTTGATCCTGTGATCGGTAATAAATTTCAACAAGTCATGCCTTTTGATTTATTTTTTTTTTTATTATATTATATCAAGTGGAATGCAAGAGCTTGAATTTGAAATGTGTTGAGAGTATATATGAATGTAAAGGATTTTGCAAGTTAAGAATTAAAATATGCAAGGTGTGACTGTTGTTGGAAGTGTTTATAAAAAATATTATGTGAGGGATATTTATATGTATAAAAGTTGATGAGTTATTCTCGGGTAATCGATTTTTTGATGTGACTTATTTATTTATTTTTTTCCGAATGGGTGGACTTGATTTATGAGTTCAATGTTGCTGTTGGTTAGTTCTTTTTTTGGGACAACCATGTTTTGGCAATCTTGTAGTTGGTTGGGGTTTTCTTTTCTTTAGAGCTCAGTGAGGAGGTTTATCTTGGGTGAACTTTTGTACTTATGATTCTGGATTCGGGACGGTATCATTATATGCAAGTAAGGTCTCTAAGCAACCTTGATCTCACGGGATAATGACGTAATTTTAGGATGAACCTATAAAAAGTTGCCAAGTGTGAAATACATAAAAAACTTCAAAACTATATAAAAAGTTGTTCTGGCCATTTCTCAAACACCTTGTGTGCATGACAATACAAACATTTGTTTAACATTTACACTCACACCTAACATGGTAAGCTATATCAGGGTTGAAAGGATATTAGAAAAACCAACATCCATATTAGTAAATAACTCACAATCAAATCACAATTAAATCACAATCAAACTCCATTTTCTAGATTAGAACAAATGATAAAATCAAGGAGAGGCAAGCCCACTATGAATTGACAATATAAGTATTAAATCCCTATTTCTTATAAAAACACAAAACAATTATTGAATAACAAATCATACAGTGACAATACTCCCTAGCCGCAAATCCTTTCATCAGTTGCTCTCCTGCAACCGAGGAAATAGACATAAGCATTCAAAACCACAAAAAAAAAAAGTGGAACTATGTATGCTGATAGAAAGAAGAAAGATATAAAATAAAAATAAAATAATAAAATATAAAACAACCACCATCATCTCCTTTAGAGAAAGAATCTTTGAATATCCTCTGTAAAACAATGTTGTATTTAGGAATCATGATGTCAAATATTTGCTTGTTTAAAGACCCAGAATTTAAAACTGAAACAAAATCAAATCTTGAGCACTCTCAGTTGAAAATAAGGAAGAAAAGAGGAACCCCATCAAACGAAATGGGTTAGTAGAAAGCAGGGAGAAGACACTGAAATATGGGACCTTGTAAAACAGTGTGAGAAAGGTTTCTGGAGAAACTCGAAGAAGAGGAATTGGAGATGGAAAAGGAAGAAGAAGAAGAAAGGTTTGTGCCATCTCTCTCTCTTTCTCTCTCTCAACGCCATGCTCTTTGCTGCCAAGGAAATAGAAGTTTTGACAAAAACAAAGCTTCTGTGAGAAACTTCAGGTACAGAGGCAAAAGTTAGAACCAAAGTGGTTTTGTACTTCAGTTTTAATGTTAACAAGAAAAGTTAAATTTGTATGATAAAGTATGATCAAAGATCTAACTTGTTTATTCTAAATTTCAGGACTTCTTGGATGTTTGCAGTCATAGAAATTTGAAAAGAGTATCTTCGCTTTGCTAATGAAATCTTATTTGATTCTATTTTAATTCTCTAGACGAGTCGGCAATTCTTGGTAAAATTCTGAGTCTATTAAGTTATCGATTGACAAGATCTTAAATTGGCTAAGGTAGACGAGTATCTAAGTCTAAGAAAAGTCAAGTAGATGAGCCAACAAAATAATCTTCAGAAAAATAACAAGTCCAAATACTTGATAATAGACGAGTAGTCTCACTAGATGCCACGTCAGCAGACGAGCTATTGGAGTATAGCGAGTCCAAAGACTTGAAGTTAGGCAAATGCTTATAGACGCAGTATCAGTAGACAAGCCCGTCTTGAGGATAAGTTAATCTTGCACGTCCAAAGACCTGCACGTCCACTAGTTTTTAAAAGTGAACCCGTCTAAGCTTAAGTGTATTTATTTCAAATGATTGTCTATTTAATTCAAGAGAATATAAGTCTTTTTGTTCTTGCTGCTTCTATTGTTAACTCTTTGTTTCTTGAGAATAGAAAAATAGTACCATCGAGAACATAAACCTTTGCACTCTTTCATCTACATTGCTGTAAAGTTCAAATCAAGTACAAAGAAGGAAAGTCAGAAAGCTACCTTTGGTACAAAAGGAAAGTGGCAGCTCTACTTTGAGCATTCCTCTGATAAACAAGAGCACTTCTCCATGAAGCATATCAAATTATCAGTCTCAACGGATCCAAGCATTTAATGCTATGTCTAAACGGATATATATTGAAGACCTTTGATGAAGTTAAAGAAAGAAAAGCACTCATTCTATAAATACTTGAAGAACTTCAACAGAAAGAAATACAAGCTCTGATATCAAAAGTGCAAAAACTATGTTGAAATTTGTTAAACAAGTTTACTTGTAAACCTTGCTGATCTTAAATTTTCATATCCTCACACATAGTGAGTTCTTAGATCAAATCTGTTAATCTCTTTGTTAGAGTTAGAGCCCGAAGAGGCTTGGTAGTGAAAGAATACTTGTAGCCTGAAGAGGTGTTGAATACTTGTAATCTATTTTGGAGAATAGTGGAGAAAAACCTTAATGTAGAAGGGACTGGACGTAGCTCTTGGTTGGAAGAGAGTGAATCAGGATAAAACACTTGTGTGAATCTTCTAACCCTTGTCTTTTACAGTTTTTAGTTATACTAACTGTGGGGTTTTGAATATAAGTTTGTTAACTCTTTAAAAGGTTTTCGTGTTTGTGTGTTGCCTTTATTGTTTTGCTTGTAAAAGGTTTGAGAAACAAACTTTTTCGAAAAACTGTTAAGAAACACAATTCAACCCCCCTTCTTGTGTTTCCCTGTGTCAACTTCAGCAAAAAGTGAGTGGGAAAAAAATCACATTAAGTTGAAAGTGTATCAACGTGTCTGAGAGAAAAATAAAACACTTGTGAGCAGGAAAGTGGGTGAATGAGAGTATGACAAGTGGCAAAAGGGACAAAATTTTATTAAATAGGTAATAGATTAAATAAACTATTCTACATTGGAGAGATTATTAGGTGCTAAAATCATGGAGAGATTATCTATGTACATGTTTTTTCTTGAGTAATGTTATTTATACACCTGAAATCTGGACATCTGAGCGACACCTACGATATCTGGTTAATGCAGTTCAAATATGTGGTTAATTACATTCAATTGATGGTTAATGAGTTGTGCCACCTTATTACATTCATTAACCATCCGCTGAATGTGAATACCCACATATTTGAACCGTATTAACCACGATTTTTCAGGTGTTCAAATATACATAGGTCTTGTATATTTGAACACCTGAAAAATCGTGGTTAATGCAATTCAAATATGTGGCTAAGCACATTCAGTGGATGGTTAATGAGTTGTGACACCTTGTTACGTCCATTAACCATTCACTAAACGTAATTAACCACATATTTGAACTGCATTAACCAAATATTGCACGTGTCGCCCAGGTGTACAAATAACATTACTTTTTTCATCTAACTTGATACATATGATATAGTGCTTGCTCTTCAACCCTTCCTAGAAGATGGGGAGTGAATGTGAAAGCTATATCTTTTAATGAATAAATTACTCAATTTATCGGGAAAAAAAAGTATTCTACATTGGATACTACCATTGAATTCTACAAATAGAAAGATTAATTAAAGTATTAAAAAATTGAAATGTTTTGATATATAGAAATAGAAGTTTAGTTGAGGTCGTCTTGATTTTGTTTTTGGGGAACAAAGGCTAGTTGTGTTTTATGGCCACATATCTATCTAATACAATATAATTGCATTGTCCTTTTTTATTAGTTGATTTTATCACATTCATTGTTTTCTTTTTTAATTTCAAAATAGATTGACTATCATACTTAATTCTTTATTTTATATTATTTTATAATTAAATTTAAAAATAGTCATTTAACGGAGGCGATACTTCTTAGTTATGAAAGTGAAATGAAGCATTATGGGTTCCACTTTTATAATTATTATACATATTATATTATTATTCTTGAGTGAACGTTAGTATGTTAGTAGGAATCAGTTTAATTAGGGGATGGAGCGAGAAATTTTATATACTTGTCAAAATCAAATATACATAAATAATTAAAAATTAACTAATATATAAAAATAAAGTATATGAAATAAATTTGAAATATGGTTACAACTTAATATTATATAAATTAGTGAAACAAATCTATAGTCACCTTAAATATGTATATAAAACTTTTGCTTCTTTAATTGTACTAGACGATACTTCATATAGTAAAAATTATTAATTATCATATATGATAAATTTTTTGACATTCTTTTTTAATATATATATATATATATATATATATATATATATATATATATATATATTCCATGATTCTGGAAAAGTGAAATAAAAATGTTTGTAATTAGACCTATTAATGAAATTGAATTTTTGAGTCTGTTCTTTTTCAAAGAAAGTATATATATACACACACACACACGAAACATGGGAAACCGTGGCACCACTCGTAACATCCTGTTTTTTCTATGCTTTTTGTAGTAGTAAATATATATTTAAATATGTTTATTTTAGATTAAACTCAGAGGATGATTTTAATTAAAATAAAATCATTTTCTTGTGTTGTTGTAACATATGAAGTCATGGTAAAATTTTCTGTTGAAAATTCAGACGGAAGCCGATCTGCGTTTTCACCACCGGTACAAGTTTACTGTGCAGAAAACCTAATTTTGACCCGTGAACGAGACAGTTAGTATTTTTATTATGTTTCCTTCAACTTTGGTTATTTTGAAAATTTTCGTTCAAAAATAAAATAAAATATTTTATTTGGGTGAAAACGTCGGAAGAATTACGATCGGAAATGCAACCGGGTACGAAATGGAGTAGATTAGGGAACATAAAAGAAGTGAGGAGACATGATGGAAGAAGCTATGACACACTCCAAAAGTGTAGTCATCACACATTTCAAATTATAATACTATTCTAATCCAAAAAGTCATTTCTTTCTCTTCTTCATCCAATCAAAAGCATTAAACCACCAATCTTGCTCAACAAGCTCTCCCTCTCTTCTCCCTTGACCGTGGAAGTCTCCCCCTTTATATATATATATATATATATATATATATATATATATATATATATATATATATATATATATATATCCCTCTCATTTTCACTTCATCGATCATCTTCCTTCTTCAAACTCCATTAAACCTTCATCTTCTTCTTTTCTCTTGAAAGTTCAAGCTCTTAAAGCTTTAGTTTTTATTCATCTTTTTACTTGAGTTCTTCATTAAAGTTCTTCCTTATACTAAGGGTAATGCTCTCATATGAATCTTTTTGTAAGTTTCATCTTTATTTCTTAGTTTACTTTATGTGTTCTTTATATGCTTTAAACTTCTAAAATTTCTCCAAATTGGTAGAAAACTCCTTTTGAGTTGAAACCACTTTCTATAGTCTTGTATTAACTTATATTTTCACATACTAAGAGGTTGTGTAAAACAAAAATCTCTACCTATCTCTTCCAATGAAGGTCGAATGCTTGCATTTGTGACCTAGGAAGTTTTTGTTTCAACTTTTGGAATATGATCATGTGTTTGAGTTTCTAACTATCCCTTGATCTTGAATCTATAAATCTTGGAAGGTTTGATAGCTTGTTTCTATGATGGCCGAAAATATGTAGAAGTAGGCCTATGATACTACGTTTCAACTTTCCAAGTATGATCATGGATTTAGAACTCTTAATACCTTGTGATTATAAACCTAAGAGTTATTGTTAAACAAAGAATATCTTCCTCATCATCCTATGATGGCCGAAACTTAGAGTTTAGGTGCTAGGATGTTTGAGTTTTTATTTTTCCAAAATGATCATGGACTTGAGCTCCATAAGATATTTGGATGCTAAGTCTAAGAGATTGGAAAGTTTAAGGATTCCTAACTTGTTTATTCTATGTTATTAAAACTAGGATGTATTACTTTCATTTTTCCGAAATGATCATGGACTTGAGCTCCATAAGATATTTGGATTCTAAGTCTAAGAGATTGGAATGTTTAAGTTTCCATTGTTTTCCAAAATGATCATGGACTTGAGCTCCATAAGATATTTGGATGCTAAGTCTAAGAGATTGGAAAGTTTAAAGATTTCTAACCTATAAATCCTATGAAGGCCGAACCTAGAAGGTTATGGACCTAGGATACTTTGTTCTGTTTTTTCCAAAATGATCATGGTTTTGAGCTCCTTAATACATATGGATGCTAAACCTAAGAGATTGCAATGTTTAGTGAATGCTAACCTATTTTACTAGCCTTGGCCGAATACCCTAAGTTTATAACTTAGTGGGATTTTAATTCAACTTTGTTAAATGATCATTGTTTATGAACTCCTAACACTTAAGGATCATAAATCCATGAGTTGTATAATTTTTGGGAATCTCTAACCCTAAGAACTAGTCTTTGCCGAACCTATACCTTGTGGTTTAGTGTTCTTGTTTGATTTTAACTTGTGATTTTGTGTTCATAACCTTAGACTTCCATCGCGGAGGAATCAAGGACATTCGTGGTATACCTCTTCGAGCATCTAATCTCCTTACCTTCACAGAAGGTAAGAGAGGATTGCCTAGGGATATTCAATGACTATATGCATGTGTGTATGTGTTTACTTGAGTGATTTGAATATTATTATGATGTGGAGCAAACACTTGAATGACTTGTTTACTTGAACTATTGTGATTATTACTTACAGTTGATTATTACTTGCCTTAAAGTATTGTGAGTTGTATATATATGATGAACTAACGTTAACTGTGATATTATTGTTGAGAATATATTACCGTTGATTGAAGTTTGAGAAGTCGGACTTGAGTTTGTGCTCAATGATTATAAGGATTAAAAGCCTTAATAAGCCTTGAATAGAACTTTGAAAGTATTGATTTCATGTATAAAAGTTCCTTGTTTAAAACGCTTACTTCAAGAGAATGAGATTCTTGTTTTGAAAAGAAACGTTGAAGTGTTTTTAAGTTAATAGAAACTACCTTTTTATGATCCAAAGTTCGTACGAGAGAAAACCTTTTTCGAACTATGTGTTTTCTGAAGGAAAAACCCCGTTGAAAATATTTGACTTTATTCCATCAAGGATTTCAAAAGCAAACGAATTTCCTAAATGTTTTATAAAAGAATTTGTAAAGGAAATGATTCTCTCCTAAATGATTTAGAAACGTTCCGGGTACTTGGATAAGTGACCGAGGTTTTATTTTGGTTTTGATTTTCACTGAGCGAAAAGTAAGCACATGGAAAGAGAATCTAGTTCGCGAGACGTCGCCTCTAGTATTCAGTTATAAGCACGCTATCTGGGATCCGTGTCAAGAATTATGGACTATGGGTCCCAATCGTGATATTATGGGCTAGGAGTCCTAATCTTGGAATTGAGGACTGTGTGTCCTAATTTCGTTGTTATGGGCTAGGAGTCCTTATCATGTTGAAATAAAACATGGATAAAATTATAATTGTTTCTACGACCACAACCTTGGACTGCGGCATCGGTCTAAGGTGTTTTGATTGAGCACTCGGACTATGCGTCCTGTGTTATTGATTTTCAAGTAATGAAAATTGCAAATAGTCGTTAGCTTTGGGCTTCGACAACGGAAAAGAGTGAACACAAAGAAAAGTCTCGATAATGAAAAGTCTTTTATTCATATGCATTTCCCCTTAGCAGACGTGCTTGAGTTACCGAATACCCGCTTAAGATGTGGTATTCGATGATGTATACATCCGAATGGCCGTTATAAGGGATTCGTGATGATGCTGATCCGGGTGCATGAGGTGACGGAGACAACTTGCCAATGCGGCATACGAGCCTGATCAACTCTTTCTTTCTTAATGATAAAACGGTGATGGTATCTCATGAGATTAAGTTTAGAGCCTGATGATTGAAGTGTCATGCATGATCTTTATAAAACTGATAGATTCGGGTATGAGACCCACTGATATAACACTTGTTGTTTTATCTATGAATAATGCTTAAATGCTAATATGACAATGTGTTGTATGTATCTTGTATATGGTTGTTGTATGATATATCCATTTGTCGGTGTCTCACTCTTACAGTTATATCAGGTCTCTTTGGGTTTTGCTGTAGTACCTTGGTACTCTAGTACCGATGTTGTAGAGGAGTCTTTCTAAGTCACTTGAAGACCTAGTGTTAGAGGTTGGGAAAATATTCTGATTGGGGGTCTCTCCAATGAATATTTGATAGAATGACCAGCTTAGGAGTCTGAGTTGGGCTGTATATCTAAAGAGGTCGATAAATGTAGTGTTATATACATCCATTTGTAGTTTGAACTTTTTCTTTCGAAAGTGGGAACTTCGAGAAATGTTGTATATCATGGTAACTTTGTTATGAATGTGACTTTACGTTTTAAATGTATGTATGATGGATTTCAGAGGTGTCCTTAAAGAAAAATTTTATACCCCAGTTTTCTGACTTAAAAGAAAACAATTTTCCTAAAGCAACCATAAAATTATTTTTTAATTTACTTCCGCATGTGTTATGTAGTAATACCGTGGGGGTGGGGGGTGGGGGGTGGGGGTGGGGGTGTTACACCACTTCATTGAATCTGTTTCCAGCCCTTGGTTTAATTAGAATAATTTATACTACTATATAATGGTGAAGTTCAAATTTTGGTGTCCTAGTTTTTATATTACCAATTTACCCGTAATATCTTTGTTATCGTCAAATTTCAATCCCTAAATTGCACCTCAAACCTTCATTATCATCATAATATCTAAAATAGTTATCTTCCGAACAGTTTATTGCCCCTAATAACTGTATATCAGTTACCAATCCACACACGCTCTTTCCCCTTTCTTCTTTATTCCTTCCTTCCCTTACTCGCCAACAAAAAATAAATAAAAAAGAAAAAACGAATCACACAAACACACATACTCTTCCTTCTCTCTTTGATTATAGATTTTGCACAACGAGCAATAATGTCGGAAGACCTATTAATGATGCAAGGAAAGAGATTATTCCGTGAATAGACAATATTTACGCTCAATAAGTGCCACGGAAAATAGTGGGTGTCATCGAGTTTCGACATGGTCCCAGGTTGTTGGTTGGTTTGTCTTTGGAAAAGCAGAGGAAGTGGCGGCGTACGCGGATGGCGTGGTGGCTATGTGTTTTGGTTCGCTGTGGCAGGAGGAACTTGGACGAGTGACACATGGTTCTACTTCTGGTGGTGCTCCGACGTGGCGGCGGCGGAGCAATGTTGTTAAGGTATTGTTTGTTTGTCTTTGTGGCTGCTTTGGTTATTTTTGTGGTTTACTATTGTTTTTGTTTTTTGAATGGTTGAGGAACTGATAAAGAAAAATTGATGGAAAATGGTGAGATTCAAAACAATGAGGACTATGGAAAAAAAATGACAATGGTTTCCTCCCTCTGTTCTATTTACTTTATTTTCACTCAAATTCTTCATCTTCTTGTTTTTTTTTTGACTGCGAATCTAGATGCCAAGGTGGTTATGATCCTCACTCATTTAGCAATAGTAACAGAGTATGCAACTGGATGAGAACTCTTTTAGAGGATTTGCAATGCTGGAAGGTTCGTATTTTGTGGTTGAAGTTGATACAGGCAAACACAAGAAGGGGGTGTTGAATTGTGTTTGTTAATAATTTTTGAAAACAACATTTAAAACAATTTTTGCACTCAAAGAGATATGAAACATAAACACACACAAAGACAAAGATCATTTTTAAAAGACTTTAACAAAAGCAATATCAAAACCCCATAGTTAGTATAAGCAAATAAAACTGAAGAGTTTAAGGATAGAAAATTCACGCAAGAGATTTTATCCTGGTTCACTCTCTTCCAAACAAGAGCTACGACCAGTCCTTTCGACTTGAAGGATTTTTCCACTATTTCCCCAAATAGATTACAAAAAAGTATTCAACACCTCTTCAGGCTACAAGTATTCCTTTCTTACCAAGCCTCTCCAGGCTATAACTCTAACAAAGAGATTTAAAGGTTGATCTTCTTAACTCACTATGGGTGAGAATATGATAGTTTAAGATCAGTTGAATATTACAACAATATTCAAACTAATGAATACAGACTCTTGCTCTTGAAAGAATAAAGGAATAAATGATAATCAAATGGCAAAAGTTCAGCTAGCAAGATTGTGTAGGCAAGAGTTTTTTGTTTACTTCAGTATCTGAGGTCTTCAATTTATAGTGACCTTCTTCTTCACTTGTATTTATTCAACGGTTACTTTGAATAATCCCGTTTAGAGATAGCATTTAATGCATGATATCCGTTGTGACTGATAACTTGACTGTAGCAATGCTGAATAGTACTCTTGGTTATCAAGGTAGCATGAATTTGGAGGTTCACTCCTCTGTGTATTGCACCTTCAACACTTGTTGTTCCTTCTTTGTGTATAATCTAGCTTTTTCAGTCATAAGGTTGTCATCGTATAGATTGTTTTGCAGTGTCTTACGATTCTGCTTTTGGCATTTCTTGATTGTACTATGTTTCTTTTACAACAAGTTGAAATATTTAAGCAGATAAAACAAATGTGAAGAACAAATATTCTATCGAAATAAATATCAACCATTTAAAATAAATATAAGAGATTCGGATTGCATTTAATTCATTCTAAGATGGAGTTCGTCTAAAAGGAAACTATGTATACTCATTCATATGAGAGTCCAAGTCTTTTATATATCTTACTTAGCTCGTCTGATGATGTGGCATATACTTTTATCTATCAAGTATTCAGACTTTCTATTCCTTAATGAGTTATAAAGATCTCCGACAAGTGATGTGGTGGTTAGAGCTTGTCTACTAGATTACTTTGTGTTTTAGTCCATTTTCTTCAACTAATTACTTCCGTCTGCTGACGTGGCAAGATGGACTCGCTTATTTTCAAGTCTTTAGACTTGCTGTACCTAACAAGTTATTTAGGTATTCATTTATAGCCTCGTCTACTAAAGAAAGCCAGTCTACTTAATTAAACAACAAGGTAACTTTACCACAGTGCTTGAGCAGCCCATCTACAGGGGTGGACGCGTATTTTTCAATTGAAACTTATCCCAAGTTTATTTTACTTATAAAAGCGTTCTTGCATAGTTGAAATCACTAGTTAGATCTCAACTAATTACTTTACCAAGCAAATTTAATCCTTTTGTTATCATCAAAACTTAGAGATTATTAAAATCAAAACCACTTTGGTTCCAACAATCTCCCCCCTTTTGATGATGACAAAACTAATTAAATTTGAAAATCAAAGTCTAAGAGAGCTTGCAGGGCTACTCCTAAGACAAAACATTCAAATACTTAAGTAGACTTATAAACTAACAGATAGGTACAAACACTTATCATTCTTAGAATCTATATAAACACAAGTATATCAGAGTAATATATCAAGTAGAAAAGAATACGCAAATGCAAACAAATAAGAGCTTTTCAACAACTGACTTTATATATATAATTCTCTTTCTTTTCCTTTCTCCCCCTTTTTGTCATCAGTCAAAATGGTAAAAAGGAGAGGATCATCATTGTCGGTACAAAAGAAGAAAAAAAATGAAGGCTTAAGCAGATGGAGGTGGTGGAGGAGGATTCTGAGTTTGACTCTTCTTGAAATCCATAATAAATTCAAGCATTTTATTTACAACCTCTAAGGTTGGAGCCATTGAGGTTTGAACCTGCCGATGAACATCCTCCTTGATCTTCTAAGCTATCTTGTCAACCTTTTCATCTACTAATTTGCCAACCCTTTCATCAACCAGCATTGCAAGAACTTCTTCAATATTTGATGGCAGAGTCTGATGCTTTGAGATTTCTGCAAATTCTTGAAAAGTGCTCAGAGTTCTTAACTGATCTTTAGGGTGCATTACAACTAGTGCCAAAGGTTGAGTAGATTGTCTTTCTGATGAGCTCTGTTGGTGACAGGATTCAACAGTGTCTTCCAAATTACCAGCAATGACAATTTTTCCATTTGCTTCAACAACATGGTCATCTGAGATAAGCTTTGGAGTAGGTCTGGGTTTTACTATGATTTCCTTTGCCCATCTAACAGGGTAGATAAACTCCACATTCCTTCTATTGATTGGAAGTCCCCAGAGGTATTTATATATCATGTACCTAAAGTGTGAGAGTCCACACTTTCCTCTGACCTTGGGAATATCTTCCTTTTCTTCTTCAGACAACCCAGAGGAAGATGCCTCTCTGGTGCAGTGAATTATGTATGACTTCCAAAAGTCAGGAGCTTTGTGCTCATTGATTAACTCAATGGATTCATTATTTAGAAGGAAATCCAACATTGAGTAATCAAAAGTCTCTTGATCAAGGTCAAGCAATGCTGACTCAGCTTCAAGCATCACTCCCTTGAATCTTTTGTTCTTCAAGTCCTTGTCCTTGTTAAGATCCATCATTGGCAATCTCGGACAGATCCTGTAAGGCTTGATTCCAATCCTGGTTGTGTAACACCCCCACTAGGTATTACTACGTAACACATGCGAAATTTAAATTAAAAAGATAATTTGCTGGTTGCTTTCAGAAAATAATTTATATAAGTACATAAGCGTCTGAAATTGGGTATACAAATTTGTCACGACTCCAAACCTAAGCCTTGATCGGCACACCGGCTTACAATCCTAGCCTGGCAAGTCTATTTAATTTAGAGATATACTTGAATAAAAGCTAGTATTTTTACAAAAATTTCGACAGAGTCTCCTCTGTAATTCGAACATCCCAGGTAAAAGAACACCTGCTAAAATAATTACATTTTCATTCCAGAATTCCAGTTACACCAAATACAACCAGGCAGTAATATGCTAAAAATAGTCACACCAATAAGCTATACATGACCCAAAAAGAAAAGCTTAGGTTTTCATTCAAAAGAGATGCTCTCCGAGCCATAAACATTCCATTTTAAAATAAAGACTCTCTGAGCCATACTCATACATACTATAAAAAATCTAAGTCTCAAACCCTAAGTTGGTCATTCTAAAAGTTATTTCTGAGGAAAAATCACATGGTCATTCCACAATCAAATACTTCATCAAACAACTAGATCTAAGTCTCTGAGTGACTTGGGAAGACTCCTCTGCACCATCTGTACTAAAGTACCCAGGGTACAATTGCGAACCAGAAGAAACCTGATATATCTGTAAGGGTGAGATACCGACAAATGGATATATCACACAACAATCATATACATGATACATACATCACCTCAGCACATTAATATTTAATTATTATTCAAAGATAAAATAACAAGTGTTATATCAGTGGGTCTCATACTCGAACAATCAGTTTTATAAAGAGAATGCATGACACTTTAATAATTAGGCTCTAAACTTAATCTCATGAGATATCATCACCGTTTTATCATTAAGAAATAAAGAGTTGATCAGACTCGTATGCCGCATTGGCAAGTTGTCTCTGTCACCTCATGTACCCGGATCAACATCATCACGGATCCCTTATCAACGGCCATCCCGATGTATACATCATCGAACACCACATATTAAGCGGGTATTCGATAACTCAAGCACGTCTGCTAAGGGGAAATGCATATGAATAAAAGACTTTTCATTATCAAGACTTTTCTTTGTGTTCATTCTTTTCCGTTGTCGAAGCCCAAAGCTAACGACTATTAACAATTTTCATCACTTGAAAGTCAATAACACAGGATGTGCAGTCCGAGTGCTAAATCACAACACCTTAGACCGATGCCGCAGTCCAAGGTTGTGGTCGTAGAAACAATTATAATTTTATCCATGTTTTATTTCAACATGATAAGTACTCCTAGTTCATAACAACGAAATTAGGACACATAGTCCTCAATTCCAATATTAGGACTCCTAACCCACAGTATCACGATTAGGACCCCTGGTCCATAATTCTTGACACGGATCCTAGATTGCGTGCATATAACTGAATGCTAGAGGCGACGTCTCGCGAACTAGATTCTCTTTCACATGTGCTTACTTTTCGTTCAGTGAAAATCAAAAACCAAAATAAAACCTCGGTCACTTATCCAAGTAACTGGAACGTTTCTAAATCATTTAGGAGAAAATCCTTTCCTTTACAAATTCTTTTATAAAACATTTAGGAAATTAGTTTACTTTTGAAATCCTTGATGGAATAAAGTCAATTATTTTCAAAGGGTATTTCCTTCATAAAACACACCGTTCGAAAAGGTTTTCTCTCGTACAAAACTTTTGATCATAAAAAGGTAGTTTCCTTCAACTTAAAATCACTTCAACATTTTTCTAAAAACAAAGATCTTATTCTTCTGAAGTAAGCACTTTAAACAATGAACTTTTATAAGTGAACCCAAAACTTTCAAAGTTCTATTCAAGGCTTATTAAGGCTTTTAATCCTTATAGTCATTGGGCACAGACTCAAGTCCGGCTTCTCAAACTTCAATCAACAGTAATATATTCACAACAATATTAATATCATAGTTAATGACAGTTCATCACATATGTATAATTTATAACACTTTAAAGCAAGTAATGTCCAACTTCAAGTAATAACCACAATAGTTCAAGTAAACAAGTTATTCAAGTATTGGCTCAATATCACAATAATATTCACAACACTCAATTAAACACATACGCACATGCATATAGTTATTGAATATCCCTAGGCAAGCTCCCCTTACCTTTGAAGACAAGTATAGGATCCTCGTCTTAATGCTCACGTTAGCTCCAAGAGTGTAACTATCTACTCCATCAAGCAAGCATGCCGTGTCAAACGTCTCAGAGAAGGAATCCCACAACGCGCAACAACCATAAATCAAGAAATCAATTACACATGATCAAACACACATTGTAATTTGATCTAAACACTTAATCTTATTACCAAACAAGGCCATTTTCAAAGAAAATCATGTTTGGAGCTTAAGCTTCACAATACCCTTTGAGGAAACTTTGTTTTGATTAAAGGATCATGAAAATGAACTTAGGAATCATCAACTAAAAGTCCTAATTTCATAAATGCACACTAAATTTTACCAAACATAACCAATTTCAATAAAAATCGAATTGGGGTTTCAGGGTTCAAAGAGAAATTTTGGGAAAATTTGATTTAAATAGAGAATCATAAAATTAACCTTAGAAACCATTAATTACAAGTCCCAAATGCACTAAAACTGAACCAATTTCATGATTAAAGTAAGATGAAAAGTTAGGGTTTCAAAATCAATTTGGGGATTTTTGAATCTAAGCAAAATAGATGAGGTTTTCACTTACCCAAGGAAGAAGAAGATGTCATGGTGGTTGTTGAAGGCCAACCGGCACGGCGACAGTGGTTGAGGAAGGCGGCAGCGACGACGGAGTTCCGTTTCGCGACTGAAATGATGACCCATAATGAGGAACTCACCTAATCTGAAATCGATTTCGTCTCCTCCTTCCATGGCGCGACGGAACGGCGACCAAACGGTACACCCACGATGGCAGTGTGATAAACCTCTGGTTCATCTAGTTTTATGGCTAGTATGACCAGGGTTTTGTGCAAATTATATCCTGTTTTCACCCAAATTAGATTAGATTGTCCTCAAGCAAGGTTTTGAGTCTCTAAAGTAGTTTTAGGTTAATTTAGCCAGTTTTGAGTCAAATAATACACTTATAGCTGTGTCTTTGTTTTCAGGTTAAGTAGAAGTTGAGAGAATAAAGAAACAGGGGATTCGCCTCGCGAGAGTTTTTCTCGCCTCGCGAACCTGAAAGCCAGCAGAACAGTGAAAATGTCATGCTCTCTGGTTCGCCCCGCGACTACTCTTCTCGCCTCGCGACCCCGAAGGCTGACTGTTCCAGGAAAATGCAAGGTTTCTGTGTCACCTCGCGAACACTTGACTCGCCTCGCGAGTAATCCAACCCTGGAAGACCAGAAGTTATCACGGTTTAGTCATGCGGAAGGTCACGGCTGTGACAGTTTGGAACTTGAAGAGTCTCGCCTCGCGAGTAGTCCTTCGCCCCGCGAGAATACCAAGCGTTGCTGACTTTTCACAATATTCGCCTCGCGAAGGGGTGCTCACCTCGCAAGTGAACTTAATTTCTCCACAGTATAAATTGCCATTCTGAACAGCTTGGAAGAACTTTTGCCTCTCCATAGTTTACATATTTTTTTCTGTGTATTTCGTTATTGTCATGGAGAACTAATTTCTTAGATTAGTCTACTGTATGAGAATTCCATATACTTGAGGTTTTGTAATTCCTATTTTAATTGCTTTTCCCTTTTCAATACCATATTATACATTTCTGTTTGTTATTTCAGGAGTGTGTAGTGTTGTATTGATTCGTTTCAGTGATGTTATGTTCCTATACTAAATCGCGTTTGTTATTTCGCGTGTGTTCATTCATGTTCGTTAGTTCATGAGGGCTTAACCCCGTTTGTTATTTCGGGAATAGGAACATATATCCGTAGTAGCGATTGCGTTGTTAATTGTTGCTACAACTGAAAGGGGATTAGAATCTGCTTAGGGCTTGGGATTACATGAACCAATGATAGTGGGGAATTCGAGAACAGTAGATTAATCGTTGTTTACTATTTGATAATCTCTTCGAACTGCCTTGCTTTATTGCTCTGGTTTCATTGTCTTATTTTCTTTGATTGCATCCAAACAAACCCCCCCCCCCCACAAAACTTATTTTTGTGAAAAATAACACTTTAAGAGTCCTTGTGAGACGACATCCGAGTTGTCGCCCTAAACTACAGTTTGAAAACCCGCTCGTTCTTTTTGGCGCGTGCGCGACAGCGCGACCAAAAATTGGTGCCGTTGTCGGGGACTCTTATTTGTTATTTTTCCATTTTTTCTTCTTTCTTTTCTTTTTCTTTTATTTTCTGTTTTCATTTTGAATTGGTCTGGCTACTAGGTCTAATTGCCCTGAGTTGTGTGATTTTGATCCGGAAATTGAAAGAACACTGCACACACTCCGTAGAGAATTTCCGGCTAGCACTAGTAGTGATTCTAATTCCAAAATTGTTTTTGAAACCATGGGTGACCAGAGGACATTAAGACAGCTTGCTGCCCCTGATGTAAATTATAATGGACTGTGTATTTCATATCCTGGTGCTGATACTCCTTTTGAACTAAAATCTGGTTTCATTCACTTGTTGCCAAAGTTTAATGGTCTTGCAGGTGAGGATCCACACAAGCACTTGAAGGAATCCCAAGTTGTATGCTCCACAACCTCGAGATCAGAGGGAGTAATTGAGGATAGCATCAAACTGAAGGCTTTTCCGTTTTCACTCCAGGGAGCTGCAAAGGATTGGCTGTTGTATCTTGAGCCCAACTCTATCACCACTTGGAATGATTTGAAGAGGGTTTTCCTAGAAAGATATTTTCCTGCTTCAAGAGCTGCGTCAATAAGGAAAGAAATATGTGGCATCAGGCAAGGGAATGAGTCGCTAGCTGAATATTGGGAAAGATTCAAGCATTTGGTATCCAATTGCCCACATCATCAGATTTTTGAACAACTCCTTATCCAGTACTTTTATGAAGGATTACTACCGATGGATAGGAATCTTTTGGATGCTGCTAGTGGGGGAGCGCTTGTTGATAAGACCCCCGCTGCTGCCAAGCAACTCATTGAGAATATGTCATTGAATTCCCAGCAGTTTACTACCAGAAGAAATTCAGTTGAGACAAGAGGTGTGCATGAGGTCCATAGTTCATCTTCCAACCAGGCCGCCCTTGAGAATAGATTAGATGAGCTCACTTCTTTTGTAAGGCAATTGGCAATAGACAGAGGTCAGCCTGCAAAGTTATGTGGCATATGCAATTCACCTGAGCACCCACATGATCCATGCCCCATCCAGAGAGAAGAGTTTGTTAGTGAAGTGTCTCAAGCTTATGCAGTAAATCCCTATAATCAAGGAAACAGTCAGAATCGGTACAGCACTCCAGACCTCTCCACAAATAGGTACCATCCCAATTGGAGGAATCATCCTAATCTGCGGTATGGGAACTCATCCCAACAACAACCGATGGCAGCACCTCAGAATCCTCCTCCAGTGACCACTTCTGCACCTTCTGGACCTTCAATGGAAGACATGTGCAAGCAAATGACTTCACAAATACTGCACAGATGACTACATTTTTCCAGCAGCAAATTGGGCAGTTTCAGCAGCGAACATATGCTAGCATTCAAGATTTGAGGACACAGATTGGACAGATGGCCACATCCATAAATAACATACAGCAAGGTCAAGGGACAACCCAGCTGCCGGCACAGCCAGTGATAAATCCTAATGCCTCCCATCCTAATGTGAGTGCCATATCTCTGAGATCTGGAAAAGTTGTTGAGGCCACCTCTGGAAAGGATGAAGAAACTATTGAGGTAACTCCTGATCCTACTGTTGAAGTTGAAGTTGAGAAAATGTACAGCCCACCCATCCCATTCCCACACAGAATTCAGAAAAATAAGAAAATTGGTGGTGAAGACAAGGAAAGGGAGATCTTAGATGTGTTCAGAAAGGTAGCTGTGAATATTCCTCTTCTAGATGTGATCAAGCAGGTGCCCAAGTATGCCAAATTTCTGAAGGATCTATGCACCAACAAGAGGAAGATGAAGAATAATGAGAGGGTTGACTTGGGAAGAAATGTCTCAGCTCTTATCCAGTCTAGACCTGCACCAGAAAGAGTTGCTGCTATAGCCCCTACTCAGGCACTACCACATAAGTGCAAGGATCCGGGCACATTTACTATTCCATGCACTATTGGGGACAGGAAGTTTGAAAACTGCATGCTGGACTTGGGAGCATCCATAAATGTCATGCCTACCTCCATCTTTAACAACCTTGATCTTGGGCCTTTGCAGTATACAGGTCTCACCATCCAGTTGACTAACAGGACCAGTGCCCGACCCATGGGAATGGTAGAAGATGTGCTAGTGCAAGTTGATGATTTGATCTTCCCTGCTGACTTCTACATCTTAGACATGGCAGGAGAGACACATTCCAGTAGATCACCAATAATCTTGGGCAGACCATTCATGAAGACAGCCAAGACCAAGATTGATGTGTATGATGGGACTATGTCTATGGAGTTTGGTGATATTGTGGCCAAGTTCAAGATCTTTGATGCTATGAAACACCCACAGGAGGAGCACTCGGTTTTCCAACTAGAGTTGCTTTCGGAGCTTATTGAGGATACCCATGAGGACTTTATTTCAGATTTTCCATTTATTTCTGGTTTTGATGATGTATATACTTGTACTAACTGTACTGACACTAACCCATGTGCTGTTTGTTCTGAGTTTCTGGATTCAACTTTGCAGGGTGATAGTGCTAGTGAGAGTGAAGCTGTCTGTTCTGCAGAAGTCCTTGACATCCTGGCTAATCCCAATGTACCATCTGTTGAGCAGCCACCATCCCTAGAACTCAAGCCACTTCCTGGGAACCTGAAGTATGCCTACCTGGAGACAAATGAGAAACTTCCAGTCATCATTTCCTCCAGCCTTGACTCTGACCAGGAAGCCAAGCTTTTGGAGGTTCTGAAGAAGCACAAGAAGGCTATTGGGTGGACCTTGGCTGATATTCCAGGAATTAGCCCCTCCAGATGCATGCACAGAATTCTATTGGAGGATGGAGCTAAGCCTGTTAGACAGGCCCAAAGGCGACTAAACCCATTGATTTTGGATGTGGTGAAGAAAGAGGTGACTAAGCTTCTACAGGCAGGTATTATATACCCCATCTCTGATAGTACTTGGGTAAGTCCGGTGCCAGTTGTACCAAAGAAGTCCGGTCTCACAGTAGTTAGGAATGATAATAATGAGCTTGTACCTACTAGAGTCCAGAATAGCTGGCGAGTCTGTATAGATTATAGGAAGTTGAACCAGGCCACCAGAAAGGATCATTTTCCTTTGCCATTCATAGATCAAATGCTAGATCGGCTGGCTGGTAATTATCATTATTGTTTTCTTGATGGCTTTTCCGGATATTTCCAGATCCATATTGCCCCTGAGGATCAGGAAAAGACCACTTTCACGTGCCCCTTCGGTACGTTTGCCTATAGGAGGATGCCATTTGGCCTTTGTAATGCTCCTGGCACCTTCCAAAGATGCATGCTTAGCATTTTCTCTGAATTTATTGAAAATTGCATAGAGGTGTTCATGGATGACTTCACTGTATATGGCTCCTCATTTGATGCATGTCTGCATAGTCTGAGTTTAGTTCTACAAAGATGCATTGAGACTGATTTGATTTTGAACTATGAGAAATGTCACTTTATGGTAGAACAGGGGATAGTTTTGGGTCATGTAATTTCTAAAGAGGGTATTTCAGTAGATCCTGCAAAAATTGATGTGATTTCTTCATTGCCTTACCTATCTTGCGTACGCGAGATCCGTTCTTTTCTTGGACATGCAGGTTTCTATAGGCGCTTTATAAAGGACTTGACAGAAGATAGCTCTGCCATTGTCAAACCTGCTTGAAGAATGATGCCTGTTCCATTTTGATGATCATTGCAAGGAGGCATTTGACTACCTGAAAAAAGCATTGACATCTACCCCCATCATCCAAATTTCCCAGACCGACACTCCCTTTTGAACTAATGTGTGATGCTTCCAATTTTGCTGTGGGAGAAGTTCTGGCACAAAGGGTGGGCAAGGTTGCCCATGTAATTCATTATGCTTCTAGGACATTAGATGCTGCACAATCAAATTACACCACCACTGAGAAAGAACTGCTAGCTGTTGTATTTGCACTTGATAAGTTTAGGTCATATTTGCTAGGTTGTAGGGTTATTGTTTTCACTGACCATGCAGCTCTAAAGTACCTGTTAAAGAAACCAGAAGCTAAGCCAAGACTGGTCCGGTGGATGCTTTTGCTCCAAGAATTCAATGTGGAGATCAAAGACAAGAGTGGAGCTGAAAATCTGGTGGCCGATCACTTGAGCTGAATAGCAAAGGATGAGGATCCTTATCCCATCCAAGATGATTTCCCTGATGAGAGGCTTCTACATCTGTATGGGGTAACCCCCTGGTTTGATGACATAGTTAACTTTCTGGTTGCTGGTGTTGTTCCTGCAGGTAAAAGTAGACATAAGTTCCACAAGCTCAAGAGCGATGCAAAGTACTATGTGTGGGATGATCCCTACCTTTGGAAGTTTTGCAGTGATCAGGTGATTCGGAGGTGTGTCCCCGATCATGAGACAGAGTCCATTTTGCACTTCTCACATGCCTCTCAAGTTGGAGGACATTTTGGACCACAGAGGACAGCAAGAAAAGTCCTGGATTCTGGGTTCTACTGGCCCACAATTTTTAGAGATTCCTATGAGGTATACAGGAATTGCAAAGAATGTCAAACAACAGGCCCTGCCATCACTCGTAGGAGTGAGATGCCTCAGCAGCCCATGCTCTTTTGTGAGGTTTTTGATGTGTGGGGGATGGATTTTATGGGTCCTTTCCCCCCTTCTTTTGGTTTTGTATATATTCTTTTGGCTGTAGACTATGTTTCAAAGTGGGTGGAAGCAATCCCCACTAGGACTAACGATGCTAAAGTTGTTTCCAAATTTGTTAGGTCCAACATTTTTTGCAGGTTTGGCATACCTAAGGCCATCATCAGTGACCAGGGCACACACTTCTGCAACAGAACCATGGAGGCCTTACTCAGGAAATATGGGGTTGTACATAGAGTTTCCACTGCTTACCATCCCCAGACCAATGGTCAGGCTGAAATATCCAACAGGGAGATCAAGCAAATTCTAGAGAAGATGGTGCAGCCGAACAGGAAGGAATGGAGCCGCCGTCTGGAAGACACACTGTGGGCCCAGAGGACTGCTTTCAAGACACCTATAGGAATGTCCCCCTTTCGGCTTGTATTTGGTAAGGCATGTCACCTCCCGGTGGAAGTTGAGCATCGGGCATATTGGGCAGTGAAGTGCTGTAACTTGGACATGAAGGCAGGTGGTGTTGAAAGAAAACTGCAGTTGCAGCAACTTGAGGAGCTTAGGCTAGAAGCCTATGAAAGCTCCAGGATTTATAAAGAAAAAACAAAACTTTTTCATGATAGGATGATTGTTAGAAAAGAATTTTCTGTGGGCCAGCCAGTCTTATTGTTTAACTCCCGCCTGAAATTGATGGCTGGGAAACTTAGGTCCAAGTGGGATGGCCCCTTTGTTGTGACTAACGTTTTTCCTTATGGTGCAGTAGAGATTACACGTGCAGGTACCCACAAGCCATTCAAGGTTAACGGGCAGAGGCTGAAGCCATTCCATGGTATGGATGCTGTTGTTCCTGCGGATGCTAATGTTGAGGAGCTCTCCTTGGAAGCTCCCACCTACACTGATACTTGATCAGGGAGTTCCCTTTCCTTTCCCTCACTCTGATTTTATGGTTATGTTGTTTCATTGGGGACAATGTATATTTTAAGTGTGGGGGAGGGAACTAGTTGTAGTTTTGTTTTGTTTTGTTTTTTTTCCTTTTCTTTGAATAAAGCTCCTGAATAATTTGAGAAGCTCAGGAGTTGTGTTGAGTCTTTTGTTGGCAAGTTTGATGGATTTTGATTGATTTTGCACAGATTGATTGCATGATTTATGTGATGATTCCCCCTAGGCTGAAAAGAAAAAAAAATTTGTTTTGAAAAGTGATCCCCTTGTGATTGGAAACTGAACTTTGAGATTTTGTTATGATGGCATGATTTATGATAAGTTTGGGGTGATAGGAAGCACACACTAGGGATAGAATCTCTGTCAAACAATTTGCATGAATGTCCAGGTGAGGTTTTGAGCCTCCAACATGTTTTTGACTGTGTGAAATCACTTTCAAGTTGCACTTTCCTAAATTTGCTTGAGTCTCTTTTTGGTTTGCATGATTATATGTGTGTAGCAAATGATTTAGGCATTTTCTTTTTAAATAGCTACTTAGCCTAAAATAACCATCCCTAATGCATATTCCTTAGTTAGCCCCATTGAGCCTATTAGCCTGTTAATTCTTGATAACCTTATGTTATAAGCTTAAAATCTGGAAAAAAAAACCATGTTAACTCGATCTTAGGATTAGGAGAGCATGGAATCTTAGAAAGAGAAAAGGTGCAAGAAACTAAGTTTGGGGTGGCTACAAGGTGTAATATGTTGTTTGGGATTGAAAAAAAAATACAATAAAAAGGTTGGAGCCAAAGGCTTGTAGAAAAAAAAAATGAAAAAAAAGAAAAAAAATAATAAAAAAAAGAAGAGAAAAACAATAAAAATAAAAAGTGTTGAAATAACAAGGCTGTAGTCACCCAAGGCAAAAAGATGAATGAGGAAAGGAACTTGAGTGGAATTCTAATGTTTTGAAGTGTTTCATGCTCTCTTAGTTCCTAGGGACTTCAGCCTAGTACCTTTGTATATCCTACCCTTAGCCAGGCCCCATTACAACCCATAAAAGACCTTTTGATGTTGCATGCATGTTTTCTGTGGGAATCATTTGGAGATGAAAATCAAATTTATGGGAAGTGCTTCTGAAAGGTGAATTGAGTGAATTGTTGATAGCCCAGACACAAACTGAGCGATTGAGTGAAACACAAATTTCCCTTGTGAGGAAGGCAGTTGTTTGAATTTGGTGATCTCCCTCTTGTGTGTAACTTGGATCCCCTGCTTAGATTGATGATTGTTTGAATGATGAAATTCTCAATTGTTTGGAATGAATGAATGTGGGGATTGCTTTGTTTGAAAGGGGGGACATTGAAGAAAACTGTTTTGATGTATTGCTTGAATGTGTGCAAGGTTGATTGAATCTTTTAAGCTTGCCAGGTCTTGAGTCTTTTTGATTTTTGAGTCCTAGTTTTCTTGGGGACAAGCAAAGTTTAAGTTTGGGGTATTTTGATAAGCCTCTGGTTCATCTAGTTTTATGGCTAGTATGACCAGGGTTTTGTGCAAATTATATCCTATTTTCACCCAAATTAGATTAGATTGTCCTCAAGCAAGGTTTTGAGTCTCTAAAGTAGTTTTAGGTTAATTTAGCCAGTTTTGAGTCAAATAATACACTTATAGCTGTGTCTTTGTTTTCAGGTTAAGTAGAAGTTGAGAGAATAAAGAAACAGGGGATTCGCCTCGCGAGAGTTTTTCTCGCCTCGCGAACCTGAAAGCCAGCAGAACAGTGAAAATGTCATGCTCTCTGGTTCGCCCCGCGACTACTCTTCTCGCCTCGCGACCCCGAAGGCTGACTGTTCCAGGAAAATGCAAGGTTTCTGTGTCGCCTCGCGAACACTTGACTCACCTCGCGAGTAATCCAACCCTGGAAGACCAGAAGTTATCACGGTTTAGTCATGCGGAAGGTCACGACTGTGATAGTTTGGAACTTGAAGAGTCTCGCCTCGCGAGTAGTCCTTCGCCCCACGAGAATACCAAGCGTTGCTGACTTTTCACAATATTCGCCTCGCGAAGGGGTGCTCGCCTCGCGAGTGAACTTAATTTCTCCTCAGTATAAATTGCCATTCTGAACAGCTTGGAAGAACTTTTGCCTCTCCATAGTTTACATATTTTTTTCTGTGTATTTCGTTATTGTCATGGAGAACTAATTTCTTAGATTAGTCTACTGTATGAGAATTCCATATACTTGAGGTTTTGTAATTCCTATTTTAATTGCTTTTCCCTTTTCAATACCATATTATACATTTCTGTTTGTTATTTCAGGAGTGTGTAGTGTTGTATTGATTCGTTTCAGTGATGTTATGTTCCTATACTAAATCGCGTTTGTTATTTCGCGTGTGTTCATTCATGTTCGTTAGTTCATGAGGGTTTAACCCCGTTTGTTATTTCGGGAATAGGAACATATATCCGTAGTAGCGATTGCGTTGTTAATTGTTGCTACAACTGAAAGGGGATTAGAATCTGCTTAAGGCTTGGGATTACATGAACCAATGATAGTGGGGAATTCGAGAACAGTAGATTAATCGTTGTTTACTATTTGATAATCTCTTCGAACTGCCTTGCTTTATTGCTCTGGTTTCATTGTCTTATTTTCTTTGATTGCATCCAAACAAAACCCCCCCCAAAACTTATTTTTGTGAAAAATAACACTTTAAGAGTCCTTGTGAGACGACATCCGAGTTGTCGCCCTAAACTACAGTTTGAAAATCCGCTCGTTCTTTTTGCCGCGTGCGCGACAGCGCGACCACAGTGCGGCGGTGGAACGAACCGGATGCGTGGGAAAAGAACTGGGCCGCAACTTTCTCCTCCTCCTCACGCGGCATGGTCGACGGCGGTTGCGGTCCAGGCGGTGGTGCAGGGCGGCGTGCGGTCTGGTTGAAGGAGGAAGGGAAAGAGTTGGGTGGGTTAGAGAGGAGGAGGGAGATGGAGTGAGAGGGAGGGAAAAGATAGTACCAGAGAAAAAGTGAAAGAAAAGAGTGTGTGTGTGTGTGTTGGGGGGGGGGGGGGGTATCGGGTTACTAAGAGAGAGAGGAGAGAGAATTCTAATTTTTTTTGTATTAGTGGGTACAAAATGAGTGATAAATATTAAGCCTAAAAATAAACATGTTTTTAGTTTTTGAATCGATAAATAAAGGGTGACAAATATATAGTTTCAAAATTTGAAATAAAGTAGAGATTGATAGTTGGATTGATCTACTAAGAAAATCCACGGTCCAACATTTTATCTCCGATTAATGTCAAACCAGTTTATTTTCAAATCTAAAATTAAATAGAATGAAAATATGGAAATGCTTTTCTCTTAATCATATTAGTTAAAATCTTTTTCTGTACTGGTAATATTAGTGACAATAACATAAAGTATTGTCTAGTAAGCGTGCATTCACTGAAATAAGTCACTGCTATCGCACCCAATAAAATAATTTGAAGAAAGTAATTTAATTACTCAAACTAAACCACATAACAAAATAAACATAAACATCCAAATAAAATAATTAATCATATGTGTAAAAACTAGGGTGTTACAGGTTGCTTCCTTATGCCTCAGCCAGGATGGAGGAACAAAATTTGCAGCTCTATCAGCTCTGATTTGGCTGAACTCCCATTTCAGCATATCATAGCAGAGTTGATCCAGAAACAAATCAGCAGCCCTCCCATAGATTCTGGGATGCTTAAAGGACATCCATTTTGTGTCCCTTGGCATGATCCGACATGTTTAGATTATCTAGCTCTCTTCTCAGGAATAGTAGGAAGATTCTTCCTCTTGGGGTCAGTCTCCCAGATAGGTATAATGTGTCTCTCAACTCCATCAATAATTGGTATGAATGGAGGAGTTTTGACAAGGTTTGGGTAAATTTTCTTGGGGGGGAATTTGGCTAAAGGTAGGTGAGTGATTAAAGGCCCTAGATCATTGTGCATTTGAGAAGGCACGGTTTTGATTAATTGACACTCTGGGTGAGGTAGGAAGAAGGGTTCAATAGATTGGCTAACTTCTTCCTCATATTTAGGTAGAGGATACCATCTGTATAGGATGTGTTCTGGTTCAGATTGGTGAGAATGAAACATAATTTCCATTCTCTTTTTACTTTGGCCCAATCCTTAGATTTGTCATTGTAAAGAAAGGAAGTTGGGGTGCGGGGAGGAAATAGGGCTCTCAGAGGTTTGGGGAAAGGTGCTGATGAGTGTGATTTCACCTCATATTTTATGTACATTTTGCATGCATTTTCGTATAGTTTAGGCATATTTAATTTGATTATTAGTTAGTTTTTATCTTGGAACAGGTGAGACAGTTTTGTGTGTTGTTTTGAAGGAATTTATGATTAAATGCCCAAGATTTAGCCATGATGAAGCTTGGATGAAGATAGAGCCTGAAAAGAGAAGAAAATGAGCCAAGCAAAGCCCATCACGGCTTAGTCGTGATGACCATCACGACCGTGATGGAGCAATAACTAAAGAGAAAGAAGCCAAAAGTCAGAAGCTGTCACGGCCTAGCCGTGATGGCTATCACGGCCGTGACCTGTCAGCTGTACCAAACCCCCAAAAGTCAGAACTGGTCACGGCCTAGCCGTGATGCCCATCACGGCCGTGACCCGCTAGTTGGACCAGACAGAACCGATCACGGCCTAGCCGTGATGAGTGTCACGGCCGTGACAGACAAGTTTTTGAAAGCGCGCCCAAGGCAGAACCCGTCACGGCCTGGCCGTGATGGCCATCACGGCCGTGATACGTGCCTAAGTTATAAAAAGACCTCTGGGCTGAACAGAAAAGGGATCCTGAACCCTAAAACATACTCTCTGGTTGCTGTGGATCCTCCCATGGAGTTTCTTCCTTCCTTCATCTCTATTCCTTTTCTTTTGTTTTTCCCTTTGATTATGTGTAGCTAAACCCCCTTTTGTTGGGATTAGATGATGGCTTTTCTGAACTTGGTTGTAACATGATTTGATTGTAATACAATTTCCTCTTTCTTTATGAGTATTTGATTCCATGCTTAATGCTTTCCTTTGCCTAATCATCCTAGGAATGAATTGTTGCCTTGATAGACAATTGAAAGATTGATGTTAAGGCATGATCATGAATCAAATGCCAAGTAGTTCATGAACCCAGACATAGGTCTTGGGATACTTGCAATCTTATAAATGTTGATTCTTTATGCAAAATCTCAGGTTAATCCACCTAAGATATTAGGGTTTAATTTGGGGTTTTAGGCTCATTCCACCTAAGACATTAGGGTTTAAGTATTTCAGAAGATTTGATTGTCATAATTGAATTAGGAATTGTGTTATTAATCATGTTATTACAATCATGGGACGATTAGCATAGTGTAACCATGACAATTTCATTCATTTGTTTATCTCATCTCTGTTGCTTGTTAAGTGTTTGTCAAAATTCCTAAAATACCAAAAAACATTTTATTCTTGTTTGTTTTGTTTTATGTTAGAACTCCCTTCCATCCAAACGAACGCCTAGATAGTAGTCCGATTTGCGAAGTGGTACTTGTCCGCGATCCCTGAGAACGATATCCGGTCTCACCACCGTATTACTTGATTGCGACTAGGTATACTTGCCGAAATCGTATCTAGTTTTTGGCACCGTTGCCGGGGATCGGTGTGCCAATATCATGAGTACCAAAGGGGACTCCTAATTTAGGCATTTTTCTTTGTTTTCCTACTGCTGTTTTTTTCTGTTTTCTGTTTTCTGTTTTCTGCTTTCCTTGAAGTTGCATAATTGTCCACTTGTTGCTTAACGTGTACTTGCTGTATTCGCTGCTGTTCTGCTCTATTTGTTTCTATGTATGCGAGGTACAATTGACCCAGGTGAACTTCAATTCAACCCGGAGATCGAGAAGCTTTGTAGACAGGATAGAAAGGAAGCCAAAGCAAGAAAGAACAGAGAAGAAGCATCCTCTACAGTGCAAGAACCACAAGTTGAGTTACCAAGTGTGCAAGAATCGCAAGTTGAAGTATCAATTGTCACCATGGTTGAAGACAATGCACTAAGGAGGACAATGAGGGACTATACCCCCCCTAGAGTCGATA
The DNA here is from genome assembly GCA_030762895.1 of Sophora flavescens. NCBI lineage: Eukaryota > Viridiplantae > Streptophyta > Magnoliopsida > Fabales > Fabaceae > Sophora > Sophora flavescens. Next base: position 67,921,579 of record CM061069.1, on the reverse strand, counting down.
GATGTGGAACTCCAATTGTTAGACCTGCAGTGGCCTGTAACAACTTTGAGATAAAGGCACCACTTCTCAATCTTGCGTAGCAAAATCAGTTTGGAGGTTTAGAGAGTGAAGACCCCCATTCTCACATTGGCACATTTATTGAGCTATGTGATACCATCAAGCTAAATGGAGCTTCCGATGAGGCTATTCGTTTAAGGCTTTTCCCTTTCTCTTTGAAGGATAGAGCTAAGTCATGGCTTCAATCTCATCCTCATGGGAGCATTATCACTTGGAATGATTTGGTGAGCAAATTCTTATCTCGTTTCTTCCCTCCATCAAGAATGATCAAGTTGAGATCGGAGATTAATGCTTTTGTACAGAGGGATGTCGAATCACTTTATGAAGCATGGGAGAGGTTCAAATCTTTGCTTGCCGCTTGTCCAAATCATGAGTTAGAAACATGGCAGCAAGTTGCAACCTTTGTCAATGGTCTCAACCGAAATTCTAGAAGTATGATTGAAGCGGCTGCAGGTGGAACATTGAGTCAAAAGACACCCGATGAAGCAAAGGCCTTGATTGAAACTATGGCTAATAATGATTATCAAATGCCTAGTTCACGATCATTGGTCAAGAGAGGTGTTTTGGAGCTTGATGAAATTGGTGCTCTTAAGGCGCAAATGGCCATTCTTACCAAGCAATTGGGGTCCGTTCAACTACAAAATTCTCAATTACAAGCGGTCCAAGTTCAAGCTACCTCAGTGTGTGACTTCTGTGGAGGTAACCATGCCAACGGCAATTGTGAGATTAATGTGGTTGGAGGTTTTGGGCAAGAAGAAGTGAACTACATGGGAAACCAAGGGCCTAAGCATGATCCTTTCTCTAACACCTATAATTCGGGGTGGCGTAGCCATCCTAACTTTGGTTGGAGACAAGGGCAAGGCTCAAGTTCTCAAGCTCCTCAAGAGAATTCAAGCAACTTGGAGAATATTATAGCTCAATTCATGCAAGCAACTCAAGATAATATATAGAATCAAAATGCCTCCATCAAGAATCTAGAACACCAAATAGGCCAATTGGCAAAGCAAATGACGGAGAGACCTCAAGGACAATTGCTGGGAGATATCGAGAAGAATCCAAGGGAGGATTGCAAGGCAATTACTACAAGAAGTGGGAAGGTGTTAGTTCCACATGAAAAAGAGAGGGAAGAAAAGAGAATTGGTGAGGGAGTTGATGAGGTGATCGTTGAAGATATAACCAATGAAGGACCAGAGACTTCCCAAACCACTACCTCTAGCCGTATTGTTGTTGAAGCTGAAAAACCATGGAGGAAAAAATTGGTGGATGAAGAGTTTGCAAGAAAGAAGACTAAAAGGCAAATTCTTGAAGAAGTTTACAATCCTAAGGAGTTGCCACCATATTTAAAGATACCCTATCCTCAAAGGTTGAAGAAAGAGGTAAAAGATCAACAATTCTCTAAGTTCTTGGATGTGTTCAAAAAGTTGGAAATTAACATCCCTTTTGCCGAAGCTCTTCAACAAATGCCTTCCTATGCCAAGTTTATGAAGGAGATTCTTACTGACAAGAGGAAGTGGAAGGAGGAGACAGTCATGCTCACGGAAGAATGTAGTGCCATACTCCAAAGGAAGTTACCGGTGAAGATGAAGGATCCGGGTAGCTTTACTATCCCATGTGCTATTGGTCATTTGAACATTGGAAGAGCCTTATGTGATCTTGGTGCAAGTATCAATCTTATGCCTCTCTCCATCTTCAAGAAATTGGGAATTGGTGAAGTCAAGCCGACCGGGATTTCTCTCCAATTGGCGGATTGCTCCATTACGTATCCTTATGGTGTAGTGGAGGATCTATTGGTTAAAGTGGACAAGTTCATCTTCCCGGCAGACTTTGTGGTGTTGGATATAGCGGAAGATAGTGAGACTCCGTTGATTGTTGGAAGACCATTCCTGGCCACGGGTAGGGCTTTGATTGATGTAAATCAAGGGGAGTTGGTGCTTAGACCAAGATGAAAAGGTCACCTTCAATGTTTTTGAAGCAATGAGACATCCAAGCGACAAAGATACATGTATGAGTGTGGACCTTGTTGATTCATTGACTGACAAGAGTGTGCAACGAACTTTTGAAGATTCATTCGAAGTGGCTCTTATGGTTGAGAATGTAGAAGAAGAGGTATGTGAGGAAGAAGCTGAGTTCATGGTTAAATCCCTTGAGGCTTGTCTAGTTGTGAATAATGATGAAGACAAAGTTGTGGAGGATGTGCGGATTGAAGACAAGGGTGAGACACCCAGGCTAGAGTTGAAAGAACTTCCGTCCCATCTCCGTTATGCTTTCCTTGGAGTGAATTCTTCATTCCCGGTGATCATTAGTAGCGGGTTGAACTCTTTAGAGGAAGAGAAGCTATTAAGGGTGCTTAGGGAGCACAAATCTGCAATTGGGTGGTCTATGTCCGACTTGAAAGGGATAAGTCCCTCATTCTGTATGCACAAAATCCTTTTGGAGGAAAACTTCAAGCCGGTCAGACAACCCCAAAGAAGACTCAACCCAAACATGAAAGAAGTTATAAGGAAGGAGGTTGTGAAGCTTTTGGATGCGGGTATAATTTATCCAATCTCCGACAGTCCATGGGTGAGTCCGGTCCAAGTTGTTCCAAAGAAAGGGGGGATGACGGTTGTTGCAAATGATAAAAATGAACTCATCCCCTCAAGGACCGTTGCCGGATGGAGGGTGTGTATTGACTATAGAAGATTGAATGAGGCTACAAGAAAAGATCATTTTCCCTTACCCTTCATTGATCAGATGCTAGAGAGGTTGGCGGGCCATGCCTTTTATTGCTTCCTTGATGGATACTCTGGGTATAACCAAATTGTGGTTGACCCAAAGGACCAAGAGAAGACTGCTTTTACGTGTCCTATGGCGTCTATGCATACCGGAGGATGCCATTCAGGTTGTGTAATGCACCCGCCACTTTTCAAAGGTGCATGCTTTCCATATTCTCTGATATGACTGAAAAATTCATCGAGGTATTTATGGATGATTTTTCTGTGTTTGGTAATTCTTTTGATGATTGTCTGAAAAATCTTGCATGTGTTTTGAAAAGATGCAAGAAACTAACCTTGTTTTAAATTAGGAAAAATGTCATTTCATGGTTAGGGAAGGTATAGTTCTTGGTCATAAGATTTCATCATGGGGGATAGAAGTTGATAAGGCAAAATTTGAAGTAATCAAAAAACTTCCTCCTCCCATAAATGTGAAAGGTGTTAGAAGCTTCTTAGGGCATGCGGGTTTCTATAGGAGATTTATAAAAGACTTTTCAAAGATTGTGAAACCCTTGTGCAAACTTTTGGTAGTTGATACTCCTTTTGTGTTTGATGATGATTGCATGCATGCTTTCCAGCTTTTAAAAGAAAAACTCACCATCGCACCAATCATTGCACCTCCAGATTGGAGTTTGCCATTTGAGTTAATGTGTGATGCAAGCGACTATGCGGTGGGAGCCATTTTGGGTCAAAGGAAAAATAAAGTGTTGCATGTTATTTACTATGCCAGTCGTGTGCTGAATGATGCTCAATTAAACTATACCACGACTGAAAAAGAATTGCTTGCTGTGGTTTTTGCATTTGATAAGTTTAGATCTTACTTGATTGGCTCTAAAACCACTGTCTACACTGATCATTCTGCTTTGAAGTATCTCATGACTAAATAGGATGCCAAGCCAAGGCTCATTAGGTGGGTACTACTGCTCCAAGAATTTGATTTAGATATAAAGGACAAGAAAGGAGTGGAGAATGTGGTAGCTGACCATTTGTCTAGGCTTCCACAAGCAGATGTTCAAGCAAAGGATGAGTTGCCAATTCAAGAAGAATTCCCAGATGAGAGGTTGTTTATGGTGCAAGTGGCACCTTGGTTTGCGGACATTGCAAATTATAAGGCCGCAAACAAGGTTCCGAAGGACTTCAATGCACAACAAAGGAAGAAGCTCATCCATGATGCTAAATACTATGTATGGGATGAGCCTTACCTTTTCAAAAGAGGTTCGGATGGGATTCTTAGAAGATGTATTCCAGAAGAAGAGATTAATGGGGTATTGACTCATTGCCACAACTCACCCTATGGAGGACACTTTGGTGGTGAGAGAACCGCCATGAAGATCTTGCAAAGCGGGTTATTTTGGCCCACCATTTTTAAAGACTCTAGGGCTTGGGTAATGAAGTGTGACAAGTGTCAAAGAACCGGACGTATATCCAAGCGAAATGAGATGCCCTTGAGGGGTATTTTAGAGGTGGAGCTCTTTGATGTGTGGGGGATCGACTTCATGGGTCCTTTCCCATCATCCTACAATACCAAGTATATTCTGGTTGCGGTTGACTATGTGAGCAAATGGGTAGAAGCTGTCCCAACTATGAAAGATGATGCAAAAGCGGTGGTTAATTTTGTGAGGAAGAACATCTTTACCTGATTTGGAACCCCTAGAGCTACTATTAGTGATGGGGGTACTCACTTTTGCAACAAAGAGTTCAATGCGGTGCTTGCCAAGTTTGGGATCAATCATAAAGTTGCCACACCTTACCACCCGCAAACCAGTGGGCAAGTGGAGTTGTCTAATCGGGAATTAAAGAGAATCTTGGAGAAAACAATGAACAATGCTAGGAAAGATTGGGCAAAGAAACTAGATGATGCACTTTGGGCCTATCAGACTGCATATAAAACACCTATTGGTATGTCACCCTACCAATTAGTGTTTGGGAAATCATGTCACCTTCTGGTAGAGCTCCAACATCGTGCTTTTTGGGCAGTGAAGGCCTTGAACTTTGATACGAAGCTGGCCATGGACAAGAGACTGCTGCAATTGAATGAGTTGGATGAATTTCGACTCTTGGCATATGAGAGTGCAAGAATCTACAAGGAAAGAACAAAATTTTGGCATGATAAGTACATTCTTCCAAAGCATTTTGAAGAAGCCCAATCAGTTTTGCTCTTTAACTCACGTCTCAAGCTATTTCCGGGCAAGTTGAGAACAAGGTGGTCGGGTCCATTCCATGTCAAGTCAGTTTCCCCATTTGGTGCGGTTGAATTGGAAGATCCATCGTCCGGAGACACTTTCACTGTTAATGGGCAAAGGCTCAAGCATTACCTTGGAGGAGACTTTGATCGTCAAGCAGTCTCCATCCCTCTTACAACACCCCCATAGAGGACTGTAGCCCGTCAAGCTAGTGACGTTAAAGAAGATCTTATTGGGAGGCAACCCAAGTTTCCTTTTCCTTTTTATTCTTGTTTTTGATTTTACCTCTTGAATAATTTGAGAAGATCAAGAGTAAATAATCATAAATTAATAGACTTTGTTAAGCGTTTTCAGGGAAAGAAGGAAGGGGAAGAAAAAGGGGCAGGGAGAAACAAAGTCAGCAACCATCACGCCCAGGCCGTGACACTGGTCACGGCCGTGATGAGCTTAATGTGAAGACCAGAAAGGATCACGGCCCAGCCGTGATACCCATCACGGGCGTGATGGGAGGACCTTGAAAATCAGAGAGCATTACGGCCTAGCCGTGATGTAGGTCACGGCTGTAACAGGCCACCCCTATGGAACAGAAAGCATCACAGCCTTCCCGTGAGGAGCATCACGGCCGTGACACATTTTTCAGCCTCCCTTTGACTAGGCATGTGAGTCAACACCCGCTACCACATGATTCGATTGCCCCTTGCTTAGATTTTGCATCCAATTGTGAGAACTGGGTGCCAAATAAATTGAGATAGTGAATTGTTGAACCCAATTTTGGTTATTCTTGTGATAAGGCTGCAAATAAAAATTCTTGAGTTGATCTTTGATAGTTGATAATTAGCATTTGGTTCCGTAGATTTGTGTTTCTTACTGATTTTTTGAACTAAAAAAATGTGAGGTTTTGAGCCAAAAGGGGTACTCACTAAATCTACCCCATTCTTTGTGATAGAGTGTTATTCCTCTTGGATTGTATTTCTCTAGAACTTGACTTGAAACCGTTTTGAAACTTAAAAATTTTTGAAAACATTTTTGAAAATGATTGAGGCACTAGGTATTTTTCCGGCCTTCTGAGCTTTGATTGACTAACTGCTACCCCTCAGTTGCCCAACTTTGAGCCTGAAAGAATAAATACTTTTCTTGGTACCTTAAATTACTTTGATGAATATGATTGGTTTGACACCTTGTAAAGTATTACAAAAAGGGTAAAAGGTAGTTGAAAAAGTTTGGGATGAGAAAATCAGAAAAATATTTCTCTTGATTTGAAAATCTCCCATTCTCCAAACCAAAAAAAAAAAGAGAGAAAAAAAAAAGAAAAGAAGAAAAGAAAATAAAAGAGAGAATATAGAGAAGGGGGTGACAAAAAGAAAGTGAGAAATAAAATGAAAGGAAAGAAAGAAAGGTGGAAAAGTGAATCGAAACCCAAAAAGGTATTTTAGAAGGTGTCATGCTTTGCAATGCTTGATATTTTGTTTAGCCCTTTTGAAATCTCCTTTTCTTGATTTCCCCACCTAACGATTAATCCCATGGCCCCGTTACAACCAAAGTAAAAGACCTCTTGATCCTTAACTGTTTTCATTAATAAAGTAGAGATTCGATTAATAGTCAAGCTTATGGTAGAATTCATTCCTTGAGGAACTTGAGCGAATTGCTATATGTCCTTAAACACTTGAGTGAGGTGAGAAAGAGTGCCCGAATCAGTGAGAATGTGAGTCTAGGAAACCTAAGCGTCTAATTGGACTTGAAATTGATCGTCTCTTGGTGAATTATTTGAAAATGCCTATTTCTTGGATTAGTTAATCGGGTTCTTGGTTCACTATCCATGCTCTGTTTATTTATATCTTCTGGCCTTGGTTTTTGCTTGAGGACAAGCAAAGTCTTAAGCTTGGGGTGATTTGATGAGTATGATTTCACCTCATATTTCATGTACATTTTGCATGCATTTTCGTATAGTTTAGGCATATTTAATTTGATTATTAGTTAGTTTTTATCTTGGAACAGGTGAGACGGTTTTGTGTGTTGTTTTGCAGGAATTTATGATTAAATGCCCAAGATTTAGCTATGATGAAGCTTGGATGAAGATAGAGCCTAAAAAGAGAAGAAAATGAGCCAAGCAGAGCCCATCACGGGGTAGCCGTGATGACCATCACGTCCTAGCCGTGATGACCATCACGGCCTAGCCGTGATGACCATCACGACCGTGATGGAGCAATAACTGAAGAGAAAGAAATCAAAAGTCAGAAGCTGTCACGGCCTAGCCGTGATGGCTATCACGGCCGTGACCTGTCAGCTGTACCAGACCCCCAAAAGTCAGAACTGGTCACGGCCTAGCCGTGATGCCCATCACGGCCGTGACCTGCTAGTTGGACCAGACAGAACCGATCACGGCCTAGCCGTGATGAGTGTCACGGCCGTGACAGACAAGTTTTTGAAAGCGCGCCCAAGGCAAAACCCGTCACGGCCTGGCCGTGATGGCTATCACGGCCGTGACGCGCGCCTAAGTTATAAAAAGACCTTTGGGCAGAATAGAAAAGGGATCCTGAACCCTAAAACATACTCTCTGGCTGTTGTAGCTGTTGTGGATCCTCCCATGGAGTTTCTTCCTTCCTTCATCTCTATTCCTTTTCTTTTGTTTTTCCCTTTGATTATGTGTAGCTAAACCCCCTTTTGTTGGGGTTAGATGATGGCTTTTTTGAACTTGGTTGTAACATGATTTGTTTGTAATACAATTTCCTCTTTCTTTATGAGTATTTGATTCCATGCTTAATGCTTTCCTTTGCCTGATCATCCTAGGAATGAATTGTTGCCTTGATAGACAATTGAAAGATTGATGTTAAGGCATGCTCATGAATCAAATGCTAAGTAGTTCATGAACCTAGACATAGGTCTTGGGATACTTGCAATCTTATAAATCTTGATTCTTTATGCAAAATCTCAGGTTAATCCACCTAAGACATTAGGGTTTAATTTGGGGTTTTAGGCTCATTCCACCTAAGACATTAGGGTTTGAGTATTTCAGAAGATTTGATTGTCATAATTGAATTAGGAATTGTGTTATTAATCATGTCATTGCAATCATGGGACGATTAGCATAGTCTAACCCTGACAATTTCATTCATTTGTTTATCTCATCTCTGTTGCTTGTTAAGTGTTTGTCAAAATTCCTAAAAGACCAAAAAACATTTCATTCTTGTTTGTTTTGTTTTATGTTAGAACTCCCTTCCATCCAAACGAACGCCTAGATAGTAGTCCGATTTGCGAAGTGGTACTTGTCCGCGATCCCTGAGAACGATATCCGGTCTCACCACCGTATTACTTGATTGCGACTAGGTATACTTGCCGAAATCGTATCAGGTGCACCAGGGGAAATACCTTCATATGGTTGATTTAACCAGGTATCATCGGCTTGTGAAATGGTTGTTTGTGTTGGTTGGGGTGAGAGAGGTGTGGGAATATATACGTCATCTGGAGAGGGGACATGTATATCATCAATCCTAGATTCTAAACTGGTTATAAGGTCATCTACTGCTAATTGAACAGGATTATTAGCAGAGATAGATACCTTAGGAGTTTTAGTAGACCTAGCTTTTCTTGCTGGTTGTCTCCTTGGTTTTGTTGGTACAGTTGAAGGATCAGGCACAACGGCCTCAGCAGCAGCAGTAGAGGTCTTCTGCTTCTTTAGGATAGAACTGATAGGAATGCTATCCTCATCAGCTTCCTCATCTTCATTATGAGAGAGGATAATTTTCTTTGGCCTCTTTGCAGCAGGGGCATCAGAAGGCTCCCTGATAGCAATCCCACTTGCTGTACTTTTGGGGGCAGGCTTCCTTGTAGCAGTCGTCTTTTTCCTGGTTACTCTTTTAACCCCTAGGAATTCAGCATTATTCCGTTCAATCAACTCTTCTTTAGCCACAATTAATTCCTCAATCTTAGCCATTGCAGCAGCAACATACGTACTGAGGTTCATGTTGGCTATGTTCATCTTTCCAAAGTCTGCAGCAGACATTGGTAACTCCTCAAGAGTCTTAGCAACAAGAAAATCATGTACTCCTTGAGCCTTGAAAATCTTTGAGAGAAGGTGGTAGAAAGGAAGTGCAGAGAGTCTTTTCTTGTTCATCACTGCGTCTCTGAATCTTCCATAAAGGATTCTTGGAAGATTGATTCTTGTCTCTGTGAGAAGATGGCAGAGACAGAATTTGTGAAGAGATGAGAGGTTGTCCTTTGATCCAACCTTATGAAGCACCACTTTGTTGAGAAGCTGGTGAAGGATACGAACGATATCCTTCATTTCAATAGCCTTCCACTAGTGAGTCCTAACCATGTCCTCCTTCATGAGACAGACTTCTATAGTCTCAGAGCTGCCTAAGTCTTCTTCCCAAGACTCAGTGAAAACTAGTCCCTCATGAGCACAGAAGATTGCTTCAGCAATAGTCTTCTCCGAGACTGTAATCTTCTTTCTTAATACTATTGAGTAGAAGTTAGTTTCTGTCAGTTGGATGTTTCTCCAAAAATTCCTGATAAGATTTGGGAAAACAGAGACTTTCTCCACGAAGAGTCCTTCCCTGCCAGCTGCATTGACATATTTGCTTATATGTCAAGATTACAAGTCTTTTAGCACACTAAGGTTGAGATGATGCTCTATAGCTAAGTTAAGTTTGTCCACGTTGAAGGTTGAAGATGCCATTGTAGATGATCAAAGAGCTTAGGGTTTGGAAAGCAGAGAGAGGTAAAGAGAGAGATAGCTCGAGAGGTTATGGAAGCGTAAAGTCTTTCTCATAGGGAAAAGATTTCTTTTAAAGGAATTTTGAATATCGAAGGTTTTTTTTTTAAAAAAACTTTTGACATGACATGTCATTATGATAAAACAGCGTTGGTAACTTGGGACCATAAAAAGGTCTTGATGGGAGTACTGACTCAGCAAAGAGAATAAAGGATAAATTTGTCTTGTGACAAAATGAATGCATTTATTAACACACAAATAGAATAATTTTAATCATAGGCAAATGTGAACTCGTCTGAAACTATACAATGAACGCGATCATCAATATCGGTGGACGCGTGCAATACATTATGCAATAGACACACAACTTTAAATATTTATTAGACGAGCATAGGTAATAGACGCAAAATTAGTAAAAAAAAATTTTCTAGGCTGGACGCCTACACTAATCCACGCATATCATATTAAGATGTTTTCTAATAAAGATATATCTGTCCTCTGCAAGAGGTTTAGTAAAGATATCTGCTCATTGATGGTCAATATCTACAAATTGAATATCAATTACACCTTTTTGCACATAATCCCTAATAAAATAATGTTTAATCTCTATGTGCTTAGCTCTAGAATGCAAAATTGGGTTCTTAGATAGATTTATTGCAGCAGTATTATCACACATAAGCGGAATACTACTTACAAATACATTGTAATCCTCCAATTGATGTTTGATCCAGAGAAGTTGTGAGCAGTAACTTGCAGCTGATATATACTCAGCTTCAGCAGTTGATAAAGCAATGGTACTTTGCCTTTTGCTTGACCATGAGACAAGATTAGCTCCAATGAAGTGACATCCTCCACTAGTGCTTTTTCTTTCAATTCTATCTCCGGCATAGTCAGCATCACAAAAACAACTAATCTGTAATCATCATTTTTCTTAAAGCACAAGCCCAGATTAGTAGTTCCTTTTAAATATGTAAATATTCTCTTAACTGCTGATAAGTGAGATTCTCTAGGATCAGATTGAAATCGAGCACATAAACATACACTGAACATAATATCAGGCATAGATGCAGTAAGATATAGGAGAGGTCCTATCATACCTCTATATACCTTTTTGTCTACCTTTTTCTCTTTATCATCTTTGTTCACTATGGAAGTAGGGTGCATAGGAGTATTCGTTTGTTTACATTCATCCATCTTAAACTTCTTCAGAAGTTCTTTTGTATACTTAGTTTGGTGGATGAGCACCTCGTCCATGGTTTGTTTTACTTGAAGTCCAAGGAAGAATTTGAGTTCTCCCATCATGCTCATTTCAAACTCTTTCTGCATTAACTTAGAGAATTCTTTGCACAGAGATTCATTAGTACTACCAAAAATAATATCATCCACATATATCTGTACAACTATGAAATTAGACTTAATAGATTTTCTAAATAAGGTTGTATCAACTTTTCCTCCATTGAATCCATTTTCCATAAGAAAGGAACTTATTCTATCATACCAAGCTCTAGGAGCTTGCTTAAGACCGTATAAAGCTTTCTTAAGCTTATATACATGTTCAGGATGGGTTTCACACACAAAACCCGGAGGTTACATAACATAGACTTCTTCATTAATAAAACCATTTAGAAAAGCACTCTTAACATCCATTTGAAAAAGCATAATACTATGATGTGCAGCAAATGAAAGTAAGATTCTAATAGCTTCTAATCTAGCAACAGGTGCAAAGGTTTCAGTATAATCTATACCTTCTTCTTGAGAGAAACTTTGAGCAACAAGTCTTGCTTTGTTTCTGATTACCTTACCATTTAATTAAGTTTGTTTCTATAAACCCACTTTATTCCAAATACAGATTTGTCTTTGGGCAGTGGAACCAGGGTCCAAACATCACTTCTTTCAAACTGATTGAGTTCTTCTTGCATAGCTAGAATCCAACCATTGTCGAGCAGAGCCTCGTCTACTGTCTTTGGTTCCAACTCAGAGACTAGTGCAGAATTGTCTTGTTCTTTGAAGGTTGATCTGGTTCTTAGCTTGTCATTGGGGTTTCCAATGATCTGATCTTGTGGATAATAATTCTTGAAGTACCAAGATTTTTGAACTGTATCATGTTGAGAAGTGGAAGTTTCTGGTTGTTGAGTGGGGTCATCTTCTTGATCATCAACTTTTATCTCAGGTGAGTCTTCTGGAGTGATAAGATCAAGATCTGCAAAAGCTTCATCTAGCTCTGATAATTTCTTATCAGGCTGTTTGTCATCAAACTTGACATGAATACTTTCTTCTACTATCAAAGTCCTAGAATTATAAACTCTAAAGCCTTTAGATGTTTCAGAATACCCTAATAGAATTCCACTATATGTCTTAGCATCAAACTTACCAAGTTGATCTTTAGTATTCAATATAAAGCATTTACAACCAAAGGGGTGAAAATAAGATATGTTGGGTTTTCTTCGCTTCCACAGTTCATAAGGGGTCTTATTCAGGATAGGTCTAATGTATATTCTGTTCTGAATGTAACAGGCAGTATTAACAGCTTCAGCCCAAAAGTGTCTAGGGACAGAGTTGTCATTGAGCATAGTCCTAGCCATCTCTTGAAGAGATTTGTCCTTTCTCTCTACCACACCATTTTACCGTGGTGTTCAAAGTATTGAGAAGTTGTGAAGGATACCACTATCTTCACAAAACTTATGAAATAGCTCATTTTCAAACTCTCCCCCATGGTCACTTCTGATTGAAGTGATACACATGCCTTTTTCATTCTGTACACGTTTGCAGAATACAGAAAAGACCTTAAAAGACTCATCCTTGTGAGTTAGGAACATAACCCATGTCCATCGAGTGTAATCGTCTACTATGACAAGACCATATTTCTTACCACTGACAGAGGCAGTCCTTGTTGGACCAAAAAGATCAAGATGTAGCAACTCTAGTGGCCTATTGGTACTAATAACATTCTTAGATTCAAAAGAACCTTTGACTTATTTTCCCTTTTGACATGCATCACAGAGAGCATTAGATTTGAACTTAAGGTTTGGTAGTCCTCTCACGAGGTTATGATTGTTTAGCTTTGAAATTAATTTCAAGCTTGCATGACCTAGCCTTTTATGCCAAATCCATCGCTCATCTTCAATGGACACTAGACATGAGACACTTTGATTTGAGAGGTCTTCCAAGTCAATATTGTAGAGATTGTTTTGCCTTTTTGCAGTGAATAAAAGTGATCCATCATTTTTCTTCACAGTACACATATCCTTATCAAAAGACACTTCACATCCACTGTCACGTAATTGACTTATCAATGGAGGGAAAATGATGTTTACCAATTTTACCTATACCAATGATTTTCTCTTTCTGATTTCCTTCAAATGTGACCCAGCCACCATCTTTGGGTTTAAGGTTTTGGAACATAGACTTTTCTCCTGTCATGTGTCGTGAGCAGCCACTGTCCAAGTACCAAGACATCTGTTTTCTTCCTGTTGTTAAGTAAATCTGCAATAGGTATTATCTTATCTTTAGGTACCCAAACTGACTTGGGTCCTTTCTTGTTAGTTGTAACTGGATGAGTGTGCTTAGCATATTTATTGTGTATGCATCTAGATGTAATGTGCCTATTTTTTCCACATACTTTACAAAAGGTGTTAGACGAGCTAGACTTAGCTTTGATATGTTTATTTGGAGCTTTTGAAGCTCTTTGCTGTTTAAGTGGTTTTGACTTTTTGTGAGATGCGTCTTGCTTCTCTTTGTCATAACCAAGACCAGATTTATCATAAGGTGACCTCGAGTACCTTAAAATGAGGCTAAGCTTATCTAAGCCTCCCACAAGCTTTGACAGAGAGTCAGTTAGATATGTTACATCTTGTTTCAATTTTGCAACTTCACCAGAAACATCGGGTTCACACACCATTTTGTCAGCTAGACTGACATTCATTGATTTTAGTGTATCATTTTCATTTTTAAGGTTTTGTTTCTCAGTGCATACCCTATCATATTCTTTAGATAGTTTAGAGAATTTCTTTTTAAGACTCTTATATTCTCGTGATAGTATAGATGACTCATGCAACAATTCATCAAAAGCATTTTGAAGAGTGGACGAGTCAGAGTCCATTACCTCAGCATCAATGTATTCACTTTCTGATGTAGTGTCTGCCATAAGACAGATATTTACCTCTTCCTCAACTTCATTTTCTTCATCTGAAGAAGATAGATCAAGATCCTCCCATGTGGCCATTAACCTTTTCTTCTTTTTGAAGAATTTCTTTTTGTCCTTTAGCTCAGGGCAGTCTGCTTTGAAATGACCAGGTTTCTTGCATTCAAAGCACAAGGGTGAACCTTTTTCCTGGGAGTCTGACTTCTCCTTGGAAAACTTTTTTATTGAGTTGCTTCCTTCTGAAACCACCTTTATTTCTACACATATGTTTAATCTTTATGGAGATAAAGGATAATTCATCCTCACCTGATTCTTCGTTATCATCAGAAGATTCAGACTCATCAGATGATTCAGTAGCTTTGAAAACTTTTGATGAACTTGCTTTCTTTGCCTTTAGGGCAATAGATTTTCCTTTTCTGGAGTTTTCTTCTTCAGTGAGTTCAAGTTCATGAACCTTGAGAGATCCAAGAAGCTCTTCCAGAGAGAGTGTATTCAGGTTTTTTGCTTCCTAAATAGAAGTTGCTTTGGGTCTCCACTGCTTGGATAAACTTCTTAGAATTTTTCTGACATGATCTCTATTTTCATATATTTTTCCAAGAGATATGAGACTGTTGGTGATGGTTTGGAATCTTCCAAACATTTGGTCTATTGTTTCATGTTCACCCGTCTTGAACAGCTCATACTGATGAACCAACATGCTAATCTTGGATTCCTTAACTTGTGAGGAACCCTCATGAGCTAGGGCAAGAGTATCCCAAATTTCTTTAGCAGTATTACAACTGTGAACTTTGTCATGTTCAGATCTGGTGATGGCACACATCAAATAATGCTTAGCTTTAAGATTCAGTTGATGCTTTGCCTTTTGATTTGCTGTCCAGTCTGATCTAGCAATAGCAGCTCCATTTTCATTTCTGGGTTCAGTGTAACCAGTTTCTATGAGCTCCCAGATGTCTAGACTTTGTGCATCCAAAAAGGCCATCATCCTCTTCTTCCAATAGTCATAATCAGAACCATCAAAGAGAGGAGGTCTGTTGATAGCTTGTCCTTCTGCATCCATGGTTGTTGGATCGTACTCCCTCAGCACTTGTTAGATGCTCAACCCTTTCGAGGTTGAGCTCTGATACCAACTAAAGTTGACACAGGCAAACACAAGAGGGGGGGGGGGGGGGGGTTGAATTGTGTTTGTTAATAATTTTTGAAAACAACCTTTAAAACAATTTTTGCACTCAAAGAGATATGAAACAGAAGCACACACAAAGGCAAAGATCCTTTTTAAAAGACTTTAACAAAAGCAAAATCAAAACCCCACACTTAGATAAGCAAATAAAACTGAAGAGTTTAGGGATAGAAAATTCACGCAAGATATTTTATCCTGGTCCACTCTCTTCCAACCAAGAGCTATGTCCAGTCCCTTCGACTTGAAGGATTTTTCCACTATTTCTCCAAATAGATTACAAACAAGTATTCAACACCTCTTCAGGCTACAAGTATTCCTTTCTTACCAAGCCTCTTCAGGCTTTAACTATAACAAAAAGATTTAAAGGTTGATCTTCTTAACTCACTATGGGTGAGAATATGACAGTTTAAGATCATTTGAATATTACAACAATATTCAAACTAATGAATACATACTCTTGCTGTTGAAAGAATAAAGGAATAAATGATAATCAAATGGCAAAAGGTCAGCTAGCAAGATTGTGCAGGCAAGAGTTTTTTTTTACTTCAGTATCTGAGGTCTTCAATTTATAGTGACCTTTTTCTTCACTTGTATTTCTTCAACGGTTACTTTGAATAATCCCGTTTAGAGAAAACATTTAATGCATGATCCAGCTTTTTCAGTCATAAAGTTGTCAATGTACAGATTGTTTTGCAGTGTCTTATTTGTACGATTCTGCTTTTTGCATTTCTTGATTGTACTATGTTTCTTTTACAACAAGTTGAAATATTTAAGCAGATAAAACAAATGTGAAGAACAAATATTCTATTGAAATAAATATCAATCATTTGAAATAAATATAAGAGATTCGGATTGCATTTAATTCATTCTAAGATGGAGTTCATCTAAAAGGAAACTCCGCCTACTCATTCATATGAGAGTCCAAGTCTTTTCTATTTCTTACTTAGCTCGTCTGATGACGTGGCATATCCTTTTATCTATCAAGTCTTCAGACTTGCTATTTCTTAATAAGTTATAAAGATCTCCATCTAGTGACGTGGCAGTTAGAGCTTGTCTACTAGATTACTTTGTGTTTTAGTCCATTTTCTTCAACTAATTACTTCTGTCTGTTGTCGTGGTAAGATGGACGCGCTTATTTTCAAGTCTTTGGACTTGTTGTACCTAACAAGTTATTTAGGTATTCATTTATAGCCTCGTCTACTAAAGAAAGCCAGTCTACTTAATTAAACAACATGATAACTTTACCACAGTGCTTGAGCAACCTGTCTACAGGGGTGGATGCGTACTTTTCAATTGAAACTTATCCCAAGTTTATTTTACTTATAAAAGCGTTCCTGCATAACTGAAAGCACTAGTTAGATCTCAACTAATTACTTTACCATGCCAATTTAATCCTTTTGTTAGCATCAAAACTTAGAGATTATTAAAATCAAAACCACTTTGGTTCCAACAGTGGTATGTGATGGTTATATGTAAATTTCATTTTACTTTGTGTTTTCATTTTTGTAGAGAGACAAGACTTTGCAGACAAAGACAATGATGGCATGGGGTCTCGGAGAGGGAGATAACTATGGGATTGTGGTATGGATACAATCCTTTTTTTAAATGAATTTTATTACATGTTTAGCTGTTATGAAAATGCTTCCGTGAAGATTTCAAGAATCTCTCCACCAACTTACACGTTTGAAGAATTAAGTTTTGATGATGATGTAATATTTTGTGTCTATTTTTGCTTAATAGGTTTTGATGTAAATCACTTAGTAATTAAGTTTGATTAGATGGCTTAACTAAAATAAAAAAGTTAATAATGGCTAACCTACAAATAGAAATCAATTAATAGTTAAAATAAAATGGCACTTACGAAAAATGTTTTTAAGTATGTAGTAATTACGTATGTGACACCCTCTACCCCGCATGCATTCAAAAGCGATAACACAGATATAAAAAGAGAGATAACACATGCAAATATATATATATATATATATATATATATATATATATATATATATATATATAATATCAAAACCGGGCAGAGACTACCGCATTGTAACATAACGCGGAAATAACCAAAACATGTTTAATAAGGAAGCATAACATAACTGAAACATAAACGATCCCAACCCTGATGTCACACTACAGAGCTGGTATAACCAATCCGATAAAACAACTCAGATACAACTGGAAACAAGCTAAGCAACTACTGAAAATGGGAAATCCTATTTACGTGTCGCGGCTCCTCAGAGTCACTCCTCAACTGGCTGCACATCAACCTCTGTAAAAAAGATACATGCCACAAAACAAGAAACATAGAGATAGGGAGTAAGTAACATATGTACGAATATAACGGCAAGGAAATAGTTAGCAAGACGAGCATGCATCAAACAAGCATGTTATATCAAACAACAATATCATAACAATCATCATCATACAACGTGTATGCTATGAAATGCAGTTCTGCTCCACTCCTCTATTATGCACTTGGATCCAAACTAACTCAGGATGCCAACTTTGGGGTTACATCTCCACATTGCCATAGAAGCACCAACACCGGGCTAATCTACTAACCATGGGTGGACCCCTAGGACAGCCGACTCACCTTACTAGCGGGTGCGCCACTGCGATTGTACATGACCCCATAGTCACGGATGAATCGCCGCGGATGGCCAGATCGTCTTACTCTCAGACAACCTCCCCTATGTTGCACAACCTCCCATCAACATCTCCGATGCGTGAATGCATGGCAAACAACACATAACCACAACCGCCACCTCTGCTTGGGCCCATAGGCTACCCAAGTTTTATCACCATCAACACCTCGACACTAGGATATCGAGGATTATTGTTTAACATTACATCATTAATTCTTTGAAGCATCAACAACACTCTGGCGATTAAGCATTAGAGCTCAACACCTTGACCATCAAGCATCAAGGGCCCCTTGGAGCAGACACTAGGCTACCAAGGTATAACATCTTAGCACTTGGAGCGGACACTGGGCTACCAAGGTACAACATCTTAACACTTGGAGCGGACACTAGGCTACCAAGGTACAACATCTTAGCACTTGTCTTTTGGTCTTCATGTTCCGTCGGTATCTTATAAAGTCTTTTAAGCGTTTGAGGTGAAAAACCCTATTTCAAGCATTGTGGTTCTGTTCTGGTCAGGTGAGCACGGGCGTGCTCACCCTCAGCACGGGCGTGCTGGACTTACAGGCAAGCACGGCCGTGCTGCCTGTTGAGCACGGGCATGCTTAAATGCACGCCCTGCTCTGGGTTTCAAACTGGAGCACGGGCGTGCTCCTTGTTAAGCACGACCGTGCTCAATGAAGCGTGGCCGTACTGATCTAGGAAAAAATGGTCAGAAACCCTTTCCCAAATCCTTGAGATAGTTCACATATTCAACCTATTGACTTTTACTAATCTATTGATCATCAAATTCATTAATCTTAACTGTTCTTCATTAATATTCATGTCTTATCATCATGGGAAATTAATCCTTTAATCATAACTTCGTTATTAATGTTCCTAGAACACTCACTAATCAATCCCAGGGTCTTTAACTAAGCCCTATGAACATAACCTTAACTCTCACACTATATTCATGTCTTATGAGCAACTGGGTTAATTCTCATTATTATCATTAACGTATTTTAACGTCTTAACATCATTGTAGGCATTAACATCCTCAACAATCAACACTCATAAAGAGTACAACACAAACAACAATCAATAGCATCATACTCATCATAATCATGGCATCACAACATTAACATATTCATAACAGACAACATCAATTAATAGTAAGAACATTAATACCAATATTATCATCACAACAGATAACCATCAAATAACAATTAATCATATAAACATATAAGCATGTTAACAAGGAAAGGGTCATGGGTAACCTTTTGTCTTACGCTATCCCAAGCCTACATACTCATACTATTTCTTCTCCCCATACCTGGTAAGAAGATTCCCAAAACGATAACGTTGACAAACTAGACACGTTCCCTCGAGCGGCTCGACGAGTTCCCCAAGCCTTGGACAAACAAGAAGAGGATAACCAATTAGTTTCTAGATCTAATAACAGAAAATAGACTAAGAGAGAGGGAAGACAACGTTACCTTAAACGACACTATCGTGCTACTTCTCTCCCACAACTAGAGCAAGAACACCAAGAACTTCAAGGGGTTCAAGGGGAGGGAAGGGAAGAGGTTTCTATTGCACTAGGATTGTCCAAAGTGCCAAAAATAGGGTTTGGGTAGTAACCCTCGTGGAACTGCTCTATTTATAGACTCAGACCTGAGCACGACCTTGCCCCCTGTTGAGCACGGTCGTGCTCAATTCCAGAGCACGGGGAGCTCAAAGATTGCACTTGAAGACCATTTAACGATCGAATTGGCAAAACCAAAATAAATAAAACATGTAGATAATTCTCTAAGGTTTCCAACGCCTCAAAGATCACCTCGATCGGACATCCAGAACTCATGATATGGTCAAAACAGAGAAACATGTTACTTGGACTGTAAAAGGATTGGACCTTTCTAAGGCTAAGCTTCCCCAATCATGAACTTAGGCATCAAAAACAAACATAAAAATCATATACAAACATATATATAACATATGAAAGCATTACGCTTATTTACGAAAAACGGGGTGTTACACCGTACATAGTTGAACAATGGTTTACTTTAAGGAATTTGTGAAATTCCATTAAAAGTATTCAAATACATCTCCGTGTATGCTATTACTCAAGCAAAATGGAATTTTTGGGAAGAGTATTCGAATACATCTGCTTAGTATTCGTATACTCTTGTTCTGTTAAGGTTGTTGGAATTCTATTACAGGGAGTATTCGAATACCCCTATTGCGTATTCGAATACTCACCTGAGAAACTCAACAAACCTTCACTTTTTGAGCTCTAATTGAATTCTATTTAAAGGGTACTTGGTTAAAAGTTCATGACATGAATTCTAACAATCAAATATACTGTTATTATTGTTAGAACCAAAGTGGTTTTGCCTAATTAAATCTCTTAAGTTTTGATGTTAACAAAAAGGTTAAATTTGTATGGCAAAGTTGTGTCAAATATCTAACTTGCTTATTCTAGCTTGTAGGTTAGTTAAAGTATTGCTAGATGAGGAAACCTATATTTAGCTTATGAGTCTATAAAGTTATTGCTAGACGAGGATTTAAAACTTGGCTAAGTTAAATAACACTAGTCGAGTGTCTAAGTCTAGGTGTAAAATAAGTAGTAGACAAGCCAAATTAATAACTCTCAGGAAAACAGCAAGTCCTAAGACTTGACTCTAGACAAGAAGTTAACTAGACGTAACATCAGTAGACAACCCTGCTTATTTGCTTAATTGAAATTGCGCGTCCAAAGACTTGTGCATCCACTGGTCACTAAAGCTGAACCCATCTAGTCAAGGTGAATTTATTCAAATGATTGTTTATTTAATACGAATGAATTTATGTCCTTTTCCCCTGTTGCTTCAATTGTTTACTCTTTGTTTCTTGAGATTAGAAACATAGTACCATCGAGAACACAAACCTTTGTACTATGACATCTATATGGCTGTAAAGTTAAACCAAGTACAAAGAAGGAAAGTCAGAAAGCAACCTTCGGTACGACAGGGAAAAGACAACACTACTTTGAGCATTCTCCTGATAACCAAGAGCACTTCTCCAGAAAGCATATCAAGTTATCAGTATCAATGGATCCTAGCATTTAATGCTATATCTAAATAGAATGTTTTAATGCTAGGATCAGTTGCTTGCAAAAATGTTTTAAGAAAAGGCTTTTTCGAAAAATTGTTAAGAAACACAATTCAACCCCCTTTCTTGTGTTTCCCTGTGTCAACTTCAGTTGGAATCAGCGCTCAACCTCGAAAGGGTTGAGCATCTAACAGTGCTGAGGGAGTACAATCCAGCAAGCATGGATACAAAGGACAAGCAATCAACAGACCTCCACTCTTTGATGGTAGTGATTATGACTACTGGAAAAAGAGAATGATGGCTTTTCTTGATGCACAAAATGTGGATATCTGGGAGCTGATTGAAACTGGCTATACTACGCCAATAGGTAATACTGGAGCTGCTATTCCTAGAGCTCAATGGACTCCAGAGCAGAAGACTCAACATCAACTCAATCTGAAAGCTAAGCACTTCCTGATGTGTGCTATCACCAGTTTTGAGCATGATAAACACTACAAAAAAACAATTATTTAGCGACCGTAATTTTCGGTCGCTAAACCATGTAAATCGGTCGCTATTTGTTTTAGCGACCGAATCAGAGACCGATTTATGGTGGTAGCTGAATACCTGGTCGCTAAGGTTTTAGCGACCGAATTATTATTTTGGTCGCTAATTAGCGACCGTAAATTCGGTCGCTAGATAATAATAATCGGTCGCTATTAGGTTGGTCGCATTTTTGGGGTAACCATTTCTAGCGACCGATAATCGGTTGCTAGTTCGGTCGCTAATTTTGGTTACTGTTAACCTATATTAGCGACGGATTTTCGGTCGCTATACCTCATCTGTAAATGTTAAATAAAGTTTAGCGACCGAATTATTGGTTTCTAATTCGGTCGCTAAACTGGTTATTATTAAATTTTTTTTTAATTTTAATTTTTAAAATAATTTTTTTTTCTGATTTTCTTTAAACGTTAGAAAAATTACTAATAAAACACACCAAATAACTTTTGAAATGTACAATCATAAAAAATAATAAATATATATAAAAAGAATAATCCAAAATGTCGTACAAGAATCGTTTAAAGTTAAAAATATGGAGAGAAAAAATCAGTCATGATGAGGGGGAGATGGAGGAATCCAATCATCCTCAGCGTCTGTACCACCGACGTCTGCTAGCTGATCGTCCTTTGCAGTAGCAGCATCAGTAGCTGGCGGCGGAACTGGAGGAGCGGTAGCAGGTGGCACAATCGTCAGAGCATCATCCTGAGCAACTGGAGTCTGGATCCTCATCTGCTCCAACACCAGCCGCAGTGTCTGGCCCTGCTCGATGCTTGCCTGCATCAGCTGCTGGTGTGCCCGAGTCAACTGTGCAATCTGGTTCGCCATCTGCTGCTCTCTCTCGCTCTTCTCCCGAAGCTCCGCGTTCAACTGCATGATGGTGTCCTGCATTTGGTGGAACTGCTCCTGAGGGACGGTATCGGCGCAGCAAGGAGCAGGCGTGCCGGACGATGAAGCGATGAACTCGGCTCCCAGGTGTCCGAGGCCATACACGTGCCCCTTCTTGTTCCTGCCCCCGACGACCTCCAAATAAATGGCATTATCGTCGACGGAGACAGGAGAGCAGCCATCACCAGTCAAAGCCTCATCTTGTGACTGTGAGGCACGTGATATGGCATCGTCCTTCTTCTCGTTGAAGCCCGCCTACAAAGTATAGTTGAAGAGATTTAGTTAAAATAATTATATCCAATATTAACAAATCATTTATAATAAATTACAAGTAAACACTAAATTATTTTTTTGCTTACAGCATAGTTACGGGCCTTGTCGTTGACCCATGTCCCCGACTTCAACTTCTTCGTCCTCTCCACCAACTCCATAGCAGTCGGGGCCCGCTGTTTCTGTGCTTTCTGCACAGAATAATATAATATTAAATTCATAAGAATAATTAAAAATGAAAACTAATTAATTAAATAGTATATTAAGTCAAAAGTTTAATGTATTACCAGCTCGTCGTAGTGGGTGGCGGCTGATTTAGACCCACCGGTCCAAGCACATGCGCCACCATCAGAAGCTCGATTACGCCGAGCTGTGACCTGGATCTCCTGGAACTTCTCAGTAGCCCAAGATCTTGGTCCAGCTGCCTCTTGATCTCAGGATCCACCCACCTCCCCTTATTCTGACCCTTCCTCAGCTTGTTCATCAGATTCTTCATGACCAGTGAGCCTTTATGCTCAAATATGTCCCTGACGAGAGCCTCTAAAGCTAAGTCCCACCTATACTCTTTCTGCAACTTACAGTTGTTAGGAAATTCGTGTGTACATATATATAATGTAAATTTAATTTAAAAAACTTAATAAATTGTTACCTTAAACTCTAGAAACAACTGATCCCTATGGCCCAGTGGGATGGCCTTCCATGTAGGCCATGGACCATCAAACTTGCGTCGCAGGATCTTCGATATCGAATCAGAAGGGCCCTTCGCGGGCAGAAAGCTGCAGCAAAATTAGAGCATTAATAAATGTTATAATTAAATTTTAAAAACAAGTAAATAGAAATTAACGATACTTTATATATATTAAAAAATTATATTAGCATACTCGTTATCCCCCCTGGGGATAAGAAGAATCCTCCTGTCGGATGGACCACGACTCTCCTGTCCCGATGATGATGATGGTCCTATCGTCGTAGGTGTGGATGATGAGGGTGCAGCCTGTGTCCCGACCACATGAGGATGGGTGGGGGGTGCAACTCCATCACCCTGAGGTGTCCCGTCAACATAGGTGCTGGTAGGGTGGTCTCGATCTGAAGGCTGTGGGTCGGCCGGCGAAGGGACTCTCGCAGCACGACCTCCACGACGACCTCCACGACGACCCCTACCTCTGGAGAAATCCGCCATCTGTGAAAAAAATGAAAATATGATTACACAACAGTGTAAATAATACAAAAATAAATTACCTAATAAGTAGAATGACATTCACACAATGAATTATGACATAAATAAATTACCTAAGTAGAATCTCCGTCACTAAATTCACCCTCACTCTCATCAGTATCACCTGATCGGAATGTACCTTCGCTAGATGCGTCCAACTCGGATTGATCCATTAACTCTCTTTCAACTTCTTCCCCATTTCCGGAAATGTCCGCCAGAGAATTAACAATAATGTCCGGCGTAATTTGCAACGGTACGTGGGGTCTTGAAAACTCATCATCTTGGTACGGAGCATCTTTTTCAGGCTGGTTGATTACATTATCAGTAATTATACTGCGAGCCTTTATCTTAATAACACCCAACCAGCCATGATGTCCTTCGGGATATGGCGAGTAATAAACCTGCTCTGTCTGTTGTGAAAAAATGAATGGGTCGTACGCCTTATTATACCTTCGAGACAGCCTAACTTGAACAATACCATAATTTTTATCTATTTTTGTCCCTACGTCACTAAATCTGCCTGGATAGTTGAATATTGATATAGGAGGACTAGTTGAACATCCTTCGCTCGAATCAACGTTTCTAGGCATCCTTGTCCTTCTCGTGTTAACTTCGTCCGGATAATAATAAGAGGTAAAAGTGGAAGTCTCCTCTACTAAGTATGCTTCACAAATGGAACCCTCCACTCGTGCCTTGTTCTTGACTTTTTGTTTAAGGGAGTGCAGGAACCTATTACAGAGGGATACATACAAATAATTACTAGTTTTAGGGAAAGCTAAACTACGCTCTCTCGTGTTCGTGAATTTCATATGTATTAAGTAAAATAGTTGATGTTGTTTACCTCTCAAATGGATACATCCAGCGGTATTGGACTGGGCCACCAACTCTTGCTTCGTAAGGTAGATGAACTGGCAGGTGTTCCATGGAATCAAAGAAACTCTGCGGGAAGATTTGCTCCAGCTTACATAACAAAACGGGTATCTTGACTTCCATATCCTTTAATTGATTCACATTTAGTGTTGTCTATGTAAGCTCCCTGAAAAAGTGGCTAAGCTCAACAAGTGGGTTCCAAATTTGCTTTGGTAATGCGTCGAACGCAATTGGAAGCAACCGTTGCATGAACACGTGGCAATCATGACTCTTCATTCCATGTAACTTTGCTTCCTTAATGTCAACACATCTACCTAGATTGGAAGCATACCCATTTGGTAACTTTAGTTCTTTAACCCACTTACAGACGACCAATTTCTGTGCTTTGCTTAGTGTATAACTTGCCTTCGGTTTGATAAGTCTGCCACGACCACCGTCTTGCAACTCAAGCTCCTTCCGATTACAAATGTCAGCCAGGTCCAATCGGGCTTTATTTGTATCCTTTGTCCTCCCCTTGATGTCTATCACAGTGTCAAACACATTCAAAAACACATTCCTCTCAGTATGCATGACATCAATGTTGTGACGGAGTAGCTGCGTCCTCCAATACGGCAACCTCCAAAATATACTTTGTTTTGTCTAATTATGGTTGACGCCATAATCAGGAATATGTTCTCCTTGGGTTTCATGGACGAGCGGTAAGTACTGTACTCTGCGCCATACATTAGGACCAGTCAAACGTGGTGGAGGCGGTGTTCTCTCCGCACAACGCTTCTTGAATGCATTCTTGTTCCGCCTATAAGGATGATCTTCTGGAAGGAATTGACGATGACAATCAAAATATGAGATCTTTCGACTGTTTTTAAGCGTGAATGCCTTCGATCGCTCCATACATATTGGGCATCCAAGCTTCCCCGTGGTCATCCAACCCGACATCATCCCATAAGCAGGAAAGTCGTTGATCATCCACATTAAAGCTGCTTTCATGATGAAATTCTGCCTCAAAGATACGTCATATGTCAACACACCATCATTCCACAGCATTGTCAACTCATCTATCAGTGGCTGCAAGTACACATCAATCTTACCTTTTGGATTAGACGGACCGGAATTATGACTGTTAGGAACATAAACTCCCGCTTCATGCACATCCCCGGGGAAGATTGTGCGAGTCGGGATAACCGGCCAACAAGAGTATGCTTTTCCAGACTGCCCAAAAGGATTAAATCCATCAGCAGATAACCCCAATCGGACATTGCGAGGGTCCTGCGAAAATGCCATATGAACCCTATCAAAATGCTTCCAAGCTTCTCCATCAGATGGATGACACAAGATATCTTGCTCCCTCTCATGCTCACTATGCCACCTCATGTGAGCTGCAGTGGCCATCGAAGAGTACAATCTTGTAAGTCTTGGCACGAGCGGAAAGTACCACATCTTTTTTAGCGACCTCTTCTTCTCAATGCCCATCCTAGTGGTTGTCTTATACCGATCCGCACCACAAAATCGACAACACGTTATTCTTTCTGCTGAATCATCCTTATAGTACAACATACATCAATTCGGGCAAGAATCAATTTTCAAACACCCCAGACCCAAATTTTCCACGGACTTCTTAGCATGATAAAAACTTGTAGGCATCCGATTGCCTTCTGGCAACGCCTTGGACACTGACCTGGTGAGGCGATTAAAACAGCCTTCTTGCATATTGTAGTCAGATTTGATACTCAACCATTCCATGCACATCGACAACTCCGTGTACTCCTGACATCCTTCCCACAATGGAGATCGTGCAGCACTCAGCATATCATAGAATCTTCGAGCTTCGGGATTCGGATTCTCCTCTATGTATTGGGAACCCATTCCACCATCTTCTCCCCCATCTTCTTCTAGTACAACACCAACCGATGGTCCAGCATGATCCATTATCATCTGCTCGTATGGATTCAATTCTTCCCTCCCGTCACCACTTCCATAGTACGAACCTTCAGCCACAATCGGGTTTAAGTCAGGCAACGTCTCACCATGGTTACTCCACCAATAGTAATCAGGCATGAAGCCCTTCTCATAAAGATCGGCTACAACTCCATCCACACTTTTGAAAGATTGACACTTGCATCTTTTGCAAGGACACCACAATTTATCACCGCCCAGCCGTATAAATCTCTCCTGGCTAACAACAAACTCTATAAACTCACCCACTCCAACTCTATACTCTTCCCTAAGACGTTTATTCCGATCCAACCTACGATACATCCATTTCCGATTCTCCGGAATATCCATTGTTGGCAATTAAATAGCCTGACCAATCCTACAATAACACTTATATATTACGGTGCATTCTAATAACTCCATCAATCTCGTTCTTATGACAAGGTATGAACCTATCCCATTCGAGAAGAAACCTTTGTCACACTCGGCTACTAATAGTTATTCCCATATTCAAATACCTTATACTTGACAAAATTTCGGCAGCATTTCCCATCGGTCTCCAAGTTACACGACTCGAGCACGGTCAGAATCACCGCGATCAAGTATGCACCAGGAGAACAAAAGGAAATGCATCAGACCGAGATTTCAACAAGTATATAAGGCATTTGAACATTGAAATGACTATTGTACGAGTGTGAAAAAGGTTTTTTCCCAAACTGTCCCACTTGGACAATTCAAGATTCAATACAATGAGCATGCATACCTTGATAAGTTACGCATGCTCATTAATATTGAATCTCAAATAGGAAACTAAGGCTTTCGTAAATTAATTATTAACTCTAACAGAAAATAAAACCATTAACCTATAAATATTGCAACATTGTTGAGTTTATATAAATTGCAGCGTAAATCAATACAAACTTCGATTAAATATTGTAGCAAACATCCTATTGAGCTCCGCTCTCCACTAACAAGTAGCAGTTAATTGTCAAACACATGCATAATTTCAAAATTATCAGCACACGAAAAAAATACCTCCTTTCGGACAGGATCACATCCTATTGACCTCCGCTCTCCACTAACAAACAACACATATTGACAAACACATGCATAAACATTAAATTATCAGCATACAATCAGACAAGATCACATCCTATTGAGCTCCGCTCTCCACTAACAAACAACACATATTGACAAACACATGCACAAACATTAAATTAATTATCATCATACAATCAGACAAGATCACATCCTATTGAGCTCAGCTCTCCACTACCAAACAAGACGATAATTCACATAATACATTACACTGAGTGTTCAGAGAACTGACCTGAGAGAGAAAACACAACTGAGCAAGGATAAGTGGAGGAGCCGGTAGAAGAATATGACAACAAGGACCTATCGTGCATAAATGAAATTATTCATTTCAAATCAAATCACTATTCTATTATGTTACATTGTTATACCTAAATAATTTATCTCATGAATATCTAGTGTTAAAGCATGTGCTCACGAAAAAATAATCAATGAAGCATAAAAAATAATAAGAAAACGTATGATTATATTTCCCTGAATCAATAGTAAATTATCAAACATCATAGGGCATACCAATTATTCTCCAACGTTAAAATCATTCAAATTAATATAATGGCTGCAGAATGGTGTAGTAGATCCTACACTGGATAATTGCAATTTAACTTCCAAAACCAAGGAAAATATTTGCTAAGAGAAAGCAAAGGAAAAGAAACTGAGACATTGTTTTGAAGTTTTTGGTTTCTGAAATTAGGTGCTTTGAAACTATGGAGAAAGATGGTTTTGGGGTTGGCTAATATTTGCTTCAGCCTTGACATTATTTAAAGGGATCCTGCAATCGTGTGGTTTGGCTGAAATTTCCTACTGTTGGATTATGACAAATAATTTACTTTTGATGGAGTTGTGTGATAGATGGGAGAAATTAATTAATTTACATGTGGAGGCATTAGTATATCAGAAGTACAACTAAGAAACAACCAATTAAGGGAACAAGATATCACTGATGTTTATATGCAGAGTTGTGATACATTTGAGTTCCATTATAAAAATCAGTGTCACTAGTTCCTATAAAACTTTTCAAGCAAGGGAAGATGATTAGAAGTTGCTTAATTTGCAATGAAAGGACCTCATTAGTGTTACATAAAATCACCCCTTTTGTTCCACAATCTACAGTTGCAAGGAAAATTCAATTCATGCAGATAATTAACTATTGGTCAATAAAAAAATCCTTTATTTCTATATTTTCAATAGACTAGATCTGGTTTAAAAGCTAGTTACAATAATATGATCGTAAGCTTTTTAGAACTCGAAAGCTGTTATGATTGGAGAGCTGAAGGTCATATAAACCTTACAACGAAATCCTACTTCCAATGTGGGATTCAAGTCACCTTGCAATTGATACTTACCCCTATTTGTGAAAAGGAAGAATGTAAATTAACGTTAGGCATAGGAACACGTGTATCCTTGCTTAAACCTTTGTCATTAACATGACATGTTTATAGGGGAAATAAACGTGAATTTCTTGTCAAATTCAAAAGACAATCGAGCACTGGTTCAAGCAAACAATCTTTCAATCTACATTCATGTTGTTGCTGAGATAACCAACATTGTTTTATTATTCTAATCCAGTTGAATTTAGTTCTCCAGTCAATAAATTATACTATCGAATAGCATGTCTACACAAAGCAGTAGCTTCATTGCCTTGTATCATGTAGCAAAATAATTTGTCATGTAGTAATAGACCTATAGTCATAGACAACTCTAATTCAATAACAAGTTTATGACTTCGTGTATCATAGTTTCTTCATACAGGTTATTTTGAAATCAATCCAACCATAAAACAGAATTAAAGAGGGAAATTGATGGACTGAAGAGGGACAAATGAATTGTAACATTGAGATTATAATCTAAATTTCAATACATTGAAATATCCATTACCAACCAAAAATAAACCATATCAGCCACCACCTGAACCAGCAGAGCTAAAAAGACCTAGAAAAAACCTCTCCAAACTACCTACCAGTCCAAACAAGAAGTGAAAAAAAAAACAGAATGAAAAATCATCTAGTCACCACCTCACCCAACACCTAAACTACAAAATGATCCTTGCAAATGAGTTTGACCACACCACATAAACAAACCAAAATATACAAGACAATGCCAAGATAGCACCTCCAAATTAATGCACCAACCAGAGAACAGGGAACATATAAATTCCAAAGAAATCAATGGAAATTGAATAGAAAAACCAGCAGCAAAAACATGCACTTCATAATAGTGAGACAGTGAGACAGAGAGAGATATATGCGAGAGAAACAGAGACAGAGAGATGGAGTATAGGAGAGCTTACCTGAGCAGAGGGGAGATGACGGTGGTGACCGGAGGTGTCTTGGGGTGTTGAGGTGACCGGAGCGCGCGCCGTAGAAGAGAGAAACAGTGGCTGGAGAGAGAAACGCGACGAAAAAATGAGGAAGAAGGAGGTTCTGTCGAATTTAGGGATTTCAGTTTTAGCGACCGAATTAATTCGGTTTCTAATATGGTTAGTTTTAATTTGAATTTGTAATTTTAGCGACCGATTTAAATTTCGGTCGCTAACGCGCAATTTTATTTTTTTTAACGCGCCATTTAGCGACCGAATTAATATCGGTCGCAAATATAATAAATTTTAAAGTGTGAATTCATAGACTTAGCGACGGATTTCTAAATCGGTCGCTAATCTAAATACAGTTTGACCGTTGCATTTAATTCGGTCGCCATTTCGATCGCTAACAAGTCATACATTTCTGACTTTTACTTTCCTTTGTTTAGCGACCGAAGTAGCGACCGATGTATCTGCTACCTCTATTTCGGTCGCTATTTCGGTTGCAGAATCAACTCTAACCAGTGTTTCATGTAGATCCTGCAATCGGTCACTATTTCGGTCGCAAAAAGCAACTAAAAAATTCGGTCACTATTTTCGGTCGCTAAATGGCCTTTTTTTTGTAGTGAAAGTCCATAGTTGTAACACAGCTAAGAAAATATAGGATACTCTAGCCCTAGCTCATGAAGGGTCATCCCAAGTTAAGGAGTCAAAGAAAAGCATGCTGGTTCATCAGTATGAGTTATTCAAAATGGCTGAACATGAAACCATAGATCAAATGTTTGGAAGATTCCAAACTATCACCAACCATCTTAGATCTCTTGGAAAGATCTATGAGAATAGAGATCATGTCAGAAAAATCTTGAGGAGCCTACACAAACAGTGGAGACCTAAGATCACTGCTATTCAGGAGGCAAAGAACCTCAATACTCTCACTCGAGAAGAGCTTCTTGGATCTCTCAAAGTCCATGAGCTTGAACTTAATGAATGAGAGAGTACCAGAAAAGGAAAGTCTATTGCCCTAATTGAGACACCCCAATGTGCCTCTTTGTGTCATTAGATTAAAACCTCATTATTTAATTACTTAATCACACGCTTAACGTGAAAATACGTAAAAATCAAAACTTAACTTATAAAGTATACAACTTCATATAGAATGGCATATCACAATATAAGTATATTATGTATATTACAAAACACCGTTGAGGATATCCTATCAGTAGGATCCCTCACAGGCATATACTTAGACAAAATTTAAACAACGGAAAACATAATAAAAATATGCCTCACGGGACGCACTGGCCATAACTAACTAGACCCTAATCACCATGGGTCACAGCTCGTCCTCCAGCCTCCGGTTCGTAGGGAGTTCCATCCAACGCCTCTTGGTGACGCTCATCCACAGGGTCTTCTCGTTCAATTCCACAAGGAGATAAAATACAACATACAGAAATATACAGGGGATAAGAAACAATTTTATCATCAAAAAGCGGAAAAGAGTCATAGTAAATTATACAGTAATTGTCACAGACAATCAACACACATAACTAACGAATCATCCTCGGGTTAATATATATCATCCTCTACCCTTACTCTCAGGCAATCTAACACGTTATTTTAACGTAACCCCTTTAATCCTGTCACCATGTCTTTACGTTATCGTGGCCACTACCACTCCTGTCACCATCCCTCATTTGCATCGGCGCACACCCTCATTCTCGTTAGGATGTTCCACCTAGTGTACACCTCCATTCCCGTTAAGGTGTTCCACCCCCATTCCCGTTAAGGTGGAAGTGGTCTCGCGTGAACTCTTGATTTTACGTGTATTATATTACCAATACACAGAAGTGTTTTACGTGTATTATATTACCAATACACAGAAATGTTTTACGTATATTATATTACCAATACACGGTGCATTATATTACCAATACACAGAAGTGTTTTACATATATTATATTGCCAATACACGGTGTATTATATTATCAATACACAGATGTCCTTGCTTATTATATTACCAATACACTTTTGTCTTTGTTTATTATATTACCAATACACTTTTGTCTTGGTGTATTATATTACCAATACACTTTTGTCCTTGTGTATTATATTACCAATACACGGTCATGGACAACAACACCTGTACTTGAATCCCACCAACCCGATTTAACAACATCCTAGTGCCTTAACCTTCCATTAGAACTAGAAACATATTCTATGCCATAACACCGCTTTAACATACATCATCTAACTTAGCCACTTCTAAATCATCATTATCCTCACACCCAAAACAATCATCTCGTAGACAACATATATATCTTTGCTTAAAATCCACTAAGCATAATAATAAAAACCAGATAGATCATGCATAACACAATATCAATCAAAATATTCCAATATTACCAACATAGCACAAAAATCATTTCAATAAAGGTAATAAGCTCAAATCAACCATCAAGAATATAAAATCAACCTAATATCGATAAACCTACAATCCCCGAATAGCCATTGGTTTTTCAGAAAAGGTTTCCAATGTGATTTTGGTCTTGTCGATTACTTGACTACTAGTAGGGTTTAGGTCGCCCTACACAATTATTATATAATATACTACTTATCCATTCCGACGATAGGTTGGTTCTTCCCCCCACCTGGGTTATCACCGAACTCCCGAGATCGAAGCTCCTCGTCGTCACACCACAAAGTGTTAACTCCACCTTCTGTGAAGGTAAGGAGATTAGATACTCGAAGAGGTATACCACGAACGTCCTCGTTTCCTCTGTGATTGAAGTCTAAGGTTATGAACACAAAATCACAAGTTAAAATCAAATAAGAACACTAAACCACAAGGTATAGGTTCGGCCAAGACTAGTTCTTAGGGTTAGAGATTCCCGAAAATTATACAACTCATGGATTTATGATCCTTAAGTGTTAGAAGTTCATAAACAATGATCATTTAACAAAGTTGAATTAAAATCCCACTAAGTTATACACTTAGGGTATTTGTCCAAGGCTAGTAAAATAGGCTAGCATTCACTAAACTTTCCAATCTCTTAGGTTTTAGCATCCATATGTATTAAGGAGCTCAAAACCATGATCATTTTGGAAAAATAAGAACAAAGTATCCTAGGTCCATAACCTTCTAGGTTCGGCCTTCATAGGATTTATAGGTTAGAAATCTTTAAACTTTCCACTCTCTTAGACTTAGCATCCAAATATCTTATGGAGCTCAAGTCCATGATCATTTTGGAAAAAATGGAAACTTAAATATTCCAATATCTTAGACTTAGCATCCAAATATCTTACGGAGCTCAAGTCCATGATCATCTTGGAAAAATGAAAGTAATACATCCTAGCTTTAATAACATAGAATAAACAAGTTAGAAATCCTTAAACTTTCCAATCTCTTAGACTTAGCATCCAAATATCTTATGGAGCTTAAGTATATGATCATTTTGGAAAAATAAAAACTCAAACATCCTAGAACCTAAACACTAAGTTTCGGCCATCATAGGATGATGAAGAAAATATTCTTTGTTTAACAAAAACTCTTAGGTTTAGAATCACAAGGTATTAAGAGTTCTAAATCCATGATCATACTTGGAAAGTTGAAACATAGTATCCTAGGCTTAATTATTCATATTTTAAGCCATCATAGGAACAAGCTATCAAAACTTCCAATATTTATAGATTTAAGATCAATGGATAGCTAGAAACTCAAACACATGATCATATTCCAAAAGTTGAAACAAAAACTTCCTAGGTTACAAATGCAAGCATTCGGCCTTCATTGGAAGAGGTAGGTAGAGATTTTTGTTTTACACAACCTCTTAGTATGTGAAAATATAAGTTAATATAAGACTATAGAAAGTGGTTTCAACTCAAAAGGAGTTTTCTACCATTTTAGAGAGATTTTAGAAGTTTAAAGCATATAAAGAACACATAAAGTAAACTAAGAAATAAAAGATGAAACTTGCAAAAAGATTCATATGAGAGCATTACCCTTAGTATAAGAAAGAACTTTAATGAAGAGCTCAAGTGGAAAAGACTAATAAAAATGGAAGCTTTAAGTGTTTGAAAAAAAGAAGAAATGGAAGAAGTTGAAGAAGTATGAAGATGGAGGAAGAAAATGAGAGAATGAAGATGAGTGATGATTATATAGAGGAGGGAGAGGGGAGCACGAAATTTTGGAGAGAGGATGAGCTTGGAGTGCAAGTTTTATTTTAAAGACTTGTTTGGTTGAAGAGGAAAGAGAAAAATAGGTTTTTAGAATATAATATGTTATAATTTGAAAAGTGTGATGATTACACTTTTGGAGTGTGTCATAACCCATTTCCATCAAGTCCCATCAAGTCACTTCACTTCTTCTGTGCTACCTAATCTGCTCCATTCACTAGTGGAAAATATACATTAGACGGTAAAGGTTTACGTCAGTTAACCAAAAGCTAGACGTTAAAAAGGAGGCGGTGGCAGTTTTGTAAATATCAGAGTTCATTAATTCAATTTTAACGTCAGTTGTTTTAATGACTGACGTTAAAAGTGAAGTGACTCACTTTTAACGTCAGTTCAATAAAAAACTGACGTTAACATCGAAGATTTTAACGCCAGTTCTATAAAGAACTGACGTTAAAAGTAAGTCACTTCACTTTTAACATCAGTCCTCACATCAACAGACGTTAAAGGTTATTTTAATAATTTTTTTATCTAGTATACGATCCCTTCCGCATTGCCTTCCTCAAAGTTTCAGTTTCACATGAATTGCTTTGATGTTTTGTGTTTCTGTTTAGAAAACTATAAGTTGAATCAATAACCCAAACCGAATCTCATTCATGAAGTACTGTAATACAGACTGATACAGAAGATTGAAAGGGTTTAAAATCCTATAAAAAGTTACATTGAAAGGGATTAAAATCCTATAAAAAGTTACATTGAAAGGGTTTAAAATCCTAAACATTAAAGCTACATCCCATCAGAGAGTTTTATGAAATATGCCAAAGGGAAAACTATACTCCGAAGACCTCAGAAAACTGGGGGGCATGAGATCAGAGCTCAAGAGAGAGGCAAAAACAGGTGCACTAGATCTGTTTCAAGCAAAGGCAGTGGTTCCAGAGACTTCCAAGACGATCACTTGCTGCCAAAGCTGAGGTTTTGGAACTGTGACCCCCGAGCACCTGATTAGCCCTCCAAAGAATGATTCTCCGGAAGGTGATAAGGTGAGCAACTCACATAATGTAATTTACTCAGACTTATCACCCATGTAATGTAATTTACTCAAACTCAGAAGTTGTTTGACCATTAAGACAAAGACCTTTGAGTCTAGGAATAGGAAGAAAGAGTGATGAAGTTAATCTCCACGGCAGAGCCATATTGTGAAGCAGAAAATTAAAAGGATGGAAGGAAGCTATTTATAGGAGCAGGGGATGAAGTTACTAAGCTATTCTGATTTTCTTGAAAACTTACCTATAAACTTAATGCTCATTAAGAGGATTGAGTTACAAGGTGCATGGGTAAGTAGCACAGTACAGTCAAAGGAATGAATGTTTTTGCAGATATCTATACACTTTTAACGCCAGTTTTAAAAAAAACTGACGTTAAAAGTGTTTTTCAAATAAAAAATATTAATTGTTAACGTCAGTTTTTTATACAACTGACGTTAAAAGTTTGATTTTTACTTCAGTTAAATAAATAGCTGACGTAAATAATCCTATATATTATAAACGTGCAGAATGAATATTGGAAATAATGTAATTAATATACGAGAACTTGGCAGTTATAAATTAAGTTGACGTTAAAAATGAGGTGGTGGGTAAACTATTTGCGTCAGTTCTATAAATAACTGACGTAAATAATTATGAAACTCATTTCATTGGTTGTCATGTCCCTGTTGTCCCTCTTAACGCAGATCACTCCATATAGTACTGCAGTTTATTTCTAAACCTTTTTTTATACAAGTTTATTTTTAATTTTTATTAATTAGCTTGAATTAGTAAACAAATTATTGTGCAAATTAAAATAAATAAACACTTAACATAAAACAAGTTATATGTATAATCAAATCGTATGACATTGAAGCGATTCATAAGTTAAAATTACATGATTAAAAGATAAAAAATTTCTGCAACATAGCCCTAAAGTATAAAAAAGTTTCTGCATAAACATCATTTTCTTCTCAGTCCTGTCATCAGAAACTCCAATGGATGCATCACCTCCCTCACTTGAATTCCATGATGCAAAGTAAATCCTCAGTCACTAGCAGCGAAAGCAAAGTAAAATGGATCTTTGCATCTTTCTTCTTCAGTGGAGTTCCTTGATGCATCATCTTGAATCCACAATCACTTGCTTCCAAAGCAAAGTGAAAGGGATGACGGGGATGAAATAAAGTGAGAGAATCACATTATGTGATTCACCCAACCTTAATATCCATGTAATGTGATTTACTCAAACTCAGAAGTTGTTTGACCATTAAGACAAAGACCTTTGAGTCTAGGAATAGGAAGAAAGAGTGATGAAGTTAATCTCCACTAGCGAGCCATATTGTGAAGCAGAAAATTAATTAAAAGGATGGAAGGAAGCTATTTATAGGAGCAGTGGATGAAGTTACTAAGTTATTCTGATTTTCTTGAAAACTTATCTATAAACTTAATGCTTATTAAGAGGATTAGGTACAAAGGTGAATGGGTAAGTAGCACAGTAGTCAAGGGAATGAATGTTTTTGCAGAAACTAATAAACCTTTAACGTCCGTTGTGTAAAACAACTGACGTAAGAAGTTGTGAGTGTTTTTAACGTCAGTTTCTTAATACAACTTACGTTAAATATATGACCTTTAACGTCAGTTATTACTAACAACTGACGTAATAAGTGTGAGAGTTTTTAGCATCCGTTTATTAAGACAACTGACGTTAAATATATGATCTTCAACGTCAGGTTTTACCAAAAACTGACGTAAAATGTTGTTTTATTTTAATGATAACGTTTACCCCCGCGCGCCTTCTCCACTTCTCTGTACGTCTTTTCTCTTTTCATCACGCTCAACCCCCACTCTCGCTCTCACTCTGCCCTAATCGCGAGCTCATCTCCACCGCAACCACCGTGAGGGCTTCTTCGCCACCACCGTGAGGTACACTCTTAACCCCTAATTCTGTCTTTCCCGCTCATTCTTTGCAATAACTTGACATCTCTCTTTCCCCTGGCCTTCCCGCGCACTAACTCTCCTTGTCCCTCTGCTCTCAGTAACCACATCGAATGTTGGCCACCACTCGAGCTTCCCCCCCACCACCACGCGAGCGCCTATTTCTGGTGAGTCTTTAATTAGGGCACATTTTTTTATTTTTGGTTTTGAGTGCATGCATGTTGCTCTGCTGGTTTGAAACTGTAGTCTCAGTAGTTGAAACTTGAAACTGTGAGTTTGAGTTGTTTGGAATGTCTCTATTTTTGGTTTTGAGTGTATGTTGAAACTGTAGTCTCGATGGTTGTAACTTTCAACCGTTAGATTGAGTTGTTTCGAATGTCTCTATTTTTGGGATTGATTGCATGTTGCTCTGCTGGTTGATCTGTCACGGCCGTGATGCTCATCACGGCTAGGCCGTGATCGGTTTTGCCTATGAGGGTCTGGGTTCGATTGGCACGTTACGGCCGTGATGGACATCACGGCCAGGTCGTGACCGATGCTTGGCAATCTTCAAAAACTATCGTTTTCAATCTCCCGTATTGTCCTTATATTGGATATATAGATGTTTTGTATATCTACAGGACCTATCTAGTTATTTTTATTTATACTTCTGTATTTATTTTGAGTTATAACCTATGTTAATACATATATATTGTTTCGAACAGGCATACATATGGATCAGTCGGATAGCCCACATGCACGGGAGGACACTGTGGGGTTTCGCGAGACCCGATCACGCCTACGCCTGATTCTAGTGTAAGTTTACATGTTATATACTATCTTTAGTCCTTCTTGTTAATGTAAGTTTATAATTTTACAACCCTCTATTTTATCATTTTTTTTGTCCATACAGACATCAAAGGCTCATAGGAAACGGGGTAGAGGAGCCACCTCGTTGAAGAAACTAGAGAAGGACAGGCGGAGCGGACGAAGCTTGAGGTGTCCTTCGATGCTAATCTAAATGCCCAGGGGACCCCGTGCTAAAGAATTTAATAAGTGGGTGTTTCTACAAGCGAAGCGAAGACGCAAGCATCAACTACAACCATCGGAATGACGTTCCACGTAACGTTAAGGATCAGATTTGGGAGGCTATCACGGTATTTTACCTTTACATTCGTTTGATTTACATTATTAGATAATTATCCGAGTTATAATCCATCCAGTTGTTATATATGTATCTAATGTGTAGGTAGCTTGGACTGTGCCAAATGACGAGGATCATCGTCATAAATGTATGAAAATGGCATCAAAGCGTTGGAATGGGTTCAAGCATGATCTTACCAGGTACTATGTATCTGGGAAGAAGCAGCTTGATAAAATATTCTCGGATTATCCCTGGATTGATCAGGATACTTGGGATATGTTTGCCAGGAGTCGACAGGATGGAGAATTTCAGGTTGGTTGATTAAGTTAATTTTGTATGCTTATTATAGATCATTTAACTGTATTTAATTATGTGTTTTTGTTTGAATAGGCTAAGGCAAATAAGGGTCGGTAGAATCAGGCGAAGAACGTCCACCGCCACACCATGTCTCAGGGTGGGTACCAGACTCGGATCGAGCAGATGATGGCGGATAGGCTGAGGGCGAAGCAGGAAGAGCACTCTGCTAGGATTGAAAGAGGAGAGGTGCCTGAGGGCATACCATCAAGTCCTCCATCGGACATCGCGCACGAGGATGTCTGGTTAGCCGGCCGCATGACAAAGACGGGATCTTTTAAAGTTGATGCCACTCGCGAAGTGGCAGATAAGATTGTAAGTAAATAATTAACTTGATTTCAATTGATATTTGTATAGATATTTGCAACACTTTTCACTTGCACGTTTTTTCATTTTTTTTCATTGTAGATGGATCTTAAAGCAAAATCCTCCCAGGGCGCATTCGTCCCTTCTGGACGGTAGGACGTCTTGATGACTGCTCTAGGCAAGAAAGACCATCCTGGTCGGGTTCTCGGTGTTCCTGGGAACGTGACCATCAAAGAATATTATGGCAAGTCTGCTTCACAAAAGCGGGTGGTCAATGAAGAATCAATTTTGGCTGACATTACTCAGCACCTCATGTCCAATCCAGCTATTACAACACATCTGATGCAAGGCTTAATATCCAACCCAAAATTCAAGCAGGCGCTTGCCAGATAGCTTTCATCCGTCGGTACATCCCAGGACACCGCATGGCTTGCCAACCCTTCACATGTGAGCACAAAAGAGAGTTTTAGTAGGGCACATGTGGAGGACGATGAGTTGGCAGCTAGGGAGCGGGAGTTGGAAGTCCAGCGCCATGAGCATGAGTTGGAAATGAAAAGGCGTGAGCTTGAGTTGGACTCCAAACGACGTGAGCTCGAAATGTTAGCAAAGTTATTTATTCATTATTAATGTCCAAATTAGCCAAATAATTACTTGTGTTTTTTTTAATTATCAAAAACTTATATATTTTATTTTTCCTAAACTGAAGGCCAAGTCGACGTCGGTGTCGCTGTCACCTATCACTCGTTTGTTCTCACTTGGTGAGGATTATGCGTTTGAGATTTTTGAATGTCCATTGGATCACGATGGATGGGTGGTACGCCCAGATCAACAGAGGATATTTTCCTTCGTTGGTGACGATCTCGAGAACGCCTGCAGAAATAACGTCTGGATGAACAGCAATGTCATCAGTCTCTGGTGCACGTAAGGTAATTTTAATTTTATAACTTATTTATTTTTGGTATTTTTCCATTGAATAATTTATTTTAATTTCAATATATATATTATGCAATTAACATCCACACCTTTTCATATCTTAGGTATCTCCATCGTCTTCATCTTGATAAGGGCGTTGCATCAGTTTACGGTTTCTTAGATCCGTCAATCCTTCTGCCCGAGTTCTTTGCTGGCGATGCATTGAGTAAATACTTAGGGAACTTGTTGGGAGACAATCCGAAAGAATTATATCTGGCTCCCTACTGTATGGAACGCCATTGGCAGTTGTTCGTACTTCACCCGTCTAGGCATACTGTCATATTCTTCTGCTCTCTCCACCAAGATCCGCCACCGAAGGTGGTGGAAGCTGTAAATATGTAAGTAACTAATCTTAAATTTAATTTAAGTTTTAATATCAGTTGTTTTTAGTTTATTACACACATGATATGTGAGTTTGTTAATTGATCGACATGATTATTTGTTTATGATAGCGTGCTGAAGGCGAGTAGCATAAGTTGCGCCAATGGGAGAAGTAGGACTTCTAAGGCTAAAGCAAATCCTGTATGGAACATCCTCAAGGTTTGGTAGTTTATTTATCAAATAATTAATATTATAATTACTAATTTATGTGTATATTCAACTGACGTTGAAATTAATTTTGTTGGTAGTCTCGATTTCAAGCTGACAGTTGGTCGTGCGGCTATTATGTGATGCTTCATATGCTGAACATAGTCTCTGCATCTATTACGGATGGATGGAAGAAGGTAATATTTAAACAACTTGTTAAATTATATATTATAGTTTTGAAGATGACTTGCATTGATGTTATTGTTATTATTTGAACGTGTCTAGGCATTTATCAACCAATCGCCTATTGAAGAAGATGAGTTAAGAGACTTGAGGATGCGCTTCGCTGAATTCTTCTTCAAGTATGCTGCTGAAAAAGGAATTGACAACATACCTCCGCACTACTTAGATAAATAGTTTTTTTGTTAGACTTTAGAAACTAATTAATAACATGTATATATATATATATATATATATATCTTTAGATAGTTTTGTTTTTTAGACATTGGAACTAAAATTTATTTATATATATACATGGGTTTTGGTTTTAAGTCCCCCCATTGTTCAATTTTCCTTTGCAATTCTGTAATGTGTGTAATATTCGTATTCTTACTGGGACTGAATGCAGGGATAGCTGAGGGGAGTGATATTTTAAAACTGAATTTTAAAAAAAAACCTATTAACGTCAGTTGTATCAAACAACTGACGTTAATAGTATTTTATAAAATATACAGTACACTATTAACGTCAGTTGTTTATTACAACTGACGTTAAAATTAAACCTTTAACGCCAGTTCTTTATAACAACTGACGCTAGTTTTAACAAAATCAACGTCCGTTGTATTAAAGAACTGACGTTAATAGTTTTAGTTTAACGTCAGTTGTTTAAAAAACCGACGTTAATTTTTACAAAATTAACGTCGGTTTTGTTAAGGAACTGACGTTAATAGTTTTATATTTAACGTCAGTTCTCAACTGACGTTAAAATATTAACTATTAATGTCAGCTGTATTTACGTCAGTCAGTATTCTGACGTAAAAAATCAATTTTAACTGACGTAAAAAGCACTTATTGCACTAGTGATTTCGTACTCGATTGTATTTTCCGATCGTAATTCTTCCAACGTTTTCGCCCGAATAAAATATTATATTCCATTTTTGAATGAAAACTTTCAAAATAACCAAAGTTGAAGGAAACATATTAAAAACACAAACCGTCTCGTTCACGGGTCAAAATTAGGTTTTATGCACAATACACTTGTACCGACAGTGAAAACGCAGACCGGATTTCATCCGAATTTTCATCCGAAATTTTTATCGTAACCCTCTACCTTAAAGTAGACTATGAATATGATTTTATTTTAATCAAAAACACTTTCTAACTCTCAAATTAAAATATAATTAATTATATTTTGACCGGTTGAACAACATAATTAAAATTAGGCTGTTACACTAATGGCAAAGAATGCTAGCTCATCCAAAGCTCTCAAAGCTGCGGAATCCTCAGATGAAGTAGGCCCTTCTAATAATGATTAAGGATCTGATGAGGATGAACTGTCTTTCATCTCCAGAAAGATTCAACATATTTGGAGAAAGAAAGGTGGTTTTAGAAGAAAGTAGTTCAACAAAAAGTTTCCCTAAGAAAAATCATACTCCAAGGAAAAAGGTCCACCTCCGTGCTTCGAGTGCAAAAAGCCTGATCATTTCAAAGCCGACTGCCGAGAACTGAAGTTCAAAAGGAAGTTCTTCAAAAAGAAGAAAGGTCTAATGGCTACTTGGGAGGATATGGATCTTTCATCATCTGAAGAAGAAGATGAAGCTGAGGAAGAGGCAAATATATGTCTCATGGCTGGCACTTCTTCAGAAAGTGAACACACTGATGCTAAGGTAATGGAATCTGACTCATTCTCCTTACAAGAAGCTTTTGATGAGTTATTATACAACTCGTCCATTCTGTCTCCTGAAAATAAAAATCTCAAAAAGAAATTTTCTAAGTTGACTAAGGAGTATGATAAAGTTTGCATGGAAAAGGTAAGTTCTTGAAAATAAAAACAAGAAGCTTGAGTAAGAGAATGTCAGTCTAACTGACAAACTCAAGGTTGAGCCTGATGTGTCTTGTATAGTTGGAAAACTGAAACAAGATATGACATATCTAACAGACACTATGTCTAAATTTGTAGGTGGATTAGAAAAGTCGAGCTTGACACTGAGGTACTCTAGGTCACCTCATGATAACTCTGGCTTAGGCTATGACAAAGAGAAGCATGAAGCATCTAACAAAGTATCAAAGGCTCACAAAGTCCCTAAAACTAAGGCAAAACATGTTAAAACAAAAATCAAGCTCGTCCAACACTTACTGTAAAGTGTGTGGAAAAAGTGGTCATATAACATCTAGAAGCATACATCACAAGCATGTCAAGCATGCTCGTCCAGTGACTACTTACAAGAAAGGACCCAAGTCAATCTGGGTACCTAAAGATAAGATTATACCTATTGCAGATTTGCTTAACAACAGGAAAGAAACACGCATCTTGGTACTTGGACCGTGGTTGCTCACGTCACATGACGGGAGAAAGGTATATGTTCCAAGAACTTAGACAAAAAGATGGTGACTGGGTTACCTTTGGAGGTAATCAGAAAGGAGAGATCATAGGAGTAAGTAAAATTGGTAAACATCATTATCCTTCCATTGATAATGTTCTTTTAATTGATGGTCTAAAATGCAATTTGCTGAGCATAAGTCAATTATGTGATAGTGGGCTTGCTGTTTCTTTTGATAAGAACATGTGTAATGTCAAGAAACCTGATGGATCACTCTTGTTCATTGCTAAGAGGTAAACAATCTGTATAAGATTGACTTGGAGGACCTCTCAAATCAAAATGTCTCATGTCTAGTGTCCATTGAAGATGAGCAATGGATTTGGCACAAAAGGCTAGGTCATGCAAGCTTGAGATTAATTTCAAAGCTAAGTAAGCATAACCTCATGAGAGGATTACCAAACCTTAAGTTCAAATATGATGCTCTCTGTGATGCATGTCAAAAGGGAAAACAAGTCAAAGGTTCTTTTGAATATAAGAATGTTGTCAGTAGCAATAGACCACTAGAGTTGCTACACCTTGATCTTTTTGGACCAACAAGGACTGCCTCTATCAATGGCAAGAAATATGGTCTAGTCATAGTAGACGACTACAGTAGATGGACATGGGATATGTTATTAGCTCACAAGGATGAGTC
Source organism: Sophora flavescens (assembly GCA_030762895.1). Taxonomy (NCBI): domain Eukaryota; kingdom Viridiplantae; phylum Streptophyta; class Magnoliopsida; order Fabales; family Fabaceae; genus Sophora; species Sophora flavescens. The sequence goes on along the minus strand of CM061069.1, from coordinate 67,878,089 downwards.
ATTCAAGGTCTTCTCTGTATTCTGCAAACGTGTACAAAATGAAAAAGGTCTGTGTATCACTTCAATCAGAAGTGACCATGAGGGAGAGTTTGAGAATGAGAAATTTGAAAGGTTCTGTGAGGAAAGTGGTATTCTTCACAACTTCTCAATTCCTAGAACACCACAACAAAATGGTGTGGTAGAGAGAAAGAACAGATCTCTTCAAGAGATGGATAGAACAATGCTCAATGACAACTCTGTCCCTAGACATTTCTGGGCTGAAGCTGTTAACTTCCTGCTACATTCAGAACATAATATACATAAGACCCATTCTGAATAAGACTCCTTATGAATTGTGGAAAGGACGAAAACCCAACATATCTCACTTTCATCCTTTTGGTTGTAAATGCTTTATACTAAATACTAAAGATCAACTTGGTAAGTTTGATGCTAAAGTAGATAATGGAATTTTGTAAGGATGTTTGGAGTCGTCCAAAGGCTTTAGGGTTTACAATTCTAGAACTTTAGTAGTTGAAGAAAGTATACATGTTAAATTTGATGACAAGCAGCTTGATAAGAAATTATCAGAGCTTGATGAAGCTTTTGCATATTTGAATCTAAAGGATTCGAAAAAACCAGTAAACATCAAGTCTGATGATCAAGTAGACGATCAACAACAACTTGAGTCATAAACTTCACAACAAGAAAATGTTCAAAGATCATGGTACTTCAAAAGTTACAATCCTCAAGATCAAATCATTGGAAGTCCTAGTGATAGATTGAGAACCAGATCAACATTCAAAGAGCAAGATGATTCTGCTTTAGTCTCTTAGTTAGAACCAAAGACAGTGGACGAGGCTCTCCTGGACGAGGGTTTGATTCTGGCAATGCAAGAGGAACTGAACCAGTTTGAGAGAAGTGAAGTTTGGACTCTTGTGCCCTTACCAAAGAACAAATCAGTTATTGGAACCAAATGGGTCTACAGAAAGAAGCTTCATGAAAATGGTAAAGTGAAAAGAAATAAAGCAAGACTTGTTGCTCAAGGTTACTCTCAGGAAGAAGGTATAGACTACACTGAAACCTTTGCTCCAGTTGCTCGATTAGAAGTAATTTGCATATTACTATCCCTTGCTGCACATCATAATATCATGCTATATCAAATGGATATGAAAAGTGAATTTTTAAATGGCCTTATAAATGAGGAAGTGTATGTTATGCAACCTCCGGGTTTTGAAAATGAAACCCATCCTGAACATGTATATAAGCTAAAAAAAGATTTATGTGGCCTCAAGCAGGCTCCTAGAGCTTGGTATGAGAGGTTAAGTTCATTCTTAATGAACAATGGATTTAGTAGAGGAAAGGTTGATACAACCTTGTTTAGAAAATCCAGTAATTCCAGTTTTATTATTGTACAAATATATGTTGATGACATGATCTTTGGTGCTACTAATGAATCTCAGTGCAAAGAATTTTCTAAGCTAATGAAGAAAGAGTTTGAAATGAGCATGATGGGAGAACTCAAGTTCTTTCTTGAACTTCAAGTTAAACAAACAGTGGACGAGGTGTACATCCATCAAACCAAGTATACAAAAGAACTCTTAAAGAAGTTCAAAATGGATGACTGGAAACCAATGAACACACCTATGCATCCCACGTCCATGTTGAACAAAGATGACTAAGATAGAAAGTAGACCAAAAGGTATACAGAGGTATGATAGGATCTATCTTATATCTTACTGCATCCAGACATGAAATTATGTTCAGTGTTTGCTTTTGTGCTCGATTTCAATCTGATCCTAGAGAATCTCACTTATCAACAGTTAAAAGAATATTTAGATATTTGAAAGGTACTACTAATCTGGGTTTGTACTTTAAGAAAAATGATGATTATAGATTAGTTGGTTTTTGTGATGCTAACCATGCTAGAGATAGAATAGAAAGAAAGAGTACCAGTGGACGATGTCACTTCATTGGAGCTAATCTAGTCTCATGGCCAAGCAAAGACAAAGTACCATTGCCCTATCAACAGCAGAAGCTGAGTACATATCAGCAGCAAGCTGCTGCTCACAACTTCTATGGATCAAACATCAATTGGAGGACTACAATGTGTTTGTAAGTAGTATTCCACTTATGTGTGGTAACACGGCTACAATCAATATGCCTAAGAATCCTATATTGCATTCTAGAGCTAAGCACATAGAGATTAAACATCATTTTATTAGAGATTATGTGCAAAAAGGTGTGATTGATATACCATTTGTAGATACTGACCATCAATTGGCAGATATCTTTACTAAACCTCTAGCCAAGGACATGTTTATTTTTATTAGAAAGCATCTTAACATGATTTTTGTGGATTAATATGTCGTCCAGTCATGGCCGTCTATTGTATGTTAAATGTGCGTCCAGCGCTTAACGCGTCCAGTACCTGTTTGCATACTCTTATCTGACTTGTCTATACTATTTGTTGTTATTTGCATTTATTATGTTTATGACATATTTAATACAAAATTCTCTTTACTGAGTCAGTTATGTCCATCATTTCTTTAACTTGCTTTTTACAGTTTCAAAAACATGCGCCGTGTCAGCATTTAATGCATGTCCCATCACACGTCCCTCATTCAATTTTCTTTTAGAATTATTTTTCAGAGAGAAACTCTTCACATTTCGAAACGTTTTTAAGTGTATCTCTTCCCTTTGAAAAACCTTTCACTCACTCTGGACCTAAACTCTCCTTGCGTAAGTTTCCCATGCTTCCCGAATCCCTAACCTTCAAACCCTCAATAATGGCGTCTTCTTCTACTGTTTCTACCTACAATGTCAACAATATGAACATTGGCATTGAATATCACTTTGAGTTTGGGATTCTGAAGGAGTATAATGTTGATGTGAGTCACTACATCAACGCTGCTGGTTGGGGAGGACTGTTCATCGAGAAGGTCTCAGTGTATCCAGACCTGAGAAGAGCCTTCTGGAGGAACCCCCCAAGTTACAGACACTGAGATTTCTGTTGAAGTACTGGGAACTAGGGTGGTGGTATCTGAAGCAACAATCGCGACTGTGATCCACTGTACTCAGGAGGGTCTAACCCTAACTGAGAAATGGGAATGAGAATTGGGAGGACCGGAGGTCATATATGCTTTTATGATAAGGAGTGATACCGTCAGAAATCACTCTTGAAAGGTGTGGAAATGAAGGATGAAGTTCGTATCCTTCATCAAATCTTGAACAAAACTATGTTGTACAAGACTGGTGTAACACCCCATTTTTCGTTAAGTGCTTTTGTGTGTGCCTTGTTTGCTAGGAAGGTTGAGAGTGGGCTAAGTGGGATTTTAGGTGGAAAATCCCTTTCTTAGGCTTGTGTCTTGTGACTGTCTGAGTCACAAGCACGATCGTGCTCAACCGAGAGCACGACCGTGCTCGTTGGGCTAGTGCGTCTCGCTGACACTAAGTTGAGCACACCCGTTCTCAACAGTGAGCATACCCGTGCTCAAAGGCAAACCTCCCCTCGTAGGCGCTAAGTTGAGCAAGGCCATGCTCAAGGAGGAGCACGACTATGCTCGGGTCTGTGCCTTTAAAAAGAGAACAATAACCGAGGGTTTTCTCATAAACCCTATTTTGGCACAAGCAGAAACCTTAGTGTGGCAACAAACCCTTTCTTCCATATTTTCTCTAAACCCATTGCGTTGTTGGAGCTTTGGAGATTGGTGGGAACGTCTAGTTAGTCGGTGTCAATCGTAGTAAGGTAATAGTTCTTCCCTTTTCTTGTTCTTGATTTGGGAACTAATTAGTTAACCTTTTCGTGTTAGCCAAGGCTTGGGGATTGTTCGTCAAGCCATTCGAGGGAACCAGTTGGTGATCTGCGTTAGTTAACGGGATTCTTCATACCAGGTATGGGGAGAAGGATAGTGTATGCATTAGGCAAGGGGTAGCGTAAGATGAGGGGTTCCCATTGCCCCGTTGTATGCTGTTAATTGTTACTGTTAATTGTTGAGTATGCCATGTTCTGTTCGATTATATGGTTAATTGCTATAATTTCTAGTTGGTTAATGGTATGCCTATTGTTTATAATTACTATGTGGTATGCCAATGATGTATAAATAGTTGAATCCGTTCATGATATGAATATGACTGTTATGTGGTTGTTGTTATGCATTGATTGTCTGAATGTTGATTGACTGAATGTTGATTGACTGAGTGTTGATGTTGAATATGTTAATAAGACCCTAATTGGCTAAATATGACTCTTAATTAACATAAGAATTAATGGGTTAATCCCTATAAAGTTTCATAAGACATTAACTGTTAGTGAGAGGTGAAGTTTGATGCCAACGGGATTAGTCAAGGACCCTAGGATCTGATTTGAGAGTGTTAGGGAGTTTTGGCTCCAAGAACACAAGTTGAATCTACCCAGAATAGTACGGCTAGACCAGGAGCACGGCCATGCTGAACAGGGAGCACGCTCGTGCTCCCAGTTGAATTCTGGAAGATGGTCGCGCATTGAGCACGGCCGTACAGGACAGTGAGCACGACCGTGCTGTGGTGAGCACGCCCGTGCTCCCCCTACTGGTCAAAATCTGAGATTAAAGGAATTAAGGGGTGTTTCACCCCAAATGTCCTCAATGATGTAATAACACACCAATTGAACAAAGAAGAGATAGATAACTCAATTAAAAGATTAATTAAGATAACAAGACTATTAAGTTGGTTAAGTTGGTGCCCTTTGGGTTGCCGCACGTTGATATGCTTTGGTGCTTTTTGGCCAAAGTGGCCTCGATGCTTTTTGGTCGAGGTGTTGATGAGTTGAATCTTGGTGCTTTTTGGCCAAGGGGGCCTTGACCTAAGGGTCAGGGTGTTGATGTTGATGTTGATGTTGGTGATAAACCTAGGGTGCTTATTGGCCCAAGCAAAGGAGGTGGTTTCCTTGTCTGTCGTTATGCTCATGCATTCATATGTTGAAGTTGTTAGTAGGGGAAGTTCAACATAGGGGAGGTCATCCTAGAGTACGACGATCTGGCCAAGTCTCGATGGTTCACCCAAGGTTTGGTGAACCGTACGCCCCCACCGTGGCGTATCCTCGTTATGATGCGTCGGCTATCCAAGGGGTTCACCCATGATTTGGTGGACTGCCGGTGTTGGTGCTTTTATAGCCAATGTGGATATGTAACTTTGAAGTTGCATTCATGAGATAGTTTGGATCCATATGCATAATGGAGTAGCGGAGTAATGTTGCACCGCATATCATATGTTGGTTGAGATGATATGTTGAAGTGATTATTTATATGTCGATGTTATATGTTATGTATTGCTATGCCATGCTATGATGTATGTTCATCTTGCTTACTACTTCCATGCTGATGTGTTTACATGTTTTCTTACTCCCCGTTTTCTCTGTTTCAGTTGTTGGCATGTATCTCCTTATGCAGAGGACGTTGAATAGCCAGTGGAGGAGTGACTCTGAGGAGCCGCGACTCTAGTTAGGATTAGCTTTACAGTTGTTAGTTTGTTGTTAGTTTCAGTTTCAGTTGTATTCCGAGGATTTTATTCCGGAACGGTTATGCCAGCTCAGTATGTGACATCGGGGGTTGGGTTATGTTTATGCTATGTTTACGTTTGTGGTTATATTTTATCTTTTTAAAAATGTTTCTTTTTGCGCTGAGATGTTACAATGTGGTATCTTTTACCCAGTTTTTATTTTAAGAAATAAATGCATGTTTTACTTTTATATCTTTACCTTTTAACGCTTTGTATAACATGCGGGGTGGAGGGTGTCACAGTTGGGTCCAAGGACAACCTCTCTGCCCTACACAAATTCTGTCTCTGCCACCTGGTAGCTGAGACCAAAGTCAACCTGCCTCACATTCTCTACGGAAGATTTAGTGATTATGTGATTCACAGGGAGAAGACATCTGCCATTCTCTTCTGCCATCTGCTCTCCAAGATCTTCAAGTCTCAACAGATCTATGCTACTCTTGGAGCCAAGACTCCTGAGGAACAAGCTGCAATCCTCAAGGAGAAGGGCGTGTCTGCTTTAGTGTTTGGCAAGGTGAACTTGACCAACATTAAGCTCAGTACTGTGGCTCAAGTAGAAATGGCCAAGCAAGAGGAGATTCTAAAGGTTTAAGAGGAACAGATACAACTCAATGAAGCTGAGACTTTTGGCATGAAAAAAAAAAACAATTGGACGACGAGCCAAGACTACTCGTCTAGATGGTGCCAAGAAGCTTGCTGTTGCTGCTGGGATGGTCATTAGGGACAAGCTGTACCAAGGCAGAAAAGGACAAGGAAGGTGATTCTGTCCCACAATGCGGATGGTAATGAGGACAGTCTACCTATTGGAGCCATTCTGAAGAAACAGAAACCATTGCTCAACAATCTTCTGCTGTTCCAACAAGGTCAAGACAACAACCTTCCAGGAAAGCTAAGTCCACACTAACTTCTAAGGCAACTTTACTAGCTGATGATCTTGTACAAATAGCTATATATGCCTTACTAGAAAGCTTTAATGTTCCTGTTACTGCACCATCACAACCTGAAACACTGATAAGCCTCTGGCTTATCTAGTTTTATAACTAGATGGACTGTGGTTTTCGTGCAATTTATTCGAGTTCACTCTCGTTTTCGCCCAAATTTGCCTTGTTTTGTTCCTAAGTTGGACTTTGACTCGTTTTGCGTCTTTTGTGTAGTTTTTAGGTTATTTTGAATAGAGTTACGCTTGTGGGTGCTTTTGTTGTTCCAGATTAAATAAGTGAAGCTCCGGGAGTCAAGGAAAGTCGAAGCAAGTGGAAATTGCAAGTGCGGAGACACTCGCCCGCGAGTGTATTCTCGCCTCGCGAGACTGAAGGTCAACAAAGCAGCAAAAGTCAACATTTCTGTCTCGCCACGCGAGACTCTTCTCGCCCCGCGAATCATGAAGACCTGCAAGACAGAGACCATCACGGCCAAGCCGTGATGAAGACCACGCCCGTGAACAGTTTGAGGTTTGAAGACTCGCCCCGCGAGAGACATCTCGCCTCGCGAGTGAATGAAGACTTGGAAGTCAGAGGCCATCACGGCCCAGCCGTGATGAAGGTCACAGCCTGAAATTGAAGACTCGCCCCGCGAACACACTTTCGCCTCGCGAGAGTTCAAATTGAAAGCGCGCCAATTTTAATTCTCGCCTCGCGAAAGGCTGCTCGCCTCGCGAGCGAGCGCAGATCAGGAATCCTATTTAAAGGCTTTTGCAGATCAGATTTGGAGGAAACTGGAGGAGGCTGTAGGGCTTTTGGAGGGCCGCGAATCGAGTAGTTTTCCACTGTTTAGAGTAGCGTTTAGGGTAGTTTCTTTTCTCTTTGGAGCTGCGTCTCCCTTTTTCTCATGGAGGTTATGTCCGATCGCTTGTCTATGAGCATGAGGAACTAATCCCCTCGTCCGAGGGAACGATGAAGCCACCCATGGCAGTGTAGATTCTATATGATGTATGTCTTTCTCCTTTAATTCAATTCTTGTTTTCTAATTCTGACTTGATTGTGTTGATCATATGTGTTGCGTGATTGACTTGTTAACGTTGATGAGGCTTAGTCATCGATTCACGTTTAGAACTTGAATTAGGATCATCGATCGAATATTGCACGAGAGTGAGTAGGAGATCGGTGCGACCTTATAGGGAACAAGAATTAACAGAATTCGAGATTAGGATTATGAGACCTAGTAAGTAATTAATCCAATCGTCGAATACGTCCTAATGAGCACGAGAGTGGATTTAGGAGAATTTAGGGGTCCCGGTTGACATTGTAATTGAACTTAGGGAGGAATTCATCATCACTTGGGTGTACATATTGGGTAGGTGGATTTGTGACCTTGGACATTTTAGTTTTCTGATTTTTAGTTAATTAGTTTATTTAGACTTGTTAATTGAATTTTGATATTATTCTCTCTCTCAACCACCTTCTTCCGTAACTTGACCGAACGTATCCGACTTCCCGCGGATTAGTCGAATTGGTAGCCCAATCCCTGAGTTCGACCTCGGTAATTACTTACCGTGTATTTTTATTACTTGCGACGACCCGGTACACTTGCCGGAGTCACAACAAGTTTTTGGCGCCGTTGCCGGGGATTGGCACAACCAATTTTCCTGATTTTAGGGAAGTTTGATTATTTGGTTAAGTTACTTTTATTTTTATTGTTAATTTCTAATATTATTCTCTATTTCTTGATCCCACTTCGTCTTGGCCCTGTTTTGTATGCGAGGTACCCTTTCAAGGCGGATTGCGAATCATGGAGACTGTTTATTTTCCAGCCTTGGACGGTGTTACAAAATATGACTTTGGGCCTAATATATCCCTGGGAGATCACTGGCGCTGGGGACGTAATTGCCCTCATGCACAAGCTTATAGTATAATCATGAAGCATGAGGAGGAATGGGAATGGAATGAGCAAACACCGTTGAGAGCTGCTCTAGAACAATATTCCCAGGAGCTATCCACCTCTGAGGCCAAGGCAAGAGCCAGCTGTGACAGTATCGAAACTGTGATGCAGAATTTCAAAGCGCAAGCTGAGGAGATTTTCAAGCAGTTAGTACAAGAGTCACATGAAGCCCAATTTGAAGAAAATCTGGTTTTGGGGATAGATCAAAATGAAGACGAAGTGGTAGTGGATTCCACACTGTTTGCCAAGCAACCGAAAATTTCTGCATTGGATAACTATGTTGGCTTACATGCATGTGTGGACATGGGTAAGTTAGACCCTCCCACTCGTCTGGCACACTTCCTCGTGAAGACACCATTTGGCCCGAGAGGAAGTGAGTTCATCAGTACGGAGGTCAATGGAGTTTTCACACACTGGCTGGGTGGAGTGGATGATAAGGTCATATTGATGCTACGATCTCCACTCCAATTACCATTTGATCCGGGTGGAGGATTTGATATGATGAGCGTCTCTTGGCCCCTGTACCACAGACTATGGGATCCAGGTGGATGCTTCTTAATAAGTCAAGCTCGGGACGTTAAACAAGCGCTTCTTGGGAGGCAACCCAAGCTAGGTATCTCTCTCTTTTCTTAACTTTTGTTTTGTTTTTGTGTTTGTTTTTTTTGTGTTTTGTTTTTGTCTGTCACTCTTGAATAATTTGAGAAGATCAAGAGTTGTTGTATGAATGTCGAGTCGGCAAGCTTATTGGATTTTGATTAGATTGAGCGTAGATTGATTGCATGAATTATTTGACCATTGATGATTTCCCCTAAGTTCTGAAAATAGAAAAGTTTAACCCCACTTAAAAATTGAAAACTGAACTTTGAGAATTTTATTGTGATTACTTGATAAGTTTGGGGTGAGGGGGTGCACACACTAGGAATCGTATCTCGGTCAAACAATTTGCAAAATGTCCAGGTGAGGATTTGAGCCTCCAACTCTGTTTTTGAATGTGTGAATCACTGTTAAGTTGCACTTTCCCGAATTTGCTTGAATCTCTATATGGTTTGCATGTTTATGTGTTGCATCAAATGATTTAGGCAATTTTCTTTGAATTAACTACTTGGCCTGAAATGAACCATCCCTAATGCATGTTCCCTAGTTAGCCAAATTGAGCCCAATAGACCTATTGTTTCTTGATGACCCTACATTACGAGCCAAAATCCGAAAAACCATGTTAACCCAATCTTAGGATTAGGAGAGCATGGAAATGAGCAAGAGAAAGGTTGTGAGAAACTAAGTTTGGGGTGGCTACGAGGTGATATGTCATATTGGGATGAGAAAAAGAAAATAAAGGTTGGCCCAAGGCAAAAAAAAAAAAAAAAAGAAAAGAAAAGAAGAAGAAAAAAAAATTGGCAAAGGAAACGGGGCAGAACAAAAAGATTAGCAAGGAAAAGGCTGTAGTCACCCGAGCCCAAATGAAAAATGGAAAAAGGAATTAGAGTGGAATGTATGTCAAATGCTCATGCTCTCTTAGTTCCTAGGGACTCAAGCCTAAATATCCTTCATTATCCTACCCTCAGCCAGGCCCCATTACAACCTTTAAAAGACCTTATGATGTTGCATACATGTTTACGTGGGAACTACTTTTGAGATGAAAATCAAATTCATGGGAAGTGCTCTTGATAAGTGAAATTGAGTGAAAAAGTTGAAAGCCTTGACGAATTGAGCGAATGAGTGAAATTTTACATACCCTTGTGAGGAAGGCAGTTGTTTGAAATTGGTGATCTTCCTTTTGTGTGTGACTCTGATCCTCAACTTTGACTAATGATTGCATGAATAATGAAGTTCTCAATGGTTTAAAGTAAATGAATGTGGGGATTACATTTATGTAGGGGGGAGATCATTTGAGAAAAACTGTTTTGTAAAGTTGCACTAAATTTGTGCGAAATCGATTGATTCCTTTAGGCTTGCCAAGTCTTGAGTCGTTTTTGAGTTTTAAGCTTGCTTGGGGACAAGCAAGGTTTAAGTTTGGGGTATTTTGATAAGCCTCTGGCTTATCTAGTTTTATAACTAGATGGACTGTGGTTTTCGTGCAATTTATTCGAGTTCACTCTCGTTTTCGCCCAAATTTGCCTTGTTTTGTTCCTAAGTTGGACTTTGACTCGTTTTACGTCTTTTGTGTAGTTTTTAGGTTATTTTGAATAGAGTTACGCTTGTGGGTGCTTTTGTTGTTCCAGATTAAATAAGTGAAGCTCCGGGAGTCAAGGAAAGTCGAAAAGCAGTGGAAATTGCAAGTCTGGAGACACTCGCCCCGCGAGTGTATTCTCGCCTCGCGAGACTGAAGGTCAACAAAGCAGCAAAAGTCAACATTTCTGTCTCGCCACGCGAGACTCTTCTCGCCCCGCGAATCATGAAGACCTGCAAGACAGAGACCATCACGGCCAAGCCGTGATGAAGACCACGCCCGTGAACAGTTTGAGGTTTGAAGACTCGCCCCGCGAGAGACATCTCGCCTCGCGAGTGAATGAAGACTTGGAAGTCAGAGGCCATCACGGCCCAGCCGTGATGAAGGTCACAGCCTGAAATTGAAGACTCGCCCCGCGAACACACTTTCGCCTCGCGAGAGTTCAAATTGAAAGCGCGCCAATTTTAATTCTCGCCTCGCGAAAGGCTGCTCGCCTTGCGAGCGAGCGCAGATCAGGAATCCTATTTAAAGGCTTTTGCAGATCAGATTTGGAGGAAACTGGAGGAGGCTGTAGGGCTTTTGGAGGACCACGAATCGAGTAGTTTTCCACTGTTTAGAGTAGCGTTTAGGGTAGTTTCTTTTCTCTTTGGAGCTGCGTCTCCCTTTTTCTCATGGAGGTTATGTCCGATCGCTTGTCTATGAGCATGAGGAACTAATCCCCTCGTCCGAGGGAACGATGAAGCCACCCATGGCAGTGTAGATTCTATATGATGTATGTCTTTCTCCTTTAATTCAATTCTTGTTTTCTAATTCTGACTTGATTGTGTTGATCATATGTGTTGCGTGATTGACTTGTTAACGTTGATGAGGCTTAGTCAGCGATTCACGTTTAGAACTTGAATTAGGATCATCGATCGAATATTGCACGAGAGTGAGTAGGAGATCGGTGCGACCTTATAGGGAACAAGAATTAACAGAATTCGAGATTAGGATTATGAGACCTAGTAAGTAATTAATCCAATCGTCGAATACGTCCTAATGAGCACGAGAGTGGATTTAGGAGAATTTAGGGGTCCCGGTTGACATTGTAATTGAACTTAGGGAGGAATTCATCATCACTTGGGTGTACATATTGGGTAGGTGGATTTGTGACCTTGGACATTTTAGTTTTCTGATTTTTAGTTAATTAGTTTATTTAGACTTGTTAATTGAATTTTGATATTATTCTCTCTCTCAACCACCTTCTTCCGTAACTTGACCGAACGTATCCGACTTCCCGCGGATTAGTCGAATTGGTAGCCCAATCCCTGAGTTCGACCTCAGTAATTACTTACCGTGTATTTTTATTACTTGCGACGACCCGGTACACTTGCCGGAGTCACAACAAACACACACCCAAACCCTTCTACCATAACCTTCAAATGAACCACAACCCCTACCTCAACACACAACCTCACCACAATTTTCACCTATCCAAACATCCCTAATCAGACCTCAATTTCAACCCATTATCACTTCTGATGATCCCTGGTTTAATCAACCAGATGATATTGAGATCAATCCAGGTGCACCCTTTCCCAAATTACCCAAAGTCATCTTCCCTTACACTGACCCTTCAATCCTGTTTGATGGCAAAGTTGAAAGCTTAGCCAAAGTTAAAAGGATTGGAGAATCCTCTACCACACTCACCAACCTGAACCTGAATCCACCAGACCTTTCTATCCCCTACCTGAATATGAATATGAACTTGAACAAACCTACTACCCATGGCATGTACCCATACCATATGAAGGAAATGGTCCCCTACCGTCTGCCATGTACAATGCTCAAGGACCCCTTCTCACTCACCTGCCACAACAAAAATTCCCACCAATCTACCCTAATCTTATCAAATTCCCTCCTTTCAAGCTACACACAGAAGGTGTAGACATGCATATAATTCCAGTATGGTGGACAATTCCCTACAAGGCTGGCTCACAATATGTTGAATGCCAAAGATCCAGAACCTATGGCCGTCACAAGTTCATTCTAGACAAGAATACCAAATGGCCGCAGTTTGTGCATCCTAGGGAGTATGGGAGTGTTGCTGATGTGATTGATCACATTATGTATGCTCATCTGAAGGCAGAAATTGAGCTGTCAAGATACATCAGAGCTGCCAACTTTGTCCCTCCAACCTGGCTGTTTCATTCAAATAAGGACCCTAAGCTTGGTATGCGACCTGCTAGAATTTGTCCAAGACCGCCTGTGAACACCCCATTTTGACCAGGTCTCTTAATATTCACTAAAAAAATTTCAAAAATAAAAATAAAAATAAAGATAATAAAATAAAAATTTGAAAAGAAAATAAAAACCCATCTGATCCTCCTCCCCAGCAACCACTTTATTTGAATTTGAATTTAATTTTCAAATTAGAGATAGGAATGTTTACCTGGGCATGTTTTTAGGATCATAATCGGATAGCAACCTTAAATCTAGGCGGAATTTTAGGATCAGGATTGGAGGGATTGAATTTGAATTTAATTTTCAAATTAGAGATAGGAATGTTAACCTGGGCATATTTTTAGGATCATAATCGGATAACAACCTTAAATCTAGGCGGAATTTTAGGATCAAGATTGGAGGGATTGGCATTATAAAAAATACTAGGGGCATATTGTTGAGGGGGCTGATCTGCGCACCATTCATCATTCTCCCATCTGTGTTCTCTTCAAATCATCACTTTCTCTATTCTCATGGCAAAAAACAACTTTCCAAGTCCAAACCAGTAGCCTCTACCATCCCTCTCATCCATCTCCTTCTTCCTCTCTACCATCCCTCTCATCCATCTCTTTCTTCCTCTCATCTCTCTCAAAACACCATAGCCACCAAGCTTTCTTCCCATTATTCCTCTGGTTTACACCGCGCCTTGCTCAGATCCGACCATCGCGCCGTCCACAGCATCTTGCCTCACCGCTCCCTCTTCTGCGAACAGTAGCGCAAAGCCTCCTTCTTCCCGTTTTCGTACAGCAAATACTACAGAGGAGAATAATTTACTTTTTTAGAATATAAAGTGTTTTGGTTTTCCTTTTAGAATAAAAACGTGATACATCTCTGTTTATTTATTTATTCTTATTCTTTTTTTTTTCTTTTTCTTTTTTTCTTTTTTTTTGTTTGTCTTTGTCTCTTTTTTTAGTTTCTCTGTTTGTTTGTTTATTTGTTTTTATTTATTTTATCTTTGTTTCTTTTTAGTCTGACCTAATCTTTTATTTTGTGGTGTTTGGGTTTGGTTTGAGTGTGTTGCTGGGCTAAATATGGTATTGATTTTGATGTGAGTATTTTAATGGGCTGGTCACATAGCCCAAGTCAAAAGTGCTATAAACACTTATATGAAGTCAAACTTTATTTTTTTCTTTAATTTTTAATCCGTAAGCAATAAATTAGATAAAATAGAATGATTCTTTCTAGATAATTTTTGGATTACTTTGTGAGAGGTATCACATTTAATCCCTTAGGTTTAAGATCGTTCTGTGGACGTATGTGCCATGTTCTATCTCACTTAGGAGTTTTCGATAATAAAAACGAAATATAAAAAAAAACCTTTTTTAGACGAATTGAAATAAAAACATTTTCATGAAATTTAAAATAAACCAACAAACAAAAATATTTTCTACAAGAACTACGTGGCTTTGATTTTCCCATCGAAATAGGGAATACGTAGGAGCGGGATCAATCATCTCGTCGAGCCAAAATTAATTTTTCCTTTATTTTTGTTCTTTTTTCTTATTTATTTAATGTGAATAATTAATCAATAATTTATTTAATGTTTTTTTTTTGGATTGCTCTATGACAAGTGTCATGCTCAATCCCCTAGTTTTGAGGTGGCCCTATGGACTTATGTGCCCTGTTCAACCTCTTTAGTGTAAATACTAATTACTAATCTCTTTATTCGTGAAATAACTTTTGAGGTGAAATAAATAATTTAAAAGTTATTAATTTTGCACAATTAATTCACGGTACCATTCGTAGGATGGGCGATGTAGGGTGCTTAACACCTTCCCTACTCGTAACCGACTCCCGAACTCAACTTGGTTTCAAAGACCATTTTTTTTAAAGGTTTTCCAATTTTTCCTAAATTAAATAAAATTGGTGGCGACTCTACTTTTTTCTCTAAAAATATCTTTTCATCGCCGTCCTCGTCGTAATTTTTGGTTGCGACAGATGGCGACTCCACTGGGGACCATTTCGAGAGTCAAGCCTAAGTAATGAGTTGTGCATTTTGGTATTTATTGTTTACCCCTTTTTATTGTTTTCTTTTATTTTATTTATTTATTCATTTATTTTTATTTTTTTTATATACATGTGATTCCTTTTTGCTTTAATAATTATTTTTACACTAGGATAGGAGACCATGGTATTTGTTGTTTGCTTGTCTTTCAGGTTCAAGTAGTGTTGTCTTAGGATTGTACAGGTTTGTATGCCTCCAAAGACACACAAACACCGACACTCATTTTCACACACTTTCAGCTCTATACCCGAGCTTGTGGGATCTTAAGGATTAGGCGGTGACTCGGCATTATCATTGAAGGCCTAGTGCCTCTCTGATATTTGTTGACTCACCACTCGGATTGTTACTAGTGTCATGGACTAATCATCCTGGAGGGTTTATCCCTACTTGTGGTTAGGTTCATGAACTAGGTCCTTGACAAGGGCAATCTGGGGACCATGACCTTTAGAAGTCTAGACCAGTCCTAAAGCTTATACTCCTAAATTGACTTAGTGGCCGCTCGACTTAGAAGTTGCCATCATAGGTACCCTTGATTAGACCCTACCTCTTAAGACACTTGGAGGCGTACCATATCTCCCTTGTGTTTTTCTATCTATTTACCTATTTATTTATTTTTACTTCATTTCCCTTCATGTTTTAACAAATGGTTAATAAATAAATAAAATACATATTATATATATATATATATATATTTTACTTTAATTTATTATTTATTTTTATTTTTATTTTTATTTTTATTTTTTTATTTTTATTTTTTATTTTTTTACTTTTTACTTTTTGTAAAAAACAATATATATATTTTTTTAGGTGATTCTCTTTTGTGGAGGAAAGACACTATCTGTGTAGTAAGGAACGGAAATGTCTAACTCTAGCAATGCAATTGGCCTGAAGATGAATATTAGAATTGACGTGAAAATCAATGATGTGAAGACTTTAAAACTTTTGATCTAACTCTGTTAGATGGGAGACATTGTATTTTCTCTTCAAAGAAATAAAAGCCTTTTTTTTAGGGGTTACATCCATCAATGAATTCTGCTCTATCTTATGGTGTGTATGATTGCATTGCTAGTGAATGATGCTGTCTATTGAGGGACACATGTTCCCATGGATTTGTCATCAACCACGCATTAACCTATGGGGGATGTGCCCCTAGAATTATGTGTTGGGGTGAAGTTGCTTGCTACAAAAATGGTCTTTCCTTTGCAAAAGAAAGAATTCATGGTTTTTCGAACTATACTTTTATCTTTCTTTTAATAATAATAATAATAATTGACGATTTTTCAAACAGAGCTAAAAACACGAATCTGAGGGTTCGAGAATCATTGCGCGACCTAAGAAAGACAGTACCAATCAAACCCGAGTTTACAACACAAGATACCGGACCAGGATGGCTGCCAACAATCCTGAGATCGGAAGGAAATTGAGTTTAGAAGTAGACGAAGTGAGGAGAAGGGTGACTGAAATCTCTGAAACTCAAGCAAGGTTGGAGGCTATACTACAGGATATGAGGGAATCTCTTAGCAGGCTTAGTGTAAATAGAAGTGGAAACGAAGATGACCCACATGTGAGCGTACAGCCGGCCCTCTCCATGGTGACGGCGCCAATAAACCATAGCTTTACTCATGGAATGTCGGGTTACACGGAACCCATAGTAATCCCCATCGGGGAAGGATATCGCCCCATCGAGAATGTGTATCATGAGGCTGCTGGCTACACATGGGAAAAACCCCATGCATTCATTCCTGAACAATCAAGAGGAGTCCAGTTTGGACCCGATAAGATAAGGAAGAGTGGATGGAGAAGGTAGAAGAACAAATAAAAGAGATCAAGGGCTCAAATGCTTATGGCCTTCTCAAGATTGAAGAACTTTGTCCTGCCACAAATGTCGTGATTCCCAAGGATTTCAAAATTCCTGATTTTTCCAAATATGACGGAAGTGGGAACCCACGATTCCATTTGATTAGCTATGCCACCAAAATGGCCATCTGGTCTAAGGATGACAAGTTCCTCATTGGCTTTTTCCATGAAAGTTTGACCGGAATCGCACTAGAGTGGTACCTTCAGTTAGACCATTCTAAGATCTCTCGGTGGACAGAATTAGCCGATTTGTTCACGGATCAATACAAATTCAATTTGGACATAGCTCCAACCCGTGAATAGTTGACTACAATGCAGAAGAAGAGTGATGAATCCTTCAAACAGTATGCACAAAGGTGGAGGAGTTTGGCTGCTCAGGTTCAGCCGCCACTGATGTTGTCCGAAATGTGCTCATACTTTTTGGGAACCCTGGGATCCCCCTTTATCGGAGCAATGGCAGGAGTAGCTTATAGGGATTTCTCTGACTTGATTGCGGCAGGTGAAAGAATTGAAATCCTAGCCAGAGCCGGGAAATTGCCAACTGACATGGAAGGCAGTGCATCCAAGAAGGGGTTCCAGCCCAAGAAGAAGGAAGCAGAAGCAAATTATGTGCAACACCAGCAAAACTTTGGACCTCGACATGTCCCTTCATACCCAAGGTACCAAGCACCATATCAGACCCAAACACCATTTTACCCACCTCAACAGGCCTCGCCAACCATCACCCAGCCACAAAACCAAATAAATAACATCCCTACCCCTCAACCATACAACCCCACTCGCCCAACATATACTCATTATCCACCTGCACCTCAACAAACCCATCCAAGCTACCCTCGACCTCGCTCAAATTTTCCAAATCAGGGACGTTCCCAATATCAAAATCTGCCTCCTTTCCCAAGACTGTCTATCTCCAATGCAGATTTGTTCAAACAACTATTTGACCGTCACCTAATCGCTGGAAACCCTGTACGGCCTATGGAACCACCTTTCCCTGCTTGGTACAATCCAAACTTGACTTGCAAGTATCACATGGATGCCCTGGGGCATTCCGTTGAAGAATGTGAGGCCTTCAAGATAGCAGTAAGAAAATTGATTGCTTGTGGAAGATTGGGTTTCGAAGAAGATTCTGGGCCTAGCATTGTTAATAACCCAATCCCAAACCATAATGCGGGAAATAGCGTGAATAATTTGGAAGTGAAAGGGCCTCAAGTCAAGAAGGTTTTGGAATTGCGAACCCCGATGCAAGAAGTATTTGCAGGGCTCAAGAAAGCAGGATACGATATTGTTGCACCGATGAAGCTGAGTGGAGAAAAAGAGGAGTATGATGGTGATTTAAGTTGTGATTATCATCATGGGCAGGTAGGGCATGATATCAAAACTTGTTGGGACTTTAAGGTCCGAGTCCAAGGATTACTTACCTTGGGGGGTGATCCAAGCTAGGCGAGGTACGACTGAAGAAGTTAGTGTGGTTGAAAAAGTTGTGCTCCGGATACCACCTATGAATGATGCGCCGGCTCCAGAAAAAGTGATTGTGAAGGTGACAAAGCCAACTCCTTTTGCCTATAATGATACACACGTTGTACCCTGGAATTATGAACAGAAAGTTGAGCTAGTAGGAGGGGCAGGAGAAACTTCGAAGGCCCAGGTTACTAATGTTGTGAGAATTGGAGGCATCACAAAGAGTGGGCGATACTATGACCCAGTAGAAGAAGAAGCAAGGAAGAATACCAAAAATGAAGGAAAAGAGGAGGAAGAAGAAGAAGAAGAGTTTCTGAAGATCATGAAACAAAGTGAATACGATGTGATAGAGCAATTGAAGAAAACACTGGCAAGAATATCGCTTTTGTCGCTTGTCCTCACATCAGAGATGCATCGTAAGGCATTATTGAAGGTGTTGAATGAAGCTTAGGTTAATCGCGACGTCACGCCAGAAAATGTAGTAAACATGGTGGATCCGGTGAGGCGGATCAACATGATCAGTTTCTCGGAAGATGAGGTGTTTTCGAAGTTTAGTGGTAGTCCTAAGGCACTCCACATTACCCTAAGGTGCAAAGGATTTGTGATTGCGAAGGTGCTTATAGATGGTGGCTCGGCATTGAATGTGATTCCATTGTCCACTCTAGAGCAGCTAAACATAGGTTTGACGGATTTGACACCCTAAGAGATGATTGTGCGAGCCTTTGATGGGACAGCAAGAGGGATCTTAGGGGAAATAACTCTGCCCCTCGAAGTAGGGCCTAGTTGTTTTCGTGTTCTCTTTCAAGTCATGGAGATCCAACCAGCTTATACCATGCTCCTAGGAAGGCCTTGGATTCATGAAGCTGGTGTTGTTCCATCAACATTGCATCAGTGTCTGAAATATATTCAGGATGGGGCTGTAATTACCATCCGCGGTGAAGAGGAAATCATGCTTTCAAAGCCTGTTTCGGTGCCATATGTAGAAAGTACAGAGCAAGTCGAGGATGATTCCCTACGTAGTTTTGAAATCCTGAAGCCAGAGAGCAAGAAGGAGGAGCCGCCAATGCAAAATGTGAATGAAGTGGCAATCCGTATAATGGAAAGGAATGGGTATCAGAAAGGAAGAGGCCTAGGGGCAAGCCTCCAAGGAATCCCTCAACCGATTGCAGCAGTTACAAGAGATGGAAGACATGGACTAGGATACAATCCTTCTCTAGCAGAAGATATGAAGTACCTGACTCTTGTAGGCAAGATAGAAGAAAGAAAGGAATTTAATTATATACCCCACTTGACAGATACTTTCTTAGTGTCAACTGAAGTGATCTCACCAAAAAAGTTGACTTCCCCTCATTTCACTATCAGTGCACTTGAAGAGGAGCAAGCAAGAAACCCTGTTATTTATCTCTCTGCTGACAATGAGGTCCTTGGCAATTGGCAGTCTGAACCATTTGTTGATGTTATTTCCATGAAGTAATTATCTTTTTGTATCTTGTATAAACTGATGTTTACTTTGGTTGAGAAATGAATAAAATGAGTTAGTATGATTTTTCAGCATTTTTTGGTGTCTTCCTTTCCCTACCCTTCATCTTGTATCAATTGAGTTTCATTTCTTGAATAATATCCTTGCCTATATTTCTCTTGTTTCAAATATCTTCTTTCAGGAACCTCACCACCGTCGAAGGTTTGTCTCACAAAAGGAACCTTGAAACCTCATTTACTGATTCCCTAGCGGCTGTTGACGAAGACGATTCTGGGATTAGTGAGGAAGAAGAAGCCATTGAGGAATTTACAAAGTCGATAGAGCGCTCAAAAAATGGGTTCACTTCAAATGATGAAGTTATAGAAGTGATTAATATGGGGACCGAGGAAGACAAGAAGGAGTTGAAAATAGTGGATAATCCAGAACGTGCAGAAATGGTCACGCTACTTAAGGAGTACCTTGATGTGTTTGCATGGTCCTACAAAGATATGCCAGGATTGGCTCCAGAGATAGCATCACATAAAATCCCACTGTACCCAGATACGGTGGTGAATAAGAAAAAGTTGAGGAGGATGCACCCAGATATGTCACTAAAGATCAAAGAAGAGGTAACTAAGCAGTTAGAAGCCGGGTTTGTGGAAGTGTCGAGACACCCAGAGTGGGTCGCTAATGTCGTACCAGTACCAAAGAAGAATGGCTAAAGCCTTTAATAAGAAAGTCCGTCATAGAGAGTTTCAACCAGGTGATTTGGTGTTAAAGAAAATACTTCCCAACCAAGAAGATGCCCGAGGAAAATGGGCACCCAATTATGAAGGGCCATATATAGTAAAGCAGGCATACTCAGGCGGAGCCTTGGTCCTAACAGATGAAAACGGACGAGAGCTACCGAGACCTGTAAACTCTGATGCCGTGAAAAAGTTTTATGCCTGTTATAAAAAGGAAGAAAAAAAAAGGGAGAGCCCGTTAGGTCGAAAACCCGCGAGGGCGACCTAAGCAAAAGTTAGGGCATAAATAAATAATAAAAAAAAAGAAGAAGTTCGTTAGGTCGAAAACCCGCGAGGGCGGCCTAAGCAAAAGTTAGGGCATAAATAAAAAAAAAGAAAAAAGAAAGAAGAAGTCCGTTAGGTCGAAAACCCGCGAGGGCGGCCTAAGCAAAAGTTAGGGCATATAAAAAAAAAAAAAAGGGAGAGAGAGAGAGGGGGAAGTCCGTTAGGTTGAAAACCCGGAAATGCGACCTAAGCAAAATTAGGACAAAGAAGCTGAATCTTAGGCTGAAAACCCGCAAGGGCAGTTTAAGAGATATCTCAATATCCACCACGCTGGGGAGTTTTGCTCATAACTTGCTACACTGGGGCAAATTTTGTTTGTGACTAGCTACAATGGGGCAAAGAGAATCATTGAAATATTAATGAAAGGATGCATGTGGAAGCTGAGACCAGGATCTGCGACGTCAAACAGTTGTTGGGAATCAGTTAAGAGGATCAAGGAACCAATACTGGGGCAAATTTTTATGCTGTTTTTCTCTCGTCCTATTATCTCTTTTCATACAATTCCCATGCACCCCTTTTGTATTTCCCTTTTTCTTTCCAATTTCCTTGTGTGCAATGTAAATTCTCATGTTAAGGCAAGGATTTTATTCATCCATCTTCCCTATTGTGCTTAAATCATGCTTGCGCATTGAAATAATGTCTCAATTGAAGTAAATTTAAGTTTAACGGTATGATTGGATAATTCTAATGGTTACTTCAACAAATGGTTTGAACCAAAGAAAGCCCAGCATTTCAAAGTCAATAAGGGAGATAACGGTGCATAATGAGGAGAAAAGAAAAGCAATGATGAAAGTATCCACGAGCCCTAGTCTTAAAGGAAATAATCACTCTACCGTTTTGAAAAAAGAAGCCCCTCTAATCAAAAGGTACTGACTCAGAGTTGTTGATAAACAAAGGGTTGATTGGTCGAAGTCTTTTAATGGAGCGTATGATAATCGAGACAAAGGTAAAAGAAAGGTTTTTAAGAGAAAGCAAATTACCATCATTTTATCTTTGGGATATGAGGCCCACTGCAATTTTCTTTCGAGCTCTGAGGCTCATTGCAAATTTATTTTTGGGATCTGAGGCCCACTGCATTTTATCTTTCGAGCTCTGAGGCTCACTGCAAATTTATTTTTGGGATCTGAGGCCCACTGCAATTTTGTTTTTCGAGCTCTGAGGCTCACCGCAAATTTATTTTTGGGATCTGAGGCCCACTGCAATTTATTTTTGAGCTCTGAGGCTCACTGCATTTTATTTTTGGGGATCTGAGGCCCACCACAATTTATTTTTCGAGCTCTGAGGCTCACCGCAAATTTATTTTTGGGATCTGAGGCCCACTGCAATTTGTTTTTCGAGCTCTGAGGCTCACTGCATTTTATTTTGGGATCTGAGGCCCGCTGCAATTTATTTTTCGAGCTCTGAGGCTCACCGCAAATTTATTTTTGGGATCTGAGGCCCACCGCAATTTATTTTTCGAGCTCTGAGGCTCATCGCATTTTATTTTTGGGATCTGAGGCCCACCACAATTTATTTTTCGAGCTCTGAGGCTCACTGCAAATTTATTTTTAGGATCTCAGGCCCACCGCAATTTATTTTTCGAGCTCTGAGGCTCACCGCAAATTTATTTTTGGGATCTGAGGCCCACTGCAATTTATTTTTCGAGCTCTGAGGCTCATCGCAAATTTATTTTTGGGATCTGAGGCCCACTGCAATTTTATTTTTCGAGCTCCGAGGCTCACTGCAAATTTATTTTTGGGATCTGAGGCCCACTGCAAATTAACTTTTTCGAGCTCTGAGGCTCACTGCTAATTTTATACTTGGATTTGAGACCCACTGTCACTTTTATTTTCCAAGCTCTAAAGCTTAATTTTCTCCAGCCTATTTCCCATCCCGGCCAAAATGTGAGTTCATTTTCTTTACTAGTTCCTTACTATTACCACATGAAAAAATCGTTCTTTCTTCATGTATTCTAGTAATGGACAAGTAAAGAGGGGCAACTGTGAACACCCCATTTTGACCTGGTCTCTTAGTCTTCACTAAAATTTATTTTATTTTATTTTTTCAAAAAAAATAATAAAAGAAAAATAATAAAAAAAATAAAATAAAATAAAAATTTGAAAAGAAAATAAAAAACTCATCTCATCCAACAAACCTTAGCAGCTACTTCATTTTGAATTTGAACATAGTTTCCTAATCTTGGCAGATTTTTATTGAGAATAAATTCGCATGATGGGAGGGTAAAACCCTTAATTTTAGGCAGACAAGGCTTAACAGTTCTAGAGATTAGATGAAATTTTTAATCCATAACAGATTTTTAGGATCAAAATGGGAACAATTCCTAATCTTGGCAGATTTTTATTGAGAATAAATTCGCATGATGAGAGGGTAAATCCCTTAATTTTAGGCAGACAATGCTTAACAGTTCCAGAGATTAGATGAAGTTTTTAATCCTTAACAGATTTTTAGGATCAAAAGGGGAACAATTTGGCAATATAAGAATCACAACAAGAACGCAGAGAGGGGATTTTTCGAACGAAAACGAGCAACAAAAAAAGAGAAAGGAATCGAGAGAAAAATTTGAGGGAGAACAATAATAGTGAGAGAAAAAAAATCAGAGAACAACAATAGTGAGAGGAAAAACTCAGATTCAAGATACCCAAGCTTTCCTATTTTTCTGGCTTTTACCGTTCTCCTCCTTCACTCCATCTTCTTCTCATTCACCATTCATCACCCTCTTTGATCTCCATCTCCTCCATAGACAACCATTACAAATCACCATTGTTCATTCTCTGCACAGTATTATTAGCATCACCACCTTGCTGCCGTCACTATCTTAATCTCTTCCGCCATCACCGCCGTATCTCCACCGCGAACCACACCGCCGTCTGGGCCGGAACCGCCGTCATTTCGATCCAAGCCGCCGCATCTCCATTTCTCTGTTCTCCCGTATGCAGGTAGAAGAGGAAGAGGGCTCTATGCAAACGTTTTTCTTCTTACGTCTGATACATTGAATTGGTTTTTTTAGTAGTTTTCTTTTTTTTCCTTTTTTTTTATCTTTTTTTATTTATTTCTGAATATTAATTGTGGAGTAGTTATTGGGCTTGAGCCCAAACTAGTGGGTTCAATATTTTTTAAAAAGGGGAAAGAATTGGGCTAATAAAAAGTATATGAAACTAGATTTGATCTTCTTGTTGAAATGAACAAAATAGAATGAGGCAAAAAAAACACACAAGAATTTTTGGGATTGCTTGGTGAGAGGTTTCACACTCAATTCCTTGAATATGAGATAGCTCTGCGGACGTATCTGCCGTGTTCTATCTCGTTTTAAAAAAACCTTTTTTCAAACAAAATAAAATAAAAAATAAAAAAAATAAAAAACAACAAATAAAATATTTTCTACAAGAACTATGTGGCTTTGAGTTTCCCATCGAAGCAGGGAATACGTAGGAGCGGGATCAATCATCTCGTCAAGCCAAAATTAATTTTTTCCTTTATTTTTGTTCTTTTTTTAAAATTTATTTAATGTGGATGATTAATTAGTAATTCATTTAATGTATTTGGATTGCTCTATGACAAGTGTCATGCTCAATCCCCTAGCTTTAAGGTTGCCCTATGGACTTACGTGCCGTGTTCAACCTCATTTAGGATTTATCAATAATATATCTTTTTTTTTAAAAAAATTAAATAAAAAAAAACAATAAAGAAACATAAAAATAAATATTAATAAATAAACAAATCCTTCCTTGCAAATATTTTTGGGGTAAACAAATAAATAATTTAATTTCGCACGATTAATTCAAGGTACCATTTGTAGGATAGGCGATGTAGGGTGCTTAACACCTTCCCTACTCGTAACCGACTCCCGAACTCGGCTTGGTTTCAAAGACCGTTTTTTAGGGTTTTCCAATTTTTCCTAAGTTAAATAAAATTGGTGGCGACTCTACATTTTTCTTAGAATTTTCTTTTTATCGCCGTCCCTGTCGTAATTTCTGGTTGCGACACCGCCAATGCTTGATCTGAATAAAGACAAGGATAAAAAGAAGAGAATAAAGAAAGAAAAGATGCTTGCTGATAGTTCTTGTCTGCTGGAAGACAGCCCCGACCCTTGGGCTGATAAGTAAATGATGGAGTTCTTGCTGACAGAAGATGAAGAAAAGAGGACTAATTTGGATGCAAAATGCTTTTGGGCATGCCATATTAAAATCTGCACCAGAGAAGCTTCTTCCTCTCGACTCAGTGAAGATGACAAGAGAACCACTCCAACTGTAAGAGGAAAGTTTGGTTTCTCCCATGCTTTGGTTATTTTTGTGGTTTACTATTGTTTTTGTTTTTTGTTTTTTTAATGGTTGAGGAACTGATAAAGAAAAAGGCAATGATGGCATGGGGTCTCGGAGAGGGAAATAACTATGGGATTTAGGTATGGATGTAATCCTTTTTCTAAATGAATTTTATAACATGTTTAGCTGTTATAAAAGTGCTTCCGTGAAGATTTCAAGAATCTCTCCACCAACTGACAAGTTTGAAGAATTAAGTTTTGATGATAATGTAATCTTTTGAGTCTATTTTTGCTTAATAGGTTTTGATGTAAATCACTTAGTAATTAAGTTTGATTAGATGGCTTAACTAAAACAAAAAAAGTTAATAATGGCTAACCTAAAAATAGAAATCGATTAAGAGCTAAAATAAAATGCAATGATGAAAAATGTTTTTAAGTATGTAGTAATTACGTACATATTTGAATATTGGTTTACTTTAAGGAATTTGTGAAATTCCATTAAAAGTATTCAAATACCAACCTGTCTATGTTATTACTCAAGCAAAATGGAATTTTTGGGCAGAGTATTCGAATACCTCTGCTTAGTATTTGCATACTCTTGTTCTGTTAAGGTTGTTGAAGTTCTATTACAGGGAGTATTCAAATACCCCTATTGAGTATTTGAATACTCACCTGAGAAACTCAATAAACCTTCACTTTTTGAGCTCCAATTGAATTCTATATAAAGGGTACTTGGTTAAGAGTTTATGACATGAATTCTAACAATCAAATATACTGTTATTATTGTTAGAACCAAAGTGGTTTTGCCTAATTAAATCTCTTAAGTTTTGATATTAACAAAAAGATTAAATTTGTATGGCAAAGTTGTGTCAAAGATCTAACTTGTTTATCCTAGCTTGTAGGTTAGTTAAAGTATTGCTAGATGAGGAAACCTATATTTTACTTCTGAGTCTATAAAGTTATCGCTAGATGAGGAAACCTATATTTAGCTTCTCTTAGCTTTCCAACGCCTCAAAGATCACCTCGATCGGACATCTAGAACTCAAGATATGGTCAAAACAGTAAAACATGTTACTTGGACTCTAAAAGGATTGAACCTTTCTAAGGCTAAACTTCCCCAAACATGAAGTTAGGCATAAAAAACAAACATAACAAGCATATAAAAACATATATATGATTTTGAAATTTTAAATGATTTATGTAGTTGTTTTGCTTTTGAATGATTGTTTTGGTATTTACATGATGACTTGATTGTTGACGCGTCTAAAGAAATTCAAAGAGTTACATTTTGCTAGTTGCATTGTGTGAATAAATAGTTGTGATTAAATTTTTTGAGAACTAAATCATAATTTTAATCCTTCCAATCTTACACCTTACTCATTCTGACACCTTTTGATGTGATTGCATTGGGTTTGATTTCGAGGAAAAATAAATTGTTACTAAAATGTGTTTTGCAATAATCCTCAAGAATGAACAATATATTTTTTTAGATGAATGATATGATTCTGATTGTGTATAAAAATACTATTTTCTTAGAGATTGAACATCTTTAGTTGGCAAGAATATGTATAAAATATACTAGGAAATAATATTAAAGTCAAATCAAAGGAATATGTTTGCTATATTGTGTTCACCGTTAGTGTATATTTAAAATTTCTCTATTTTATTTTGGTTGTTCAGATTTTAAATTTTGCCCAGAATCTTGTATTTGGTGTTGTAATTGAATTATTTGCATGTCATATTTTACTTATTTGACTTTTATCTGCTATCGTATTTTTGGATTTTGACTTGTGCATGTCTGTTTAAATCCATCATCATTATTTATACGTTATCTTAGAGGTTGCGCTAGATAATTTCCGTTGTGGTTTGGGCATCAGGTCATCAGTCAGGTCTATCGTATTTTTTTCTAACAAGAAAAGGTGTGAGCAAATTTCGAGGACAAAATTTCTTGAAGGAGGGGAGAAATGTAACATCCGAAAAATTGATTACTAGTTAATTTGATAGGAATTAAATTATTAGAATTATTATATTTCAATTTGAAGTGCTTAAAATCTCATAAGTGACTCAAAAAAGGTTAAATAGATAGTTTGAGTGTTTTAGGCCCAATTTCACATAATAGACTTCCTTTGATTAGATACCTAACTTCGGATGGATATTTCATAACCAAAAAGAACTTGTTTGAATTCGAGATCTTCATAAGAAATGTAGCACTGTCTCTTAGCTTTCCATCGACACAAAATTTGTCCAAATTGGATTCTTGTAGCTCAAGTTATGACCAAATTCGTACGCACTATTCATGTTCCAACTTCAAAACCATTTTTTAAATTTATATCCCCGTTTTGACTATCTAAACGTCCGTTTCAGATTTTGTGGTCTTCATAAAAGTTGTAGACAATTCTTTTATCTTTCCAACGATATAAAATTTATAGTTTTTGGATGTCTATAATTCAAGAAGGGGCTTAGCGCGTTTTTACACGTTTTGAGCTATTGGGGGCTCTATAAATAGAATCTTAACATTCTTAGGGTGCGTTTTTGAACCCTAATTACACCTAGAAACTCAGAAACGTCTAAGAAGAGAAGAAATTCAAGGATTAAGAAGAGAGAATTGTGGAAGAGGGAGTGAGGAAGATGAGGATAACTCTTGGCAAACGTCAGGATTCGCCGTAGGAAATGCTTAGAGCTATTTGGAGGTCTTCAAGAAGTGAGTAAAAACAACCTTTTATCAACCTTCCATGGTGCAAACTATTTGGGAAACTGAGTTTTTAATTTAAACTATGATTTTTGGAGAGTTTTGAATGCAATAACCAATAGTAGATCAAATCTTATTTTCTAAATTGGGGGGGTTTTGCATAAAAACGAAATTAATATTAAATTAAGTGATTATTACTATGAATTATATGATTATATATGAAATTGGTACGAGTTTATGGTTGAATGATGTGTCTTTATATATTATATGATGTTATAGTGTTATATGATGTTATAGTATTGCCGTGATGACATGCTCTTTTACATTATATGATGTTATAGTGTTGTTGTGATATGCCCTGTTATATTGTATGATATTATAGTGTTGCTGTGACATGCTCTATTATGTTATATGAAGTTACAGTGTTGCATCGGCATGACATTATATCATTGTTAGTGATACACGGAGTTTGAGAACCCATTTAATGGTCATCTGGGATGAAATATTACATTATGCATGAGTTGATCATCACCTTCCGGGAAGGGATGACGGTATACATTCTATTCCGAGAATAGTATGAGAGATATCACCATCTGGGATGGGATATCAAATTATTGAAAATATCCACATCTGGGATGGGATATATGAGATACCTCCATCTGGGATGGGGAAGGTAGTGGGATGCCATTGCATGGATATGAGCTCATAGACCTTAGTGGATCTGGGATTCACACCAATTCTGGGAACCAAAGAGTCAAGTGATTCCGGGAATCACCGAGTCGTGTTCATGGAGTTGTATTGCATATAGTATGCATGATTGACATGATTAAAAGCTTGAGATATGAATGTTTTGACTGTTGAGATATCCTTTTAATTATACGTGATTTGGAAAAAAATGTGCTTATTTTAAAGGGATTATTATGTATATAATTTTTGCGGGTACCATGGTTGATTTTCTGGTTACCGTGCATGCTGAGAACAACACTATTTTACGAACCTTTTTATTAAATTGTTTTTATTCACTGGGATTATAAATCTCATTAAAAGTGTTGTTTTCAGAGCACGAGATGTCGTCAGTGAGATTGAGGAGGCTTGAAGACTTAGTACATGAGTTTAGCTATTTATTATATTTGGTTAGTATTATGTTCAATAAGGAGCCGTTTGTGGCTAAAACTATATTATTTTATTTTATGGTTTGGTTATTATTAGTAGATGCCTGGGTTTTGAGACAATTAAAATTATTTATGTAAGTATTATCTTACCAATGTTTATTTTTTAAATTATTGAGGTATTTTCATACATATATAATTCGTGAAAATTTTATTGGTGTTTTTATGCCTTATTAAATGTTTTAAAGAATTTTATTACATTTTTTTGTTGAGTCACTAATGTAACGAAATGCGTTACATATTGAGTATTCGAATACTCACCCGAGAAACTCAACAACCTTCACTTTTTGAGCTCCAATTGAATTCTATATAAAGGGTACTTGGTTAAGAGTTTATAACATGAATTCGAACAATCAAATATACTGTTATTATTGTTAGAACCAAAGTTGGTTTTCCTAATTAAATCTCTTAAGTTTTGATGTTAACAAAAAGATTAAATTTGTATGGCAAAGTTCTGTTAAAGATCTAACTTGTTTATTCTAGCTTGTAGGTTAGTTAAAGTATTGCTAGATGAGGAAACCTATGTTTAGCTTCTTAGTTTTACTAAGAAACAGTATCGGGATTAAGTTCTCAATCGCTAGACGAGCCTTCAAAAGAACATGGTAAACTCCTAAGAGTTATTAATTTGGCTCGTCTACTACTTATTTTACACCTAGACTAAGATACTCGTCTAGTGTTATTTAACTTAGCCGCGTCCAAAGACTTGTGCATCCACTGGTCACTAAAGCTGAACCCATCTAGTCAAGGTGAATTTATTTCAAATGATTGTTTATTTAATACGAAGGAATTAATGTACTTTTCCCCTGTCGCTTCAATTGTTTACTCTTTGTTTCTTGAGATTAGAAACATATATAGTACCATCGAGAACACAAACCTTTGTACTATGACATCTATATGGCTGTAAAGTTAAACCAAGTACAAAGAAGGAAAGTCAGAAAGCAACCTTCGGTACGACAGGGAAAAGACAACACTACTTTGAGCATTCTCCTGATAACCAAGAGCACTTCTCCAGAAAGCATATCAAGTTATCAGTATCAACGGATCATAGCATTTAATGCTATGTCTAAATGGATACAATTTGAAGACCATTGAAGAAGAACAAGGCAGAAAGCATTTCTTCTATAAATACTGGACGAACCCCAATGAAGATGCAGATCTAAGCTCTGAAAATCAAAGTACCAAAACTCTGCTCAAATTTCTCTTAAACAAATTCATTTGTAATCATAACTGATCTTAAACTTTCATACTCTCACCCATAGTGAGTTCTTAGATCAATCTTATATCTATTTATTAGAGTTAGAGCATGAAGAGGCTTGGTAAAGAAAAAAATACTTGTAAGCCTGAAGAGGTGTTGAATACTTGTAAAGCTGTTGGATTATAGTGGAGAAAAACCTTTAGGTAGAAGGGACTGGATGTAGCTCTTGGTTGGAAGAGAGTGAACCAGGATAAATCAACCGTGTGAATCTTCTATCCTTATCTTTTACAGTCTTTGTTTATACTAACTGTGGGGATTTGGATCTGAGTTTGTTAACTCTTTTAAAAGGTTACTTCGTTTGAGTGTATTTATCTTATCTTAAGAAACACAATTCAACCCCTTTCTTGTGTTTCCCTGTGTCAACTTCAATTATGCCAAAATTGAGCTCCATCTTTTCATTCTTAGTTGCAAAGTGATCTTAGAAGATTTGGGAGCTTTTGTGCACAAGTGTTGTGCTAGGAACTTTCTTTTCTACTCAATTCTTTTCTGAATTTTGTATTGAGTTACTGAATCCCATATTGACTCAAGAGTGAGCTACTCTTGAGGGGTGTAAATCTTTGTTGGTGTGGTATCCATCAAAGTGACCATTGGTGAAAATCTTTGTTGGTGTGGTATCCATCTAAGTAAGGGTGTATATCCCTTAGAGAGAAAAGGTGAGGTATCCCTTTGTTTACAAGAGTGTGGTATCTCTTATGTGTGTTGTTGGTGAGGTATCCAACAAGGTACAAGAGTGTGGCATCTCTTGAGAGTGAGGACCTTGTGGGAGAGGTGTACTACAAGAGGAGAGTGACTTTGTAAGGAGTGAGGCATCTCTTGTACAAACACTTATTATAGTTAATTTCTCCAAGAGGATTCTTGGGGATTGGACGTAGGCCACTCAGGTTGTGGTTTGAACCAGTAAAATACTTGTGTTACTTTCTCTATCACTTCTCTCTTTACTTTCTTTTAAATTTTATTATCTCATGCATGATCTTTATGTTCTATGTTTATGATACTATATTTCATGATTGGTGTATGATACATTCTCTTAGCTTATGATATTGTATACCTTTCTTTAAAGTTCTTTCTTGATTTGATATTGCAATTGTTCTTTATTGAGTTTCAAAGAAAATTTACTCTCTTGCTACACTACTTGAAGAGGGGAAATTAAATCTTGTTTTTGAAAAAGTTTTTGAAAAGTCAATTCACCCCCCTCTTGACTTAGAACCATTTCCACATCCAACAATTGGTATCTAGAGCAGGTTCTTGAATAAGGCTAATCACCTTTCAACTCTCGTGGAAATGGCTTCTCAATTAAATGGGACAAGTGATTATGTTTCTATTAAAAAACCCCTATTTTCAATGGTGAAGGCTATCCATATTGGAAAGCAAGAATGAAAATTTTCATTGAAGCTATTGATGTTGATGTTGAAATGAACAGATATAAAACACTAGAAGGGGGTTGAATTGTGTTTTAAATACTTTTTCAAAAACGTTGTAGTTTGACCTATAAGACACAAAGATGCGTCTGATAATAAAAAGGAGATTCACTTTCCAACCCAGTTAGCACAGTTAAAGTAAAGCAAACTGAAAAGATTAAGCTAAGAAAAGGAGACACAAAGATTTATACTGGTTCACCCCTGTAACAGCCTGATTTTAATTATGTTGTTCAACCGGTTAAAATATAATTAAATTATATTTTAAATTTGAGAGTTAGAAAGTGTGTTTGATTAAAATAAAATCATATTAATTCATAGTCTACTTTATGGTAGAGGGTTACGGTAAAATTTTCGGTTGAAAATTCAGACGGAAGTCGGTCTGCGTTTTCACTGCCGGTACAAGTTTACTGTGAAGAAAACCTAATTTTGACCGGTGAACGAGATAGTTAGTGTTTTTATTATGTTTCCTTCAACTTTGGTTATTTTGAAAATTTTCGTTCAAAAATAAAATAAAATATTTTATTCGGGTGAAAACGCCGGAAGAATTACGATCGGAAATGCAACCGAGTACGAAATGGAGCAGAATAGGACACATAAAAGACTTGAGGTGAAATGAGGGAGTGAGATGACTCACTAGAGGTATGACCTAAGCTACCTCCTAAAAAGTGGTCATGATGTACTTTTTGAAATATATCATATTATATTCTAAAAATCTATTTTTCTCTTTCCTCTTCAACCAAACAAGTCTTAAAGACAAAACTTTCTCTCCAAGCTCATCCTCTCTCCAAAATTTCGTGCTCCCCTCTCCCTCCTCTATATAACCACCACTCATCTTCATTCTCTCATTTTCTTCCTCCATCTTCATACTTCTTCAACTTCTTCCATTTCTTCTTTCTTGAAACACTTAAAGCTTCCATTTTTATTAGTTTTTTTTTTCCACTTGAGTTATTCATTAAAGTTCTTCCTTATACTAAGGGTAATGCTCTCATATGAATCTTTTTGCAAGTTTCATCTTTTATTTCTTAGTTTGCTTTATATGTTCTTTATATGCTTTAAACTTCTAAAATCTCTCTAAAATGGTAGAAAACTCCTTTTGAGTTGAAACCACTTTCTATAGTCTTGTATTAACTTATATTTTCACATACTAAGAGGTTGTGTAAAACAAAAATCTCTACCTATCTCTTCCAATGAAGGCCGAATGCTTGCGTTTCTAACTATCCATTGATCTTAAATCTATAAATCTTGGAAGTTTTTATAGCTTGTTCCTATGATGGCTGAAAATATGAATAAGTAAGCCTAGGATACTATGTTTCAACTTTCCAAGTATGGTCATGGATTCAGAACTCTTAATACCTTGTGATTCTAAACCTAAGAGTTATTGTTAAACAAAGAATATTTTTCCTCATCATCCTATGATGGCCGAAGCTTAGTGTTTAGGTACTAGGATGTTTGAGTTTTTATTTTTCCAAAATGATCATGGACTTAAGCTCCATAAGATATTTGGATGCTAAGTCTAAGAGATTGGAAAGTTTAAGGATTTCTAACTTGTTTATTCTATGTTATTAAAGCTAGGATGTATTACTTTCATTTTTCCAAGATGATCATGGACTTGAGCTCCGTAAGATATTTGGATGCTAAGTCTAAGAGATTGGAATGTTTAAATTTCCATTGTTTTCCAAAATGATTATGGACTTGAGCTCCATAAGATATTTGGATGCTAAGTCTAAGAGATTGGAAATTTTAAAGATTTCTAACCTATAAATCCTATGAAGGCCGAACCTAGAAGGTTATGGACGTAGGATACTTTGTTCTTATTTTTCTAAAATGATCATGGTTTTGAGCTCCTTAATACATATGGATGCTAAACCTAAGATATTGGAAAGTTTAGTGAATGCTAGCCTATTTTACTAGCCTTGGCCAAATACCCTAAGTGTGTAACTTAGTGGGATTTTAATTCAACTTTGTTAAATGATCATTGTTTATGAACTCCTAACACTTAAGGATCATAAATCCACGAGTTGTATAATTTTCGGGAATCTCTAATCCTAAGAACTAGTCTTGGCCGAACCTATACCTTGTGGAGTTACTACTTTGTGGTGTGACGACGAGGAGCTTCGAGTTCGGGAGTCTGGTGATAACCCAGGTGGGGGAAAGAACCAACCTATCGTCGGAATGGATAAGTAGTAGATTATATAATAATTGTGTAGGGCGACCTAAACCCTACTAGTAGTCGAGTAATCGACAAAACCAAAATCACATTGGAAACCTTTTTCTGAAAAACCAATGGCGATTCGGGGATTGTAGGTTTATCGATATTAAGTTGATTTTAGATTGTTGATGGTTGATTTGATTTTATTACCTTTATTGAATTGATTTTGTGCTATGTTTGTGATATGGGAATATTTTGATTGATTTTGTGTTATGCATGATATGCCTGGTTTTTATTATTATGCTTAGTGGATTTTTAAGCAAAGATATATATGTTGTCTAAGAGATGATTGTTTTGGGTGTGAGGATAATGATGATTTAGAAGTGCCTAACTTAGATGAGGAATGTTAAAGAGGTGTTATGGCATAGAATATGTATTAAGTTCTAATGGAAGGTTAGGGCACTAAGACGTTGTTAAAACGGGTTGGTGAGATTCAAGTATAGGTGTTGTTGTCCACAACCGTGTATTGGTAATATAATACACAAGGACAAAAGTGTATTGATAATATAATACACAAAGACAAAAGTGTATTGGTAATATAATACGCAAGGACATCTGTGTATTGGTAATATAATACACCGTGTATTGGTAATATAATACACGTAAAACACTTCTGTGTATTGGTAATATAATACACCGTGTGTATTGGTAATATAATACACCGTGTATTGGTAATATAATACACGTAAAACACTTCTGTGTATTGGTAATATAATAAACCGTTTATTGGTAATGTAATACACGTAAAATCAAGAGTTCTCGCAAGATCACTTCCACCTTAATGGGAATGGGGGTGGAACACCTTAACGGGAATGGAGGTGTGCACTAGGTGGAACATCCTAACGGGAATGATGGTGTGCCCCGATGCAAATGAGGGATGGTGACAGGAGTGGTAGTAGCCACGTTAACGTAAAGACATGGTGACATGATTAGAGAGGTTACGTTTAAATAACGTGTTAGATTGCCTGATAGTAAGGGTAGAGGATGATATATATTAACCTGAGGATGATTCGTGAGTTATGTGTGTTGATTGTCTGTGAAAATTACTGTATAATTTTACTATGACTCTTTTCCGTTAGAACTGTTTCTTATCCCCTGTATATTTCTGTATGTTGTATTTTATCTCCTTGTGGAATTGTACGAGAAGACCCTGTGGATGAGCGTAACCAAGAGGCGTTGGATGGAACTCCCTACGAACCGGAGGCTGGAGGACGAGCTGTGATCCATGGTGATTAGGGTCTAGTTAGTTATGGCCAGTGCGTCTCGTGAGGCGTATCTTTATTATGTTTTCTGTTGTTTAACTTTTTGTCTAAGTATATGCCTGTGAGGAATCCTACTGATGGGATATCCTCAACAGTGTTTGTAATATGCATAATATACTTATATTGTGATATGCCATTCTATATGAAGTTGTATACTTTCACTAGTGGAAAATATACATTAGACGGTAAATGTTTACGTCAGTTAACCAAAAGCTAGACGTTAAAAAGGAGGCGGTGGCAGTTTTGTAAATATCAGACTTCATTAATTCAATTTTAACGTCAGTTGTTTTAATGACTGACGTTAAAAGTGAAGTGACTCACTTTTAACGGCAGTTAAATAAAAAATCGGCGTTAACGTTGAACATTTTAACGCTCGATTCGATAAAGAACCGGCGTTAAAAGTAAGTCACTTCACTTTTAACGTCAGTCCTTACATCAACAGACGTTAAAGGTTATTTTAATAATTTTTTTATCTAGTATACGATCCCTTCCGCATTGCCTTCCTCAAAGTTTCAGTTTCACATGAATTGCTTTGATGTTCTGTGTTTCTGTTTTGAAAACTAAAATATATGTGCGAAGTATAAGTTGAATCAATAACCCAAACCGGATCTCATTCATGAAGTGTAATACAGACTGATACAGAAGATTGAAAGGGTTTAAAATCCTATAAAAAGTTACATTGAAAGGGTTTAAAATCCTAAACATTAAAGCTACATCCCATCATAGAGTTTTATGAAATATGCCAAAGGGAAAACTATACTCCGAAGACCTCAGAAAACAGGGGGGCATGAGAGAGCTCAAGAGAGAGGCAAAAACAGGTGCACTAGATCTGTTTCAAGCAAAGGTAGTGGTTCCAGAGACTTCCATGACGGTCACTTGCTGCCAAAGCTGAGGTTTTGGAACTGTGACCCCCGAGCACCTGATTTGCCCTCCAGCAACTGATTCTCCGGAAGGTGATAAGGTGAGCAACTCACATAATGTAGTTTACTCAAACTTATCACCCATGTAATGTAATTTACTCAAACTCAGAAGTTGTTTGACCATTAAGACAAAGACCTTTGAGTCTAGGAATAGGAAGAAAGAGTGATGAAGTTAATCTCACTACAGAGAATATATAGTGAAGCAAAAAATTAAAAGGATGGAAGGAAGCTATTTATAGGAGCAGGGGATGAAGTTACTAAGCTATTCTGATTTTCTTGAAAACTTATCTATAAACTTAATGCTCATTAAGAGGATTAAGTTACAAGGTGCATGGGTAAGTAGCACAGTAGTCAAAGGAATGAATGTTTTTGCAGATATCTATACACTTTTAACGTCAGTTGTTTAAAAAAACTGACGTTAAAAGTGTTTTTAAAATAAAAAATATTTATTGTTAACGTCAGTTTTTTATACAATCGACGTTAAAAGTTTGATTTTTACTTGATTAAATAAATAGGCGACGTAAATAATCCTATATATTATAAACGTGCGAGAATGAATATTGGAAATAATGTAATTAATATACGGGAACTTGGCGGTCATAAATTAAGTTGACGTTAAAAATGAGGTGGTGGCGGTTTTTAAATATTAAATCACTATTTGCGTCGATTTCTATAAATAATCGACGTAAATAATTATGAAACTCATTTCATTGGTTGTCATGTCCCTGTTGTCCCTCTTAACGCAGATCACTCCATATAGTACTGCAGTTTATTTCTAAACCTTTTTTTATACAAGTTTATTTTTAATTTTTATTAATTAGCTTGAATTAGTAAACAAATTCTTGTGCAAATTAAAATAAATAAACACTTAACATAAAACAAGTTATATGTATAATCAAATCTTATGACATTGAAGCGATTCATAAGTTAAAATTACATGATTAAAAGATAAAAAATTTCTGCAACATAGCCTTAAAATATAAAAAAGTTTCTGCATGAACATCATTTTCTTCTCAGTCCTGTCATCAGAAACTCCAATGGATGCATCACCTCCCTCACTTGAATTCCATGATGCAAAGTAAATCCTCAGTCACTAGCAGCGAAAGCAAAGTGAAATGGATCTTTGCATCTTTCTTCTTCAGTGGAATTCCTTGATGCATCATCTTGAATCCATAATCACTTGCTTCCAAAGCAAAGTGAAAGGGATGACGGGGATGAAATAAAGTGAGAGAATCACATTACGTGATTCACCCAACCTTAATATCCATGTAATGTGATTTACTCAAACTCAGAAGTTGTTTGACCATTAAGACAAAGATCTTTGAGTCTAGGAATAGGAAGAAAGAGTGATGAAGTTAGTCTCCATGGCAGAGCCATATTGTGAAGCAGAAAAATTAAAAGGATGGAAGAAAGCTATTTATAGGAGCAGTGGATGAAGTTACTAAGCTATTCTGATTTTCTTGAAAACTTATCTCTAAACTTAATGCTCATTAAGAGGATTAGGTACAAGGTGAATGGGTAAGTAGCACAGTAGTCAAAGGAATGAATGTTTTTGCAGAAACTAATAAACTTTTAACGTCCGTTGTGTAATACAACTGACGTTAAATATATGACCTTTAACGCCAGTTCTTACTAACAACTGACGTAATAAGTGTGAGAGTTTTTAACGTCAGTTTCTTAAGACAACTGACGTTAAATATGATCTTTAACGTCAGGTTTTACTAAAAACTGACGTAAAATGTTGTTTTAATTTAATTATAACGTTTACACCCGCGCGCTTTCTCCACTTCTCTGTACGTCTCTTTTCTCTTTTCATCACTCTCAACCCTCACTCTGAACCCTCACTCTCGCTCTCACTCTGCCCTAATCGCGAGCTCATCTCCACCGCAACCACCGCGAGGGCTTCTTCGCCACCACCGTGAGGTACACTCTTAACCCCTAACTCTGTCTTTCCCGCTCATTCTTTGCAATAACTTGACATCTCTCTTTCCCCTTCCCGCGCACTAACTCTCCTTGTCCCTCTGCTCTCAGTAACCACATCGAACGTTGGCCACCACTCGAGCTTC
This sequence comes from Sophora flavescens, assembly GCA_030762895.1. NCBI lineage: Eukaryota > Viridiplantae > Streptophyta > Magnoliopsida > Fabales > Fabaceae > Sophora > Sophora flavescens. The sequence continues at coordinate 67,840,177 of CM061069.1, read as the reverse complement.
CCCCCCACCACCACCACGCGAGCACCTATTTCTGGTGAGTCTTTAGGGCACATTTTTCTATTTTTGGTTTTGAGTGCATGCATGTTGCTCTGCTGGTTGAAACTGGAGTCTCAGTAGTTGAAACTTGAAACTGTGAGTTTGAGTTGTTTGGAATGTCTCTATTTTTGGTTTTGAGTGTATGTTGAAACTGTAGTCTCAGTAGTTGTAACTTTAAACCGTGAGTTTGAGTTGTTTGGAATGTCTCTATTTTTGGTTTTGAGTGCATGTTGCTCCGCTGGTTGATCTGTCAAGGCCGTGATGCTCATCACGGCTAGGCCTTGATCAGTTCTGCCTATGAGGGTCTGGTTCAGTTGGCACGTTACGACCGTGATGGACATCACGGCCAGGCCGTGACCAGTGCTTGGCAATCTTCAAAAACTATAGTTTTCAATCTCCCGTATTGTCCTTATATTGGATATATAGATGTTTTGTATATCTACAGGACCTATCTAGTTATTTTTATTTATACTTCTGTATTTATTTTGAGTTATAACCTATGTTAATACATATATATTGTTTCTGAACAGGCATACATATGGATCAGTCGGATAGCCCACATGCACGGGAGGACACTGTGGGGGTTTCGCAGGACCCGATCACGCCTACGCCTGATTCTAGTGTAAGTTTACATGTTATATACTATCTTTAGTCCTTCTTTTTAATGTAAGTTTATAATGTTACAACCCTCTATTTTATCATTTTTTTTGTCATACAGACATCACAGGCTCATAGGAAATGGGGTAGAGGAGCCACCTCGTTGAAGAAACTAGAAAAGGACAGGCAAAGCGGACAGAAGCTTGAGGTGTCCTTCGATGCTAATCTAAATGCCCAGGGACCCCGTGCTAAAGAATTTAATAAGTGGGTGTTTCTACAAGCGAAGCAACACGTAAGCATCAACTACAACCACTGGAATGACGTTCCACAGAACGTTAAGGCTCAGATTTGGGAGGCTATCACGGTATTTTACCTTTACATTCGTTTGATTTACATTATTAGATAATTATCCGAGTTATAATCCATCCAGTTGTTATATATGTATCTAATGTGTAGGTAGCTTGGACTGTGCCAAATGACGAGGATCATCGTCATAAATGTATGAAAATGGCATCAAAGCGTTGGAATGGGTTCAAGCATGATCTTACCAGGTACTATGTATCTGGGAAGAAGCAGCTTGATAAAATGTTCTCGGATTATCCCTGGATTGATCAGGATACTTGGGATATGTTTGCCAGGAGTCGACAGGATGGAGAATTTCAGGTTGGTTGATTAAGTTAATTTTGTATGCTTATTATAGATCATTTAACTGTATTTAATTATGTGTTTTTGTTTGAATAGGCTAAGGCAAATAAGGGTCGGCAGAATCAGGCGAAGAACGTCCACCGCCACACCATGTCTCAGGGTGGGTACCAGACTCGGATCGAGCAGATGATGGCGCATAGGCTGAGGGCGAAGCAGGAAGAGCACTCTGCTAGGATTGAAAGAGGAGAGGTGCCTGAGGGCACACCATCAAGTCCTCCATCGGACATCGAGCATGAGGATGTCTGGTTAGCCGGCCGCATGACAAAGACGGGATCTTTTAAAGTTGATGCCACTCGCGAAGTGGCAGATAAGATTGTAAGTAAATAATTAACTTGATTTCAATTGATATTTGTATAGATATTTGCAACACTTTTCACTTGCACGTTTTTTCATTTTTTTTCATTGTAGATGGATCTTAAAGCAAAATCCTCCCAGGGCGCATTCGTCCCTTCTGGACGGCAGGACATCTTGATGACTGCTCTAGGCAAGAAAGACCATCCTGGTCGGGTTCTCGGTGTTCCTGGGAACGTGATCATCAAAGAATATTATGGCAAGTCTGCTTCACGAAAGTGGGTGGTCAATGAAGCATCAATTTTGGCTGACATTACTCAGCACCTCATGTCCAACCCAGCTATTACAACACATCTGATGCAAGGCTTAATATCCAACCCAAAATTCAAGCAGGCGCTTGCCAGAGAGATTTCATCCGTCGGTACATCCCAGGACACCGCATGGCTTGCCAACCCTTCACATGTGAGCACAAAAGAGAGTTTTAGTAGGGCACATGTGGAGGACGATGAGTTGGCAGCTAGGGAGCGGGAGTTGGAAGTCCAGCGCCATGAGCATGAGTTGGAAATGAAAAGGCGTGAGCTTGAGTTGGACTCCAAACGACGTGAGCTCGAAATGTTAGCAAAGGTATTTATTCATTATTAATGTCCAAATTAGTCAAATAATTACTTGTGTTTTTTTTAATTATCAAAAACTTATCTATTTTATTTTTCCTAAACTGAAGGCCAAGTCTCCGTCGGTGTCGTTGTCACCTATCACTCGTTTGTTCTCACTTGGTGAGGATTATGCGTTTGAGATTTTTGAATGTCCATTGGAGCACGATGGATGGGTGGCACGCCCAGATCAACGGAGGATATTTACCTTCTGTGGTGATGATCTCGGGAACGCCCTGCGAAAATAGCGTCTGGATGAACAAAGCAATGTTTTCGGTCTCGGTGCACGTAAGTTAATTTTAATTTTATAACTTATTTATTTTTGGTATTTTTCCATTTAATAATTTATTTTAATTTCAATATATATATTATGTAATTAACATCCACACCTTTTCATATCTTAGGTATCTCCATCGTCTTCATCTTGATAAGGGCATTGCATCAGTTTACGGTTTCTCAGATCCGTCAATCCTTCTGCCTGATTTCTTTGCTGGCGATGCATTGAGTAAATACTTAGGGAACTTGTTGGGAGACAATCCGAAAGAATTATATCTGGCTCCCTACTGTATGAAAAGCCATTGGCAGTTGTTCGTACTTCACCCGTCTAGGCATAGAGTCATATTCTTCTGCTCTCTCCACCAAGATCCGCCACCGAAGGTGGTGGAAGCTGTAAATAAGTAAGTAACTAATCTTAAATTTAATTTAAGTTTTAATATCAGTTGTTTTTAGTTTATTACACACATGATATATGAATTTGTTAATTGATCGACATGATTATTTGTTTATGATAGCGCGCTGAAGGCGAGTAACATAAGTTGCGCCAACGGGAGAAGTAGGACTTCTAAGGCTAAAGCAAATCCTGTATGGAACATCATCAAGGTTTGGTAGTTTATTTATCAAATAATTAATATTATAATTACTAATTTATATGTATATTCAACTGACGTTGAAATTAATTTTGTTGGTAGTCTCGATTTCAAAATGACGGGTGGTTGTGCGGCTATTATGTGATGCTTCATATGCTGAACATAGTCTCCACATCCATTACGGATGGATGGATTAAGGTAATATTTAAACAACTTGTTAAATTATATATTATAGTTTTGAAGATGACTTGCATTGATGTTATTGTTATTATTTGAACGTGTGTAGGCATTTAACGACCAATCGCCTATTCAAGAAGATGAGTTAAGAGACTTGAGGATGCGCTTCGCTGAATTCTTCTTCAAGTATACGACTGAAAAAGGAATTGACAAGATACCTCCGCAGTACTTAGATAAATAGTTTTTTTGTTAGACTTTAGAAACTAATTAATAACATGTATATATATTTCCTTAGATTGGTAGTTTTGTTTTTTAGACATTGGAACTAAAATTTATTTATATATACATGGGTTTTGGTTTTAAGTCCCCCCATTGTTCCATTTTTCCTTTGCAATTCTGTAATGTGTGTGATATTCTGTGTTACTTGGATATTTACTGAATGCAGGGATAGCTGAGGGGAGTGATATTTTAAAACTGAATTAAAAAAAAAACCTATTAACATCAGTTGTATCAAACAACTGACGTTAATAGTATTTTATAAAATATAAAGTACACTATTAACGTCAGTTGTTTATTAAAACTGACGTTAAAATTAAACCTTTAACGTCAGTTCTTTATAACCACTGACGTTAGTTTTAACAAAATTAACGTCTGTTGTCTTAAAGAACTGACGTTAATAGTTTTATGTTTAACGTCGGTTGTTTAAAAAACCGACGTTAATTTTTACAAAATTAACGTCGGTTTTGTTAAGGAACTGACGTTAATAGTTTTATATTTAACGTCAGTTCTCAACTGATGTTAAAATATTAACTATTAACGTCAGCTGTATTTACGTCAGTCAGTATTCTGACGTAAAAAATCAATTTTAACTGACGTAAAAAGCACTTATTGCACCAGTGTTTATAAGTTAAGTTTTATTTTTTACGTATTTTCACGTTAAGCGTGTGATTAAGTAATTAAATAATGAGGTTTTAATCTAATGACACAAAGAGGCATAGCGGGGTGTCTCAACCCCAAACCTTGGGCTACGTCAAGTCCTTGGCTTCACCAAGTATTTGCACTATAACTGATCAGGTTACAAAAGGTATTATTTGCACACCTAGCCTACGTAGGCTCAACCAACAAGTATTGTTTGCACACCTAGCCTCTCCAGGCTCAAACAAGTATTCTTTCAGCAAGCCTCTTCAGGCTCAACAAACCATAAGAGTTTGAATGAAGCAGGAGCTTCACGGATTACAACTTTGCAGATCTACCGAGTAACACTCACAGAGTGAATAAGTATTTAAGGTAGGTGAGATCGCAATAAAGACTTCTCAATAAATACAAATGATTTGTGCAGAGAAGTTTTCTATGAAGAACTTAAGAGAGCTTTGAATGCTTGAGAGTATTGAATGCGCGAGTTAATGTATTCAGGTGTGTGTCTTCAATGGTCTTCAAAGTCTTCTATTTATACTCAAGAGAGATAAGTCTGTTGAGGAGAGTTCTTTAGATGAGTATTCTTTTGTTCTTTATCCATAAATGCCAAAGAGTCTTTCTGGTCTTGCATTTAATGTTTATGATCGTTGGTGAGCTTCAAGATAAATTGAACATATAGGTTGGCATAGCTTTATCAGAGTGCAGTTTGATTCAAAGCAGCGTTTGTTACTTTTCAGACTTGGGTAGCACGACTTTCCTTATTTGTGCTAAGCGGGTCTGCGTTCAAGTAAAGTTTACTTTGATTTTTGGAACAAAGAGATTTTTCAGGCACACAATGGTGCTTTAAGCTTTTTGATAGCGAATTTTTTATTCGAAATAATCAGGGAATATTCTTTGTATTTGAATGTTGTTGAAGCAAGGGACTTTCAGTCACTTGATCAGAATTTGGTAGTGATCGAGTCATTGATTAGACGCATCATATTACAGACGCATCATTAAGACTTTGTTTCTTTGTCATGAGACTCTTGTATACTGATCTGCACACTTAATACACATATTGGTAGATTTCACAAGGTTCACTTAAAATCATTCTTTGTTTGGATTCATCAAAATTAGAGATGTCTAAAGATGTAGTCTTAACAATCTCCCCCTTTTTTATGATGACAAACATTATTTTATGATTTTAATGAACTAAGGATAAAAGCATATTTAAGCACAGAGAATCATATGAAGTATGACTATATTCTAGCTTATAAGAATATTCAAGTTAATTAAGCTCCTTAAGCTCCCCCTGAACTAATGCTTCCATAAAGAAATCAGACGCATGAATAGATAGCATCTTATCTTGAACATTTCATTAGTTAGTTATTTTAGTTAATATATACGAATATATTCTCCCCCTTTATCCTCAGTAAAAAGATAAAGTAACAGAATAAAATGCATCTGAAAACAACATTTATTGATTTAACCATCATTGACATATTACATTGCTAACAAAGGTAACGAAAAATAAAGTTATTGTTTCTCAACAATCATGGTGAGTGTAACAGCCTGATTTTTAATTACGCTATTTAACTAGTTAAAACATAATTAATTATATTTTAATCTGAGAGTTAGAAAGTGATTTTAAATAAAATAAAATCATATTCATAGTCTCTCTTATGGTAGAAGGCTACGGTGAAATTTTGAGTTGAAAATTCAGACGGAGCCCGGTCTGCGTTTTTTTAACGGACAATATAATTTTATATTGACAGAAAACCCTAATTTGACCCAAAAACTGAAATTTGTAGATTTTTTTATATTTTTTCTGTGAGGAAGTCTACTTTTCAAATTTCTGATCAGAAATAAAATATTATGTTTATTCAGACGAATTTTGGTAAAAGTTCGGACGGAAAACAGTCGGTGTTTTCAACGACAGTAAGATTTTAATGATCAGAAAACCTAATTTTGACTCATGAACGAAATGGTTTATATTTAAATCAAATTTCCAACGAGTTTGGTTAGTTTGAAAATTTTCAGTAGAAAACGAAATATTACGCTTTTACGCAAGCGTAAAACCCTAATCAGGAAACCGACGGAGTCGAAAACGGAACTACAGAGATCGTCAAGAGATCGGGATAACGATTCATACATGATGATTCATGGGGATGAGTCACACTTTTGAGTCTAGAAGGTTCTACAAGGTTAAAGTGAAAATTTATGAATTTTACGCTTAAGTCCCCGAACTTTCTATTAATTACACTTTGGTCCCTAAGTTATTTTCTAAGTTTTTTTCAAGTGAATTGGGCCAGAATCTTTGTTCCCAATATCTTAATGGACGTGTCTATGAAGCCCAAATTTCCTAGTTCATGGATTAATTCCATGAAGCCCATTTGAAACCATATAGGTTTCCTATGTCATGTTTAAGCTTAAATCTTTTGGTGGGCCCCACAAGAATGAATCCAAGCCCAAATGGAGTAGGCCCATGCGCAAGCCCCTAAGGGAGAAGGGGCTGCCCTCATAATTTTTAGATGAGCCAAGAATTTTCTAGAATGTTCAACAATCTTCTACTTTATTCTACAACATTTTCTAATGTTCTCAAATCTTCTTCAACATTCTTGATTCTTCCTAAAATATCTATGACAAAAATCAGCCCAAAGTTAGTCAAGATAAGCTCACATTAAATGTGGCAAATAGTCATCATGACTATTTATTGGCAATTTGCAAACTAGTCCTTACACTTTTGGAATCTTTGCAAAATGGTCCCTAGGAAGTATTTGCATTTCAATCCTTTGATCAAGACAACTCATCCTCTCTAGATCCTTCTAAAGTGGCACAACCAACCCCTATAAATACCCTCCAAACAGTGGCCTCCCTCACCATTTCACTCATCTTCTTCATTCTCTTCATCTTCCTCACCAACTAAGTTACAAAACCCTAAGAACACCGAATCCCCACCAAACATATGACCCTCTTACTTTCTGAAACTCGGAAAACACTAAACATAAAAGTTTTTCCTATTTCTCTCTTATTTCCAACAAGCTAAAGATCATCAAAAACGGATAAGTTTATTGGGAGATAGGATCAAAATACCGAAACTGCCCAGAATTTTCAGCAACCCACGAAACAGCAGAAAGAAGGCCCTTTTCACCCCTGTTATGATCCGAACCAAATGAAACCTTCAACACCAAAGTTGTTCCTTTTCTTCTTATATTTCTATCAAGCCAAAATTCGTAATTTTTGGATGAGTATATTGTGATATACACTCATAATACCATCACACCCTCAAGCTGTCCAGTTTTCAACATAGTGAAGGTTGATCATTTTCTTCATTTCTTCAATCTTCAAGAGGTAAAAGCTCTTCTAATTAATCATATAAGTCGTCTCCTTCATTTATTTGGTAATATCAAGCCATTATCATCAAGTTTTCATAAATTTCCATTCCTAGATCTAGAACTTCAAATAATTCTAGAAAATGGTAGAAAAATCCTTTTAATGTGAAACCAATTTCTATGATCTTGTGATGTCTTCCACTTTCATTATCCAAGATCATGTAATCAAAAACATTTTCCTTCCCTATTTTCTTTAAGTGCCAGAATCTCACTCAAAGGAGGGTTTGATGATTTTGTTTTCATTTTTGAAATCTAATGCTTGATTTGAGCTCTCTAGTACTTATATGATCTAAATCCAAGAGCTTGAATCCAACTAAATTTCCTAGTCCATTTTTCTAATTTAGGCCGAAACCCTAACCCTAAAGGTTAGAGGATTTTGTTTCAAAATTTAGTCTTGTAATAAGTAATCTATGTTAGTTAAGACCCTAGTAACTAGGATCCAAAAGATGGCATTAAGAAGATAATCCTAAACCTATTTTCTAAGTCTTGGACGAACCAAGCCCTAAAGTATCATATATGGTTGTTAGTTGATTAATTATAGTTATGTTGTTTGGTTGAAGGTGGTTGTGTTAACTCGTGGCGGGATAACGAGGATCGCTGTGTACGTGTTTCCGGAGATAACTCAGGTGGGCGAAAGAACCATTCCATCGTCGGAACCGATAAGTAGTATATAATTTATAATAATGGTGTAGGGCGACCTAAACCCTACTAGTGGTCGAGTAATCGACAATACCAAAATCGTATTGGAAACTTTTCCATAAAACCAATGACGATTTGGGAATTGTAGGTTTATTGCCTTAGGTTAATTATTCATATTTGAGGATGTTTGAATTATTTACTTTTGACTGTTTGTGATACGCTGGTTGAGGTATTCCATCTGCATGTGACGTATTGTTTCGGTGTTTGAATAATTATGATAGTGAGGATGTTTACTGTCTGTCACGGCCGTGATGGTTGTCATGGCCAGGCCGTGACAGGTTCTGTGTTGTAGGATTCTTGTCTTTGTTGTCTGTCACGGTCGTGAGGGCTATCACGGCTAGGCCGTGACAGAGTCTGACTTTGTTAATTATTTGGTTGTGATAAATTTCCTTATATGATATGGAGATGTTGTAATATTCTGTTGATTAATGTGTTATGCATGATCTGCCTGCGTTTAATACTATGCTTAGATGATTTTAAGGAAAGATATATATTGCTCGGAGGTATTTTGTTTGGGTGAGAGTTTTGAGTATGAATTAGAAGTGCCTCGCTATTATTTTATAGAAGTGATGTGATATAGAATGTAAGTGGAGGTTATGAGAAAAAGCTTGAGGTACTAGGTTGTTATTGATAAAAGTCAGTGAGGATCATATGTTGCATTGGTGTTCATAACCGTGTATTTGAGATACACGAGGTCCGAAGTTCTCGTGGACCATTCCCAATTAGAATTTAAGTTGTGCAACTATAGTGTCATTGCTATGCATGAGCACCCTTGATAGAGTTGAGAGAGAGAACCAGGGTGTGCACCGGCGGTACTGTGCAGCTATAGTGTCATTGCTTTACATTAGCATTCTCACCATGGATGTACACCATGGATGTGAATGTGCACCGGCGTTGGGAACATGTCACTTGGACGACTGACTGACATTCCTAACGAGGGATGTGTGACAGGATTAGCAGTTGCCACGTCAGCATAAAGGTTTAGTGTTGGACGAATCTAGGCAAGTATACCCAGTCGTGCAAGTAATACGGTGGTGAGATCGGTTATCGTATCCATGGGGATTGGATGTCAAGTACCAATTCACAAACTCAACAACCATCTAGACTAAACAGAGAAATCAAAACAAACAAAAGAAAAGGAAATAAAATCTTTTTGTCTTTTTGGGGACTTTTGACAAACACTTGGAGTGCAGAAAGGATATGTTGGGACTAGACTTCACAAAACCTCTAATTCATGCAATACCAGGACTAGATACCTCCCATTCATGCTTCAGATATTAAAATCAATCCACTAAATTACTCATGCCCCGATATCAAGGATGACAAGAGCCTAAATCCACTAATAGACCCTAATTCCTTAGGTGGCCTAGATTAATGAATTTGCATTAGGGTTAGGGATTACACGATTACTAGTAAACCAAACTCCATCTCTAGACGCAAGGATTACTAGGTGATTAATTCCAATTCCGGTTCTGATACGAACGTCTCCATTACATACCAAAACACTAATCGAGTCATGGGGGTGCTAGCCACAACAAGCATTAAGCATAGAAAATCAATCACTAATACGAAGGCATGAACACAGAATAATCAGTCAAGATAAATACATAATAATCAGTTTGATTATATCAAATCCCAACAAACTGGGATTTAGCTACTCATAAAAGAGAAAGCCAAACCAGAGAAATAGGAGAAGTGAAGAGAACAAGCTCCATGGGAGCTTTCCACCGTCGTCACAGCAGCCCCTCTCAGCAACTCCCTTCTAGGGTTACAATCCTCCCTCAGCCGCAGCCTCCAAGTGCCTCTCTACTCAAAACCCTAAAACTAAAACTAAAAACTCCTCATTCTGCCCTAAAACAGCAACTTATACCAATCAGTTCTGCGCTCGCTCGCGAGGCGAATGTCTTCTCGCGAGGCGAATATTAAAAATCTGGCTTCAGAGATTGGATCTCTCGCGAGGCGAGAGTTGCTCGCAGGGCGATACAGTGAGGTTCTTCTCAAATACGCCCGTGATGAGCATCAGGGCCTGGGCGTGATGGCTTTTGTTTCTCAGGCTCGCGGGGCGAGAGATTGTTAGCGTGACGAGACAGAAATGGTTGCATTTTCTGGCACAGTTAGCCTTCAGGTTCGTGAGGCGAGGTGTGTTTCGCGGGGCGAGACAGAAAGGATGACATTCTACTGTTTCTGGCTGTCTTCAGTCTCGCGTGGCGAGTAGCCTCTCGCGGGGCGAGCCTTTCCTGTGACAGCTTCTGACTTCTGCCTTCAAAATATCAATCATTGCAAACATGACACCTTCTAAAATACCTTTTTGGGTTTTGATTCCTTTTTCCACCATTCTTCCTTTCTTTTTGTTTTATTTCTCAATTCTTTTTGTCATCCCCTTCTCTACTTTATTTTTTTTTCTTTTTTCTTTTATTTGGAGAAGGGAAGATTTTCAGCTCAAGAGAAATATTTTTCTGATTCTTTTCATCCCAAACTTTTTAACTACCTTTTTACCCTTTTGTAATACTTTAGAAGGTATCCTATCAAGCATCATTCAACAAAGCATTACAAGGTACCAAGAAAAGTATTTTTATTCTTTCAGGCTCAAAATTGGGCAACTAAGGGGTAGCATTTCATCAATCAAAGCTCTGAAGGCCGGAAAAAATACCTATTGCCTCAATCATTTTCAAAAATGTTTTCAAAAATTTTTAAGCTTCAAAATGGTTTCAAGTCAAGTTCTAGAGAAAACAAACCAAGAGGAATAACACTCTAACACAAAGAACGGGGTATATTTAGTGAGTACCCCTTTTGGCTCAAAATCTCACATTTTAGTAGTTCAACCATCAATGAGAAACATAAATCTATAGAACCATATGCTAATTATCAACTATCCAAGATCATCTCAAGCATTTTCATTTGCAGCCATATCACAAGAATGAAAAAAATTGGGTTCAATAATTCACTATCTCAAATTATTTGGCACTTAGTTCTCACAATTGGATGCAAAATCTAAACAAGGGCAATCTAATTGTGTGATCATGCAAACTATCATGCAGGACTATATGAAAGCAACATGCAAAATGCAAATGCAAAATACCCCTACCCCAAGCTTAAGAATTTACATTGTCCCCAATGTAAACAATCAAGTTGGAAAGAGGAAAGAAAAATTGGAACGACTTACCGAAGCGGTAGCGGGTGTTGGCTAACATTCCAGTCAGAAACTTGTTGGGAAGTACATCACGGCTGTGAGGGGTGCTGACTTTGCTTTTTCTTGTCTTCTTGCTCTCCCTTCCTTCTTTCCCTGAAATCACTTGGCAATTTTATTAGCAAAAGAAAACTCTTGATCTTCTCAAATTATTCAAGAGTTAAAATCAAAAACAAAATCTAACTAAAGAGAAGGGTTAAGAAAAGTTGGGTTGCCTCCCAATAAGCGCTTCTTTAACGTCACTAGCTTGACTTATTGAAAAACATCCACCTGGATCCCATAACTTGTGGTATAAGGGCCAAGGGGTGCTCAAGATGTGAGATCCTCCACCCGGATCCCATGGTTTATGGAGTGGTAATTGTAGAAGTAATATCACTTTATCCTCAACTCCACCCAGCCAATGTGTGAAAACTCCCTTGACCTCTACAATTATGAACTCACTTCCTCTCGGGTCATATGGAATTTTCAAGAGGAAGTTTGCCAGACAAGTGGAAGGGGTTAGATTTGCAATGTCCACACATGCATGCAAGCCAACATATTTGTCCAATGCAGAAAATTCAGATTCCTTAGCAAGCATGGTGGAATCCACTACCACTTCGTCTTCTTGTTGCTCTTCTACCACCACCACTTCATCTTTAATTTGATTCATTCCCACAGCCATATTCTGTTCAAACTCTGCTTCATGTGGCTCTATGGGAATCATACATGGTGGTGGAGGTGGTAAATATGAACTGAGGGTTTCCCATTACTCCTTGGAGCAACTATATACAAGCCTACCCGTCACAGAATCAATTTGTGCTGGGATATCAAAAATTGCCAATTCTGGGCAATCTTCCCAACACCAGTTGTCCTCCCCAGTGTGACTTGAGGCTTCCTCATCAGGTGGATAATAATAATCGTCCATGAATTTCGTCCACCTGGCACAACCAAAACTCAAAACAAAAAGATCAAATATATACAGAAAAATAAAAAAAGATTAAAAATGTCTAAATTAGTTGCCTCCTCTGTTACTAATGATATTGGCAAAACCAATCCCCGGCAACAGCGCCAAAAACTTGTTGGACAAATCTGGGCAAGTATACCCAGTCGTGCAAGTAATACGGTGGTGAGACCGGTTATCGTATCCACGGGGATTGGATGTCAAGTACCAATTCACAAAATCAGCAACTATCTAGACTAAACAGAGAAATCAAAACAAACAAAAGAAAAGGAAATAAAATCTTTTTGTCTTTTTAGGGACTTTTGACAAACACTTGGAGTGCAGAAAGGATATGTTGGGACTAGACTTCACCAAACCTCTAATTCATGCAATACCAGGACTAGATACCTCCCATTCATGCTTCAGATATTAAAATCAATCCACTAAATTACTCAAGCCCCGATCTCTCGGATGACAAGAGCCTAAATCCACTAATAGACCCTAATTCCTTAGGTGGCCTAGATTAATGAATTTGCATTAGGTTTAGGGATTACGCGATTACTAGTAAACCAAACTCCATATCTAGACGCAAGGATTACTAGGTGATTAATTCCAATTCCGGTTCTGATATGAACGTCTCCATTACATACCAAAACACTAATCGAGTCATGGGGGTGCTAGCCACAACAAGCATTAAGCATAGAAAATCAATCACTAATACGAAGGCATGAACACAGAATAATCAGTCAAGATAAATACATAATAATCAGTTTGATTACATCAAATCCCAACAAACTGGGATTTAGCTACTCATAAAAGAGAAAGCCAAACCAGAGAAATAGGAGAAGAGAAGAGAACAAGCTCCATGGGAGCTTTCCACCGTCGTCGCTGCAGCCCCTCTCAGCAACTCCCTTCTAGGGTTGCAATCCTCCCTCAGCCGCAGCCTCCAAGTGCCTCTCTACTCAAAACCCTAAAACTAAAACTAAAACTAAAAACTCCTCATTCTGCCCTAAAACAGCAACTTATACCAATCAGTTCTGCGCTCGCTCGCGAGGCGAATGTCTTCTCGCGAGGCGAATACTAAAAATCTGGCTTCAAAGATTGGATCTCTCGCGAGGCGAGAGTTGCTCGCGGGGCGATACAGTGAGGTTCTTCTCAAATACGCCCGTGATGAGCATCAAGGCCTGGGCGTGATGGCTTCTGTTTCTTAGGCTCGCGGGGCGAGAGATTGTTAGCGTGGCGAGACAGAAATGGTTGCATTTTCTAGCACAGTCAGCCTTCAGGTTCGCGAGGCTAGGTGTATTTCGCGGGGCGAGACAGAAAGGATGACATTCTGCTGTTTTTGGCTGTCTTCAGTCTCGCGTGGCGAGTAGCCTCTCGAGGGGCGAGCCTTTCCTATGACAGCTTCTGACTTCTGCCTTCTGTCTTCTCAGTTTTCTTGATCCTGGCCGTGATGGACATCACGGTCAGGCCGTGATGGGCTCTGTTTGGCTCAATTCTTCACTTTTCAAGCTCTATTCCATCCAAGCTCCATCAAGGCTAATTCTGAGCATTTTTTTTAAATTCCTGCAAAACAAAACCAAGAAACAGCTTCACCCATTCCAAGGGAAAAATTAACTAAAATCAAATAAAGAATGCTTAATGTATATGAAAAATGCATGCAAAAGTGTACAGAAAACATGATGTAAAATCACACTATCATTTAGTTGCATGAGTTGGAGGGTAGAAGATGATATAGTGAATTGAGGATGATTGTTGATTGTGAGTGATGCATGTTTGTGACTGTTATTGTATTATATGCTATGAATCTTTTCCACTTTTGATGATAGAACTGTTTCTTATCTCCCTATTTCTATATTTTTGGTGTATGTCTACTTTGTTACGTTAGAAGACCATATGGATGACTGTGTTACGGAGGAGATGGATGGAACCCCATACGAGACAGAGATTGTTGAAGAGTTGAACGACGTTCCGTATGAAGTTGACGCTGAAGAACCACCTACTGATCCTGATAATGTGGCGTAGTTAGTTTAAGGCCAGTGAGTCACATAAGATGTTTTGTTTTTCTTTCCGTTAGTTATAAGCATGTTGTATAAATAAGTACCTGTGTGGGATCCTACTGAGAGGATACCCTAAACAGTGTTGTGTAAAATAAAGAATATTGATGTGTGAATTTATGTAATATAGTTTGGTGTGTTTTATATTTGTAGAAGTTGTATATTTATTAATTAAGTTTTAATTTTTACGTATTTTCAATAATAAGTGCGCGATTAAGTAAATAAATTTTAAGGTTTTAATGTAGTAATACAATGGGGCACAACGGGGTGTCTCAGTGAGAAGAGCCACAACAGTTTGCATGGTCTCACGAAGACCACTGATCTCTGCACGAGCTACTGGATCCATTCCAATGATGGTGGATGCTGGTGCAGCAGGATCATCAGGTGGAGATGAATAGGAGGGTCGTTCATATGGAACAATTTCCAGACAGTGCCATTGAAGAGAATGACCAGAGGAGAAAAGAAAAGTGAGATCAAGAACAATGTGGAATAAAGAGAGAGTTAAGGGAAAGACTGAGTACAACGAACCAAAGGGTTGCAAACAGGGAATTTTAAAAGAGGAGATTTCTAAAATAGAGAGAGAAATGAAAAGAGGGGAAAGATAATTAAAAAACCAAGTCAAATTTTCATCAGAAATTGGTAAATCAAAAGAGTATACAGAAAAAGTGTTTTCATAAAAAGACAAAGATAAAATGAAAAGAAAAGGAGTGAAGATAAGAGTTGGTTGAAAGGGGGTAGAGTTGCCTTGATTCTGCTCTATCTTCATCTGGATATCCGATCCAGGGAATTTGGTAAGAACTGAGTCGGGCACTATCTATAGGCATCTTGAGTTTGTCAATCAGAGATAGGCCATAATGACGAGCTGGGTCTTGGAGAACATGAGGCTTAGGGTGACTTATGCATGAAGTAGACCATCTGGGAACTTTAGTTTCTTATGCTTTCTTTTCTACCAGACAAAAGGCTTCTTGGATTTTAGAATCGACTTTGGCGTTAGACAGACAGATCCTCTGTCAGGACAGATCTTGAATACAGTATTGGCCTTCATGCAAGCAGTAGGATTGGGTCTGTGTTTCCAAGAGGCTTGATTCAGCCTTACTACAGCCTGTTCAGCAACAAGATTACTGATTGCTTTTAAGTCATCCAGGCTAAGAAGGTCAGGATTGATTTGATCTAAAGGTAATGGCTCAAAAGGATTGAAAGAAATAGGTAGAGGTCTCTGTGGTGAGGTTTGAGGGGTAGGTGAAGGGTGAGAGATAGGTGATAGAATGGAATAAAAAATTCTTGAAACAGGAATAAGAGTTTGAATTTCCAGAGTTGGTGAGGGAGAGAGTGATGAAGGGTTGGATATGTGATCAGGTGAGTTATGAAGAATACGGTGTGGTGAAGGGTGATATGGAGTGAGATTCAAATTAAAATCTCGAATAGATAAAGCAAGCAAATTTTCATCAATTGAAATCTGATTGTGAAGAGGGGAGTTATGTGAGGAAGCGGATGATGAATCAGAGGGTGAGGATAATACAATGGGTGAAGAAGGTGAGGGTTTATATGACCTAAGAGGTGATGCAGCAGGTTGCAAAGAAACTTGCACAGGTTCAGCTATCTTCAGCCTTGTAGATCTTCTAATTGGTGTAGCTGCAACGTTAACTTTCCTCTTGAGTTCTTTTCGAGGAGCAACAACAGGGTTTTGAACTATTTCCTTCTTCAGAACCTTGGAAATAGGTTGGTCATCATCATCATCAGATGCTTCTGAGATGACCAGCTTCCTCTTTACATGAAATTCTGATCTGACCTTGGGATCCAAGGGCGTAGACACCTGTGTTTATTTTGAATCATCAAACTCATCAGTTTCTTCTTCAGATTCCCCTGAAGATTTATTCTTCTCATCATCTTCATCAGAGTCAAGAATCCTTCCTGGTAGTCTCACCTTCATCTGAGAGAGGGTTCTTTCATCAACGGTAGTAGCCATATCAACCTTTCCAGTGAGGGGAATACCCTTGATGTTTAGCAGTCTGGTAATCGGCATCCCATAGGTGTAAGAGGTCCTGATTTGGGGCTTTACCATCCTTAGCATATACTTGAAAATCAAGTCATTTATGTCAACCTTCGTCATGTTCAGGAGATGGAATAGGGCAAATCTATCCATCTTGTTGACATTATCACGAGCACTTGTTATTGGCATCACACAGTTGATTAACAATACATGCACAAACCTTCCTTTTGGAGTCAGTTTGGAGGCAACTTTGCTTGTAGGGTTGGATATCCCATAGAGAACTTGATGAACAGTTTCTTCACCATACTCAGTTTCCCAATCATCTGTAAAAGCAGCACCTTGCCTAGGGCAACCGATTGCTTTTTGAATACTGTTGAGATTGAACGAATAGGGTTTTCCGTTACACTTGGTTCGGATGGAAATTTGAGTCTGAGACATCCTTTCTTTAGCATTTTCCCAGAATTCTTGAAGTAGCAGAGGGTAAACAGGTTATGTAGGGATAAAAAGTTGACCCATTGTGAAGCTTCCAATTCTTCCATAATATTCATGCCTCCTTTGATGATTTTGTTTATCTTGACAAATCGTCCGGGGACGATCATAGATAAGTTTTCCACACTCTTCCCTAACCGAGCAGCAGCACGGGTAATTTTTTGAGAGGGTGCTTTGGGTGTCATGGATTTGGGTTGAAAAAGAGAGAGAATATGAAAGGGTTTCGAATAGATTCGTTCACAAGAGAGAGAGAGAGAGAGAGAAAAGGTTTTTGAAATAGTAAAATGTTTCGGAGAGAAGACTTTAGGTTTTAAAGAAAGTGGTTTTAGAAAAGAGCAGTTGATAAATAATAAAGACAAAACGTTTTGAATTCAAAAACATTTTAGATAACTGCAATGTAAAGTCTCAGTAAATAATCCACATCAGCAGACACTTCATCGAAGAGCAGACACATTATTCATTTATGAAATGCATGTTCAGATTATCTCTAATATAAGTGAATCTATCTTCAGCTACGGGTTTAGTTAATATATCAGCCCATTGATTTTCAGTTTTAACAAACTTAATATCAAAAACACCTTTTTGAACATAGTCTTTTATGAAATGATGTTTCATTTCTATGTGCTTAGCCTTAGAATTCTAAATGGGATTCTTAGATAAATAGATAGCACTAGAATTATCACACTATATAGATATATTATGTTTAAAGATAGAATAATCTTCAAGTTGATGTTTTACCCATAAGAGCTGTGAACAACAGCTTGCAGCAGAAATGTATTCTGCGTCTGCAGTGGATAGAGCAATTGTAGTTTGTCTTTTACTTGTCCAAGAGACTAAGCTTGCTCCAAAGAATTGACATCCTCCACTTGTGCATTTTCTTTATACCCTGTCTCCAGCATAATCAGCATCATAGAATCCTACTAATATGTATTCTTGTGTTCTTAAATACATCAAACCAAGATTAATGGTTCCAAGCAAATATCTAAATATTCTTTTGGCAGTCTTGAGATGTGATTCTCTAGGATTAGATTGGAATCTCGCACACATACAGACATTGAATTTAATATCAGGTCTACATGAAGTTAAGTACAAGAGAGAACCAATCATACCTCTGTAAGTAGTTTGATCTACCTTTTTACCTTCCCCATCTTTGGCTAATTTTGCATTTGCTTCCATGGGAGTTTTCATAGGTTTAGCTGTATCCAGCTTGTATTTCTTTAAGATCTCCTTGGTATATTTTTGTTGATGAATATAGATTCTATCATCTGTCTGTTTGATTTTTATACCAAGAAAGAACTTCAATTCTCCCATTATGCTCATCTCAAATTCATTCTGCATAAGCTTGGAGAACTTGTTGCAGAGCTTGCTTTGTTTCTGACTACCTTTCCATCTTCATCAAGCTTGTTTCTGAATACCCATCTCGTTCCAATAATTGACTTTCCTTTTTCATTCGGAACTAAGAACCAAACAACATTCCTTTTGAACTGATTTAGCTCCTCTTGCATAGCTAAAATCCAGCTTTCATCGACAAGAGTTTATTTGATGTTCTTTGGTTAAATCTCAGATAGGAATGCCATTTTGTTTGAATCTTTGAATGTTGACCTGTTTCTAACTCCTTGAGAGGGATTACCGATGATCAACATTTCAGGGTGATGAGTTTTGAACTTCTAATCTCGTCTTGGTTCAATCTCTGATGGTTGTTGAGAAGGTGGATCAGACGCTTGAATATGAGTTTATGGATCCTCATTTTTCAAGCTATCATCAGTCTGATTTCTTTGTCATCCGAGATTGTTGTGACTCCGGCAAGTGTACCGGGTCGTCGCAAGTAATAAAAATAACACGGTAAGTAAATACCGAGGTCGAACTCAAGGATTGGGGTACCAATTCGACTAATCCGCGGGAAGTCAGATATGTTCGGTCAAGTTACGGAAGAAGGTGGTTGAGAGAAAGAGAATAATAGCGAAATTCAACTAACAATCTAAATAAACTAATTAACTAAAAATCAGAAAACTAAAATGTCCAAGGTCACAAATCCACCTACCCAATATGTACACCCAAGTGATGATGAATCCCTCCCTAGGTTCAATTACAATGTCAACCGGGACCCCTAAATTCTCCTAAATCCACTTCCGTGCTCATTAGGACGTATTCGATGATTTGAGTTAATTACTTGCTAGGTCTCTTAACCCTAATCTCGAATTCTGTTAATTCGTGTTCCCTATATGGTTGCACCGATCTCCTATTCACTCTCGTGCAATATTCGATCGATGATTCTAATTCAAGTTCTAAACGCGAATCGCTGACTAAGCCTCATCACGTTAACAAGTCAATCACGCTAGCATACAATTGACACAATCAAATCAGAATTAGAAAACAAGAATTGAATTAAGGAGAAAGACATACATCATATCGGATTTACATCGCCATGGGTGGCTTCATCGTTCCCTCGGACGAGGGGATTAGTTCCTCATGCTCATAGACAAGCGATCGGACATAATCTCCATAAGAAAAAGGGAGACGCAGCTCCAAAGAGAAAAGAAAATACCCTACGCTACTCTAAACAGTGGAAAACTGCCTTCTAAAGATGCATCCCGTTTCTGATATGCAACAGCCTTTAAATAGTAATCCTGATCTGCGCTCTCTCGCGAGGCGAGAATTAAAATTGGCGCACTTTCAATTTAAACTCTCGCGAGGCGAGCAGCTCCTCGCGGGGCGAGTCTTCAATTGCGGTGTAGGACCTTCATCACGGCTGGGCCGTGATGGTCTCTGACTTCCAAGTCTTCATTCTTTCGCGGGGCGAGCTTCCTCTCGCGGGGAGAGTCTTCAAACCTTAAACTGCCACGGGCGTGGTATTCATCACGGCCAAGCCGTGATGCTCTCTGTCTTGCAGGTCTTCAGACTCTCGCGAGGCGAGAGTACACTCGCGGGGCGAGTGTCTCAGAATTTCAATTTCCACTATTTCTTTGCTTTCCTTGACTCCCGGAGCTTCACTTATTTAACCTGAAAACACAAAAAGCACCCACAAGCGTAATTCTATCCAAAATAAGCTAAAAACTACACAAAAGACGCAAAACGAGTCAAAGTCCAACTTAGGAACAAAATAAGGTAAATTTGGGCGAAAACGAGAGTGAACTCGAATAAATTGCACGAAAACCACAGTCCATCTAGTTATAAAACTAGATAAGCCAGAGGCTTATCAAAATACCCCAAACTTAAACCTTGCTTGTCCCCAAGCAAGCTTAAAACTCAAAAAGGACTCAAGACTTGGCAAGCCTAAAGGAATCAATCGATTTCGCACAAATTTAATGCAACTTTACAAAACAGTTTTTCTCCTATGATCTCCCCCCTACATCAATGTAATCCCCACATTCATTTACTTTAAACCATTGAGAACTTCATCATTCATGCAATCATTAGTCTAAGTTGAGGATCAGGGTCACACACAAAAGGAAGATCACCAATTTCAAACAATTGCCTTCCTCACAAGGGTATGTAAAATTTCACTCATTCGCTCAATTCGTCAAGGCTTTCAACTTTTTCACTCAATTTCACTTATCAAGAGCACTTCCCATGAATTTGATTTTCATCTCAAAAAGGGTCCCCACGTAAACATGTATGCAACATCAGAAGGTCTTTTAAAGGTTGTAATGGGGCCTGGCTGAGGGTAGGATAGTCAAGGATACTAGGTTTAAGTCCCTAGGAACTAAGAGAGCATGAGTATTAAACACATTTTCCACTCAAATTCCTGTTTTCATTTTTCTTTTCTTTTTGTCTCGGGTGACTACAACTTTTTTCCTTGCTCATCTTTTTGATTTGCCCCTTTTCTTTTGGCAAAATTTTTCTTCTTTTTTTTTTTTTTTTTCAACCTTTATTTTTCTTTTTCTCACCCCAAAATGTCATACCTCCTTGTAGCCACCCCAAACTTAGTTTCTCACAACCTTTCTCTTGCTCATTTCCATGCTCTCCTAATCCTAAGATTGGGTTAACATGGTTTTTCGGATTTTGGCTCGTAATGTAGGGTCATTAAGAAACAATAGGTCAATTGGGCTCAATTTGGCTAACTTGGGAACATGCATTAGGGATGGTTCATTTCAGGCCAAGTAGTTATTCAAAGAACATTGCCTAAATCATTTGATGCAACACATAAACATGCAAACCATATAGAGATTCAAGCAAATTCGGGAAAGTGCAACTTAACAGTGATTCACACATTCAAAAACAGAGTTGGAGGCTCAAATTCCTCACCTGGACATTTTGCAAATTGTTTGACCGAGATACAATTCCTAGTGTGTGCACCCCCCTCACCCCAAACTTATCATAAATCAAGTAATCACAACAAAATTCTCAAAGTTCAATTTTCAATTTTTAAGTGGGGATAAACTTTTCTAATTTCAGAACTTAGGGGAAATCATCAATGGTCAAATCAATTCATGCAATCAATCTATGCTCAATCTAATTAAAATCCAACAAGCTTGCCGACTCGACATTCATACAACAACTCTTGATCTTCTCAAATTATTCAAGAGCGACAAATAAAAACAAAACAAAAACAAAACAAAACAAAAGTTAAGAGAAGAGAAGGATACCTAGCTTGGGTTGCCTCCCAAGAAGCGCTTGTTTAACGTCCCGAGCCTGACTTATTACGAAGCATCCACCTGGATCCCATAGCCTGTGAAACAAGGGCCAAGAGACGCTCATCATGTGAGATCCTCCACCCGGATCCCATGGTTTATGAAATGGCCCTCGCAGGAGCAATACGACTCCATCCATACTTCCACCAAGCCTGAGTGTGAAAACTCCATTGACCTTCGTACTGATGAACTCACTTCCTCTCGGGCCAAATGGTGTCTTCACGAGGAAGTGTACCAGACGAGTGGGAGGGTCTAACTTACCCATGTCCACACATGCATGTAAGCCAACATAGTTATCCAATGCAGAAATTTTCGGTTGCTTGGCAAACAGTGTGGAATCCACTACCACTTCGTCTTCATTTTGATCTATCCCCAAAACCAGATTTTCTTCAAATTGGGCTTCATGTGACTCTTGTACTAACTGCTTGCAAATCTCCTCAGCTTGCGCTTTGAAATTCTGCATCACAGTTTCGATACTGTCACAGTTGGCTCTTGCCTTGGCCTCAGAGGTGGATAGCTCCTGGGAATATTGTTCTAGAGCAGCTCTCAACGGTGTTTGCTCATTCCATTCCCATTCCTTCTCATGCTTCATGATTATACTATAAGCTTGTGCATGAGGGCAATTACGTCCCCAGCGCCAGTGATCTCCCAGGGATATATTAGGCCCAAAGTCATATTTTGTAACACCGTCCAAGGCTGGAAAATAAACAATCTCCATGTTTCGCAATCCGCCTTGAAAGGGTACCTCGCATACAAAACAGGGCCAAGACCAAGTGGGATCAAGAAATAGAGAATAATAATAGAAATTAAAAATAAAAATAAAAATAAAAGTAACTTAACCAAATAACCAAACTTCCCTAAAATCAGAAAAATTGGTTGTGCCAATCCCCTGCAAAGGCGCCAAAAACTTGTTGTGACTCCGGCAAGTGTACCGGGTCGTCGCAAGTAATAAAAATAACACGGTAAGTAAATACCGAGGTCGAACTCAAGGATTGGGGTACCAATTCGACTAATCCGCGGGAAGTCAGATATGTTCGGTCAAGTTACGGAAGAAGGTGGTTGAGAGAAAGAGAATAATAGCGAAATTCAACTAACAATCTAAATAAACTAATTAACTAAAAATCAGAAAACTAAAATGTCCAAGGTCACAAATCCACCTACCCAATATGTACACCCAAGTGATGATGAATCCCTCCCTAGGTTCAATTACAATGTCAACCGGGACCCCTAAATTCTCCTAAATCCACTTCCGTGCTCATTAGGACGTATTCGATGATTTGAGTTAATTACTTGCTAGGTCTCTTAACCCTAATCTCGAATTCTGTTAATTCGTGTTCCCTATATGGTTGCACCGATCTCCTATTCACTCTCGTGCAATATTCGATCGATGATTCTAATTCAAGTTCTAAACGCGAATCGCTGACTAAGCCTCATCACGTTAACAAGTCAATCACGCTAGCATATAATTGACACAATCAAATCAGAATTAGAAAACAAGAATTGAATTAAGGAGAAAGACATACATCATATCGGATTTACATCGCCATGGGTGGCTTCATCGTTCCCTCGGACGAGGGGATTAGTTCCTCATGCTCATAGACAAGCGATCGGACATAATCTCCATAAGAAAAAGGGAGACGCAGCTCCAAAGAGAAAAGAAAATACCCTACGCTACTCTAAACAGTGGAAAACTGCCTTCTAAAGATGCATCCCGTTTCTGATATGCAACAACCTTTAAATAGTAATCCTGATCTGCACTCTCTCGCGAGGCGAGCAGTCTCTCGCGAGGCGAGAATTAAAATTGGCGCGCTTTCAATTTAAACTCTCGCGAGGCGAGCAGCTCCTCGCGGGGCGAGTCTTCAATTCTGGGCTGTGACCTTCATCACGGCTGGGCCGTGATGGTCTCTGACTTCCAAGTCTTCATTCTTTCGCGGGGCGAGCTTCCTCTCGCGGGGCGAGTCTTCAAACCTTAAACTGCCACGGGCGTGGTATTCATCACGGCCAAGCCGTGATGCTCTCTGTCTTGCAGGTCTTCAGACTCTCGCGAGGCGAGAGTACACTCGCGGGGCGAGTGTCTCAGAATTTCAATTTCCACTATTTCTTTGCTTTCCTTGACTCCCGGAGCTTCACTTATTTAACCTGAAAACACAAAAAGCACCCACAAGCGTAATTCTATCCAAAATAAGCTAAAAACTACACAAAAGACGCAAAACGAGTCAAAGTCCAACTTAGGAACAAAACAAGGTAAATTTGGGCGAAAACGAGAGTGAACTCGAATAAATTGCACGAAAACCACAGTCCATCTAGTTATAAAACTAGATAAGCCAGAGGCTTATCAGAGATCTAATCCTGCAAGATCATCTTCTAGATCTGATAGTTTCCTATCGGTCTTTAAACCATCATTAAATTCAACATGAACAGATTCCTCAACAACTTTTGTTCTAGAATTGTAAACTCTAAAAGCTTTAGAAGTGTCTGAACAACCGAGGAATATAGCCTTATCTACTTTTGAACCAAACTTTCCAAGTTGATCTCTCGTATTCAAAATAAAGCATTCACATCCAAAAGCATGGAAATAAGAGATGTTGGGTTTTCCATCTTTCCACAATTCATAGGGAATTTTATTCAAGAAGGGTCTTATTAATATTCTTCTGTACATAACAAGCAGTGTTTACTGCCTCAGCCCAGAAGTACTTTGGGAGTTTGCTTTCATTTAGCATTGTTTGAGCCATCTCTTGTAGAGATCTGTTCTTCCTTTCTACTACTCCATTTTGCCGAGGAGTTCTAGGAGCAGAAAAGTTGTGAGAGATAACATTCTCTTCACATAATGTATTGAAGTTCTCATTTTCAAACTCTCCCCAATGGTCACTTCTGATGGCTGAGATACAGAATCCCTGCTCATTCTGAACTTTCTTACAGAATATAGAGAACATATTGAACGACTCATCCTTGTGGGTTAAGAAGAGTACCCATGTATATCTAAAATAATCATCGACTAAGACAAAACCATATTTCTTTCCTGCCTGACCAGCAACACTAACTGGACCAAACAGATCCATATGCAACAACTGTAAAGGTCTAGAAGACGATACCAGATTCTTGGGTTTAAAGCTAGTTTTAACTTGCTTTCCACATTGGAAAGAATCACATAGGACAACATTTTTGAAACTTATATCAGGTAGACCTTTCACAAGTCTATACTTCTGAAGCTTAGTTATCTGTTTCATACTTGTATGTCCTAGCTTCTTATGCCATGCCCATCTTTCATCTTCTCTTGACACAAAACAGGTTACATTTTGATTAGTCAATTCAATTAGATCAATCTTATAAAGATTTTGTTGTTTGTTTGTTGAAAAGAGAACTTTGCCATTAGTGTCTTTGACTATGCATGCATTCTTAGTAAAGGAAACAATATATCCATTATCACATAATTGACTTATGCTTAGCAGATTATGTCTTAATCCTTCAACTAAAAGAACATCAGAGATAGATGGTCGAGGTGATTTCCCACCAATTTTACCTATCCCGATGACCTTTCCTCTTTGATTTCCACCAAAGGCAACATGTCCACCTTCTTTAGGTTGGAGGTCTAGGAACATAGACTTTTCTCCTGTCATGTGTCGTGAGCAGCCACAGTCCAGGTACCATGATAGGTGTGCTTTTTGTCCTATTAAGGATATCTGCAACAGGAATAATTAAAGCTTTAGGTACCCATATTCTCTGGGGTCCTTTTTTGTTAGTTCTTGAAGTTTGTGACAACTTCTTTCTTGTGTGAATACACTTAGACGTGATATGTCCAGTTTTTCCACATTTTTCACAACTACTTTTGTAAGTAATGACTTTATCATAAATAGTTTTAGGTTTTTATCCTAAGACTTTGTTAGATACTTTATGATGTGTCCGGTCAATGAACCCTATACCAGTTTTATCAAGAGAAGGTCTCGGACTTGCTAATAACTTAGTCAGGTTATCTCTTCCATTGATAAAGCAGGCAAGATTCTGGTGAGCTCTTCAACTTTCTGTTGAAGTTTGACAACTTCTTCAGATTGTGGCATCTCAGCTGTGATCTCAGCCTTAAGCTTTTTAGCTTTAAGCTTGCTGTTTTCTTGTGACAATTTGTCACACTCTTGAGTTTTATTTTTATGCTCTTTTAGGAGTTTCACATATTGCCTCTTAAGTGTTCTAAAAGCATTAGTTAAACAGTTATATTCCTCAATCAATTCATCATAGGCATCTTGCAAATCCTTAAAATCAGAAATTACCTCAGTCTGAGTCAGCATCTGCCATGAGACATAGATTTGCCTCTTCACCTTCTGCATCTTCGTCAAATGAGCTGCAATCAAGATCTTCCCAAGTTGACATCATCCCTTTCTTTTTATTTTTATAGAAATTTTTGAATGGTTGCTTTTGCAACTGAGGACATTCATATTTGAAGTGTCATGGCTTCTTGCATTCATAGCATACAATAGAACTTTTGTCAGAACTATTGTTCTCTTCGAAGAATTTTTCTTTATTGAACTTCTTGAAAGGTTTATCCTTTTTGAAATTCTTTTTCTTCCATAACTTCCTCATTTTTCTAGTCAGTAATGACATTTCATCATCACTGTCTGAGTCTTCTTCAGAGGCGTCTGACTTGTGATCTAATTCTTCAACCTTTAGAACTTTTGAAGATCCTTTCTCTGCCTTGAGAGCAATGGTCTTTCCTATCTTATTTGAGCTGTCATCATTAAGCTTCTGCTCCTGTACTTGTAAAGTTCCAAGAAGATCACTCATTTGAATGGTTGTGAGATCTTTGGCTTGAGTTATTTTTGTAACCAGAGGTCACCACTGTTTGGGTAGACTTCTTATAATTTTGCCAAATTTCTCAGCATTGGTGTAGATTTTTCCCAGTGACTTCAGATTATTTGTGATAGTCTGAAATCTTCCTATCATCTGAGCAATGCTTTCTCCTTCTTCCATAGTAAATAACTCATACTTTTGTACAAGCATGTTTGTCTTTGTTTCTTTCACTTTTGTTGTTCCTTCATGAGTAACTTATAGAGTATCCCAAATTTTCTTAGCAGATCCACATGCATGGACCTTTTCAAATTCTTCCTGACTGAGAGCACACATCAAGGAATACCTTGCTTTATGATTTAGCTCCCACTTAGTCTTTTCTATAACAATCCACTGAGCTTTAGGTTTATCAGTGTTATTATCATTCCTTGGAATGTAGGGACATCAGTAATAATATCCCATAAATCAAAGTTTGTTGACATGATGAACCATTGAAATATTTCTTTCTAATAGATGTAGTTTTCACCATTAAAGTAGGGAGGTCTAGCCATAGATGCTCCTTCTCCAGCGTTGCTTCTGCTTGTGCTAGCTCCAGCCGTCATGATGTCTGTTCAACAGGATCTTTCCTACACACTGTTAAGTGCTCAACCTAGAGGTTAAGCTCTGGTACCAAAATGAACAGATATAAAATACTAGAAGGGGTGTTGAATTGTGTTTTAATTACTTTTTCAAAAACATTACAGTTTGACCTATAAGACACAAAGACGCATCTGATAATAAAAAGGAGATTCACTTTCCAACCCAGTTAGCACAGTTAAAGTAAAGCAAACTGAAAAGATTAAGCTAAGAAAAAGAGGCACATATTTATACTGGTTCACCCCAAACCTTGGGCTATTTCCAGTCCTTGACTTCACGAAGTATTTCCACTATAACTGATCAGGTTACATAAGGTATTATTTGCACACCTAGCCTCCGCAGGCTTAACCAACAAGCATTGTTTGCACACCTAGCCTCTCCAGGCTCACACAAGTCTACTTTCAGCAAGCCTCTTCAGGCTCAACAAGCAGTAATAATTTGAATGAAGCAGCAGCTTCACAGATTACAACTTTGCAGGTCTACCAAGTAACACTCAAAGAGTGAATAAGTATTTATGGCAGGTGAGATCGCAATAAAGACTTCTCAATAATTACAAATGATTTGAGAAAAGAAGTTTTCTATGAAGAACTTAAGAAAGCTTTGAATGCTTGAGAGTATTGAATGCGTGAGTTAATGTATTCAGGTGTGTGTCTTCAATGGTCTTTAAAGTCTTCTATTTATACTCAAGAGAGATAGGTCCATTGAGGAGAGTTCTTCAGCTGATTGTTCTTTTGTTCTTCATCCATAAATGCCAAAGAGTCGTTCTGGTCTTGCATTTAATGTTCATGATCGTTGGTGAGCTTAAGACAAATTGAACGTATAGGTTGGCATAGGTTTATCAGAGTGAAATTTGATTCAGAGCAGCGTTTGTTGCTTTTTAGACTTGGGCAGCACGACTTTCCTTATTTATGCTAAGCGGGTCTGCGTTCAAGTGAAGTTTACTTTGCTTTTTGCAACAAAGAGTTTCTTCCGGCACGGAATGGCGCTTTAAGCTTTCTGATAGCGAATTTCTTTATTCGAAATAATCAAGGAATATTCTTTGTGTTGGAATGTTGTTGAAGCGCACTTTCAGTCGCTTGATCAGAATTTGGTAGAGATTGAGTCATTGATCAGACGCATCGTATTATAGACGCATCATTAAGACTTTTTTTCTTTTTCATGAGACTCTTGTATACTGATCTGCACACTTAATACACATATTAGTAGATTTCACACAGTTCACTTAAAATCATTCTTTGTGTGGAATCATCAAAATCAGAGATGTCTGGAGGTGTAGTCTGAACAGATATATGGGATACTATCTTGAATGGTCCTTTTGTTCCTAACCATGTTGTTAATGAAGAAGAAAAAGATAAACCAAGATCTGTGTGGGCCGATGATGATAAGTGTAACACCCCGATTTTCGTATAAGGGATTATGTAACTATAGATGCCTAGTTGTTGTTGTTATTGTTGTTGTTGTTGTTATTATTATTATTATTATTATTATTATTATTATTATTATTATTATTATTATTATTATTATTATTATTATTATTATTATTATTATTATTATTATTATTATTAATGAAGTTAGTATTGTTATTTATATAATTGATAATGTAATTGTGATTAGTGTTATAGTATTTTATGCTTATACATATATATGTATGTATATATTATTACATATGATAATATGTATATTAATATATGATTATTTGCATTAATATGAGATTGTGTCTCTTAATGTGTGACATTATATGGATATATGATTTTGTTTGTGATTTTATATGTTAATATATATATGTGATTTTATTAATAATAAATGATTAAGAATAATATGATGAGATATCGTGTGATGTAGTATTTAAATCGAGATAGTATATCTTGTAGGTTTTAGTCCCTTAATCAATCAGATTTGAGTCCTTATTAATAAAGGATAATCCTCTTTTTGGTTACCTCTTAAGACCTTATCATAATCTCCTAAGGATCCTATCTAGGAATAACTACCAAATCTGTCGCTAAACTTCCATCGAACTTTTGACCATCTTAGAGTCCGATTTAGGATTCAATAATTCGACATTTTTTGTAGATATTTGTCTGAGATTTCTAACGACACCAAGAACGCCTCAATCGGAAACTTGTAGCTCATGTTATGGTCAAAATACCGATCTGTATACAGTTTGGGCTGAAATAGGAGCCCGTTATGCCCCAACTTGTATTTATACAATAAAACTCGACCTAAACCCTATTTCTCATATTGTTAAACTAAAAATAGCTGCCTCTCTTCATCATTCTTAGTTTTCCCTTGAACCCCTTGAATTTGTTGGAGTTTATGAGTCTATTTGGGAGAGAAGTTACCCGTGTTAGCATCGTTTAAGGTAACATAGTTATCCATCAATAATCTCATTTTCCCTTTCTTTTGAATTGGGGATTAATTGGTTATTCTATTACCTTATTTTTTGACCAAGGCTTGAGGAACTTGTCGAGCCGTTCAAGGGAACGTGTCTAGTTTACCAACGTTATCGTTTTTGGAATCTTCTTTCCAGGTATGGGGAGAAGGATAGTGTATACATTAGGCAAGGGTGTAGCGTAAGATGAGGGGTCCCCATAACCCCGTTATTGTTGTTAATTTCTATGAATGCCTATTCGTTATATGTTGTTATTAATTGTTATTGATATTGCTACGTTTTGTATGACTATGCCTAAACTGTTGTTGATGCCATGATCTGCCTGGTTGTATGAGTTAATTGTTATAATTGCTTATTAGTTGATGGTATGATCAATGTTTATGATTATCATGTTGTTCGTCAATGATGTATAATAGTTGAATCTGTTCATGATCTGATTATGATCGCTGTGTTGTTGTTGATATGCATTGACTGCCTGAATGTTGATTGGATGAGGCTGTGTTGTTGTTATGATGAACACGTTAATAAGACCCTAATCAGTTTTAAATAGGACTCATAGTTAAAATAGGATTTAAGGGGTTCATTCCCTAATGCTTCATAAGACATGAACTATTAGTGAGAGGTGAGGTTTTATGCCAACTGGATTAGTCAAAGGACCCTAGGATTTGATTTGATAGTGTTAGGGAGTTTTGACTCTAAGAATACGTATGAATTTGCCCAGAACAGTACGGCTGCTCTAGGAGCACGACCGTGCTGAACATGGAGCACGCCCGTGCTCCCAGTTACATTCTGGAAGGCAGGCCGCGCATTTAGCATGTCCGTGCAGGACAGTGAGCACGACCGTGCTCCACTTAAGTGGCAGCACGACCATGCTGGGGTGAGTACGCCTGTGCTCCCCTTGCTGGTCAGAATCTGAGACTAAATGAATAAAAAGGGTGTTTCACCCCAGTTGTCCCCAATAATGCAATAATACATCAATCGAATGAAGACGAGTTAGATAACTTAATTAAAGGACTAATTAAGATAACGAAGAATAATAAGTTGGTTAAGTCGGTACCATTGGGTTACCACATGTTGATACACTTTGGTTATTTTTGGCCAAAGTGTCCTCGATGCTTTTTGGTCGAGGCGTTGATTGTAACACCCCCACTAGGCCTTACTACGTAACACATGTGGATTTAAATTAAAAGATAGTTTGCTGGTTGTTTTTCGGGAAATTATTTTCTTTCAAGTCAGAAAACTGGGGTGTAAAAAAAATTTCTTCTATGGATAACTCTGAAACCCAAATATATACATTTAAACAGTAAAGTCGCATTTGGAGCAAAGTCGCCACAACGTACAACATCTCTCAAAAGTTTCAAAATTCGAAGGGAAAAGTGTAAGCTACAGACTGATACATATAACAGTACATTTACCGACCTCTTCAGATATAAGACCCAACCCAGACTCCTAAGTCACTCTATCAAATATTCATTGGAGAGACCCCGTGGCCATCCCCCAATCAGAGTACTCCTTCAACCATTTAAAACTAAGTCTTCGAGCTACTTAGGAAGACTCCTCTGCACCATCGGTACTAGAGTACCAAGGTACAACTGCAAAACCGGAAGAAACCTGATATATTTGTAAGGGTGAGATACCAATATATGGATTGGACACTAACCATATGCACGATACATGCATCACATCAACATATTAACAATTACCAAATATTAATAGATGAATCAACAAGTATTATATAAATGGGTTTCATACCCATACAGTAAGCTTTTATGAAGATTATGCATGACACTTCAATATTCAGGCTCTAAAGCTTAATCTCCGGAGACCCCAACATCCTCAAAATGAGTTGATCAGGCTCGATACATCATCTCATTGTCTAGCTAAGAACAATGATAATACATCGTCTCATTGTCCATTGAAGCACAACGATATGTACATCGTCTCATTGTCCATTTAGGCACAACGACACACATACATCGTCTCATTGTCCCTTTTAAGAACAACAATAATACATCGTCTCATTGTCCCTTTTGAGAACAACGATAATACATCATCACATGATACCCTTTCTATTAAGGTCTCATGTTAAACCACGTCGGGCACGTCTGCCATAAATACAAATGTAAAACATTTTTGTTCTCGATATTTTCTTTGTGTTCATTCTCATTCGTTGTCGAAGCTCAGAAGCTAACGATTTTCCATAATTTTCATCATTTGAAATTATTCAACATCAACACGGGACACATAGATCGAGTGCTCAATCACCACGCCTTAGATCGATGAACCAGTCTTGGGCTTGTGGTTATAGAAAACATCTTACAATTTTATCCATGTTTTGTTTCAACATGATTAGGACTCTTAGTCCATAACACCATGATTAAGATTCTCGGTCCACAATACTTGACATGGATCAAAGATCAACGTGCACATTATAGAATACTATAAGAGACGTCTCGCGAACTAGATTTGATTTCCACATATTCTTACTTTTCGTTCAGTGAAACAAAAATTCCAAAATAAAACCTCGGTAACCTATCCAAGTTGCCGGAATATTTTCAAAGCATTTAGTAGGAAATCCTTTCCTTGAGAAAATAATTTATAAAACATTTATAGGAAAACTACTTTCTTTTAAAATCCTTTCGTTTTTCCAAAACACTTTAACACTTCATCAAATCTTTTTCTTAAAATCATTTCTAAATAGAATAAAGTCAAATATTTCTCAAAGGTTTTTATTTCATAAAACACACGTCTCTAAAAGATATTCTCTTGTGTAAAATTCTTATTCATGAGAAGGTAGCTTTCCTTTAACTTAAAAATATTTCAACACGTGTTCTAAAAATCTCATCTATCAAAATAAATACATTACATGAATATTTTGTTTCCAAATCATATTCTTCAATCAAATAAAACTTCCAAAAGAAACATCTTTGTTTCAGGATCTCATAAAGATTATTAAGGCTTTTATTCTCATAGTTATTTGAGCACCGGCAAATGTCAGGCTTCTCAGACATCAATCAACCATCAATATAATATCAGTCAACAGTATAACAGTTAATGACAGTCCATGACATATATGATTCATCATACTTCAGTCAAGTAAATAATCAAGTAAGAAATCAACATCAGACAGTTACCACAACGGTTCAAGTATACAAATCATTCAAACATTGATTCCAATATTATAACATGATCCAGATAAATCAAACAATTCACATACACACATGCACACAGTTATTGAGTATCCCTCAGGCAAGCTCCCCTTACCTTTGGTGAAGGTTAAAGTGCTTGTTGTTTGAAGTATCGAACCACGAACGTCCTTGCTTACTTCGCGATGAATGTCTAGGTTTATGAACATGATACCACAAGTTAAAAGTTAACCAAGAACACTAAACCAAGAGGGTATAGGTTCGGCCATGGCATAAAATAGGGTTAGAGGTTTTCAAACAAAGAACACAACTCATGGATTAAGGATCCTTAAGTGTTAGGATTTCATAACCAAGGTTCACTTTACAAAAATAGAACGAAAATCCCACTAAATCCATGCTTAGGATTTTGGCCTCTTTAGCATAAGTAGGTTAGAAATTTCCAACCCTGCTAAGCTGTTAGATTTAGCGCTAAAAGACACCAAGAAGTCTAAACTCATGATCATATTTGGAAAGTTGAAATAAAGCATCCTAGGTCCACAACCACATAGGTTCGGCCATCATAGGATAAATAGGCTAGAAATCTTTATACTTTCCAATCTCTTAGACTTAGCATCCAAATGTATTAAGGAGCTCAAGTTCATGATCATATTGGAAAATGAAAACAAAACATCATAGGTTCACAACCATCATAGGATAAACAAGCTAGAAATATTTAAACTTTCCAAACTCTTAGACTTAGCATCCAAATGTATTAAGGAGATCAAGTCCATGATCATATTGGAAAATGAAAACAAAACATCCTAGGTTCACAACCATCACAGGATAAACAAGCTAAAAATCTTTAAACTTTCCAATCTCTTAGACTTAGCATCCAAATGTATTAAGGAGCTCAAGTCCATGATCATAATGGAAAATGAAAACAAAACATCCTAGGTCCAAAACATTAAGTTTCGGCCATAATTGGATAATGAGGAAAAGTTCTTTGTTTGATGAAAACTCATAGGCACCACAAGCCTCAAAACTCATGATCATAGTTGAAAAGTTGAAACGAGCATCCTAAGCCTCAAAACCACATGGTTTGGCCATCATAGGACAACTAGCTATCAAACCTTCCAACATTATAGACTTTAATATCAAGAGGTATCTAGAAGCTCAAAACACATGATCATTTAACAAAAGTTGAAACAAAACTTCCTAGGCCATTAAGGGGTAGATTCGGCCATCATAGGAAAAGGGAGTTAGAAATTTTTGTTTTACACAAACTCTTAGTATGATAAACCACATAAAGGACACATAAAGTAAACTATGAAATAAAAGAAGAAATTTGTAAAAAGATTTACATGAGAGTATTACCCTTAGTGTTAGGAAGAACTTTGATGAAGAACTTGAAGTAAAAAAACAAGTAAAAATGAAAGCTTTAAATGTTTGAAGTTAGACAAGAAAGGAAGAAGTAAGAAAGTGATGAAGTGAAGAAATGAAATGGGTATTTATAGAGGGGTGAGAGAGGCACGAAATTGAGGAGAGGGGAATGAGCTTGGAGGGCAAGTTTTGATCTTGTGCCTTGTTTGGTTTGAGAAGAGAGAGAAAATGGGTTTTTAAAATATAATATGTTATATTTCAAAAAGTGTCATCTCATGACCACTTTTTAGGAGGTAGCTTAGGCCATACCTATAGTGAGTCACCTCACTCCCTCATCTCACCTCAAGCCTTTTATGTCTCTTATTCTACTCCATTGTATAATAGGTTCAAGTTTCCGATCGTATTTCACCCGGAATAAATATTATATTTTATTTCCGAACTCAAATTTTTGAAAATTTTCAATATCATACAAAACATCATAAAAACACTAACTGTTTCGTTCACGGGTCAAAATTAGGTTTTCTGCTCAGTAAACTTGTACCGGCAGTGAAAAAGTAGACCGGCTTTCGTCTGAATTTTCAACCGAAAATTTAACCGTGACTTCATATGATAAAACCACACTATAAAATGATTTTAATTTATTTAAAATCATTATCTGGATTTTGTCAAAAATAATTACATATAAATATGTATTTACTGCTACAGAAGCATAGGAAAAACAAGGCGTTACATTGATGAGTTGAACCTTGTTGCTTTTTGGCCAAGACGTTGATGTTGATGTTGTTGATGATGGTGATAAGTCTTGGGTGCTTATCGGCCCAAGCAAATGAGGTAGTTGCTTTGTATGTCGTTTGCTCATGCATTCATACGTTGAAGTTGATTAGTGGGGGATGTTCAACATAGGGGAGGTCGTCCAAGTTATGATGATCTGGCCTAAGTCCCGGGTGGTTCAACCAAGGTTTGGTGAACCGTGCGCCCCCGAGGTGGCGTATCCAGTTATGATACGTCGGCTATCTGTAACACCTCATTTTTACTGTTTTTCATTATCGGTAGATTTTAATTCTTTATATTTTATCTGATATCTATAAAATGATTTTGGATAAAACAAAATCATAATTATACTCTAAATTATGGTATAAGGTTATGGTAAAAATTTAGGTTTAAAATTCAGACGGAACCCGATCTGTGTTTTTCACTGATAGTAAAAATTTAATGATCAGAAAACCTAATTTTGACTCGTGAAAGAAATGTTTTTGGTTTATATTATTTTTCCAACGATATTGGTTATTTTTATAATTTATAAAATAAATAGGTTATTATACTTCATTCGGGCGCATCATCAACAAACGGGTAATCGATGGAGTCGAGAACGGAAGTGCAGAGACAAAACCCGACATCGGATGATGGGACATCTTACCACATAGGGTGGTGAGTCACATGGGTGACTCACCTAGAATTTATGAAGCATAATTATGACACCAAAATATCATGATATTTCTTCTAGTGAAAAGACCAAAATGCCCTTGGTCTTTAAGTGAAATTTCAAGAGTATTCCTAAGTGAATTTTGACCAAAATACCCTCTAAAATTACTTAATTTCGTGCAGCCCCTCCACTAAATCAAACACATTTCATTTTATTTTCATTTCATCATCTTTCTCTCAAAAACCCTAATCGGGTAAACAACGGAACCAGACACGAATGTGCAGAGATATATCGGGGGACAAATGACGAGCCATCCATGACGAATCAAGAGGAATGAGTCACCAAATGACTCACCATAGACATTAATATGAATTTATGACAATTAAACGTGAAAAGACTAAAATACCCCTAAGCTTAACCTAACCGACGTTCTGTTAAGTTTTAACCATGGTTAAGGAACCAAGGTTAGTTCTTGTGGCCAAGAATCAACCACACCCTTCCTAAAATGCGAGCCACATGTTTTATAATCATGGTCACTAATTAAACCTAGTTAAGTTACTATTAACTATAGTTAAAGTATTATATTGTATTTTTTAACCTAGGTTAAGTTACTATCAATCATAGTTACCATTAAACAATCAATTTTTTCTCCTCATTTTGGGCAATTTCTTGGCTGCCTCACCTCCCTAAATATGGCCATCTTCATTTCATTTTTTTACTTTACACAAGTGTTCATCTTCATGTTCTTCACTTTCCTACACAAAACACTCAAAGTTCTTTCTCTTGATTTACAAAGGAACTCTAAGATCTTGTTCATTTCTTGAAATTCCAAAGGTAAAGCCTTATGATTCATGATCATACCTTCATCTCTCTTCACAAAATTTCTTCCAATCTCAAGTTTTCTTAAAGTTCAAATTCTTAGATCTAGATTTTCAAATAATTCTTGAAAATCATAGAAAAATCATTTTAATGTGAGATCAATTTCTTTGATCTACATATGACTTTTATATTCATCATCCGAGAGCTTGAAAAATTTAGAGATCCCTAGCTATTTCTTTCTATCTTGGCCGAAACTATGTTCAAGTGTGCTAGGATGATTTTCTTTAATCCTTAACTTGTTTTCTTGTTGGTTGTTCATGTCTAGGTTTGTTGGATCAAACCTTAAGGCTTTAGGTGAACAACATCCTTCTATTAATTGACTTTCCAAGTGTCTAAAAGAGGTACGGGGGAGATTACCACTATTCTACCTTAATGTAAATATGTTGATGGTTTATTTAGTGTACATGTGGTCTTGTAATTCCTAAGTATGAAATTCGTTTATTTGTTTGAATATGTGTGTGATCCTCTTGGAGGATTTGTGTAATATCCTAAAATTCTAACATAATTAATTTTAAATAAATAAATAAATAAATAATAATAACAATAATAATAATAATAATAATAATAATAATAATAATAATAATAATAATAATAATAATAATAATAATAATAATAATAATAATAATAATAAGTTATTAAAAAGGGTAGTGTAAATAAAATATAAATGGGAGATTTAGTGTAAAGAAGTGATGATATAAGGATTTATTGAAATTTATTAACTATTGTAAAGAATGCAAAACTACATATATATATATATATATATATATATATATATATATATATATATATATATATATATATATATATATATATATATATATATATATATATATATATGAAGAAAAAAAAGAGAAGGGAGGACGCTTGGGCGTTAAGCCCAAGCAGCTGCTAAAGAAAATTTTAAAAAGAAACCAAAACGCCGCCTGCTACCATATATACATATATTAAAACCTAATTGTCTCGTTAAGGAACGTGCACAATAGATTTTGAATGTTCCTCGCGCCGCACAGTGAACTTCGAAAGGCTGCACGGTGAGCTTAGAGAGGGGAGGTTCCTGAGACGCGTTTCTTTTCCTTGGTAGTGCAATCGTGACGCTGAAGGGAAGAAGATTTTTTTTTTCAGAGACAGCAGTTTTATCATACATATTTTTTTGAGCACTTTGGAGGTCTTCGAGAGGTGAGTAATAGTATCTTTTGATAACCCTTTCCATGGTACATGTGTTTGTTGTGTTAGTGATTTACCTATAATTTTCGAGAGATTTTAACTGAATGATGCGTGTTATTAATAAAATAATTTTTTGGGGTTTTTAATTAAAATAAAAAGGATTATTAAATTGGGTATTTATTCTTGTTACTTATGGCATGAAATACATGATTGGTATTCGTATTAGTTGAATGACGTGCTTATTGGTGTATGTTATGCCATGTGAATTTATTTGACATGCATGATAAGATCAGATATTTAATTTTTGGTAAATGAATTGTTACACGTATGAGACATGAAATTGTGCCTTATGATGAATTGTATGATGTTTGTCGTAATACCACCTACGATAGGGGTATCGAAAAGTAATACCACCGTAATGGGGTATCGAAAGTAACATCCCCATATAATTGGGATCTCGAAAATAAGTAATACTACCTAAAAAGGAGTATCGAAAGTAACACCGTCACAGGTTGGAGTGTCGAAAAAAGAGAAATACCACCATGTGCACATGGGAGGTATCGAAATGGAAATGTCCCTGACAGGAGGGTGACATCGAAACACTCCTCATGAGTAGGGGTGGGCAATGGGACGCCATTGTCTTGTGATGTGTGAAATTATGGCATGCCGGCAAGAGGCCAATTTGATTAGGAGGTCTTTGGACCGCTTGGACTGAACTAGAATTTATCCGGTATATGGAATGTGATGTATTGAGATGAGGTTATTATTGATATTAAAAGTATTTTCTTTTATATATATTATCTTGGAAAATTAGCGGGTGCCATGGACAGTTTTTCCGGTTACCGCGCCGGCTGAGAACAATGCTATTTTCGAAAATATTTTTTTAAAAACTGTATTGTTGATCACTGGGATTTTATATCTCATTATTAAGCATTGTTTTCAGAGCACGAGGAGGACGTCATTGAGACTGAAGAGGCGTGAAGACTTAGTGGACTCCATTAGTTAATCTTTCTAGTTTGGTTAGTCTGTTCTTAGATAAGGAGCCGTATGTGGCTAGACGCATTTGTTTATCGTTGGGATTGTAATTAGACGCCCGGTTTTGAGGCTTTTGATTTTTTTTTTATATCTATATTCATTACATGGATAACTTAATACTATATTATTTAATATGAGGCATTTTCAAACTTTAATATTTTTTTTAATTTTTCTTTATGAGATATATGTTTTAATTAAACGTTTTAAGGATATTTTACTGATTTAATCTTGGGATTACTAATGTAACAAAGGGACGTTACATTTATGGTATCAGAGCAGTTCGATTCTAAATCGGACTGTGGTAGTGGGGCTTTTTCAAAAAATAAAATAAAATTGGGCGCATAGGATGCTTGTTAGAGTTATAATTCTGCATTCTATTTTTTTGGATATTGGACTTGATCAACCCACTGTTTGATTGGTGGTATGCAGATTATGGCAGCGAACAGGCGAGGGAGAAATGATGCGCTTGCGGCAACTTTGGCTCGAATGGCCAGAGTTATGCAGGAGCAGACGGAGACTCTCCGTCAGATGAGGGATAAGGGGGACGTGCTTAATGTGGTACCGGTTGCAGCTCCAGATCCACAGTACAGGGGTCTGTCAGAGTTCAGGAATAATAATCCGCCAGCCTTTTGAGGGACCACCGACCCTAGTGAGGCAGAGGAATGGTTAGTGAAATTAGAGAAGATCTTCCGGGCCATGGGGTGCTCTAATGCTCAGAAGGTGGATTTTCCACCTATATGTTAGAGTCGGATGCAGAGCACTGGTGGAACTGTGCCAGGGGCGGGTTGTTTGTTTCGGGCGCCCCTATCATGTGGGATAGATTCAAGGAGGTATTTCTGGAGAAGTACTTTCCGTACAGTGTCCGGATACAGAAGGAGATGGAGTTTCTACATCTTCGTCAGGGGAGTATGATAGTGGCGGAATATGTGGCCAAGTTTGAGAGGCTTGCAAGGTTCTCCGCATAGGTGAGGGATAATCCTGATGGTCCATGGAAAGCAATTAAGTTCGAGCAGGGTTTAAAGCCAGAGCTGCAGAGCCTTATTGGGCTCCTAGAGATTCGAGACTACCCCATTTTAGTGAACAAGTGTAGGGTGGCGGAGCAGAATATGCAA
This sequence comes from Sophora flavescens, assembly GCA_030762895.1. Taxonomy (NCBI): domain Eukaryota; kingdom Viridiplantae; phylum Streptophyta; class Magnoliopsida; order Fabales; family Fabaceae; genus Sophora; species Sophora flavescens. Next base: position 67,800,678 of record CM061069.1, on the reverse strand, counting down.
GTTGTGCTGGCTGAGAGGTCGAAGGAGAAGAACTTCATTGACGGCAAGAGGTTCCATGGGAAATGGGGTAATTTCCAGAAGAGCCTACGACCTGTTCCTACGATCACGAAGGGTAAGAAGGTTCAAGGTACTCAAGGTGAGAAGGGGACTGCATGTTACAAGTGTGGGTAGCAACATGGAGATCGTGTGTGCCCAGCGGCACAGACCACTTGCCACAAGTGCGGAAAGATGGGACACTTTGCTAGGATGTGAAAGTCAGGAGGACAATCTCAAACCAGATCATTGAACCACGGAAGGGTCTTTACCATCCAATGAGAGGAGGTGAAGGAGTCCGACGGTTTGATCCAAGGAAAGGGCTTTATTAAAGGTCATGATGTTATCATATTGTTCGATTCGGGAACAACACATTCATTCATTTCATTTAAATGTGCTCAATTATTAGAGTTACCTGTTACTAAACTGTCATATGATTTGTGTGTTTCTACTCCTGCTAAAGATAGATTGATTACTTCTTCTGTCTACCTGCAATGTCCCTTATTGTTTCAAGACCTGACTTATATTGTTGATTTGATATGTTTACCTATGTCTGGTCTGGATATTATTTTGGGCATGGACTGGTTGTCTCGTAATAATGCTGTTATTGATTGTGCTAGTCGAACTATTTCTTTCATTCCACAGTCCATGTCTGTTGACTCTCCTAGGACATAACATCTTATCTCTGCTGCCTCATGTCATAAGTGCTTAGTTGAGGGAGATCAGGGATATATACTTCCCTTTTCTGCTAAGATAGAGGCTGAAAGTGATATAGCGGCGTTGCCTATTGTGTGTGAGTTCCCAGATGTGTTTCCTAAGGATGTCTCTAGTTTACCTCCAGATAGAGAGATTGAGTTTACCATAGATCTAGTACCTGGGAGTGGACCTGTATCAGTAGCACCCTATAGGATGGAACCTCTAGAGTTGAGCGAGCTCAAGAAACAGATAGAGGATATGTTACAAAAGGGGTTCATTAGGCCTAGTGTGTCACCTTGGGGAGCATCGGTACTCCTGGTGAAGAAAAAGGATGGGAGTATGAGGTTGTGTGTTGATTATAGGAAACTGAATAAGGTAACCATCAAGGAAAAATATCCCTTGCCTAGGATAAATGATCTCTTAGATAAGTTAAGGGGAGCGTCAGTGTTTTCCCAAATAGATCTAAGATCGGGATACCATCAAATTAGAGTTAGAAGCGAGGACATCCCCAAGACAGCATTCAGGACAAGGTATGGGCACTATGAGTATGTAGTGATGCCCTTTGGAGTGACCAACGCCCCAGCCGTTTTCATGGACTACATGAATCAGATCTTTAGGACCTTTTTGGACAGGTTTGTGGTGGTGTTCATAGATGATATTTTAATATACTCTAGGACACCAGAAGAACATGGAGAACACTTAAGGTTGGTGTTGCAGATCATGAGGGGCGAGCGTCTTTATGCCAAACCAGAGAAGTGTGAGTTTTGGCTAGACGAGGTATAGTTTTTAGGACACACAATCTCAAAGGATGGTGTAGCGGTTGATTCCTCTAAAGTTGATGCGGTGTTGGGATGGGAACAACCGAAGACAATAACTGAAGTGAGAAGTTTCTTAGGCTTAGCTGGTTACTATAGGAAGTTCATAGAGGGGTTCTCTAGATTAGCCTTACCTTTGACCCAGTTGACTAGAAAAGGGAAACCTTTTGTGTGGGACCAGGAGTGTGAGGATGGGTTCCAAGAGATTAAGAGGAGATTGGTGTCATCACCAGTCTTAACTATACCGGACCCCTTAGTGAGTTTTGTGGTATACCGCGATGCATCCAAGAATGGCTTGGGATGTGTCTTAATGCAGGAGGGCAAGGTGGTAGCATATGCCTCTAGGCAGCTTAGGCCACATGAGGGGAATTACCCTACCCATGACCTAGAGCTAGCAGCTGTGGTTTTTGACCTTAAGATTTGGAGGCATTACCTTTATGGGGCAACGTTTGAAGTTTTTAGTGATCATAAAAGCCTTAAATATCTATTCGACCAGAAGGAGTTGAACATGAGACAACGAAGGTGGATGGAGTTCCTTAAGGACTATGACTTCGAGTTGAAATACCATCCGAGAAAGGCCAATGTGGTGGCAGATGCTTTGAGTAGGAAGTCCCTACACGTGTCAAGCTTGATGGTGCAAGAGCTGAACCTGATGGAAGAGTTTAGGGACATGAATCTGGAAGTGTTGGATGTGACCTTAAACGTCTTAAGTTTGAAGCTGAATAGGTTGGAAATCAATAGTGACCTTAGAGATGAGGTTAGGCGGGAACAACTTTTAGACCAAGAGTTGCAGTCTCGGTTGGGACAAGAGGGTTATGAGTTGTCTGTTGATGGACTAGTGAAGTTTAAGAATAAGATCGTTGTTCCTAAGGAGGGGAGCCTTAAAGAGAAGATATTAGAGGAGGCTCATAAGGGAAAGTTTACCATACATCCTGGAATAACTAAGATGTACCAAGACCTTAAGAGGATGTATTGGTGGCCAGGAATGAAAAAGGATGTGGCTAGCTTCGTAACTAGGTGTTTAGTGTGCCAAAAGGTTAAGATAGAACATCAGAAGCCTTCGGGGTTGTTACAGTCCTTGGAGATTCCAGAATGGAAGTGGGAGAGAATTTCTATGGACTTTGTGATGGGGTTACCTAAGACGCGTTTGGGCTTAGACGCCATTTGGGTGATAGTGGATAGGTTGACCAAGTCTGCCCACTTCTTGCCAATTAAGGTAACCTATAGCTTAGACAAGTTGGCCTACCTTTATATCAAGGAAATAGTCAGACTGCATGGGATACCCACCTCCATAGTGTCGGATAGAGACCCGAGGTTTACCTCTAGATTTTGGAGAGCTTTTCAGCAGGCCTTTGGGACTAAGTTGAACCTTAGCACAGCCTATCATCCCCAAATGGATGGTCAGTCAGAGCGGACCATTCAGACCCTTGAGGACATGCTTAGAGCGTGTGTCTTGGATGAAGGAGGGAGTTGGGATAGATTCCTACCTCTCATTGAGTTTGCGTATAACAATAGTTATCACGCTAGTATAGGCATGACACCTTATGAGGACCTATATGGGAGAAAGTGTAGGTCCCCTTTATGTTGGTGTGAGGTGGGTGAGAAAGCCTTGATAGAACCTGAATTGGTCCAGGGAACCTCCGAGAGAATAAAAATGATTAGGGAGAGGATGCGCACGGCACAAAGTAGACAAAAGAGCTATGCCGGCAAAAGGAGAAAGCCTCTAGAATTCCAGGAAAGTGAGCATGTATTTTTGAGTGTCACTCCTAAGACGGGGGAAGGGAGGTCGATGAAAGTCCGCAAGCTAAATCCTCGTTTCATGGGACCTTTCCAAATCCTTAAAAGAGTCGGGCCTGTTGCTTATCAATTGGCTCTTCCACCACAGTTGGCAAACCTTCATGATGTTTTCCATGTGTCGCAACTCAGAAAATATGTGCCTGATGCATCTCATGTGATAGCTCCTGAGTCCAGCCTAATTGAAGGATAATTTGATCTATAAGCCAAAGCCTAGTCAAATCCTGGACAAGAGCACTAAGACTCTAAGGAACAAGGCGATTCCATTGGTGAAAGTGTTATGGGACGGATTGACTCCTGAGGAAGCCACTTGGGAGATGGAGGAGGACATCGCGCGTCAATACCCAGATTTCATTATCTAAGGTACGGTAACCTTTACGTTTGAATATGTCACATGTTAAAATGAGTGCGTGAGTATGAGGTGAATTTCGGGGACGAAATTCTTTAAGGAGGGGAGAAAATGTAATATCCTAAAATTCTAACATAATTAATTTGAAATAAACAAATAAATAATAATAATAATAATAATTTATTAAAAAGGGTAGTGTAAATAAAATATAAATGGGAGATTTAGTGTAAAGAAGTGATGATATAAGGATTTATTGAAATTTATTAACTATTGTAATGAATGCAAAACTACATATATATATATATATATATATGAAGAAAAAAAAAGAGAAGGGAGGACGCTTGGGCGTTAAGCCCAAGCAGCTGCTAAAGAAAATTTTAAAAAGAAACCAAAACGCCGCCTGCTACCATATATACATATATTAAAACCTAATTGTCTCGTTAAGGAACGTGCGCAATAGATTTTGAATGTTCCTCGCGCCGCACAGTGAACTTCGAAAGGTTGCACGGTGAGCTTAGAGAGGGGAGGTTCCTGAGACGCGTTTCTTTTCCTTGGTAGTGCAATCGTGACGCTGAAGGGAAGAAGATTTTTTTTTTCAGAGACAGCAGTTTTATCATACATATTTTTTTGAGCACTTTGGAGGTCTTCGAGAGGTGAGTAACAGTATCTTTTGATAACCCTTTCCATGGTACATGTGTTTGTTGTGTTAGTGATTTACCTATAATTTTCGAGAGATTTTAACTGAATGATGCGTGTTATTAATAAAATAATTTTTTTGGGGTTTTTAATTAAAATAAAAAGGATTATTAAATTGGGTATTTATTCTTGTTACTTATGGCATGAAATACATGATTGGTATTCGTATTAGTTGAATGACGTGCTTATTGGTGTATGTTATGCCATGTGAATTTATTTGACATGCATGATAAGATCAGATATTTATTTTTTGGTAAATGAATTGTTACACGTATGAGACATGAAATTGTGCCTTATGATGAATTGTATGATGTTTGTCGTAATACCACCTACGATTGGGGTATCGAAAAGTAATACCACCGTAATGGGGTATCGAAAGTAACATCCCCATATAATTGGGATGTCGAAAATAAGTAATACTACCTAAAAAGGAGTATCGATAGTAACACTGTCACAGGTTGGGGTGTCGAAAAAAGAGAAATACCACCATGTGCACATGAGAGGTATCGAAATGGAAATGTCCCCGACAGGAGGGTGACATCGAAACACTCCTCGTGAGTAGGGGTGGGCAATGGGACGCCATTGTCATGTGATGTGTGAAATTATGGCATGCCGGCAAGAGGCCAATTTGATTAGGAGGTCTTTGGACCGCTTGGACTGAACTAGAATTTATCTGGTATATGGAATGTGATGTATTGAGATGAGGTTATTATTGATATTAAAAGTATTTTCTTTTATATATATTATCTTGGAAAATTAGCAGGTGCCATGGACAGTTTTTCCGGTTACCGCGCCGGCTGAGAACAATGCTATTTTCGAAAATATTTTTTTAAAAACTGTATTGTTGATCACTGGGATTTTATATCTCATTATTAAGCATTGTTTTCAGAGCATGAGGAGGACGTCATTGAGACTGAAGAGGCGTGAAGACTTAGTGGACTCCATTAGTTAATCTTTCTAGTTTGGTTAGTCTATTCTTAAATAAGGAGCCGTATGTGGCTAGACGCATTTATTTATCGTTGGGATTGTAATTAGACACCCGGTTTTGAGGCTTTTGATTTTTTTTATATCTATATTCATTACATGGATAACTTAATACTATATTATTTAATATGAGGCATTTTTAGACTTTAATATTTTTTTTAATTTTTCTTTATGAGATATATGTTTTAATTAAACGTTTTAAAGGATATTTTACTGATTTAATCTTGGGATTACTAATGTAACAAAGGGACGTTACAATTTGGGTGATGCTTGATTGTGATATATGTTGATATTGATGTTAATGATTTCTAATTGGATACTTGATGGTTGTTTATTTGATTTAATATGAAAAATTGCCTAACATGATCGTCCTTTGGCCATTCGGCCTTGACTGGTTAAATGGGTTCCATGTGGAGTTAAATTGTTTGAATAATTTTTATGAGGATTGAATGAATATATAAGAGTACAAAAATTGGTTTGGATTGATTTGGATGTGTATATTAAGAGATATGAATTTATGAGTCCTTAAGGACTAAAATGCAATTTCTGAGAATTTCAGAGGCTGCACTAAAATTCATGTTCTTGAGTGTGAAGATTGTAGTCCTTGATGAGACAAAACCATAGAAATTGGTTTGGTGTTAATTGGATTAATACATAAAAAGTTATAAGTTTTTTTTTGTAAACAAGGACCTTTTTGCAATTATTGTAAAATATTTGGGCAGAAACATAATTTCTGGAAATTTTAGGGCAACTAAAAAATATTTCTAAATAAATTGGTTTGGTGTGATTTGAAGTTATAAATAAAAAGTTACAAGGTTTTAAGTGAATAAGGACCTTTTTGTAATTAATGAAAGTTTAGAGACTAAACTGTAATTTTCTAAAATTTATGTAATTGGACAGTGAGAAACTGTTTTTCATATATATTAAACTGTTCTAAAACTCCAAAATGAGTTTTGGACTATTAAAGTGTAAAATCGTTGAAAAAAGATTTACGCGATTTATAAAATTAACGAAGTTCGGTTAAATTCTTAGAAATTTTGTATAAATGGAGATTTAGATGTAAAATCAGTGTTTCAAAATTTTCATATGATTAACATAACCTAGGAGAGTAATACATTTGAGGTGAAGAACCATGTTTTCAAAAGTATGGCTTTTGGGCTAAATTCGGTAAAAAGCGATGAAAACGTCGTTAAACGTTTTTAAGGATTTTCGAGATTTTTTTTTTGAGAAACTGATACCTATGTAGCTTTGATGGAAATTAATCTTGACAATTGATTTGATTTTATCTACAGGTTTTGGTTTTAAGCCAAAAGGATTTTAGTCTTCAAAGACGAGTTTTTACATTAAAATGCAAAAACCTAAGTCAAGAACGACTTGGTGAAAATACAAACGTAATAATTTATGACGTGGGGTGGAACACGACCTTATGTCATAAAGTATGGGTAATTTATTATCCATATTCCATAAAATTTAATGGACGTAGAATGATTTGTTTTCTTGGAAGCCAAAGAAAAAGGGCCAATTAGAAAAGTACAGAGAAATAAATAATTGGACTTGTGTTCCAATCTCATAACGTGTTAGGACTTTTAATCAAGTGTTTTAAGATATCTTTTCACAAATATGAAAGGTTACTTGAGAACTTCAGCTCAACGTTAAGTACCGTAATTCATATTTAAACGTGAAAGAATTCCGAGGGAAGCAAGATGTTATCCGATGGAAAGACAAGAACACATTTTCCGACAATTTTGCTTAAACACATAGTGAAACTATGTTCTGTAAGGCCGTTGTGCCTAGGAGAAGAGCTAACACTTTAATGCGGGTACGAATTCCGTAGTGGCGAATCTTGCTTATTAGAGGGGGTGTCGGGGTATGAAATACTCACATAGGCCCAATTGGTAGCTCCTCTGTGGCGTGGTGATCTTGCAATGCACCGACATACTCGACTAGATACTATGTGTTTTCTGGTGGTGTAGGATGTTCCCGAAAAAGCCTATGACGTGCACGCCCTCTACTATTGACACATTCTTTATTACCCAAGGCTGGTACCTCCAGAACAATCCTCCAAACCACTCTCTCTGACTGTTCTTAAAACCATGGTATAGGAATTCAGAGGTCATTCCTCAAGTCTTAGATGTCTTCTATCTAGGAAAATGCGATGTTGTGGTCATGTTTCTGTGAAACATTATTGTTTTGTTATGAGTGTAGATATGATTGATAATTGTTAATTGTACGTACCTGAGAGTCGTACCACTACATGTCTGCCTTATGTGTAAGATAAATGGAAATCTCACCTCTTTATTTTAATATTGCCTATGTCGGCTGGCTATGTGTCTTCTGTATTCTTTTGAGAAGATTGAAACGTCAAGATGTCGCTTGACCAACACATCGTAGAGATTGAGGTTCGAGTATGTGGACGTTATGTTGGAGTTTCTAGTGGACGTCTTCCAGACTATCGATAGTTCATAGATCAAGTTTTTCTCTTGGAAGAGGAAATGGCTTAGTTCGAGAGTTACTATTGTAGTAGCTCTAGTAGTTTCTTTTGTGACGATGTCGGTAGTGGACTCAAATAGAGTTTTCACTAGATCTCGTCAGTTGGGTTTGTCTTTCTCACAATGTGTAAGAAATGATTGTCTTTTCTATTTTAGTTTGGCCAGCTGGTTATGTTTGGGAGTTATTGTAACTGTCTATGGAGCTGCGACTCCAAGTATCTTATATTTTAGGAGCTGCGTCTCCACATCTTTATGTTGAGTCTGTACATTCGATGATTTCTGTTTATGAGTCGGGTTGGGTATTATGTAAATGATTTTCGAACTCATGACCCTAAATGCGATAATGGAATATTTGATTGTCCATTCATTTAAAACAAAGTAGTTATATTTACGACTTACGAAAAAGAAAAAAATTACCCCATTCTTTTATAGCCAATTTTAATTAACCTACTTTTCGGCCTTAAAACGTCACTTAAGATGTAGCACTCGAGAAGGGTGTTACACTATCCAAGGGGTTCACCCATGGTTTGGTGAACTGCCGACGTTGGTGCTTTTATGGCCAATGTGAATATGTAACTCCGAAGTTGACTTCCTGAGATAGTTGGATCCACATGTATAACGGAGTAGCGGAGTAGTGTTGCATCGCATAACATATGTTGATTGAGATGATATGTTGTTTTGTTATTTAATATTGATATTGTGTTGTATTGCTATGCCATGCTATGATGTATGTTAATCTTGCTTAACTACTTCCATGCTGATGTGTTTACATGATTTCTTACTCCATGTTTTTCCCTGTTTCTGTTGTTGCATGTATCTCTTATGTAGAGGACGGTGAGCAGCCAGTGGAGGAGTGACACTGAGGAGCCGCGGATCTAGTTAGGATGCTTAGTTATAGTTGTTAGTTTTATATAGTTGTTTCAGTTGTATTTCGAGGATTTTATCTCTGAACGGTTATACCAGCTCTGTATGTGACATCAGGGTTGGGTTATGTTTATGCTATACGTTGTTTATGTTTTATTGTTTTAAAACTATGTTCTTCCACTTTAAGTGTTACAATGTGGTATCTTTCTATCAAGTTTTATTTTTATCAAACATATGCATGTTTTTATATTACCTCTTTTAAGTAAATGTTTTATATTAACGTGCGGGGTAGAAGGGTGTCACATTTAGTGGTATCAGAGCAGTTCGGCCCTATCCGGACGAGGTATGAGTTTGTTGCGAGTCTTCTGTGTATTTTCGTTTGAATTATCTATATTAATTATAGATAATGATGCTTTAGTGTAACACCCTGATTTTCGTATAAGGGATTATGTTACTATGGATGCCAAGTTGTTGTTGTTATTGTTGTTGTTGTTGTTGTTGTTATTATTATTATTATTATTATTATTATTATTATTGAAGTTAGTATTGTTATTTATATAATTGATAATGTAATTGTGATTAGTGTTATAGTATTTTTATGCTTATACATATATATGTATGTATATATTATTACATATGATAATATGTATATTAATATATGATTATTTGCATTAATATGAGATTGTGTCTCTTAATGTGTGACCTTATATGGATATATGATTTTGTTTGTGATTTTATATGTTAATATATGATATGTGATTTTATTAATAATAAGTGATTAAGAATGATATGATGCGATATCATGTGATTTAGTATTTAAATCGAGATAGTATATCTCTTAGGTTTTAGTCCATCAACCAATCAGATTTGAGTCCTTATTAACAAAGGATCATCCTCTTTTTAGTTACTTCTTAAGATCTTATCATAATCTCTTAAGGATCTTATCTATAAATAACTATCAAATCTATCGCTAAACTTCCATCAAACTTTTGACCACCTTAGATTCCGATTTACGATTAAATTAGTATACATTGATTTGTAGATATTTCTTTGAGATTTCTAACAACACCAAGAATGCCTCAATCGGAAACTTGTAGCTCAGGTTATGGTCAAAATACCGATCTGTATACAGTTTGGGCTAAAATAGGAGCTCGTTATGCCCCAACTTGTATTTATACCATAAAACTCGACCTAAACCCTATTTGTCATATTGTTAAACTCAAAATAGCTGCCTCTCTTCATCTTTCTTAGTTTTCCCTTGAACCCCTTGAAATTCTTGGAGTTTGTGAGTCCGTTTGGGAGAGAAGTTACCCGTGTTAGCATCGTTTAAGGTAACATAGTTATCCATCAATAATCTCATTTTCCCTTTCTTTTGAATTGGGGATTAATTGGTTATTATCTTCCCTTCTTGTTTGACCAAGACTTTAGGAACTCGTCGAGCCGCTCGAGGGAACGTGTCTAGTTTGCTAACGTTATCGTTTTGGGAATCTTCATTCTAGGTATGGGGAGAAGGATAGTGTATACATTAGGCAAGGGGGTAGCATAAGATGAGGGGTCCCCATAACCCCGTTATTGTTGTTAATTGCTATGAATGCCTATTCATTATATGTTGTTATTAATTGTTATTGATATTGCTCCGTTTAGTATGACTATGCCTAAACTGTTGTTGATGCCATGATCTGCCTGGTTGTATACGTTAATTGTTATAAATGTTAATTGGTTGATGGTATGATCAATGTTTATGATTATCATGTTGTTCGTCAATGATGTATAATAGTTGAATCTGTTCATGATCTGATTATGATCATTATGTTGTTGTTGATATGCATTGACTGGCTGAATGTTGATTGGATGAGGCTGTGTTGTTGTTATGATGAACACGTTAATAAGACCCTAATCAGTTTTAAATAGGACTCTTAGTTAACATAGGATTTAAGGGGTTAATTCCCTAATGCTTCATAAGACATGAACTGTTAGTGAGAGGTGAGGTTTTATGCCGACTGGATTAGTCAAAGGACCCTAGGATCTGATTTGATAGTGTTATGGAGTTTTGACTTTAAGAATACGTATGAATCTGCCCAGAACAGTACGGCTTCCCCAGGAGCACAACCGTGTTGAATAGGGAGCACGCCCGTGCTCCCAGTTACATTCTGGAAGGTAGGTCGCGCATTGAGCACGGCCGTGCAGGATAGTGAGCACGACCGTGCTCCACTTAAGTGGTAGCACGACCGTGCTGGGGTGAGCATGTCCGTGCTCCCCTTGCTGGTCAGAATTTGAAACTAAAGGAATAAAGGGGTGTTTCACCCTAGTTGTCCCCAATAATGCAATAATACATCAATCGAATGAAGAAGAGTTAGATAACTTAATTAAAGGATTAATTAAGATAACGAAGAATAATAAGTTGGTTAAGTCGGTACCATTGGGTTACCACACGTTGATACACTTTGGTTCTTTTTGGCCAAAGTGTCCTCGATGATTTTTGGTCGAGGCGTTGATGAGTTGAACCCTGGTACTTTTTGGCCAAGACGTCGATGTTGATGTTGTTGATGATGGTGATAAGTCTTAGGTGCTTATCGGTCCGAGCAAAGGAGGTGGATTATTTGTATGTCGTTTGCTCATGCATTTGTACGTTGAAGTTGATTAGTGGGGGATGTTCAACATAGGGGAGGTCGTCCAAGTTATGATGATCTGGCCTAAGTCTCGGGTGGTTCATCCAAGGTTTGGTGAACCGTACACCCCGAGGCGGCGTATCTTGTTATGATACGTCGGCTAACCAAGGAGTTCACCCATGGTTTGGTGAACTGCTGGTGTTGGTGCTTTTATGGCCAATGTGGATATGTAACTCCGAAGTTGACTTCCTGAGATTGTTGGATCCACATGGATAATGGAGTAGCGGAGTAGTGTTGCACCGCATAGCATATGTTGATTGAGATGATATGTTGTTATGTTATTTAATATTAATGTTATGTTGTATTGCTATGCTATGCTATGATGTATGTTAATCTTGCTTAACTACTTCCATGCCGATGTGTTTACGTGATTTCTTACTCCATGTTTTTCCCTGTTTCTGTTGTTGCATGTATCTCTTATGCAGAGGACGGTGAGCAGCCAGTGGAGGAGTGACTCTGAGGAGCCGCGAATCTAGTTAGGATGCTTAGTTATAGTTGTTAGTTTTGTTTAGTTGTTTCAGTTGTATTTCAAGGATTTTATCTCTGAACGGTTATACCAGCTCTGTATGTGACATCAAGGTTGGGTTATGTTTATGCTATACGTTGTTTATGTTTTATTGTTTTAAAACTATGTTCTTTTCACTTTAAGTGTTACAATGTGGTATCTTTCTATCAAGTTTTATTTTTATCAAACAAATGCATGTTTTTATATTACCTCTTTTAAGTAAATGTTTTATATTAACATGCGGGGTAGAAGAATGTCACAATAAGAAAAAGGTCCAGTTAGATAAGAAGGCTAAGAACATCATTACTACCGGTGTTAGTATTGATGAGTTCTTTAGAATCTCCACTTGCAATTCCGGCAAGGAAATGTTGGAAACACTTGAAGTGGCCCATGTGGGCACAAGTGAAGTATGGAGATCTAGAATGAATACTTTAACACATGTGTATGAATTGTTTAGAATGATGCATGGTGAATCTATATGTGATATGCAAAAACGTTTTACATATATAGTTAACCAATTATGCGCTCTTGGTAAAGTATTTAACAATGAGGATCTTATTAACGAAGTTCTAAGGTGTTTGAATAGGTCTTGGCAACCTAAGGTGACGGCTACTGTGGAATCAAGAAATCTTTCAACAATGACACTTGCTACTCTCTTCGTCAAGCTTCAAGAGCATGAACTTAAGATATAAAGACTTAATGAGAGTGAGGAGCAAGACAAGAAGAATAAGAAGGGCATAGCCTTGGTTACATCCTTAAGAAAGGAAGACCTAAGTGATAGTGATGATTCAAGTGAAGATTTCCAAGAAGATCACCTAAATTTGTTGGTGAGGAAATTTGGAAAATTTCTCAAAAGAAGAGCCAACTTCAAGAGAGGCAACTTCAACAATAAGAAGTTCACAAAGAATGAGAGCACTTCCAACCCAACTTGCTATGAATGTGGAAAACCTAGTCACATGAAATATGATTGCCCCAACTAAAAGAAGAAGAATGATAAAGATGAGAAGAAGGGAAAGAAAGACAAGAAGGGAAATAAAGTATACATAGCTTGGGAGGAAAATGAGATGTCATCCTCAAGTGATGAATATGATCAAAGTGAAGAGGCCAACCTATGTTTAATAACTTCACATCAAAGTGAACACGAGATATGCTTGAAAACACTATGCAAGGCGTGGTACTTGGATAGTGGTTGCTCTATACATATGACCGGAGACATCTCCAAGTTTTCTCATCTATCTCCGAGAAAGAGTGGTCATGTCACATATGGAGATAACAAGGGTAAAATTCTTAGAGTGGGTAAGGTTGGTAAGAATTCTACTACCACAGTTGATAATGTGCTATTGGTTGAAGGTCTAAAGCATAACTTGTTAAGCATTAGTCAACTATGTGATAAGGGCTTTAAAGTTGTTTTTGATGAAAAATGTTGCTTAGTTTAAACTTTAAAGTATGCATGATAAACAAGTTAGGTTTTTAGGTAAGAGAAACAATAACATATATATGCTTGATTTGAATGAAATTTCATCTTCCATACAATGCTTGATTAGTAAAGATGATGATGCATGGCTGTGACATAGAAGAATTGAACATATTCACATGGATCGCCTTAATAAACTTATCTCTAAAGATTTAGTGATTGGTTGCCTAAAATAAATTTAACAAAGATGGTTTATGTGATGCATGTCAAAAGGTTAAACAAACAAGAGTTAGTTTTAAACCCAAGAATGTTGTTTCTACTTTTAGACCTTTGCAATTGCTTTATATCACTAATACAGAAAATGGCTTTAATAGATGTTTTTTTTACCTTTAGTAGCGCTTCCAAGCGCTATCTATTCACCCACTACTGAAGGTAGGAGAGATTCAATAGCGCTTAAAAAAGCGCTACTGAAAGTGGGAATAGGTAGCGCTTCCTTGAGAAAGCGCTGTCTAAAATTAGAAATAAGACACTCTATTGCATAGTTTAGGCAGCACTTTCTCAAGGAAGCAATGTCTAAAGTTTGCAATAGATAGCGCTTTTTCAAAGAAGCGTTGTCTATTCCTCACTTTAGACAGCGCTTCCTTGAAGAAGCGTTGTCTATTCCTTTTATTTATTTATTATTATTTACATTGTTTTTCTACATTTCCCACTTGCACTCAGCAAGGCCAAGACATTAAACAATTTATCTATCCCACTGCACTCAGCAAAACTTAACAAAACCATGCATTTACATATATATTATAGTGTACAAAGCTTACATAAAACATTGATAAGTATATATAAACCTACACTAGACAACTATAGCTAACCAATGCATGCACACACTACTAACAATATATACAAGCTAACCAATACACTAGTAATTCTACACAATTTTTGCATGTGGCTTCCGTCATAAACAAGCTAACCAACACACTAGTAATTCTACACTATTTCTGCACATGGCTTCCATCTTCTACCTGATGGCAACAAATCCTTACATTCGGCCTGCATAAGATACACACACAGATCACTTACACATACACAAGTCTAATATTATAGGAGAGACACTAGCTAGCATAATATCATAGTATGTTGTACCCTTTAGTTGCTAATAAAATTCATAACATAGAGACATCATTCTTCCTTAAGTTGAGTAAGTTGATCATCAGAGTATCTGACGCATATACATTCAGGAAAGTACTGCAAAATGAAAATTAAATCAAGTAAGAATTAAAGTAAATTTGAATGATCAAATGTAAGAGTAAATAAATTATATAAATACATATGATTCCCATTAGAATGAGTCCTTCTTACATTTAAAGCTTGTGAACCTGACTGCTTTGCCGAAGGAGCTCTCTTGCAAATGGTAAAAATACCCAAAACGATGTTTGCACCAAAGTTTTCCACAAATATGATAACCTGCCATAATAAAGGAATTAATTGATTAGAACACAACATGCCACAATTTTATATTGTTCTTTTCAAGTCTCAATGACTCAATATATGCCAATGATGACATCCAGAATTAGAGTGGAAAAACACAAGTTCTAACAGGAGAGACATTAGTATAAGCTCAAAACATAAGCAAGTTTCTTCCTTTTCAAGATAACTACAAAGACAAAATGTTTTTGTTTGATTATCTGACATACCTTCCAGCTTAGAGTCCGATCAATTTGACCAGCAACATATGAAGCAAGTCTAGAATCATCAGCCTGAAAGGACCAAAGTAACAATTAGTGATTATAAAGGTAAGAACATTAATAGACAAATAATTTGGTAATAACTAATCTTACTTTGTCCATCTTTCCAAGGTCCAACCCTTCAAAATTCTTCAATGTCAAAAATGGTGGCAAAGTGAATCTGTAAGAAACAATTTATAAGTACTTTTAATTTCATGATTTGAACATGTTACAAGGTTGAAGAGTTGTACTACCTGTTCTTGATATCAGCTTCTCTGCGTCCTAGCCTTGGTGTATCAACAGTAAGGGCAATGGCTTTGAATCCAGCCCTTTCAGCTCTCCTCACAAGCTGAGCAACCACATTCCTGTCCCTGTACACCTGAAGAAATTGACAAAAGGTGAACATATCATGTAAGTAAAACAAACTATTGCACAAAATTCTAATGAAACAATGAATTGAGCTGAAAGAAAGTTTTTAAGGCTTACATATAGCTGGAAAAAGCAAATGCTAGACCCTGTTGAAGCAACCTCTTCAACACTTGAAGTAGCCCAAGAGGACAAAGTCTGAAAGATCCAAAAGGCTACTCATAAATAAAGAACATTGAGCCTAATATCTTAGGAAGCAAGGATACAATATAGGATACAGATAAAATACGACATGAATACAGAGATACGATAAGTTTTAAAAATTATAGGACACAACTATCATACAAGATATAAAGTTAGTGTAAGATTATTATAAAAGCACAAATCTTAAATAGAAGGAGAGAAATAATGTTTTAAAAGTTACTACGAGCCATTGTAGACATTGTAAATTACTGATATTTATCTAATTATTGTGGCATTTTCATATACAATGGTATAAAATTTAAAAAAGAAGTTATAGTGGAATATAGTTAAGAGTGACTATAAAGTATCCAAATAACTATTTTGAAGTGTCTGTGCTTCATAATAGCTGCATGAATATGATAAACAACAAATAAATTCAAAAGCATATAATCTTTTGAAGTTAATTGAGTGGTCATGAATGAAATCATCCGCAAGAAGTGACAAGGGCATTATTCACAAGGCAGCAACACAGATCCTCAGCAAATCCTCCAATTACAAGTTACAAAATTGTCTCTATTAAATCATTGATTTAGAAGGGATATTCCCTCTTAAGTGATTATAAGATGCTTGTTATGAAAAATAATTTGTACCGAGTATATGGTGATTAATCAAGTGAAGCACTTCTAGATTTCTAATTAAGAGGAACATAAACATAAAAGAGAAGTACCATGATTGTTCCAGCTGCTGATGCAGCGCTTGCTGTTGCAAATTTTCCTGCATAAGAAGACACTATCATGGAACGCAAATTCAAGCTCTTGGTAGTTAGTTTAATAGTGTTTTAATAAAAAATGGAATCCATAATTAAATTATTCCAGATTAAAATATCAACAACTTTAAATTTCATGTTACTGCCTTCCAATGTTTGAGGATATAGTCCTCTGTTTTGATGAAATGGACAATTCCTTTTCAAAAGCACTACCTTCCAATGTGACTCATAAAATAGATATGGTTGAGTTTGAATTATTTTGTATCATTGGATAATTGAAAATTGAAATGGTATTCCCAAACTTTTTATCTGTTAGTAGTTATATATGATAGTAATCATGGACCCCATTGTTTTAAATTTTAGACCGAATCAAAATAAAATGACTGTACATTTAGAAATAAATTCCCTTCTTGGCATATTAACAAACAGACAAATGCACCAAGCATGCCAACAGAATGCAACAAGTCCATCAACAATCTATTCAATCTCGAAAAATCCCAATGTGCACATGATTGAAAAACCTATATTGGACTCCTCAAAATCCACTGACAAGCAATATTTTGTTATAAGACATTGTGCATAATAAGTATCCCGGAACCATCATAACAAGCAAACAACCATTACAAGACATACAAAGTTTTACCAGAAATTTTTGTAACAAGTGGAAATGATGGATAAGAGCATGGAGAACTTATCAGATAAGATGCTAATGATTACACCTTGAACCAAGATTACAGCAGCTATTGAACCAAGATTACAGCCTAAACGAGTTCAAAATCAGAGGAAAAAAATCATGGAATTTTGAGACAAGTAATTTCATATAAAAACAATATGAAAAAATGATGTTTAATCAGAGTAGTACCTGGAGGTTGGTGCATTTTCACAAGGAGGTGCGGTTGGAACAATGGAGAAAGAAGGTTGAGGACGAGCAGTGACGAACAAGGATAGCGGAGGCGACGAATAAGGACAGCGGCATCGGCGTAGAAGACGTACGACGGTAGCTAGACAGAGGCGCGAATGAAAAGAGAAGTCTATGTTGCTGGACAAAGGCACGGACGAGGGAGACGGTGGTGAAAATGAGAAGGCACGGAGTGAGGGTTTCTCTGATGGAGGGAGACGGCGTCCATGAGTAATGAGGGTTAGGTTGAGCAATGACGGTGGTTGTGGTGACTGAGTGTAGGTCACACGAAGTGTTCAGGAAATTGTGTGGGAGAGGGGCGTTTAATTTCTAGGGAAAGGAATAGACATTGCTTCCCCAAAGAAGCGCTATCTTAAGGTAAAAGGAATAGATATCACTTCCTTGAGGAAACGCTATCTATTCCTCCCCACCAACATTCAATAGCGCTTCTTTGAGGAAGCGTTGTCTTAGGGTAAGAAATAGATATCGCTCCTTTTAAGAAACTCTACTAAAAGTCTTCCACCTATTTTTAAGTAGCGTTTTTTAATGAAACGCTATTGAATGTGCGCTATTAAAGCCCTTTTTTGTAGTAGTGTATGGATTTATTTGGTCCTTCAAAGACAATGAGCTTTGGTGGAAACTACTATGCTTTGATTAATGTTGATGATTTTTAAAGATTTACATGGACATTATTTTTAGCTCATAAAAGTGATGCATTCCATGCTTTCAAGAAACTTGCTAAAGTGATTCAAAATGAAAAAGATTTGAAAATAGCAGCATTAGAAGTGATCATGGTGGGGAATTTGAAAACCATGAATTTGAATGTTTTTGTGATAAACATGGAATTGGACATAACTTTTCGGCTCCAAGGACCCCTCAACAAAGTGGAGTTTTCGAGAGGAAGAATAGGTCCTTAGAGGAGTTGGCTAGAACTATGTTAAATGAATCCAGTCTACCTAAATATTTTTGGGCAGATGCGGTTAACACCGCTTGCTATATGTCTAATAGAGTGCTTATTAGACCTATATTGTTGAAAACTCCTTATAAGTTATATAAAGGTAGAAAACCAAATATATGACATTTACATGTCTTTGGATGCAAATGCTATGTTTTAAATAATGGAAAAGATAATCTTGGAAAGTTTGATGCTAAAGCGGATCAAGCAATCTTTCTTGGTTATTCATCATCGAGTAAAGCATATAGAGTTTTCAATAAAAGAACTAAGACTATAGAAGAATCTATTCATGTATCATTTGATGAGACTAACCCCCCAAGGAAATGGGAAAGTGCATAATGATGATATTGTAGACACTAGAATGGATTCTCAAGAAATGCAAGCAAAGGACAATGTAGAAGAACCAAGCATGGAGCCTCAAGTTCAACAACAAAGAGATTAAGAATTTCCTAAGGAGTGGAGGATGACTAAATACCACCCAATTGATAAGGTGATAGTGACTTCACCAAAGGGGTAACAACTCGTTCTTCTCTTAGGAATGTATACCATTTTATGTCTTTTGTGTCTCAAGTTGAACCTAAGACAATTGATGAGGCTATTACAGATGAACATTGGGTAATTGCTTTGCACGATGAATTAAATCAATTTACAAGAAATGAAGTATGGGAACTTGTACCTAAACCTAATAATAAACAATTAATTGGAACTAAATGGGTCTTTATGAATAAGTTAGATGATAATGGTATAATTGTAAGAATTAAAGCAAGATTAGTAGCCAAAGGATATAATCAAGAAGAAGGTATAGACAATGAAGAAACGTATGCACCCATTGTTAGGTTAGAAGCTATTAGATTGCTTCTTGCTTTTGCATGTATTATGGATTTTAAGCTCTATCAAATGGATGTTAAAAGTGTTTTTCTTAATGGTTTAATTCAAGAAGAAGTTTATGTAGATCAACCACCTGATTTTGAAAACTTTGAAAAACCAATTTTTTTTTTTAAACTTAAAAAGAAAAGGCATGATATTTTGATTGTACAAGTATATGTTGATGACATTATATTTGGAGCCACTAATGAATCTATTTTCAAGGAATTCTCGAAACAAATGCAAGGTGAATTCTCCAAGTATTGCAAGGAACTACTCAAAAGGTTTTACATGGAGAAAGTAAAAGAAGCATCCACATCAATGGGCACATCCTCCTATCTTGATAAAGATAAACATTGTAATCCGGTAGATGTAACGAAGTATAGAGTTATAATTGGTTCTTTACTTTATCTTACCGCTACTAGACCGGATATAATGTGTAGTGTTTGCATGTGTGCTCGATATCAATCAAGTCCTAAAGAATCTCACCTAACCGCCATAAAAAGAATAATGAAATATTTGTTAGGTACAACTAATGTAGGATTTTGGTATCCAAAAGGATCTAGTTGTAGTTTGGTTAGATATTCGGATTCAGACTCTGCCTAATGCAAACTTGATAGAAAAAGTACAAGTGGCACATGTCATATTTTTGGTAATTGCTTAATATCTTGGTTTAGTAAAAAACAAGTAAGTGTTGCTTTATCAATCGCCGAAACTGAATACGTTGTGGCCGGTAGTTGCTGTGCCCAAATTCTTTGGATGAAACAACAATTACTTGATTATGGAATAAAATTGGACCAAGTTCCAAGTAGATGTGATAATACAGGTGACATTAATCTATCCAAGAATCCTATCCAACACTCTAGAACTAAACATATTGAAATAATGCACCATTTCTTAAGAGATCATGTTCAAAAAGGAGATATTGTTCTAGACTTTGTTGAATCAAATATACAATTAGCCGATATCTTTATCAAACCTTTTCCCAGAGAAAATTTCTTCTATATAAGAAGATAACTAGCGATCATAGATGAAATATGCATTGATTGATTTTATATGCTATGATTTTTTGGATATATGTTTATTTGCTTCATCTCATATATATTGATCTTTAATCTTATGCTTGTAACTTCTATAATTCTTAATATTTGAATGAAAATTCGAATATTTTGAGTTTTAGAAGGTTTTGTACTGTGGATGAGCAATATATATGAATACAGTTAGCCAAACAGTAGATCACGTGCCTTTAAATTTACATGAAATGCAATTGGTATGCAAATTAAAGATGACGATGAGAAATGATTTCTCAAATTTCTCTGATATATCCTAGACCCCTGTGATGTTGCTTTTATGACCCCTGTTTTATACATTTCAAATGACTGTATTTGGTACACCTATGTTGGTATACATTTGACTCGGATGGATGTTATTAGTATGCATGCTATGGACCATATTTGATTTCTTTACTATTATGCATGTATGACATCATTATTATCATTTTGTGAATATTGTGTCTTTTCTCTCCAATATTATATGCTATTTGATAATGCCAAATGGGGATAAAATGTGTTCTTTTGTGTTTATTTTGCAGGACTCATATATGTAACACCCTTTTCGGGCGCTACATTGTAAGTGCCATTTTAAGGCCGAAAAGTAGGTTAATTAAAATTGGCTATAAAAGGATGGGGTAATTTTTTTTCTTTTTCGTAAGTCGTAAATATAACTGCTTTGATTTAAAGGAATGAACAATAAAATATTCCACTATCACAATTAAGGTCACGAGTTCGAAAATCATTTACATAATACCCAACCGACTTATAAACAGAAAGCATAGAAATGTACACAGACACTACATAAAGATATGGAGACGCAGCTCCTAAAATATAAGATACTTGGAGTCGCAGTTTCATAGGCAGTTACATTAACTCCCAAATATACCCAGTTGGCCAAACTAAAATAGAAAAGACAATCCTTTCTCATACGTTGTGAGAAGGATAAACTCAACTTACGAGATCTAGTGGAAACTCTATTTGAGTCCACTGCCGGTGTCATCACAAAAGGCATTACTAGAGTCACTACAAAAGTAACTCTTGAACTAAGCCCTTTCCTCTTCCTAGAGGAAAAACATGGTCTACGAACCCATCAACAGTTTGGAAGACGTCCACTAGAAACTCCAACATATTGTCCGCATGCTCGAACCTCAATCTCTACGATGCACCAGTCAAGCGACACCTTGACGTCTCAATCTTCTCAAAAGAATACAGAAGGCACATAGCCAGTCGACATAGACAAAATAAAAATAAGGAGGTGAGATTCCATTTATCTTACGCATAAGGCATACATGCAGTGGTACAACTCACAGGTACATAATACAACGATACTATATTTCTTTTATCTCCCATTTTAATTATGCAACTCAAAAGTCCGAGAATATACTATACCAAACTCGACGATAAGCTTATCAAGCATACCAGACACGGTTTGTCCATCGAAGGACATGAATAGAGAGAAACTGATTGAAACCGTATAGTCCCATTCCTACACAGCCTCAAGAAATATGCGATTCTAACATTGGACCTAATTTGATATTTTGGAACCGTATAGTCCAATTCCTACACAGCCTCAGCGAGACACTCACTTATAACGAGCATGGTCGTTCTCCTTAACAAGCACGACCATGCTTGTGACCCATAAAGTCACAAGGTACAAGCCTAAGAGAAGGGATTTCAAGTTTAGAAGTCCCACTTAGCCCTCAAACTAATTCTTAAGGCTTAACCACCCAAACAAGCATACAAAAGCACTTAACGGAAAAAATAGGGTGTTACAGGCTTCCTGGGCACAACAACCTCACCGAACATAGTATCAACTATGTATCTGTTCAAAATTGCCGAAATACCTCCAATTGGTCTATCCATCGGATAACCTCGTGATTCCACCAGAATCCACTTGTTGTCAATCTCTGACGGACGGTATTCTTGGGTACAAATCATCAGCTCTTCACTAATCCACAGCTCTCAAACAGACTTGTCATATTTGTGTAAAGATGTTTTAAGACACTTGCTTACAAGTCCTAACACATTATGAAATTGGATTGACAGTCCAATCATTTATTTCTTTACACTTTTCTAATGGAGCCTTTCTCTTGGCTTCCAAGAAATTAAATAACTCTTAGTCCATTAAATCTTATGGAGGTATGGATAATGAATTATCCACACTTTACAACAGATGGTCTTGCTTCACCATAAGTCATAAATCATTAAAGACTTAGGTTTTTCCATTTACTTGAAATACTATTCTTAGAGACTAAAATTCTCTTTTGTCTTAAAACTAAAACCTTTGGTTAAAACCAAATCATTTTAAAATCAAATTCCATTAAAGTACATAAGTACTAAATTCCTCAAAACTGTTTCTTGAAAAACATCGAAACTCTTAAAATATCATTTTATTACTTTTTACTGTATTTCAACTTAAATTCCATATTTTCACAAATATAATTATTTTTCTCAAATGATTCACTTTCCTAAGTTACCATACTTATGTTGAAATATTAAAATATTAATTTCAAACTCTACATCATTGTTTTCTCAAAAATCTTTAAAAACGTTTGACGACGGTTTCACCGCTTTTTACTGGTTTTAGGCCCAAAAGCCATAGTTTTGAAAATATGATTCTTCACATCAAATCCGTTACTCACAAAGGTTATAATACTTATATTAAGATGTTCAAAACACTGATTTTATAATTTCCTTTCCATGTATACAAAATTCCTAAAATATTGACCGAACGTCGTTAAGTTTGTAAATCGCGTAAATCGTTTTTCAATGATTTTAAACTATAATAGTCCAAAACTCATTTTATAGTTTTAGAACAGTTTAATAGGTATAAAAAAACAGTTTCTAACTGTCCAGTAACATAAATTTTTGAAAATTGCAGTTTAATCCCTAAACTTTCATTAATTACAAAAAGGTCCTTATTCACTTAAAACCTTATAACTTTTTATTTATAACTTCAAATCACACCAAACCAACTTTTAAAGAAATATTTTTCAGTTACCATCAAATTTCCAGAAATTATATTTATGCTCCCAATTATTTTACAATATTTTCAAAAAGGTCCTCATTTACAAAAAAGCTCACAACTTTTTATGTATTAATCCAATTAACACCAAACCAATTTCTATGGTCTTATATTATCATTTACTTCAACTGTGTGACATATTTTCATATTTATAGTTCAGTCCCACAATTTTCCAGGAATTGCATAAAAGTCCCTAAATATTCATAAATTCATATCTTTTAACATACATATCCAAATCAATCAAAACCAATTTCTATACTTTTATATATTCATTCAATCATTGTAAAAATTATTCAAACAAATTTACTCAACTTGAAACCCCATTAATCAGTTATGACTGAATGGCCTAAAATAATTATATTAGGCATTTTACTTAACAAATCAAGCAAATAACAATCATGGTTCCAACTTAAGGTCATTGGAACCAAAACAACCATATGATATATCATACCACAACCAAGCATCAAATCAAATTCTCCAAGTGGATCACACACCTATAAATCAATAATTTACACTTGTGGGTTACAAAACCATATACACTAATTAAACCATCAACATATCTATATTAAGGTAGGATAGTAGTAATCTCCCCCCTTACCTCTTGTAGATCACTTGAAACTCAAGTAGTAGAAGGATGTTGTTCACCTAAATCACAAGGTTTTGAACCCACAAAACCTAGCCATGAACAATCAACAAGAAATCAAGTTAGAGATTGAAGAAAATAACCTAAACCTATTTGAACATAAGTTCGGCCAACTCAAAAAGAAATAGCTAGGGATCTCAAAATTTTTCAAGCTCTTGGATAATGAAAATAGAAGTCATATGGAGATCATAGAAATTGATCTCACATTAAAATGATTTTTCTATGATTTTCTAGAATTATTTGAAAAACTAGATCTAGGAATTGGATATTGAAGAAATCATGGATTTAAGAAGAAAACTTGTGATGAAAAGTGAAGGTATGATTATGGATCATAAGGATATACCTTTGGAATCTCAAGAAATGATCAAGTTCTAAGACTTCCTTTGCAAATCAAGTATACGAACTTAAGTGTTTTTGTGAGAAAGTTGAAGGACATGAGCCAAATGAAGTGAAAAGGAATGTCCAAGTGTGGTCTTAAGGAGGGTGGCCATGAGCTTCTAGGGATCAAAAGGTAAAAATGTTGCCATGGCAAACTTGAAGTTACAATGAAGGATTAAGGGTATTTTGGACATTTCACACAACCATCATTACACGCATTTAATGCATGATGACTAACCCCTATGACTCATCACCATGAGTCATCATAGATTACTCATTATCCTCATCCGTCGATCATTACATGCATTTAATGCATGTTTTTGTCTCTGAACCCCGTTCTCGATTCTGTTGATCCCCGATCGTCGAGTAATCACCTGACTAACGTATAATAACCTATTTATTATGATTTTTTTTAAATAACCACTATATTTGGAAAAAAATATAAGAATCTAAACTGTTTCGTTCTCGGGTCAAAATTAGGTTTTCTGATCAGTAAAATCTTACTGTCAGTTAAAACGCATACCGGGTTTCGTCTGAATTTTAAACCTAAATTTTTACAGTAACATTATACCATAAGGTAGAGTAAAATTATGATTTTATTTTATCCAAAATCATTTTCTAGATCTCAGATAAAATATAAAGAATTACAAATTCTACCGATAATGAAAAACAGTAAAAACGGGGTGTTACAATACTACCACTCTAAAAAGAATTTCGTCCCCGAAATTTACCTATCTAAGGAAACGAACACGAATATCATTTCTTATATTGCATGTTCCAGATATACAACATACTTGTTTATCGAAACGTGACATGAATTATTTCCGAGATTAGACCGCCGCTCTGACTTATATTGTATTCGCTAAACCACCTGATAAAACAAATCATGCAAACCCCTTTTTAAACTCTCAATACTCGAAGCACACTCGAATAATTAGAATGTCAATAGAATGAAGCACACAAACTTCCGATAGATTGGGAAATTTGATTGATACCAACTTTGACTTTTGTTTCCGATGGTGATTCTAACACACCAACGGTAAATAAAAACTTAGAATTCGAACAAGAATTTTTCGGAGAGAGAAAATAATTCTCTAAACTTTACTCTCCCAAGAAAGAATAAAGTAGAATGAATAGAAAAACAAACAATATTCTCATATGTGAAAAAGTTCTTTAATATATTCTTGAATGTAAAGTGCCCGGCCGGTACATATTTACAAACATGACTCTAATAAAGCTACTCTTCCCACAAGAACTCCCTTCGAAGGAAAAATATTTGAAGGTAGTGATTCTATTTCTTTTCAAGAGTCTAAGACTCAAGTAAAAATTACTCTTGGTTTTTAAGAAAACCACATTAAAAGAATTTGTGAGTTTCCTCACTTAAAGTAATTCCAACTTGTTTGTCACAACAACAAAATGAATTGGCAAAATTTTCATCTGCCAGGAAATTTATAACTCTTTACCCACACAGACTAACTAGATATGATCTGTAAGAGATCACTCCATTTCTCAATTGCACTCATTTGTGAAAAACAGATGGTCGAGTTTACAAAACTCAATTCTCCACAATACATTAGTATCCCAATAGAGTTTTTCGACTAGAATGAGTTATTAAGAACTGTAATGGTAACCCTATTAAGGGATAACAGAGAATACAAATTCTGATAATTTCGTATACGACAAAGACAATAAAAAGATGCAACGATGCAATGAAACCAACTCAAAATAGGTTGACGATAAACTTAGACAGTACGTAGATAAATACATAGAGTACTTTACATTTCATAGGAAATCCAAATGATTTTCCATGAGAATTAACAGTCTAGTCAAAAGTCTACTTTTTTTTGAAAATAAAAGGCTAAGGCATGCATAGGCATCACAATAGAGAAGGTCATCCCAACTAGGTTGGCACCACCAGCCCTACCAATCATCTGCAGCACACCTAAATTTATTAAAAAGATAAAAAGAGTACAAAATACATGGGGGGACAAAGACCAAAACCCATGAGAGAATTAGCAGAATCTAAAGTTAGGAGAATCTACTTTATATAACATATTTCACTTAAAAGTATTCATCCGGTTGTGATACTTCAACCTAACGTATTACGAATGTGTCGCCCATTACGACTAACCACTGGTTTACACTTTACACCTTTGCGGATCATCACCTTTAACATACTATCCCAAAATCAAGTTCTTGCCTTAAGCTTTCCACAATCTCTAGAGGTATGCCCTGGCTTCCCACACTCAAAGCATATAATACCCTTGATGACACAGTCACGAGTTGCGTGTCCTTTACCACATTTCATACACGTCTGTGGAGGTATCACAGATGGACCAGACTCTTCGGTGCCTTTTTCGCACAACCTAGCGACATGTCTTGAATATCCACATTAAAACAAATGATGCCCTCAATCTTGAAGTTCTTTGTAGCATGGCTCATGCCACACTTCATGCACTTCGGTAGAGACTTCCTAGATGATCCATAACCTTTATTGCTACCACTAATCCACTTCTCTTTTGGGGGTGTCCACATTGACCATGCGTACGGTTTCTCCTGTAACTGTTTAATGTCTTTAAATTTCAGAGATTCAAAGCTTCTCTTCATACCATTACTCACTTCTAGATCTCGAGGATCTCGACACTTATCCATCAAGGAAACTACAGTAGTTTCAATGACAAGATTGTCTTCCTCATTTCAACCTTCAAATTTTCCTCTAACTTCCTGCACTTTCGCCCTTCCTTCAAATTCTTTAAATACAACTCCTTGAACTTAATCAGCTCTTCCAACTCAGCGGCATACTCACTGATAGTCATGTCCTCTTGTCCGTGCTGCAGGAACTCAATCTCCTATGCATGACTCACTTCAGTGGAAGCATACTTCTCTAAAAATCTGCTTCGAAACACATTCTAGGTGATCACTCTCTGCTCTGCCACTAACAGCTGGTGAGTTTCTTTCCACCATAATCCAGCATCTCCTATAAACATAAACGTTCCACAATCCCGGTTAATGTGGCCAGACTTGCCACACTTGAAGCAGATGATGTCGGGTTCCTTAAACTGGAGAGTGAAGTGATACGATGCGCCGCACTTGCCGCACTTCTTGGGCCTAGAGGTATTAGAATTACCACCCCTGGACCTATTGTGAGAAAACTGTGGCTTTCTTCCACTCTGCTTGAAATCCCATCGGGTTGGAGCATAACACTGCTTACCCTTATCCTTATCCTTCTGCTCAGTCTTCTTGCTACCCTGGCTGTCTGAATTCCTGTAGCTGGCGACTCTAGACTTGTAGGCATCCTCAAAGATCCTACATTTGTTCACTAAGGTTGGGAAAACTCTGATCTCCCGGTAACTAATTTCATGCTTGATCTCCGGATGAAGGCCATCCTCGAACTTTACACACTTTGACCGGTCATCCACCATGACCTGATAAGGTGTGTAGTACCTAGCTAGCTCCTCGAATCTTGCCGCATACTCTCCCACTGACAGATTCCCTTGTTTCAGTGCCAAGAACTCCATCTCTTTCTTGTCACATACATGAGAAGGAAAATACTTCTCTATGAATCTATCTCTGAACACAGCCCAGGTGACTGCTGTACCCTCAGCCACCAACCTCTGACGACAGTTCTCCCACCAGTGCTCAGCCTCCTCAGTGAGCATAAATGTGGCAAAGATAACCCGCTGTTGATCGTTGTAGTCCATAGCTCTGAAGATCTTCTCGATCTTCATCATCCAAAGTAAGGCTCCCTCGGAGTCATAAGCCCCTTTGAAGGATGGTGGGTTGTTGCTGGAACGTGTCGAGACCCTGAAACTATGCCGGTCCCACGTGATTCTTGTTCTAAACCTGGCCAATGGCATTTGCGAGAAGTGCCAAAGCATCGGCGATAGCTTGATCGTTCCTACCTCTTCCTGTCATTGGTAGCTGCATTTACCCGAGACAACAATTAAATATAGGAAACCAAGCAGGAAGGACTAACAGATCTTAATTCTAAAGCATAATTATCTATAAGAGTATAGACAATTCAAACAAGAGAACACAACAGACTCATAACAGACACATACCACGTCCGAACAAGGTCGAACTGATCAGATACCACTATTCTACCCCGGTCATTAATATAAAACATTTACTTAAAAGAGGAAATATAAAAATATGCATTTAATTGAATAAAATAAAACTTGGATAAAAAGGATTCACATCTCAACATAAACAACACGGAAATAACATAGTTTTTAAAAGATAAACATAAACATGACAGATAAAGAAAACCCAACCCCGATGTCACATACAGAGCTGGTATAATCGAAATCAGGATACATTACGGAAACAAACTAAAACTGAAACAACTAAACAACTAAGCATCCTAACTAGATTCGAGGCTCCCCAAAGTCACTCCTCCACTGGCTGCTCACCGTCATCTGCATAAGAGATACATGCAACAACAGAAACAAGAAACGGGAAACAGGAAACAGGGAGTAAGAAATCATGTAAACACAACGGCATGGGAATAGGGAATAAGATGAACATACATCATATCAGGCATAGAAACAAACATCATACATCATCACTTACATGCTACAAGTCAACAATCAATAGATGCTATGCGGTGCAACACTACTCCGCTACTCCGTTATGCATGTAGATCCAACTATCTCAGGAAGTCAGATTCGGAGTTACATATCCACATTGGCCATAAAAGCACCAACGCCGGTAGTTCACCAAACCATGGGTTAACCACCCGAGACTTAGGCCAGATCATCATAACATGGACGACCTCTGTAACACCCCGATTTTCGCTGCTTTGTAATATCGGTAATAAATATATAAAAATATATATTTTTATCCGAGGCTTGGAAAATGATTTTGGATAAACAAATGTCATTGCCTTGTTATACTTATTTTCATAAGGTTACGGGGAAGTTTTTGGTTGAAAATTCAGACGGAAGCCGGTCTGCCGTTTTCTGAATTTTCACTGACATTAAAAGTTTACTGCTCAGAAGACCTAATTTTAATTCGTGAAGGAGATGAAAAATGTGTTTATCGTATTTACTATGATACTGGAAGTTTTGAAAATTTTGGTAAAAAAATTAAAATATTATATTTGTTGCGGGCGTATACGTCGAGATTATCTCTAGGAAAAGCTTGCTCCAGATGAAACCCGGAGTCGGCAACGGAGCTAAGATGTTGGATTTGACCGACTTGACGAGCATTTATGACAAGCTTATCCGTGTCATAATGGCCATAATGGCGCATTTATGGCAAAGGGAATTTTTGCTATGAAATTACCATTTTACCCTTGTCTTTTTATGACAATTACAAGCCAATGCCATTGAGAACTTTGACCAAATCCAACCCAAACTACACGGCTACTTCCTCCATTCCAAGCACTTGGACATCACTTTTCCTAAGCCATAAATGAGCATTTATGTGAAGTGGATGAGTTATAAGGCAAAGTCATTCTCTCATCAATCACCCGAAACTGCCACGAAATTCTAACCAATTTCTACTCTGAATCTCGAAAAACTTTCAACATGAAAGTTGTTCATATTTATCTATTATTTCCAACGACATAAAAATCATCCAAAACTGACAAGTATGTTGAGAGATATACCCAAATTACTAAAACTGTTTTAGACCCTCACCATGTTCATCTTCTTCTCTAAGTTTCTCAAGAACACCAAGAGAAATTTGTGAAGAACATCATCCAAATCTTTATTTCCTTGAATCATCAAGAGGTAACAACTTCTTCTCTTGTCATTTAAATCATTTCTCTTCACAACTTTTGTAGATTCATGGCTTAGATCAACATGTTCTTCATTTACTTAAAGTTCATGAAACTAGATTCAAAAATTCATAACTAATTCTAGAAAAATCCTTTTGACATGAAACCAATTGCTATAATCTTATAATCATCTCTATTTTCATAATATAGAAGCATAAGATCATGAGAAATTTCTTTCCCTAATTTCTGGACTTGGCCGAACCTAGGTCAATGTTGTGTTCATAGGTTTTGTTTCATTTTCATGTCTTGATTCATGATTCAATCTTCAAATACCTTGATAGTTCTTGTATCCAAGTATATAGAAGATCAAAAATCAAACTCTCACCTATTGATTTCATAAAGGCCGAAACCCTAGTTCTTGGAACTAGATGAGTTTTGTTCAAAATTTTCATTAATGACCTTAGTAATCAAGCTATTAGTATGTATGCTTAATAAATCCAAGTTGGTTTATTAAACTAAAAATCCTAACCCTATGTTCTTGTGTTGGCCGAATCTACCATTTAGAGGGTTAGGATGGTTTTGATTCTTAACTTTGTTGTTTAGCCCTAATCCATTTCCTTAAGTATATTAGGATCATTAATCCATGACTTAATCATGATTAGAAATTTTAAGGATTTTGAACCCTAAAAGTCAGCCCTTGGCCGAAACCTAACCCTCATGAGCTAAGTATGTTGTTGTTTGATTTGATTTATTTTGGTTGCAATTCGTTGAAGGAAACAACCGAGTTAACTGATTTAAGTCGACGGAGGAAACCGGATCAAATCGGGAGATTGTTTGAAAATGTTAGTTTGAGTCTTCAAGAGGTAAGGGGAGCTTACCTGAGGTATTTTCTCAATAACTATTTGCTTTTAGTGTGGCTTATATGATTTATATGTGGTTTGTGATTAATTGTTTATGTTGTTTAGGATACGTTGTTTATCTGTGTATCGGTGATTTATCTGCTTTTAATTATCTGCAGTAGTATATTATGTTGCTATGATGCATGATCTGCCTGGGGATATAATTATGATGATGTTGTTGAATGATGAATGTTGAATGTTGTTTGAGAGGCCTGACAGTGGTCAGTGCACAACTGATTAATCAGATAAAAGATTTAATAAGATGTGGAAAGATTATATTCAACGTTTTATGGGGAATGTTGAAATATAATAGTGGTGGAAAATATTATTTTGAAAAATGATGAGTTTTTGAGAAATATTATTATTTTAAGGATTTATTAGTGTAAAATAAATTTATGAGTCACGGTGAGAGCGTAACCGTGAAATTTTTTTAGTACTGCTAATTTTTACGCAAGAAATTCTGAAATATTATAAAAAGTGATTTTGTGAAATTAATATTTGAAAATACCTTATTTATTATATAAGAAAATTATTTTAGAAGAAATGTCAAAGTTTGACTTAAAGACATTTTCTTTGAAAATGCTAAACGACGGCAAGTTTCGAAATTATTTACGAGGAAAGTTTAAAAACAACAGTACATATTTTAAGAAGAGATTTATTCTGAAATGATTTAAATTTTGAGTTGAAGTTTCAATCAAAAGAAGTTGTTGATGATTTGACGTTATTTTGGAAAAATGAGTTTCCAAAGGAAAAGTGGATTTTCTAAGAATTGACATTTTACCAACGAATTTCAAGTAGAAAGGATTTGCTGTAAATGAGTTTTACTTAATGACGTAAAGGATGATATAGAACTTAGTAACCGAGATGTCGGGGTACTAGTGTTCTTATGATGTTATCCTATTTTGGATTTGTTTTATTTCACAGACAAACTATGTAGAACGATGTAAAAAGATGTAAAAAGATGTAGATCGATGTAAAAAGATGTAGAAAGATGTAAAAACGATGTAAGACGATGTAAAAACGATGTAAGACGATGATATGGAACTTAATAACCGAGACGTAGGGGTATTAAGGTTCATTGTGTTGTAATCTGGGTATATATTTTAAGAAGTTAAAACGTTTTAAGTTGTTTTCTACTACCACGAACCTAAGACTGATTGCAAGGTCTAGGGGCTTCGTGATTGAGCACTCGGACTTTGAGGTCCTGTGTTGTTAATAAAAGATGTAAAGATGTTTTAAACGATGTTAAGTCGTAAGCTTTTGAGAGCTTCCATGTTTTAAAACGATGATGCTTTTGAGAGCATTAGATGTTTAAAATGATGATGGGTTGTAAGCTTTTGAGAGCTTTGACAAATAAAGATATAGCACAAAGAAAAGAGTTGAGAACAAAAATGTTTTTCTTGCATGCATTTGGCAGACGTGCCATGATCAAACGAGGGATTACCTTGCGGCGTCAGGGTAGATCGTACAAAGATATTCTTCATTGTGCCCAGGGTTTGGACAATGAGACCCCATCTACGAGGTTATCACTGTGCCACGATGTTGCACAGTGTGCGATGGGTGTGACTGTGGCGGTGTGCCTGTGGCAATCGAGTCTGATCAACTCATCACGAGGTTGGAGATATCTCATGAGATTAAGTACGAAGTTTTAGATGATGTATTGAAGTGTTCATGCATAGTTTTCCAACGTTGATGTTTGGGGTGTGAAACCCATTGATAAACGATATGATATAATATGAATGAATACGTTGTTATAGACATGTATATGTGTATGAGCCTTCTTTTGTGTGCATTTAGTTATGGTGATAAATCCATATATTGGCGTCTCACCCTTACAAACATATCAGAGTTGTACAAGGGGTATGATCTCTACAAGAAGAAGAAGGCTGTCTAGTTCGAGGCATGTTGTTGCAGCTTTTATCGGTTGTAGTGTCCGTTAGTTACGACCAGCTTAGGTAATATTATGTTTTGAGAATATAGTTGATTATGATTTAGGTGAGAAAATATATGAGGCAGTATAGTTGGATGATTTATATATATATATATATATATATATATATATATATATTTATATAGATATATATAAGTGTGATTATGTGAACGTTGTTGTGACGATGTTGAAAAGAAAAAAAAAATTTATCACCATATTTTGAAAAGATGAACGTTGAGAAAACATTATTTTCCGAAAGCAACCGGCAAATTAAGTTTTATTTCCACAAAAGGGTAACCATGTGATGACCCGAGTTTAGGGTGTCACAACCTCCCCTATGATAAACATCCCCCACTAATCAACTTCAACGTATGAATGCATGAGAACAACAGCAAACAAGGCAACCAGCTCCTCTACTTGGGCCAATAAGCACCCATGACTTATCACCATCATCAACACCTTAACCCTTCTGGGTCAAAGCCTCCTTAGCTAAAAAGCACTAAGGTCCAACTCATCAACATCCCGACAAAAAAGTATCTAGGGCACTTTAGCCAAAAAGCACCAAAGCGTAACAACGTGCGGTAACCCATAGGGCACCTACTTAACCAACTTATCACTCTTTGTTATCTTAATCAGTCTTTAATCAAGTTATCTACTTGTTATCAATCAATTAGTGCATTATTCCATCATTTGGGGATAATTGGGGTAAACACCCCTTTAATTCATTAATCTTAGGTTTTGACCAGTAGGGGGAGCACGGGCGTGCTTAACCCCCAGCACGGTCGTGCCGCCACTTAAGTGGAGCACGGTCGTGCTCACTGTCCTGCATGGTCGTGCTCAATGCGCGGCCTGCCTTCCAGAATGCAATTGGGAGCACGGTCGTGCTCCCTGTTCAACACAACCGTGCTTCTGGAGCGGGTCGTACTGTTCTAGGCAGATTCAATTAGGTTCTTGGAGTTTTGGCTCCCTAACACTCTCAAATAAGATCCTAGGGCCTTAACTAAATCACTTGGCATGGAACCTCTCCCCTCACTAACTCAGTTCATGTCTTATGAAGCATTGGGTAATTAATCCCTTAATTCCTATGTTAACTAAGTCCTAATTAAATCCGATTAGGGTCTTGTCAACATAACGGCAACATTCAACCAAACAATATCATAAATAACAATAGCCAATAGCCTTCTCATCATATCATCACAAATAAACTAATGGCATTCAACATAGCAATATTCATCAATATTAGCATTCAACATCATAACAACTATAACAAGAGGCATACTAGTTAGCCAACTAACAACATAACAATAACTCATACAACCAGGCAGATCTTGGCATCAATAACAGTTAAACATAACAGTTAACAATATACAACATACAACATTTAACGGAGCTATGGGAACCCCTCATCTTATGCTATCCCCTAGCCTAGTTTATACACTATTCTTCTCCCAAACCTGGATTGAAGGTTCCACAACAAGACGCTAAACGACAAACAGGTCACGTTCCCTTAAGCGGCTCAGTTAACTCTCTAAGTCTTGGTCAAACAAGAACATCAACCAATTAGTTCCCAATTTCAAATAATAGAAAAGGAAACTCAAAGGGGAAGGAATTGTTACCTATAGTGATCAACACTGACGAACTAGACGTTCCCACGAGTCTCCAAAACGCCAACAAACCAATGGGTTTAGACAAAATAGGGAAGAAAGGGGTTGCTGCCGCACTAAGGTGGCTATTGTCATCAAAATAGGGTTTAGGATGTAATCCCTCGATCACTGTTCTGCTTATAAAGGCACATACCCGAGCACGGTCGTGCTCCTCCTTGAGCACGAGTGTGCTTCACTTAGCGCTTGCGAAGCACGTCTTGCCATTGAGCACGGGCGTGCTCACATTTGAGCACGGGCGTGCTCACATTTGAGCACGGGCGTGCTCACATTTGAGCACAGGCGTGCTCAACTCAGTGTCAGCGAGACGCTTACTGACAACGAGCACAGTCGTGCTCCTTAACAAAGCACGGCCATGCTTGTGACCCAAAAAGTCATAAGGTACAAGCCTAAGAGAAGGGATTTGGAATTTAGAAGTCCCACTTAGCCCTTTAGCTAAGTCCTAAGGCTTAACCACCCAAACGAGCATACAAAAGCACTTAACAGAAAAACAGGGTGTTACAGGCTTCCTGGGCACAACAACCTCACCGAACATAGTATCAACTATGTATCTGGGCAAAATTGTCGGAATACGTCCAAGTGCTCTATCCATCGGATAACCTCGTGATTCCACCAGAATCCACTTGCTGTCAATCTCTGACGGACGATATTCTCGGGTACAAATCACCGGCTTTTCACTAATCCACATTTCTCCAACAGGCTTTTCATGTTTGTGTGAAGATGTCTTAAGACACTTGCTTACAAGTCCTAACACATTATGAAATTGGATCGACAATCCAATCATTTATTTCTTTACACTTTTCTAATGGAGCCTTTCTCTTGGCTTCCAAGAAACTAAATAACTATTAGTCCATTAAATCTTATAGAGGTATGGATAATAAATTATCCACACTTTACAATAGATGGTCTTGCTTCACTATAAGTCATAAATCATTTAGTTCATATTTTCACTAAGTCATTCATGACTTAGGTTTTTCCATTTACTAGAAATACTAGTCTTAAAGACTAAAATTCTCTTTTGTCTTAAAACTAAAACCTTTGGTTAAAACCAAACCATGTTAAAATCAGATTCCATTAAAGTACATAAGTACTAAATTCTTCAAAACAGTATCTTGAAAAACATCGAAACTCTTAAAATACCGTTTTACCGCCTTTTACTGTATTTCAACTTAAATTCCATATTTTCACAAATATAATTATTTTTCTCAAATACTTCACTTTCCTAAGTTTCTATACTTATGTTAAAGTATTAAAGTACTAATTTCAAACTCTACATCATTTTTTTCTCAAAAATCATTAAAAACGTTTGATGACGGTTTCACATCTTTTTACTAGTTTTAGGCCCAAAAGCCATACTTTTGAAAATATGATTATTTACCTCAAATCCATTACTCACATAGGTTATAATACTCATATTAAGATGTTCAAAACACTGATTTTACAATTTCCTTTCCATGTATACAAAATTCCTAAAAATTTGACCGAACATAGTTAAGTTTGTAAATCGTGTAAATCCTTTTTCAACGATTTTAACCTCTAATAGTCCAAAACTCATTTTGGAGTTTTAGAACATGTTAATAGGTATGAAAAAAAGTTCCTAACTGTCCAATTACATAAATTTTCGAAAATTGCAGTTTAGTCCCTAAACTTTCATTAATTACAAAAAGGTCCTTTTTCCTTAAAACCTTATAACTTTTTATTTATAACTTCAAATCACACCAAACCAAATTCTATAGAAATATTTTTCAGTTACCATCAAATTTACAGAAATTATATTCCTGCCCCCAAATATTTTACAATAATTACAAAAAGGTCCCCATTTACAAAAAAAGCTCATAACTTTTTATGTATTAATCCAATTAACACCAAACCAATTTCTATGGTCCTATCTTA